>JANBXA010000600.1:31172500-31772500 GCA_030556225.1 Cricetiscus sungorus
CTTAGATGCCTAGTTTCTAAAGGAAAGGGGGAAAGAAGAGGCAAGGAAATGCATTTGAGGCTGTTTCACTGCGAGAATGAATAGTGTCTTATGCAGGCAGAATGGTTCTATCCTATCCCTTGGGTTCAAGATAGTAGTTGAGCCCAGAAGAAAGGCCCCGGTGTGGGGGCCTGCCTCGGATGTCTTGGTGAGGAGAGACTGACTGCGCATGCTGGAGAAAGAGATATAGCGGGACCGGTAGGGAGGTGAGAATAGAGGGATCGAAAGGGAAATTAGGAGGGTTCTGACGCTCCAACGTGGAGACTGAGAGCAGCCCTGGTTAGAACGGAGGGTGGACTCTGGAAGCATGAACTGAACCTAGAGGAAACCATGAAGCTGCAAATTCCAGATGGTTGGGAGAGCTTAAAGGGTCACACAGAAGACAAAAGACAAGAATCAGGACAGACCCAATCACCGATGCATGCAAGACTTTTCTGGTTTTGGACACGGAGAAGGGTTCCACCCAGCAACTCCTAAGTCGGAGTTGATGGTCTCTTTTTTTCTCCCCAGAGGACTCTGACTGGTCATTTGCTCAGATGTTGGATTGGTTCTACCTCCAGCTTTGAGCTAAACACCCGGCAGAGATATACATAAAAAGTCTGTAGTGCTGGGCAGTGGTGGGATCAAGTCCTTTTGATCCCAGGACTTGGGAGGCAGAGATAGGGGGATCTCTGTGAGTTCAAGACCATCCTGGTCTTCAAGAGCAAGGGCTACACAGGACATCCAGGGTTACACAGAGAAACCCTGTCTCAAAAACAAACAAAAGTATACAGTGGAATCTATTAAGAGAGTAAATGAATGAATGAGATAACGTGTGAGGATAATATGTGAATGGATAAATGAACACTTCTGAGTCTCTGTAGACCTTTGAGAATAAGCACCTGATGTGCAGCTGCACAGATAAAAGGGACCCAAGTGGAGTCTTTGCTTCCAGGATGGCACATCATTCAGGAAGCAGATCTGAGTTACAGAGGGCTAAGGAGATTCCCCCAACAAAGTAGCTAGAGCATCCCTTCTGTTTCAGTCTAGTTTGAAAATCATTTCTCCCATGCCTCCACATCAGCCCAAAGACAGTGCTAAGGATCTGAGGGGGGCAACAACTTCCTTCTCAGTGGAATGTTGGGAATTGAAGACCAAGATCATGTGAGCAGAAAGAACAGTCACGGATCAACCTCTCCTTGGCTAAAAGCAAGAAACAACAGGATCAGTTGCCACCCATCTGTCCCCAGCAGTTTCAACTCTCTGTGCCTGCTCCACTAAGGAGTTTTGCTCTGGGACATAGTCAAGCCAAACATCTTTGGGTTCAAAGTAATAGTAATAAATAAATAAATAAATAAATAAATAAATAAATAAATAAATAAACCTCAGAGGGAGGTATCCCAAGTGAACTATTTCCCACAACATGGCATGTTGTGGAATATCCTTCACACTGTGTGACCATATGCCACTGTAATTGGTTTAATAAAGAGCTGAATGTCCAGTAGCTAGGCAGGATTTTCAGGGCAGAGAGAACAGTGGGAAAAATAAGGGAGAAGAAGGGAGGAATTGCCCGGAGACTGGCAGGAAGCTTGACAATGTAGAAGATGAGATAACAAGCCATGAACCACGCGGCAGCACGTAAATTAATAGACATGGGTTCATTTAAGTTGTAAAAGCTATTTAGAAACAAGCCTAAGCTATCAGCCAAGCTTTCATAATTAATAGTAAGTCTCCATGTGGTTATTTGGGAGCTAGCTGGCTGTACAGAGAAAGATGCACACTGGTTTGTTCTGAGAGAAAGGAAGCCTAAAGTGTCAACTCTGCAGCCCTCAAGGGCAAAAAAAAAAAAAAAAAAGGGGGGGTCTAAAGCAGAGTTTAAAATCCACTTCAGGACTTTTTACTGCTGGAGTGGGTTGGAGACTTGTCAGTGGACGGAAAAATCACACATCTGGAACATGGCTCTGTCCTGGTGCTGGCTGGTGTAACTCAGCAAGTATGTCATGTCTTTCTTGACTTTCTGTTTGTCTTTTGTTTTCATGGCCAAGGTTTAGCTAGCTTCTATTCATTTCTTGTTAAGTACTATACTTTCATATTTGTCCAAATTAAAAGCCCCTTTTTACTAGCGAGCAGATGGTGTGCTTGCTGTCAATGTAAAAAGGACAGTAATAATAATGATGACAATAACAGGTTTTTTTCTCTATTTCTCTTTTAAATTGCCAGTTACTAAAACTCTGTTTACCCAACTCACTCAGAAGGCATTAAGAAAAGATACTGAGACTTTTCTTCAGAAAAGATACTCACATTGAAAGTTGACTTTTGGATTACTTTAGCCTGGTATTTCTCAACCTGTGGGTTGCAGCTCCTTGGAGGGTGGGCATTGAGTGTGACCCTTTCACAGGGGTCACCTAAGACCACCAGAAAACACAGATATTTATATTACAATACACAACAGTACCAAAACTACAGTTGTGAAGTAACAATGAAAATAATTTTATGGTTGAGGGTCACCACAATGGGAGGAGCTGTATTAAAGGGTCAGAGCATCAAGAAGATTGAGGACCACTGCTCTAATTGGTTATGTTTCAACTGTGGCAACTGGAGGGTCTTATAGACCTTCTGCCCAGAAGCTGATTGGATAATAAAACTGATAGAGCCTCCTTAACTTCCAAGGAGATTTAAGAAGAAAGTGAGTGAATACTTCTGGAAACAGGGACCCTTGCTTGTGTTTGGTTGGGACAATGCCAATTTCAAGTGTAAAGATCAGCCTTTCCCATGGAAGTGTAAGTGTGGCATTTTCCGCTAAGTTAAAGCAAGAGCAGTGTAATAAACATTTGGTAACAACCCCCCACATACTTGGATTTATTGACTAGTTAAATCTTTAATGGTTAAAGTTTAAAAAAAAAAAAATAAAAACTTTTATTTCAATGGCCTGGTGATTTGCACAGCCGGAATGTTGCCTTTTAATAGATTCGCATTGCAAAAGAAAAGCCAGAGTAACCACAATGTTGATTCTCATATTTGCTTAGCCCCACACTCCTAAGAAGCTAGCACCAGAGGCATCCTAGCATATGGGCTTCCCCCCTCACCCCAGCGTGGTGCGGAGAGGGAAGAGGAAACATAGGAAGCAGCAACTGCCTGGGCTAATTTAGGTAGTTCTCTTCCCACTTCCACTCCCCCACCAGAGTTCTCCACCCACAAGATGCAGAGAAATGAAGGGGTGTTTACGTGCCAAGTGACCACCTCCTTAGGGTCAGACTGTCTAGGTCATAAAGTGGTGCAGTCTGGACAGGTGGTTTATAGCAGCACTGACCAAGGGATTGGGAACCGATTCTCTGAGAACAGACCATGTGATGAAAGAAGACCAGAACAGGCTGTGCTGGCCAGTTTTATGTCAGCTTGACACAAGCTGGAGTCATCTGAGAGGAGGGTACCTCAATGAAGAAATTGCCTCCATAAGATCAGGCTATGGGCAAGCCTGCCGGGCATTTTCTCAACCTGTGATTGATGGGGGAGGGCCCAGCCCATTGTAGGTGGGGCCACCTCTGGGCTGGAGCCCTGGGTTCTGTAAGAAAGCAGGCTGAGCAACATCATCGTAAGCAGCACTCTTCCACGGCCTCTGCATCAGCTCCTATCTCCAGGTACCCGCCCTGTTTGACTTCCTTTCCACTTCCTTCAGGGATGGACTACAATGTGGAAGTGTAAGCCAAATAAACCCTTTCCTCCCCATGGTGCTTTCAGGTCAGGGGTTTATCACAGAGCTAGTAACCCTAAGTTTACTATTAGGGGTTTGAGAAAAGACTTGGAAGTAGTGGAGGTGGTGAACGGCACCAAAGGCCAGATTGTTTGAAGTTGCCCTACATGAACAATTCTTGGTCTATTCTCTCTTACTTGGTCTATTTTCATCATTTGTTTTAGATATAAGAAAACTGAAATGGAGCTGGAGAAATGGCTCAGAGCTTAAGAGCACTTGTGGCTCTTGCAGAGGACCTAGGTTCAATTCCCAGCACCCTCATGGGAGTTCACAACCATCTATAACCCAATTTCCAGAGAATCCAACAGACAGGCACACACACACACACACACACACACACACACACACACACACACACACACAACACATATATGCAGGCAGGCAAAACATTCACACACACAAAGTAAAATCCATCACCTTTTTAAAAACTGGGGGGGGGGGGGGGGGGGGAGATGGCCTGTGCAGAGTTGAGAAATTTAACAAGGCTGGAAAGAGAGCAACCCAGACCTGGACAGCCTACAGTCCCACTGAGGGCTTCTGGGTAGGATGTCAATGCTGGAGATCCCTCACTGAGATGAATTGCTGAGTGAAACCACTAAGGGTGTCACGTTCAGGAAATCATGCTGTCCACAAATGCACACCACTGCCTCATGCAGAGGCTCTTTGTGTTCCTGAAACACATGAATCACACCCCGACAGAAGTATTTCCTACAGCCATGTCATGGGTCACAGGCTTTATTCAGAAACACACCATGGAATCGACACCTCTGCACAAACACACCAAGACTCATGCTCACATCTTCCAGCACCTTATACTTATGATCGTGCACACACTCAGACATGTCCAGGGATCCAACAAATGCAGTTACCGCTTGATAACCCTTTAGAACTCATCCATTATTTCCCCTAATGTCGGCTGTTGGCTATGGCTGTTTGCTGTGTCCTGTCCACAGCAGCTCACATGGTCAGGGTGGAAATAATCCAAAGGCTCCCAAGACAACGAAGAAATGAACAGGATCTTCCACCCACCACTTCCGGTAGGTCACCGATCCTAAGAGCCCCAGGCTCTCATTCTTCTCGGGAATGAAAGGATAACCAGCTCAGCCTCTGCTGGCGACCTTTGACTGTTCAAGGTTAAAGGTCAATTCTGGGTCTTGGGTTACCAACAGCTATCTCAGCTTTCAGGAATGAAGGCTACAGACCACAGGGGTCTGAGTTGTTCTTATTAAGGAAACCTGATTGCTAAGTCCAGAGAGAGGAGACTTGATGAAACACACTAGGCTCAAGGTGAATTTTCTGACTCTGAGGCAGTAATATTTCTCATATGGGGACTCAAGGACATTCATAAGGTTTTTGGTTTCAAGGCCATTTTTTTTTGCCTTTTTATGGAGTTTGATGTTCTCTGCACTAACACGGGTTTAATAATTGACAGAGGGCCAAGCTGCCCACTGTGGCACCTGGGGGTCTGTTTAGCTGGACAGCCAGGCCACTCAGTTCACATCACCTACAAAGCCATACCGTCTATCCCCTGGCACTGGAGACTGTGCCAACTGCAAGAAGTTGGGAAATAAAAGAAATTTTTCAAATAAAAAGATGTCAATTTAACAGCCAAGGACCTGGAAACAGATGTTTCTCCCTAGACGGAGAGCCGCCCACCCGCCCACCCATCCGTCCTCCGGGTTTTCAAAGTCACTTCTTGTCAGGTGCCCTGGTTAAGAGGGAGAATTAATGAGCTGTGTTCCATTTTATGGCTGTGGTCTGATGTGGGAGCTGTGTGTGGAAGGCTTCACGGACAGGCCAGCCTGGCCCCCAGCCCTTCCTCCAGCAGCTCAACCCGGATCAAAGCAGAAAGCAGCTCAGTTTTTATAGCAAAATGATTAAAACCATGTGGGGCTTGTTTCCTCACACGTGACCTCCCGACAAAGGGCATAAGGGACAGAGGAAAGGTGAAGCCAGGAGTCTATAGGCCCAGGGAAGGGCAGGACCCAAGAGGTAAAGAAGATAGAAATGTGCGCGCGCACACACACAGACACACACACACACACACACACACACACACACACACACACACACACACACACACACACTGCTCTACATGAACTAATATGGACACACACATCCACACAAATAAACACCTTCTCCTTGGGAGGCCCTAATTAGCCAGGATGGCTCAGCCCTCATCACTATACGGATAAATAAAAAGTTCCTAGTTACTTGATTCTTAGTCCTTGCAGAAAGCACAGCTGGATTGTGCTCTGCTGTGTGCAGTGATGAGATTCCTCAGTGGCCTCTAGTCCCAGGCAGCTTTACAGCACTTTACTGAAAATGAGGACTTCCACACAGACTGACTTGATCCATATGACAGCCCAGTTGATTCCCTTGTGTTCATGGGCCATCTCTTCCTCCCCCTTGGGCCAGGACTGGATTTAGTGCCTCATTTCTAGGGAGTAAAACGAAGCAGAGGTGATGTCGCTTCCTGACATCCTGACATCGTATCACCAGGAACCGGGTATGTGTTCTGACTCTGAAGGAAAACTGAAGCAAATGAAACAGGCCCACACGTACAGAAGAGAGACCTGGCACAGACTCCACCTCCAGCTCCAATCCAACCCGTACCATGAATTCAGCCCCAGGCCACACCTTCTCAACCCTGTGCCTGAATCCTGACCCACAAGAATGCTGAGATGATCAGGTTGTTTTGTTGACTTCTAAATTCAGGAGTAAATGGTTAGCAGCCATAAATAACTAACACACCTGCCTGGTTCTCCTTCCACAGCAGGAAACCATGGCTTTTTAGTCCTTTCCTCCTCTGTCTAACAAAATACTGACACTTGTAGTTGTTCTGAGATGCTAGAACAAAGTCCCACAGCTCAGTGGCTTAGATACTAGTCTGAGTTACTTCTCATAGTTCTTGTGTACCAGAAAGTTCAAGGTCAAGGCACCGTCAGACTCAGTGTCTGGTGAGGGCCCACCCTCTGCTTCCATAGATGGAACATTTTATCTGTGTCTTAACATGACAAAAGACACACAGCAGCTCCGTGGAACCTCATTTAGGTGAGCACCAATCATGAGGGAGGGAACCACCTCCTGACTTCATCGCCTCTCTCCCAACACCATGACCTTAAGGGTGTTCAGATTTCAGTGTATGAGTCTCGGAGAAAGGAGCAAAAAACATTCAGATTACAATAGCACTCACCAATTGTTTATCAAATAAATTAGTGGGTGGAATTTGCTTTCTGAACTCCACTATTAGAAAGTACTGTGTTGGCGTTGTCATTAACCCTCAAGATAGCTCCTCACAGCTGGCACTAGTGTTTCTTATTTTACAGGATGTAAAACCTGATGTGAAGTAAGTGGTACGCTCTTCAAAGGCTGCAACTAACACAAGCAGCCCTGGGGCTTGAGCTACTGCCTTCTGCTCTGCCCTCTCTCTCTACTGAACCTGATGCCTCTGGTACCAGCTCATCCTCAACGACCCTGGAAAAGGATCCTGATTATCTCTGTCATGACAGCTATGGGAATCCAAGATCTGGGAGATAAAGACATTGGCTGGAGATGGAAGAACAGTGTTTCTTCAGTTCATTCAAGAGACTTCTGCTGAGCGACACTCAAACCCCATGACTAACAGGGTGTGGTCCCCTCAAGTTCTTTGGGTCCCCACTCTCCCCCAGATACTCATACATGCTAACTGGTGGCAGCTAGGCATGGCCAAGCTCAAGGAAGATGGATAGTGAAGATGGAGTCACCGGGGATACCATGGAAAAGAGCTACTCTGTGAGGTGGACTGTTGAGTATTTCCCTTTAATCCTCAACTCTCAGCCTCATCCTCCATACACAGCTACCCGGTAGGTTTGATATATATCCTTTCTGTGTGTGGTTCTGTGTAATCTCATGCCTCCAACTGTTGCGAGCATGGTGTGAAGTCATCACATTTTCCCCTTCTGTGCTCCAGGGTGGCACTCAGGTATCCCCATCCTAGGATCAAAACCAGCAGGAGGCTCTGCTGCAGAAACCAAGCCATGTCCTAGTGTGGGGTAGAAAACCGTGTTGTAGGTACAATCCTAATCCCATAGTCCCTTCTTCCTAAATTCACCAGGACGCTCCCTGGAGTGTGCAAGCAAGTTTATGCTGCCACGTTCCTGCCAGCTCTTACTGTCATCAGCAGCTAGTGCAACAGCTGTGAATTTATTTCCTTAACTTAATGTGTTTCTGGTTATTTGGAAGTCAGGGAACTCTTCATATGCTTTAGACACTCTGGGATTCTCTCATTTACTAATCAGATTCAAAGCAAAAGAGAAAAGACTCCCTAACTGACCTGAAGCATCGAAGACCCAAGCAAGAACAAGAGTTTACCCTGCTTTGCTTAGCAAGCTGAACATGCCAGAGAGCACAACCAGCAAGCACTCCCCATATGAGACTTCAGGGTCCCCAAGGCAGTGGTGTCCTAAATGTAGCAAGGGTCTAATTAAGAAACAGGCTGTGCTGCAGGTTTTATTGCCCCCACAGCTCTCTCTCAAAGTGAACTGGCATCTCTAAAAACAAGGTGACTTGTCCCAGCCCCTCCCTAGGCATGCAGGACAGAGTTGGAACCAGCTCCCAGGTCTGCTAGCTTAGGGATCTTTCATGCCACACTACTACCTTTGTCTGCTCCAGAGCAGTCGGAGGAGGTTTTGCAATGAGCAGCAAACTGCCCAGGATGTTGGAAGGCAGAGCCATTCTCTGAGAGCAGAGGAGGGAAGAGATCCAGGCTGAACCACAGCAAGGGAATTCCAGAGAACCAGAGCTCGTGATGGATCAGGATGTCAGTGAACTTCTTGAAAGAGGAACTATTGGGGTGCTTTTGGGAGCGAGGCAGAAAGAACAGCCAGGCTAACATATAGATCAGCTCCTGGCCCATGATCCCCTGCCCCTTGTACAAAGACCCAGCAGCCCCTCTTCCCTACGGCTCTCTGTGTCCCCAGATTTATTTTGCTTTCTTTCGCTAAATCAAACTTTATCAGACAGTTTTACTGTCAGCCGTTAAACCAAAATGTGTTTGTGCAACAGTAAACACCTTGTTACTTCAGGGAAGGATTACATAAACAACATCGGATGGGGCTGACTGGATGCCCCGGGAGGCTGCTGCTGCCCATGTGGGGATGCAGGAGGGCGCTTCAGGGACACTGTATAGCCAGGAGGCAAGGGGACACCATGCCCCCATTCCTCCCCTTTTGAGTGACAATGTATATTGTGTTCATTGCATGTTGGAAGTATGTAATTTGCTTTTGATTTTACAAGGGGTTACAATTAAGAGATTGTCAAGAGTCTGAGGAGACTTAGGACTTTGAAACAGTCTTGAGACAGTGGAAGACTATGGGGACTTTTGAGTTTGGACTAAATGCACTTTGCATTATGATATGGTCACAGTTCTAAGGGGGAGGTGAGTGGAGTGTGGTAGTTTGAACAAGAGCCCCTCCTGCCTGCCTCCCTCAGAACACTTGGCCACCAGTTGGTAGCAATGTGCTTGAAGGATTAGGAGGTGGCCTTGCTGGAGGAGTTGTGTCTCTGAGGTTTAAGGTTTAGAAGCCACATGCCATTCCCAGCTCCTCTTTCTCCTCTTCTACCTCCTCCTCCTCCTCCTCCTCCTCCTCCTCCTCCTCCTCCTCCTCCTCCTCCTCCTCCTCCTCCTCCTTCTCCTCCTCCTCTCTCTCTCTCTCTCTCTCTCTCTCTGTCTGTCTCTGTCTCTCTCTGTCTCTCTCTGTCTCTGTCTCTCTCTCTCTTCTTCCCGTTTGCAGCCCAAGGTATGAGCTCACACCATCTGTTACTGCCACTTGTTGCCATGATGGACTCATAACCTCCCTGGAATCATTAGCCCAAACAAACCCTTCTATAAGTTTCCTTGGTTATGGTGTTTTGTCACAGCAACATAAAAGTAACTAATACAGGCCCAAAGTTGGGTAGATGGTCTATTATTATAACATTAAAACCCTTATTTTTTTATTTTTACAAGAAGCCTGATTCTTTTCTTTTATGCATAGTCATGAAAATTGTACCCTCAGTCTTGCCCAATAAGATGGCTATACCTGTGACCCAGAAGTTGGTGTGGACAGGAAGTCTTACTATTCCCCTCTATCCTCATGCAGCCATATGCTGAACAGATGGCCCAAAAGGCAAGCCATGGCTGGATCAAGGAAGGCTAGTTAGACAGCTCTCTGGGTCATCAACATGGGGCAATCTGGGAACAGAGAACAGCGAGGGACAAGACTGCAGTTTAGAGATGCATGAGGGAGGTAGGAAAGATTGCCTCCCAGGAGCTGCAGCCAGGAGAACCTCAAAACCACAACAATGATGGATCCAGAAAAGATACCCCACACCCCACACCCTTACCCCCCACCTCCACCCCTCACTCTCACCCCTACCTCCCTGTTCCTCCCCAATCTACCCTGTCCCTAAGTCCCTGAAACCACAGCAGCATCATAGCAGCCTGCACGACCCATGGCAGAATACCTAAGAGATTCTGTGCTTGAGTTCAGGATCAAAGTCAGAATTCAAGTGCTGTCCTGTCACTCGATAGGTGTGTGTGATCTTGCTTTAAATTTTGTTTTGTTTTGGTTTCCTCATTCTCAAGATTAAAATATCACTCATGGGTGCTGGAGAGATGTCTCAGTGGTTAAGAGCACTGACTCCTCTTCCAGAGGTCCCGGGTTCAAGTCCCACCATCCACATGGTGGTTCACAACTGTCTGTAGCTCCAGTTCCAGGGGGCCTAACACCCTCACACAGAGTATGCATGCAGGCAAAACCCCAATGCATATAAAATAAAAATAAAAAATTTTAGAGTACTGAATGAAATTTTTAAAAAATAATAATAAAAATAAAATAGCACTCATGGTTCAGAATGAGAGTCAGAGATCCTGGAAGGTACAACTTCTTCAGTTAGGGTCTGCCATGCATGCAGAAAGGTTACCAGACACAGATCACTATGGAGCATCATTTAAGTCTCAGGCTTTATTCTGTGAGGTGGAGAGTGGTGCTCAGAGAAGGGACCCTGACCAAGGCTTCAGGACAGGATAGAAGCAGGGCTGTGGTGATCCAAACCTCTGGGTGCCACTACCCAGGCCTGGCAGGCGAATGATACTGTCCCAGGGTGGAGGGTTATTCACTCTGCTGGAGGAATTTGTCAGTAAATGACATCAAGGAGGTTCTTTCATGGACTATCATTTAAAGTCCTTTTGAGGGGGGATTCCATTTTCTAAAAGGAAAAAAGTATAATTAGAGACCACCATGTCTCCCTGAAGCCTGCCCCTCATTCCCACCATCCACCACCCAGGGTGGACAGAATAGAGTACAGGCTGCCATCATGTCTGAAGTGAAGGATGCTGGGATGCCTGCCAGCAACCCAGTCTCTCCCTCAAACCCTTGAACCTACTTTTTTGTAATGCTTTTGGCAGTATAATTAACATGCTGAAAGTGCCCAATTTGCTGCATATGCAGCTTGGTAAGTTTTCTACATCCAAATGTACCTTAGTCGTATGTTCTGTTCAAAGAAGAACTGGGTAGTTCCCAGAATCTCAGAAGTCTCTCTGCTGCATCACCCCCACAAAGGGCTAACTTCCAACACCATTCATCAGCCTCACGTGTTTTAAAACTGTATATAAATAGAATCAAGTTATATGTTCTTGTGTCTAGGTGTTTGCTTGTTCCTCATTATATTACAGAGGGAACCACCTAGACTTTCCCAGGTAAACCTCAGCCACTCACTCATTTCTGGATAGCATTCCATTGTGTGAATCCACCATGGGTTATTAATCTGGGTTTCCAATAACAACCAGGTTTTTAATCCTTTGCGATTTTGAATAGCTAAAGAACAAGATCTTTTTGAACTTCAGATTTTCAGATTGTGATTTATTGCAAATGGACATTTTCAACAAAGGGAAAGACTTTTTTTTTTTCTTAAGTTAAAGCGCTACATTCAATAGATGTGATATTTTTGCCTCTAATAGACGTCGTAGAGAGATAGACCTTAAAAGTCACTTTGGAGGGGTGGGAGAGATGGCTCAGAGGATAACAGTCCTGACTGGTCTTGCAGAGGACCCAGGTTTGATTCCCAGCACCTACTTGGAGGCTCACAACCATCTGTTAAGTCCAGTTCCAGAGGATCAGTGCCTTCTTCTAACCTCTGTGGGCACTGTATACACTTAAGTATATACACACTTGTGCATAAAATAAAATAATTTCCTTTAAAGCCACTTTGGAGATAGGGGTATGGCTCAGTTGAAAGAATGCTTGTCTGGCATGCAGAAAGCCTTGGGTTCAATCTCCAGCAGTACATAAATTGGTACCATGAACTCAGCACAGCAGGGGGAGCAGGGAAATCAGATGTTAAACTTCATCCTCTGCTACACAGGGAAATCAAGGCCATCCTAAACCAAAACAGGAAAAAATGAATATATATGCTGTGTGTGTGTGTGTGTGTGTAATCATGTGATACTTATGCCTGTTGAAGGAAGAAGTCACTTTGAACAAATACATGGGGAACTCTACATCTTCCCTACTCCATCTGAGCTACTGCAACAAAATGCCATCAACTTGGTAAATTGATAAACAAATTTAAGCTTCACAGTTCTAGAGGCTAAGATCCAAAAATTGGCAAGGGCCAGGCATGGTAGCACACACTTATTCTCAGCACTCAGGAAGGCAAAGGCAAGTGGATCTCTGTGAGTTCAAGGCCAGCCTGGTCCTACTTAGCAAGTTTCAGGCCAGCCTGGCTAATAATGACAAATTATTGTAAAAACATTATAGCTTTGGTGTGTGATATGAGCTCTTTCTCTGGTTCATAGACAATGCCTTCTGCCTACATCCTTCCACGGCAACATGGCACAGTGGCTCACTGACGTTCTTTTTTATGGGAGCGCTTACCCCTTCCTGGGGGTTCTACCTCTACGTGTGAATTGGTTTCCAAATGCCACCTTCTCACACTGGGGAGATGGGGATGCAGAGAGTCAGATGCAACAGTCCCCACTAAATCTTCCTCAGAATCAGTCACAATTTCAAGCAGAGGTCTGCCCTATCCTGTGAGCAAATCATTATGAGATCATAGGACCCCAGAGCACAGTACAGAAGAGGCTTCATAAAACCTTCCTCGTCCTGGAGAGGTAGGAAAATAGTTTCTTCTAACAAATGCTTGTTAGTCTTTTTCCTTCCCCTCCCCAAAACTGGAGGCACAGATGTAAGTGACTTAAATGACTGAAAACATTTTCCTCTATTTTGCAGACACAAGGGGAGGAGGAGAGGGTGAGTGACATGCATAACCATGCTAAATTAGTAATTTCCCTTACCCTGAATTTCTCAGTTACCATAATGAATGCACTTATGTTACAGAAAATGCCTGAGGCATCATTTGACCCCAAAGTATCACGGGGGCTATAATAGTTGTCCCGTTCTTCCTCTTCCTTCTCCTCCTTTTTTAAGCTAACCCTTCCCCGAAGAGGCAAACACCTTTCACTCTCGCACTAAAGACTCATTGAGAACACAATGCTCACAGATTTTTACCACGACCATGCATGGGAAAAACTCTCCTTGTGGAGTTCTTGTAAGGAGAAGGAAGATGGTGGGTATCACAGCTCTGTGATTTCTGCCCAGGCCATTTCTCTGAACTGCATCCTCATGACTAAAATGAGGACAATAATGGCCATCTCCTGGGATTTTATATTAATTAAGTGAGTTAATATATGTGAAAACCTTTCTAGCTGGGGGACCGGTCCATAGCAGACATCCATTCTATAGCAGCTATGGACAACAGCACCAGAGGGAAGAAGGATATTCTATTTATATTCAGGATGTAGTTAAAATTGATCAAACATCACCTTGCAAATGTGATGGCATATCACATCTTGTAGATGCTATCCTGTCATCTACTGTGTTGCTGAGACCTTAGTCTCAGAAAGTTCTAGAAATCCTCCTGGGGAAAAGGATTAAGAATTGGATTAAGGGGCTGGAGAGATGGCTCCATGCTTAAGAGCACTGGCTGCTCTTGCAGAGGACCCAGGTTTGGCTCTCAGTACTCAAGTGGAGGCATACAACCATCCATAACTCCAGTTCCAGGGAATCCAGTGTCCTCTTCTGGCTTCACTAGGCACCACTGAAGTGGCTCACAAACAGGCAAGACACTCATACCTATTCAATACATTTTAAAAGTAAAATAAAATTGGACGGGTATAGAAAATGACTCCGCAAATGAGTTTGTCACTTAGCTCTCTGACCATCTACACATCACTCGACAAGCATTTGTGAAGCAACCCAAGCAGTCCTTTACTTTCAGTTGAAAGCCAGTAAACAAGAAAATAAGCAATAGAAATAATTGACCACAAGTGTGATAAGTTACAAGAGATTCCAATGATGAAAAGTAAGCAAGATGTAGCAAGGGGCCGTAATGGAAAGAACCTTCAGATAAAATTGCTGGCAGAGTCTCAACACATAACATTTTAAGATTAAACAATAAGATTCTTCCAGGCTAAGAATGAAGGGAAGGTGTCCCCAAAGAAATAAACCAGGGCCCAGGCATGGTGGTGCACAATTTTAATACCAGCACTCAGGGGGCACATCTCTGTGAGTTAAAGGCTATTCTGGTCTACAAAGCGAGTTCTAGGACAACCAGGGCTACATAAAGAAATTCTGTTTTGGAAAACCACAAAAAAAAAAAAAAAAAAAAAAAAGGAAGGAAGGAAGGAAGGAAGGAAGGAAGGAAGGAAGGAAGGAGAAACAGACTAGGATTCAAAAAGGAACTAAGAAATAAAGGGGATTCACTTGGTGGCTGGAGTATACAGATATGAGAGAGTAGAGAAGGGACAGAGAGAGAGAAGGTGAAGGGAGAGGTAAAGAAGGGAGAGGGGAAGAGGAAGAGGGAAAGAGGAGGAAGTGCAGGACAAGGAGATGAGGGCAGGTCCATAGTCATGACTTGGGTTACACAAGCTTTGTAAGCCATGGTAAGGAGCCTGGATATTCCTTCAACTCTGACTCTGCACAAATATCTATTTTCTCGAGTTCTTACACATAAAACTCCCAAATGAATTTTATAAAGTCTTCCAAATAGGTTAGCAAACAAAGCTTCATCAGCTAATCATTGCTCCAATGGAAACTTCCAATGTAAATTTAAAAACACTCTTCTTGCAAGCTTGCCACAAAAGGGCCTGGGCAGCTGTTGAGTTTTCTTTAATCACTAATAACAACATCCAAACTGATACCGTGGCAAGGAGGCATGGGGGGGGGGGCAGGGAGAGGACGATGGACAGACAGACAACCAGGTGAAGAACTCAAGAGCCCTTGAATACTTTTCTACAGCTTCCTGTGACTTTGCACCTAGTTCCAATTTGAAATGCCTAGAACTGGTAGTATTAAGACAGTAGACAGTCTTGTCAGCTAGGACAATCTGATCTGCTGTGCCTCTTCTCCCAGTGTCATCTGGGCAATCCAAGTGCACATTAAAAGCCAGGAAACTGAGAAGGTAGAAAGACAGCCCAGCGGCTAAGAGTACTTGCGGCTCTTCCAGAGGCTCTCGGTCCCATTTCCAGCATCCACGTGAGGCGGCTCACAACTGTCTCTAAACTCCAGCAGACAGACGCTCCTACACATAAATATAAAATAACGAAAATAAAGAAATAAAACCTAGGAAACTGGAAAACCAATCTTCCCCATGTGTTTGTTATTTCATAGGGCAATATAGAAATATAGTTTCCACAACAGCTTCACAATTATAGACATTTGTCGGCAGTCAAGACATAGAATTTGCAAAGCATGTATTTTTCTCCAGTGTGAACCCTCTTTTGTGGGGTTGGGGCAGGAGGCTTCTGGAAATTTCTCTCTGTAAACGGACTACACTTTAAGAGCTAACCTTGCCCTATACTTTTGCACATTTTAGGCTCTACTTACATCTGAGAGTCGAATTTTTTCCCCCCACAGGGTGTTTAAACACAAGCATGGAGTTGTGTTCGCAAACATATATTTAAGCAGCCTGAGTTTGCAACCAACAGAAAAGAAAATCTCAACATTAAGACCTTGCTAAAAAAGAATTTTAAAAAATGGTGTCCAAAGTTTGGTTAAATCCTTTACATGATGCCTTTGTGTCGTTCCATCCCTAGCAAGAATCTCATGCAATCTCTATGTTAAGAGCTAAGAGCCGCAGCTAGTGGCTCCCAACCTTCTAAATGCAGTGACCCTCTAATATAGCTCTTCATGACATGGTGCCCCCCACCATAATTTTCATTACTACTTCATAACTACAATTTTGCTACTGTTATGAATCATAATGTCAATATCTGATATGCAGATATCTGATATGTGACCCATGTGAAAGGGTCATTTAACCCCAAAGGGGTCAAAACTCACAGAGTGAGAACACTGATCTATCCTTTCATAACAGATTGGATAGTCTTTGCTATATGACTGAGGATGACCTTGAACTTCTGATTCTCCAGCCTTCATATTCCCAAGAGCTGAGATTATAGACCTGAGGTGCCACACTATTACTATGGGGCTGGACATCAAATCCAGAGCTCTGCCAACTGAACTACACCTCCAGCTCCTGGACATTCTTCTAACACACTTGGCAAGAGTCATGGGCTGCAAAAATTCACAGAAGCAGCTATGGAAGCAGGAATTCCGACCAGTTGAAGTAACATGGGATCTCTCTCTCTCTCTCTCTCTCTCTCTCTCTCTCTCTCTCTCTCTCTCTCTCTCTCTCTCTCTCTCTCTCTCTCTCTCACTTAAGTCCCCAAAGAAAACAACCAACTAGTATACTATACAAGGACATACTGGAGTGGTAGCCTGGAAGCCAGACTGTTTGATTCTCAACATTCTCAATTATCTGTGTGGCCTTAGGCAAGTTAACTAACCATTCACTGTCTTGGTTCCATCATCTGTGCAACCCAAGCCATAAGGTAATCTGTGCTGTTGATTACTGTGCAGATTAAATGAGATAATGCGTGCAAAGGATTTAGCCCAGTGTTCTCGGTTACTGATAAGCGCTTCAAAAGCATTCTCTATTATTGAATTCTGCTTGGTAAGCAAAATATAAACAAATGGCCCTTAAGACTGAAGACAGCTCCCCCATCCCAGAGCAATAAATCCTCCCTAGCCATCAGGCTATTCTTGTATCTCATAGCCTACATTCCCCTCCCCAAGGCCAGGCTTGGAGAAGCTTGACATAGCCATCTTGCTACTCTGAGCCATTTTCCCCACCTCTTCTCAGCCCATTTTTTTTTTTTTCTTTCGCAGTGTCTTCCCACAGTGCTGGTAGACATCACATCTCCCCTGCATCCCCACCCGGTTTGGTGTTGATTCAATTAGAACTACTCTCCAAGCTCAGCGAAGGCACCCAAGGTCAGAGGCAAGTGCAGAAATTGAATTACCTTCCCTGTGAGTCACAGCCTATCATTTCATGTTTGTGTCAGTAAGCTCTTTCCGTGAGAGCTACACATGCAATCTAGTCACACAGATCCTACCCTTTTGTTTTGTGTTCCTTCAGAACACATGTAATTTTATTTTAACTCCTATAACTTTGTTTCTCACAACGGGAACTATATGTGTGCATTCCCACCCCCCACCCCCTCTGTCGTCTCCTTTGATGTCAGTCTCCTTGCTTAGCTGAAAACCAACTATTTCCATTCTGACCGTGACTGGCTTTGGAAATGTCCTGGCCTGGGCATATAACCAATGGCTTCACATTTTCCCTTTCAATTTCCAGAAGTACCCTGTGTTCAATAGGTCTAAAATCAAACTCACATTCTTATCCCCTAAGCTTCCTGTATGTCAACCTTATCGGAATGATGGTGTTTCCATTGCCCATGCGTCTGGTCAAGCCTGGGACCCAGGGGTTGTTCTCAATACTTTCTTTTCTTGCCTGTCACATGCATTTGTACCTCTAAGATCTGAGCTCCTGAGCATCCCCTGAATCCATCCATTTCTTTCTATCTTTACTGTCTCAATATCGGTCTAAGCCACCATGGCTCCTGACCCAGACCAGAGCAATAGTCTCCTAGGTGGGTCTCCCTGCCACCTTCGTAGAATTCTCCAGCCTCTTACTGGTCATTTTTAGGAAAGATACAGGTTCTGTTTTCCAGATTTTTCAGTTATGGCTTCTAACCTTGTCATACATTGAATCAACAGGCATCTTCGTTGAGTTCAGAATCCATGTGGAGAAGTTTTAATTCAGTGGGTTGAAGAATTCCAGAGACTACTTAAGTATCCCAAAATGACGTTGGTGCAGCTAGTCTGCCAATTAGCATCTGAAAGTCATTGGTTGCCTCTCAGAAGCACCATCTTTGGTCCATTTTAGAGATTTTTCAGGCATGCTTCCAACATGAATAAAGCGCTTACTGAACCTCCACTATGTACCGGGCTACTTCAGGCACAGGGGCTAGAGTGATGTAGAAAGCATACAAAAGTCCCGGTCTTCACACAGCTGGTGACAATCTCATGATAAGAGACAAAGGGAACAAAAACTAGGATGAAATGTTGATGGCAGAAAGTACTACAGAGAAAAGCAAGTTGAAAGTGGAAGATAGAGCTATGGAGGGAGAGATGGTTTGAATGGGGAGAGGCAAAAAGACCTAGAAGTAGAATTAACTGCCGGGCAGTGGTGGCGCACACTTTTAATCCCAGCACTTGGCAGGCAGAGGCAGGCATATCTCTGTGAGTTTGAGGCCAGCCTGGTCTACAGAGTGAGTTCCAGGACAGCCAGAGCTGTTACACAGATAAACCCTGTCATGAAAGAAGAAAGAAGGAAAGAAAGAAAGAAAGAAAGAAAGAAAGAAAGAAAGAAAGAAAGAAAGGAAGGAAGGAAGGAGAGAGGGAGGGAAAGAGGGAAAGAGGGAGGGAGGGAAGGGAGGGGAGGGAGAGAGGAAGAAGGAAGGAAGGAAGGAAGGAAGGAAGGAAGGAAGGAAGGAAGGAAGGAAAGAAAGACGGTTAACCAAAGACTCTAAAGAAGAGGATTTTCCATGGTGAATTATAACAGCAGCAAATAAGCCGCTCATGGAATTTTCCAAAAGAAAAATACATATTCTACAAATCCTGTGTTCATGCTCTCAGTCCTCAACTAAAGACTAGAGAACATCTCCCCAGTAAAATGTGACATTTCACCATGCAGCCATTGCCAAAGTCTTCCTTCTGCCTGGGATCCTGCTCTGGACCCTCAGCCTGAGACCCTCACTGACCCAGCCCTGTTACCACCGCCCATACCTGAATGAACTTCTACTCTAGGCATCTGAGATGGGATGGGGCACTGTGTTTCCTGGTTGATAAATGTGTCCCAATCCCCAAGACCAGGCTTCAGATTGTCTGTATTCTCATCCATTGTCACATCTTCAGTATTCAACAAAGCCCTGGGCCAGAGCAGATTGTTTTAAGTATTTATTTATTTACTTACGTATTGATTTAATTTTTATGTATGTTGGTATTTGGCCTGTGTGTGTGTGTGTGTGTGTGTGTGTGTGTGTGTGTGTGTGTGTGTATCTAAGGAAGTCAGATCCACTGGAACTTGAGTTACAGTCATGAGCTGCCACGTGGGTGCTGGGAATTGAATCCAGGTCCTCTGAAAGAGTAGCCAATGCTCGTAACCACTGAACAATCTCTCCAGTCCCACCAGAGTAGATTCTTTTATCTTTGTTTTGTTTTGTTTTTATAGACAGAAACAGTCCTTGCTGTTTTGAAACTCGCTCTGTAAAACAGGCTGCCTCAAACTCACTGAGATCCATCTGCCTCTGCCTCTCAAGTACTAGGATTAAAGGTGTGTGCCACCACTGCCCTACCTAGAGTAGATTCTTAACAGTGTAAATCTGAAAACCCAGAGCTTCTGCTGGCCAGTCCTTCGGGCTGTGACACTTCATCCCACCATTCTTTGGCAGTTCCGTGAGATGGTCTCACGTAAGTGGTAATAAGCTATGGTGGTAATACTAATAATTTCTACAAATGGGCTTCTGTTCTAGCTCCTCTGTCAGGCTGTTAGCCTCATGGAGAAGGGCTGTAGGGAAAGCCTCCCGAGTCTGGGTGGCAGCTGAAGACTGTTTAGAAAAGCTACAACTGAAAAATCCCACATTTGCTCAAAGATTTGAGGAGAAAACAAAAGAAAACCTAGCTGGTTGGGCAGGAACTCAGGCAGGAATTCTGCCTGCAGCTCAGGCTTGGGCCTGGCCCAAAGGCCTCAAAAAAAATTTTTTTTTCGTGAATTTATACTTTAACATTGGGTACCAATTGTAAAATGTAAAATGAAAGACCCAGAGGCTGATACCGGGGTTTTCAGCTTCAAGCTGAAGATCAGAGAAGCAAAGCAGCCAGCCACTCTCTAGCTCTTACTGCTACCTCAGACTGAAAGGGTTGATCTTGTCTCCACAAATCCTCACAGGCAAAAGCTCTGAATTCCTGCTTCCTCCTCCTTATATTCCTTTATTTTGTCCAACCATATCCTCCTGTCTCCACCTCTCTAGTGCTCGGGTCAAAGGCTCTGTTACTCTTCACTCTTGTGTTGGCCAAGGTGGCCTTGAACTCAGATCCATTTGGCTAGCTCCTGAGTCCTGGGATTAAAGGTATATGTGTCACCACTGCCTAGATTCTACAGCTTACTAGTGTGGCTGGCTTTGCTTCCTGGTACTTCAGGTAATCTTTATTAAATCATTAATAATATATCACCACACCTCTGAATTCTCCTTCCTCTTCCTCCTATTTATTTATTTATTATTTACATTGTACAACAAAGAAAGGTCCAGGCCTTCAAAGAAGTCATAGCTCCTCGGGAATCCAATGTCCCTTCACCAAAGGTCTCTCTTAGAATCCTCTTGGGGAATTTGGAGGAGGGAGGTGGCTAAATCTGGAACCAGATTGAACAGGGATCCAAAAGCCCAGAGGTTTCTAAAAGAAGTGTGTCTCCTGGGTTGGCCCCAAGTAGACCTGGGACCATTTGGTCTTCTGGTCTCACTGTTGTATGGTCTTTCAAGTCTGCCCTTGGCCAGCTACAATATCACTTAGCTCCAGGCACACTCCTGTGCTACAAGCAGGAGCTTCATTGAACTGGGTCTCCAGCACCAAAAGGAACAGCATTTGGTCCCCGTGTGCACAGAATTCCTTCTCACCCATTGGCAGAGAGAGCCCTTCCTTACAGGAGCCTCCTGACTCTTCACCCCACCTTCTCTCCATCTGTCCTTCACCCCCAAGGGAACATTCCTTCAGCTGGATTTTCCTACCATCTGAAGATCAAAATTTCAACACAGGGAGGGGTGATGGCGGTATGTGGCCTTGTGTAGGGGGTGGGGAAGACATAAAAAAAAAACAAAAAAACAAAAAAAAAGCGATGAAGTGGAGAGAAATAAAGGGTCCAGTTAGAGCCCAATCTTTTGACTCTGGGAGCTCTACGGAAACTTGACACCAAGGCCAGGTTCTGCCTGGGGGGGGGGGGGGGAGTGAGTAAACCATCTTCCCAGAGCAGGAAGTGAGGGAGAGCCAGAAAGAGAGGGAGCCGGAGAAGCGCTCTGTTTTCTTTGGCCTCCTTCAGTCCTGGAGGGAGAGAGGGGGAGAGGCTGCAAAGAGGAGAGATCCGGATTTTGTGTCCTACCCTCCCCCAGGAGACAAGACTGAACGGTGGAGGGAGGGGGGGGCAGGGAGAGGAGAGGCCACCCAGGCCAGGCCAAGATTTCCTCCCTGCTGCTCCTTGTGACTTGAAGGGAGCAGGGAACACAAAGTCCTAAAATCAGAGGCCAGATAAGAGAGAGCTGGGGGTGTGATGGAGATTGGGTCAGCTGAAGTGGGAGGCATGGCAGGCTAGGTGTGGGAGGACTGGAATTACCCTAAAATACTCATTCCCAGCCCTGCTCTGCTCAAGGAAGGCCTTCATCTTGTGCTCACCCAAGAGGTAGGAGGGTCCATCCTGGGAAACGTGCCAGGCTTAGGCTGACAAGGGCACCCCTCGGGAAGCTGGACCGCCAGCATGCCTCAGTGTCTCCTGAGTTCATGCTAAGACATAGCCGGATGTGGTTATTCAACTCTCCCGTAGACTTCCATCCCAAATGCCACCCTTTACAGTCTCAAATCCTCAAAGTGATCACAACCCAACCTTTATCAGCTTCAACGTCTCCTAAACCTTACTGTGGTGTGTGTGTGTGTGTGTGTGTGTGTGTGTGTGTCCAGCTTCTGCATTCTGCAGTAGAAACACTGTAGCATTTCTACAGAAAGAGCGTGGGCAAGAATGGTCAGTTTATGAACACTGCCTCACTCCTGGGTTCCCTCATCACTGCACCCCTGACCCTCCCTCTTCCAGGAATGAGTCTTAACTAGGCCCAGTGAGTATTTTGACCCATAACAAGCTAGGTAAAAAAAAGGTCTTCTGAACCCTCAAGGTGCCAGAGCCTTCCAGAACAGAGCAGGGACAACCACCTAAACAGTGGCTTCCTTCATGTACATATCACAGTGGGGGCTTGTTCACCTACCACGAGGTACCAATCAGGGCCACACCAGTTTCTTCTTCCTGCTCCAGACCTGAAGATTTCTCTAGTGCAGTGAGGAAAGCTAACAGCAGGTCTGCTTCCCCACCCCCAGAAGGCCTCAACTGAAGGAACACTGGCTTGCAGAGTTTCACAGATATCCACAAGTCTGGGACAGACTGGAAGAAGGACACTCCTTCTAGAGCCCTCTTTCTCCTGGGCCAGGCTATGTGTTGGGGACTTAACAGCCAGATGTAGATGTTTGTCTGCCCAACCATGAAAGACCACATCAAGAAATGCTTGGCTCACCCCTTTAACCATACGGCCATATAACCCTTGGTCCTCCTGGCATTACCTATAGCCTTTCTTTCTTCAACCAGCCTAGGAGCTCACTCCCAAGATGGCCTGAAGAGACCACCCTTAGCTGCTTCTGTCCAGTCTTATATTGTCCCATCCCCCATACTCCTATATTCACCTGCCTCCCATAACCAACCTGAGTATCCTTCCGCCCCTGTCTGCATTTGTCTTATAGAGCCATGAGTGACAGAAAGCCTTGAGTGTCACAGACAGGGTAGCACCAGGGAGGTGTGAGACCTCTGGCACTATTGTCTCTGACATGAAACTTCATAGCCAAGAACCCAAGGGAGCCTAGGTGAAGGCTTGGTGACATGGGGGCCCCCACCCTCACCAACACCCCACAGGCCTCCCCTAGAAACTGATGGCTCTAGAGGTTAGGGACCCACCACCTACAGAGCCCCTCTAGACTCCACAAGTGAGAACAGGAGTAACCAGCACTGAGAGGGGAAGAACAGATGTGGCCATCAGAGCCCCAGATGTGGCTCAGCCATGGTCACTGCCAGGAATGCTGTGCCTCTAGACAGGAATGTAGACCCAGATGCGGACAGCGATGGAGATGGGGGCTGGAAGAGGAGACGGAACTGGATTCCAGGAGGGGCACAGCTCTGAGAAAGAAAGAGGTGTAGTGTTCGGCTTCTCAAAAATGTTCAGCCTGTTGTGTGTTTATGGGGGGGAGGGGGGGAGATTTGCATAAATAAACACACCACCCTCCTGCATCCCAAGCCCCATCACTCCATCCTAATACTTCTGCAAGTCCTGATGCTTGACCTGACCTCTGTTCATCGATACTCTGTTCTTGGGTACCTCCTGCCACTCAGGGGAGGGCAGTGATGGCTGCCTCTGTCTCTGGAACAGGGAGAGAAATGTCCCTTTTAACCCAGCAGGTCAGCATCTTTCCTGAGCTTCACAAATGCCCGGCATTCCAGGCACCATAGAGATGAAAAGGGAGCCCACTACCCCCATTGAGTCCACCCAGTCCCGTGCACATAAACACCCCAGTGGCAAAGCTTCCTGCGACATCGCTCACAAGGCCCATTTACTTCACTTAGTTTTGAATTTTCATCTTGGGAGAAATTTAGCAAATCACTAACAGCAGGAATTTTCCAGAAGCGGCAGGATAGATTCAGTATATTCCCAGCCTTGCAAGTTTCAGACATACCTTCCCCAAGAGTGTCACCTAAAGAAGGCTGGACTTCTGTGGAGGTGGCTGGCACTGCCTGGGGTGGAGGAAGTCACTAAGACTGTCTGCCCAATCCCGCTTTGTAACCTGTCCCCATCCTGTCTGTGAAAACATAGACAGCAGCCCACACTCTACTGCTCCAAGGGGACTGGCTACCTTCACAGACTGTCTCTGCTGGGCAGGAAGGTCTTTAAATATAACCTGAGCCCATCCCATCACCAGATCAGCTACTTCCTCCGGTCAGACCTCAGGAAAGGGGATGTGGAGAAATACAGCTGTCACTTCTTTTACTGAGAGCCAGGGAGGAGGTTCTGGGGTATCGAGCCCCAGTCCTTACTTGTCTCTTGCTTGCCTTCTGCATACACCTGCTCTGCAACCTACCCAACTCTGGGTGGGAGCCCTCAGAAGTAGTTCTAAGTGTCATCCTGTCTCTTCAACAGGGGTCTCTAGGGATCCTAGCAGAGCTGGTCTTCTCCCTCCAATCTCCTACAAAGAGCCATATAAACATTCATATGTCCCACATGTTTCAGTAAATCTAATTCTACCTTAACACCAATGGGGATGCCACCAAAGTACTCAATAAGAGGAAACAACCTCTGAGAGGATTAAATCCTGGCCTCAGGCTACATGGCTAACACCATGTCAGGACTGAGCAGAAGCCTACATCCTCTACCTGTGCTGAAACCTCATGTGACATGAGGAGAAGGCAGGGCAGCTCGACCTAACATCCCCTGAGTGACAGAGGAGCTCACACAGCACTGCCCTCTGATCCTCTCTGAGGTAACTTCCCCAACTAGGTTCAAACCTGCACCCACACCTTTGCACAGCCCAGGCCCAGGGGTCTCAGCAGCCAAGGGCATGTTTCCTCCTCCAGAGGAGAGTGGATAGCTTTTTTAGTCCAATCTGGAATTAGAAATTTATAAGGACTCCTCATATCAGATGAGCTTAAATCAAGAAATACTAACCTGGGCGGTGGTGACATACTCCTTTGATTCAAGCACTTGGGAGGCAGAGAGAGGCAGGTGGATCTCTGAGTTCAAGGCCAGCCTGGTCTACTATGTGAGTTCCAGCAAAGCCAGGGCTGTTACACAGAGAAACCCTGTCTTAAAAAAACAAAACAAAACAAAAAGTAGAGAAAGAAGCCCAAGAAGACAGGCAACCGTGGCCAGTTTGACATAAATGTAGAATTCTCAGGCAGCAGGAGAGAGATGAATAGAGCCAAGGCTTGGAGAAGTGGGCTGACCACCACATCATGCAGAGGAGATGGAAAGCCCAGAATGGACACACCCTGTGTGGGGTTCTGCTGGCCATCTGCATCTCAAAGTCCAGAACCCGGATCCCTGAGGGGCTGCACAGCCCTCTCACTGTGGTCGGCTCCGAATTCCTCACATACTTTACGCTCAATTAAGGAGAAATGATCAGGGGGCCACAGCATCACATCTTGCCATGCCCCACACCACCAGGGTCACATGGAGAACGGCCTCAGTCCATAGGGCCGGGCATGATCTTAGACCAGAAGGTTCAGCAGGAAGAAAAAGGCACGCAGCCAGGGAAGAGTGTCTCTCTGCTCTCCACAAGATAAAGGGTAGTAAAGAAGAGGAGGGTAAGGGAGAGGAAGGGTTCTGAAGAGGAAAGGTCACAACTGAGGGAAGGCGGAGGGCTTCTTGGTTCACTACAGTCACCCCCCACCATCGCATGTCCCCTGAGATCTCCTAACATACTTACAATATTACTCACCTTCACCAAGGACCATGGGAATGATGTCTCTGGTCCTCCAATCCCAATGCTAGTCTCAAGTCTGCCAAGAGATGCTATTTGTGACAACATGAATGTTCTTTCTTCTTCCTTGGCCTGATCAGGCAAGCAAATTCCTCTGAAGTCAAAGACTGCCTTCTCCTTCCAGAAGCCCTTCCCTGACAGCCCACAGGCCTAGGGTGTCTTTTTCTGATCTCCCTTGTCTGCCACCTAAAACTAGAACAACTCTTAGCATACGACTTTGTTCTTCTAGGTGTATGTTTCTGCATCTCCTTCAGAAGGAATGGGAACTAAGTAGTTGTTCTTGTTCACTGAGCCTCTTGTATGTTCCAGGCACCTGGCTAGCTAGTGCCATATCAATGAGTTCATTTGTCCAGAGACCACTGGTATTCTTATCACCAGTTTACCCATAAACAAGTTGAGGCTCGGAAAGATTATGAAAATGGGTTCACAATGACCCTGCTAGTAAATCAGTGAAGTGGAGGGTCTTAATGCACGATGTTCATCTATCAAAAGTCATGCTGTTAACCTAACACGGCTGTGCCCAAACTCTGAACCCCAAGATCAACAAAGACCCAGTCCAATGCAAAAGCAAAATCTTTAATTTTAGGAGTTAACTCAGTTCTCCCTCCATCCAATGCAGCAGGTGAAGTAAGTGGGACCTGGAGTAGCAGTGGGGCAGAGACTATATTTGGGTAGAGCAAGGGGAGTGTCTGGGGTGGGGGAGAGCGCTAGTTACATAGCAACAGTCTCAGAATTGGTGCATCTCCGGGCTTGGGTGACCTGTCCTGTGTTGACTGATCAACTGCAGCTCCAGGAAGGTTGCTATGCCTAGAGGCCTTCCCTTAGTGGTTGCTGCACTGCATTTCATTGTTATCAGTAAAGCACATCCAGAGTTCACCAACTAACTTCTGATTGGTTCCTCCCCACATGGAGGGCAAGGTCAGGCAAGGTCAGGCAAGGTCAGGAGCTCAGCACTTGTTGTTGAGTCAGGGGCCTATGTCTTGCTGGGTCTTTCTGCAGCCTGTCATGACAGCCAAAGCAGGGGGCTGGGTGAGGGTCTGGACCCTTCAACACAAAGATTTTTTTAAAAAGGTTTATTTATTATATATACAGTGTTCTGACTGCATGTGTGCCTGCATGACAGAAGAGGACACCAGATCTCATTACAGATGGTTGTAAGCCACCGTGTGGATGCTGGGAACTGAACTCAGGACCTCTGGAAGAACAGAGCCATTTTTCCAGCCCCACACCAAGATGTTTCAGGATGGAGTTTTCCTATATTTAACTGTGCTTCCCATGACATGACAAAAAAATAAAAGTGCTCAGTATAAGACGGGTAGATGGACAGATAGACAAACAGATGGACAAACAAACAGAAGGTTGATATGGGTTTCACAGATTCAACCACAGAACAGAGACAAAAAACAAAACAAAACAAAACACCTGTTTTCCCATCCCTACTATAATCAATGGGTTAAACTTGTGAGACAATTTGTTAATCCAAGCACCCAATTCTATGATTTTGTTGTGTCTCAGATTATGACTGCACTTAAGATTGCATGTGGTCATTTGGAGCTTCAGGCTATGATCATATGAGGGCTTCAGTTTGGGGCTACTGTCATGATTTGGGTATGAAGTGCCAACACCCCCCCAACACACACACACACACACACACACACACACACACACAAGGTTCCTGTGTTAAAGGCTGGTTGCAGGTGACATGGACTCTTAGGAAGCTGGATCAAGAAGACTCTAATCTCATCAATGGACTAAGCCATTGATTGGGAAGTAGAGCCTAGTTAGAGGAATTACGTTACTGGGGGTATGACCTATAACTTTTCTCTCTGTCCTGTCCACCTTTCTTCTCTCTCTCTCTCTCTCTCTCTCTCTCCCCTCTCTCTCTCTCTCTCTCTCTCTCTGTGTGTGTCTGTGTCTGTCTGTCTGTCTGTCTATATGTATGTATGTATGTATCTATCTATCTCTGCCTGTCAGTATGAATGTATCTCTCTATTTCTGTCTCTGTGTGTGTGTCTGTATGTATATATGTATCTCTGTCTGTATCTATCTATCTCTGTCTTTGTGTATATGTGTCTATATGTATGTATGTATCTATCTCTGCCTGTCTGTATGAATGTATCTATCTCTCTATTTCTGTCTTTGTGTGTGTGTGTCTATATGTATGTAAGTGTGCATATTTCTATCTCTGTCTGTCTCTGTGTGTCTGTATACATATATATATATATATATATATATATATATATATATCTGCCTGTCTGTATTATGGACATATCTGTCTATCTCTACCCGTTTGCCTGTATGTATGTATGTATCTATCCATCTATCCATCCATCTATCTATCTCTGTCTCCATGCATGTCTGTTTGTATCTATCTTTGTCTCTCTCTCTCTCTCTCTCTCTCTCTCTCTGTATATATATTTCTTCCTCTTCCTTCCTCTTCTTTTGCTGCCTCCCTCCCTTCTCTCTTCTCCTTGCCACTCTGAGGTGAGCAGTGTCCCCTACTGCACATTTTTGTCACCATGACAGCTCATGGTGCCATACCTCATGCCCAAAGCAATGGAACATAACCATGTCCTGAGACCACTAAAATTATGAGCCAAATGAACCTTCCTTGCTGTAAGCTGATTTGCTCAGGTATTTTTCCATCACAACAGAAAGTTGTGATGGAAATTGCAGTTTGTGGCCAGAAGCATGAGCCAGTTTATTAGCAGTTTGGGCCTGTGTTAGTGATCAGCCAGTAGTGGCTGGAGGAAGAGAACACATTCCTGGGAAGCCAACTTCCAGCTGGACAGAACGGACAGTCTTCAACCACAGTCCTTCAGTCCTAGGCATTTAGGGGTGAGGCAACGGGGAGAGTTTGGGCTAGGGTGTCTGGGAAGAGGGACAAGGCTTGGAATGCACTAAGTATGTGCCGTATGTGCTTTGTGAATCCCACATCCATGAGGAAGCAGGATATGGCACATGTGTGTGCTGTGTGTGTTGGGGCAACAGGGGCAGGGTAGGGTGTGGGAGAGACAGGCACACACCTGTAATAACATTGGCTTCAGACGCTCAGAGAGAAGAAATCCCCCAACTGTTTTATCAGAGCCCAAGTTACCAAATTACGTTGTTGTTTTAAATTTGAGCTCCTCTGCCTGCAAATGGGGGGATCTCAGGTTCACGAGTTTAATGCTTGGTTGGGCCTGGAGCTCTGCTTCCCAACCCAACTGGATTCCCAGACTCCTGGCCTGAGGAACAAAAGTCTTCTCTCTCAGGGCTTTGAAGTGGAAACACTAACTGCTCCCTTTAATTAGAAAGAAACCCCCTATTGTTCCTACTTTATTACTGATGGATGGAGACGTAGCAGGGGGCAGATTCTGAAGAACACAGTTTGGTAGGGGGAGGGTAAAGAGGGACCAAGAAATCTTGAATACACAATCTCCTAGGCCAGTTCCACGCACCAAGCCAGAACTCCTTGTCCACCTACTCAACAAAGATTCTACCGGGCCCTCGAGCTTTTGATTAGGCAAGACGGGGAGTAGACAATGAGAGCTGAGACTAAACCAGTCCTGTTAACACACGCAATAAAAATATGGAGAGATCATCCCATGAGACAACCTCCTAGGGCAGTTCTGAGGATGGGACTAGGGACAAGCTAGGTCCTACAGTCTGGAGAGTTGGCAGATAGACTAGAGGAAGGTGTTCCTGGGTAAGTGTCCCATGCAGGGACACGGAAGTCAGAATGGGCTGGGCTTTTCTGAGGACACAGGGGAACTGAGGGAGTGGACCAGGAAGAAAGGAGGCAGGAGGAAAAGATCTGAGGACTGGAAATTTCAGGACACTTCCAGCCTGAGCAGATGAGACCAAGTTGTGTGTGTGTGGAGGGGGGGAGGGGGGAAGAAGTAAACCTCGGCCCCACCCCCACCCTGGGAGCCAGCAGCTCTGTGCAAGAAAGCACATTGGGAAGGTGAAACCAGAAAGGTACGCTGGGGTGCTCACACAGAAGCTGGGATAATGATGATTTAGATGGAGGTGGTGGTGATTGTAAGACCAGGAAGGGAAGGTGAGTCGGGGATAGACTTCAAAGGGGCAAACAAGCCATGCTGACAGCACAGATATGAGGGGATAAAGGAATGACAAGAGTGAGACACGTCCAAGATCTCTAGTCTGGGAAACAAGAATGTGGATGGGTGGGGGGGAAGGGAGCAGAGGCTTTTGGGGGGTAGGGATGGCGGTAAAGGAATTATATAAAACCCTCCCAAATCCTCATTCTCCTTTCCAAGGACAGAAGATGTTCTGAACCGAGTCCAGGGTAAGGAAGATGGGTTCCTGGGATCTGTACCAGCGAGGAATGCAGCCGCCTCTGCCGCTTTCATGCACTTCAAAGTGACTCACACCTGTGTTTCATTCGATCCTCAAAAGAACCGCAGCAGGTGTCTGCATCCCCATTTTGTAGATGAAAAAAACTGAGGCTCAGGAAGACCAAATCATTTGCCCCAAGTCACAGGAGCACTTTTAGGGTACAGCTGAGAACAGACACCTTCTGGGTTCCAGCTCGGAAGCCCTCCCACTGGCTGGGGGCAGTTCCCTCCCACTGGCTGGGGGCAGTTCCGAGGAGGGGGAGGGAGGGGGGGTGGCAACACTCGCCCTGAGTCACGAGGGGGTGGGACAAGAAGTCAGGGGCTTCTAGAAGAGCCACTAGGATTTGAACCACACTAGGATTTGGAGCAGCGTAAGGCAGGAGCTCAGGATTGGAATCGCCAAGTCTACTCAGATATCACAGACGGTTTGAATCAGCGTGCTACCTTGATAGGAATAAAAGACAGTCTTATGCCTGCCCCATCCATCCGGGCAGAGAACGGTATCTTCCAAGAGAACTTTTCTGTCTGGGGTATCATGCCCATACCCATACCCCCTCCCAAGCCCAGCGAATCCATAAGGAAATCCTGTCCCAAAGAACAACCGTTCTTTCCCCCACCAGAAGAACTATTCACAGGTTGCCAGAAACATCTGGCCTCTGGTTCTGGTTTGACAAGCTCTGACCTTGACCTTTTCTGAGGTCAAACATGGTTCCTAGGGAAACACAACAATTGTGGGAGATGAACTAGGCTAGGATGAGATCTGTGGACACACAATCAAGTTGGGTAGACGCACCTGGATTGTTATTGTTATTGTTTGGTTTGGATTTTGTTTTGTTTTGTTTTGAGACGGTCTCACACAATAGCCCAGGCTGGCCTAAAACTCACTACATATCCCAGGCTAGCCTTAAACTCACCAAAATCCTCCCACTTCAGCCTCTTGGGTATTAGGATTGCAGACACCATAAGCCATCACACCCAACCTGTCCCTATGTTTATCATTTCACTCATTCAACATGACACTGCTATTGTGGCATTCCTTTTCATGAGACACTTAACCTAGGCTGCTCAAAACCCATAAAGGCCGAAAGTAATCGCTATGTAAGGTGACATATTCCCAAGGATAAAACCAGATCTGTTGTTCAAAGATCCTATCAGAGCTAGCACCCCACCCCCTTCACTTCCTACCCACACCAGTAACAAAGTAACAAAGTAGCCCTTCCACAGGGAAAGAGAACAATGTGTCTGCATTCCTCCAAGCATCCAACCTTTGGTCAGGGATCTGTTTCATGAAAATTTGGCCCTTAACCCACCATCCCCCCCAGGTCCTGCCCCGCCCCCCAAAGCTTGTCTTAGAGCTTAAAAATACAATGAAGTTAATTTTTAAAAACCTTTCATTGAGTTCCATGAGGCCCCTATTAATTTTATTGTTTCAATAAAGCATTTATTTAATTGTCTCCAGAAGGGCCCTGTTAAAGGCACAGATGTTACCTGAATCGGAAGGGAGGGAGAGCCAGGAGCCTTTTTTTTCCACCCTTTCCCATTAGCACGTTAGCGGGATTCTGTTATTGGATTAACTGATTGTCACCTTAAAGTCATGGAGTAGAGCCCTGAGGGGATGGGACAGGGCTCAGTTAAACCACAGGCCACAGTTTCAGGGAGCCAGGCTCAGCTGATAAGGAGGTTTGGGCTAAGACAAAAGAGGTTTATTTGTGGTTGCTTTCCCATTGGTAAGGAGACACTTGCGGTTTAGCCTCTAATGTATGACTGATGTCTGTCATTTAGATGATAAGTACATTACTAGAAGTATGGTGTCCAACCCATAGGAGGAGAAGCATTCAAATTTACTAGCCAAAGACCTGTACCACCACTGCTTGGAGCTCGAAACATCCATCAGAGAATAAGATGAAGCCCTACCCTCATGGTGCTTACATAAGAATGAGGGGGAGGCTAGATGCAGGCAGGGAAAACTACGAAAGATATGGCAAGATGGTTTCAGAAAACATCCTTGAGAACATAAAACAGGGCAGCACGATGGACAGTGGTCAGAGGAGGCCTGTCTGATGAGAAGATGTTCCCTTCCTGGGGATGTCTGAGGCCTCATATAGGCCTATAGGCCTATAGGCCTAAGGCTCTATAGGTAAAGGGAATAACAGAAGCCCTGTCAGAGAGGACTGTCACCAAATGCTAAGAAAGTGGAAAGATACAGCAGAAGGGGAGCCCCAGAGTCTTCTTTTCATCAAGAATGTTTGGGGCTGGAGTGATGACACTGTGACAGTGCCAAGTATGAGAAGCTGAGTTTGAATCCCCAGGACCCATATAGTCTTATCAGGTAGCAAGTCTGCAATTCCAGAGCACCTACTGGGTGTGGAAGGCTGGACTAGGAGAATCCCTGGAAGCTGACTGGCCAGCTAGCTTGCAGATAGACAGGGACTGGCATCCAACCCTGTCCTCTGACCTTTATACATTCGCAGTGGCACATGCAACACCATGTTCATATATACAAACACACACACACACACACACACACACACACACACACACACACACCCCATACATGAAAAGAGTTTTTTAAAAAATGTTGAAACTGGCTGAGGATGGTGGTACATACTTGTACTTCCATCACTTGGGAAGCAGAGGCAAGCAGATGACAAATTCAAGGCCAATCTCGACTATACAGTAAGTTTCAGGCAAGTCAGGGCTACCAAGCAAGACCTGTCCTGTCGTGACTCAGAGAGAGAATACACCAGCTGGGTGGTGGTAGGGCACATCTTTAACAGCACTGGGGAGGCAGAGGCAGGCAGATCTTTGTGAGTTCAAGACCAGACTGGACTACACAGAGAAACCCTGTCTCGAGAGAGAAAGAATATGTCAAGAAACATCACAGGACAGAGACTAAAGTAAATGATCAAGACATAGGGACAGGTGACCACAGTGGGAAATTTAAGTCCCACTGTTCTTAACTTCTATATGGAGTTAAAGCAGAAATTAAAAATGAAGTTTAGTCCCAGCCCTGGGCCATTTGTGGCAGAGTATGTATGGGAAGAATAAGCTATTAGCTAGACAGGAGAAGAACTCCTAAGATTGGTGAAGCCACCGGCTGGGCTGCCAGTTCGAGTCAGGAAGTACTTGCGCATACAAGGATCCAAGAGGTAGGCTTTGCCTAACTGTAAGTGCCAGCTAAATTACTCTCCAAATGATGGGGAATCATCAAAGATTTTTCCAGTAGGAAAATGACGTGTTTGAAGCAGTGTTCTTGGCAGAGGGATCTGGTGCCCGTGCAAGCTTTGAGATGGGAAGAGACCCAATCCTGAGAGCATCTGTGAGAGAAAGGCCCAGGCACTGGAGAACAGGGATAACAAAGAAAAAAAAAAAGTAGCAAATCCAAATGAGAGGTTTTGTTTTTGTTTTTGTTTTTGTTTTTGTTTTTGTTTGGTCTGGGAGGAGGGGGGGGTTGTTGCTGCTGCTGCTGTTTTTGTTTCACAGGCCAGGATTGGGATTTGATTTTGCAAACATCAGGAGTCCTGAGGTGTCTAACCTTGAGCCCAACTGCAAAAAAGCTAAGAAAGATGGTGGGGGAGGGGCTGTTGGGTCCACAAGGCATCTGTGTGAGCCTTCACCCTTCTCTCTGGTCAGAGTGGTCACCTCTGCAGATGGGGCTGGAGAAGCAGGCAAGATGTCTCTCACATCTTACTACAGGTAATCTCCTCTAATGGAGGGATTTAGTGTAATTTTTACTTCCTTTTTTTTTTTTTAAATGTGTGTGTGTGCCTTTTTTCCCAAATTTTTCAAACAATTATTTTAATTCCACACAGACTCCCAGAGTCAAGTTAACCCTTTGTCAACTATCATTTCTGATTATTTTTGTTCCTCTCATCCTCAGAGATGGGGAGGGAGGGGTAATTACTTCTGAAGTTTCTGAAGTACTCTGCATAGAAGTTGCATGAACCTGGTTTTCTATTACAGAACCTCTTCAAGGTGCCCATAGCTACTCACTCCATACTTGTCCTCATAGCTGCTTGTCTCCATAGCCACTGGCTCCAGAGGATGTGGCTCACCTCCGTCCTTTAAATATTCTAACAGCACCACACACTTATCTTCTAACCAAAATGGCAGCTCTGGGCTTGAAAAGGCTGTCTCTGGGATTTTTGTTGCAGAAATCAACTCAGCCCAGCCAGACAGTGAGCTATATAATACAGGCCAGAAGAGGGAATCCCACAGACCCTAGGTCATGAGAAGCCTCTGCACCCAAGCTCAGGCCCTGCCCCCTGACAGTTGTCTTCAGGCATCTCACCTCCGCCTTTTTATTTCAATTCTCTCATCATGAAAATTGGAGATAATGACAGCGTTTATCTCCTACAGTTGTTAAGGAGATTATATGATAATGGAAATCGTTTAATAAAAAGTGTGCTCTATCATTAGTATTAATAAGAACAATAAAATAATAAATCTTTACGACCGAATCCCGTTACCTGGAGGCTAAAGTGACTTTAAGGGACCTGTATGTTGGTTTGCATTGGTGCCTTCCTCTCTGCCTCTCTCTTGGACTAGGTTTTCCTCCCTAGAAACTAATGAAAAGCTGAGGAAAGACCTGGGGATCTGGGCCAGCATCTACTGCGGCTTACAAAGGCTGGCTCCTTCAACAGATGCCTGCAATGCACAAGCCTCGTCAACGTCTACAAAACAAGCACTCTTTCTGACTCATGGCATGTGTCAGGGGGACGGGGGGGGGGGAGGGGGGAGAAGGGGTGGGGGGAGGGGGGGAGGTGAGGGAGGTCCTGGTTGAGAAAACAGGCCCTCCCAAGGAGCCAGTTCTCAGTCGGAGTCAGGCAGCATAGCTCTCCACTTTTCTGTCCTTTGCCCTTCCACTTCCCACATTCTCCTTTATTTAGGCACTAATGGTTTGGCATGACTCTTCCCAGTTACACTGCCAACTCCTGAGAGGGGCCATGAGGAGGGGGTGTAAATGAGTTCCCCAGACCCAAGATAAATGATAATTAGGTATTTATTAGGGAAGCACTTACACAGATAAGAGTAAATAACCTTCGCGTTCTTCTTGCTCCAGAAGATGCAGTCTCTGCCCTTCCAATGCTCTCCTCAACCCAAGAGAGCATGGGCCAGCCCCTCTACCTTATAATGGGTCAGGTCTGCACCTGAGACCACACCCAAAGGGTGTGGCCACCACTACAGGTTCACTGGCAAGGCAAGACTACAAGACCACAGAGCCAAGACTCTCTTGACTAGGCATAGTGCTCCTGTGTGCTCCCATGATGGGAGATGTCATTCTGTAACTACGTTTCTCTTATTGGTTAATTAATAAAGCACTGTTGGCAAAGAGGAAGGCAAGCTAGGTTAGGGACTAGGAGACAAGGAGGATTCTGGGAGAGGTAGTAAAGAGGAGTCAAGGTGTAGGACATGAGAGAAATAAGAGACCCTCTCTCCAGTAAGATAAGACCATGTGGAAACACTTAGATTGATAGAAATGGGTTAATATTTAAGACAGAGCTAGCCAATAAGAATCTCTAGCCATTGGCCAACAACTTTGTAACTAATTGAGTCTCGGTGTGTTATTTGGGACTGACGTGGCCCTGGGACCAGTGCCGGCAGAAAAATGCTCGTAACACTCCCAGGACAGAGGAGAGAGCAGATGAGAATTGCCCAATCTCTATACGTCAGAGCCAGGTGCATTCTCAGTGCCCTCCCGCTTTGGTTCCCTTCTCTACTTCCCAAACTGCAGCAAAGAGGATGGATTCATAGAGCCAGGCCGTGGTGGCACACGCCTTTAATCCCCGTACTTAGGAGGCAGAGGCAAGTGGATCTCTGTGAGTGAGGCCAGCCTGGTCTACAGAGCTAGTTTTGGGACAACTAGGGCCACACAGGGAAATCATGTCTTGAAAAACCAAGGAGTGATCATGGTCAAGGAGAAGCATTCCTCTGTCTGCTCAGGGAGCATTGGTTGGTCAGAGAAGGTGTGATATGTTATCGATAGCCGCTACCTGCATACCTGCCTCCAGACCCTACTGTGGTATGGCCCGAGGAAGCATTTGCTTTACCAGCTCCTGCCAGAGCCAACTCTCCAGCTCTCTGTTTGCCACTCCTTCTGCCCAGGAGAGGCAGAAGCTCTGGGGTTTGGCCCTTGCTGTTTTTCCCTTCCCACCTCCCTGCTTCTCCATCCAGCTCAGGGTCCCAGTCCCAATGTCAACGGCTCACACCTTCTCTCAGCTAACATTTACCACAGAGCTCAGTCACGGCAGGCACAATCTTAGAAAGCCAGAAAATGGAGGGGAGGAGAGATCACCACAAGGCATCCTGAGCAGTGGGTGCAGCTGAGCAGGAAGGAGGCAGCTAACAAGAACAGGCCTAGTCAAGAGCTAGAGGGGAAGCCACTGAACAGGCAGGCCCTGGTGCTGAGGAGACACTGTAAGCAGGCCAAGCTGTGGGGGCACCAGGAGTCCTCAGAACATTTTTGGTTCCTGGGTTGAGAGAGGGCCTTGCCCCATGACCTAGCTGTGGGGCTGAAGGGGCTCCAGTTTCCAGCCAGAGCCCCACCCAAGCGGGACTAAGCTTTTCTCCAGATAGTTGCCATCTCTTCCTGGGCGCTGCTTTTTCCATCTTTGTCTGACTACCTTTCTCAAGATTCCTTGGGCTGCCCATGTTTCTGCATCTTCCTTTTTCTCCATTCAGTCTTTCTCATTTCCCCCAACCAATCTCCCATAATTTCTTGGGAACTCCAACTTGGGGCTCCCTTATGTCCTTTAGGCCAGAAACCCAACCTTCCTTGTCTGGTTTTTATATATTTTGGAAAAGTCAGCTTCACTTCCTACCTGAGGCCACAGGCTGCCTAGCTATGCCCATCTCCACCCCCCCCCTTCCTTTTGAAAGCAGTACCCCTCCCTGAGTACCTGGCCCAAGGAGGACAGGGCTGAGGCTGAACCCCAGGCCTTGTTAATTCATCACAGTGTGGAGAAGGACCTTTCTAATGAACTTCTAGTCTGCTGATTCTGGGGAAAGTGAATACTCCATATTGGAAGGGAGCCTGGAAGGTCGAGCAGTTTCTCAGGTGGAAACCAGGGGCCAAAGGAGTCTAGCCAGTTCTGCCTTGAGGAAGAATCATATCCCTAGCCACGTTACCTACCACATTAAAAATGTTTATTTGTTGTTATTAATACTATATTGTACACACTGAGGGATCTCAACTGGGATTGAATCTCTGACTTCAAATCCAGAGTTCTTTACACAACCTTTCCTAAACCTGAGCAAAGGACTCCGGACATTTCTGTAAAGGAAATAAAGCCTCAGGGTTCCAAGCATACACCCTCCAGATCCCAGGATCCTCCATATCCTGGCTATAGAAGTGTTGTCTCCAGCTCACTACTTCCGGGAAAAGCATGAAGACGCAGCTGAGGAAACTGAGGGGAAGGTCTAGGAGAAGGCACACCAGGAAGGCAGGCTTAGAAGAATGGGGGCTCATGGGAAGAGGCAGGGGTGGCCAAGAGGCTGGAGAATGTGGCGTTCTTCCACAGGAAGGAAAGTTGGGGGGCCAGGCTGTATGGAGAGCTTGTGGAAACTCATGGAAGCCCAGATTACCAGTTCAGTCAATCCTTGCAACACTACACCAGAGATGCCAGGGACCTGAGCTGGAAGGAAAGGGATAGTACAGCACAGACAGCCAGCCCAGAAAGGCAGTGCCTTGGAGAGTCTAGGTCAGCCACCTCCTTTCCAAGCACTGGTATCCTGGCTACTAGTGTGTTGCATTTGAGTGGGATGGAGGGAAGACAAAGAAAACACAGTGGGTGTAAACCATGGAGCCATGTTAAGCAATTGCTGGTCTAAAGGCTCATGGTGGGGTCGGGGTCAGGGAAAGAGTGGGAAGAAGAGGATGCTGCTGTTGGAAGTTGTGTGGAGAAACAGCGCCGGGCTCTGAGCAGGACCCTGGCCTTGAGGCCCAGACTGTGGTGTGGGTCCTGCCTGGCCCTTCTTTGCATGGCTGGACAAACATAGATGAAGGAACAGTAGCTTTGCACAAGTGTTCCTGCTTTGCAGTTCTTTGAAATAACTCCTCTTCCTGGGTGGCATGTGGACCACACACACACACACACACACACACACACACACACACACTCAAAAGCAAACAATCAAAATTTGGTTAAGAACTGTCAATTCCAAAGGTTCAATTTCGATCTCTCTCTCTCTCTCTCTCTCTCTCTCTCTCTCTCTCTCTCTCTCTCTCTCTCTCTCTCTCTCAGCAGCCCAAATCCTGTTTCCGTCTCTGATCCTGAATGTCTGTGTGTCTCAGGAGGACTGAGGGAAACAGTAAATCTGAGGCAGTGCAGTTGAAGGGTCTTTGTTTCCGTATATGAGGCTCCTGTTTGCAGGGCTTCTGGATGTGTGCCCTATGTACATGTGTGCCTATTTCTCTGGCCCTTGTTGAGCACTGAACTTTCAAACCATAATAGAAACACCAAAGCTTGGCAGGCATATCATAGGAATAATTATCTAATTTCAGAACATGTTATTATAATACCTACACGATGTGTAATGAAGTTAACAATGTTCACGTTATATTCACTAACTCTGAGCTGTAGAGCCACAATGCCAATCCCTCCCCCCCTGGGAGGCTTCTCTAAGATGTGAACACTCAGAGGACCCAAAGAAAGCTTTTCAAGGAATCTGCCCCCCCCCACAACGATTTTCTCAAAGATCACCATGTCTGCTGTGTAGCCAGGTTGTGAAATTGTGGGAAGGCAGGCAGGCCTTGGGATGATAGCTGGTCCTCGCACTCCTTGAGTAGATTCTGTGGATTTGCAAGGAAATGGCAGTTGTGTTGGGGTCGCCCAGGTAGACAGGGCATTTCTGATCTACCCTGCTCCCTCTCTTCCCTGGGGGGGCTGAGTCTCGATTGAGGCTGAGTGTAAGGGGACTGTTTACTGTTTGCTGCTGTTCCATGTTGACTTTAGCCAGTAGCTCTGTTTACAAACCCAGGTTGGTTTTCTCAGCACAGTTAATTAGACCAAAGACATCTGGTGTGAGGGCTGGGGAGGGCATCTGCTCAGAGGCCCCCCCACACACACACACACATACTCCCGGCAGCTATGGGCCAGAGCGGGGCGGAGCAGCTTAAACAAGAACAGACCGATGTACCGGACTCCATCAAAACCAAGTCTCTCAGGGGGAATCATGGCTTCCTTCAACCTGCCTTTCCCATGACTAATAAGTCAGTACGGTCCCCACTTTCTGAATCTTAGGGGATCACAAAGTCAAAGCCAGAAGGCCTACCTCAAGAGGATCACCGGCTAAGCTTAAGAAACTTGCCCCCTCCCTCCCCTTCCATGTTCAAAAGAACTGGTCAGAAATTTCTATTCCCTGTCTGATCGCAGAGACCCTTCCTGCGTTCGACTGGAACGTGAGACCTCTTAAGGGAAAACGCCCTCTCACTAGAAAGCCCCTCAGAAAGAAGGTTCTAGATTCCTCCCCCACCCCTAAACTTTACCCCCACCCGGTCTCCGCCTATCCATGACACTGCCGGAAGACACAGATTTTCCCCATCCAGCGGAAAGTTGGAGGGAGCCGGAGGAGGTGAGAGGACCTAGGTGGACAGTTTCAGGGCCCTAGGGAAGTGGAGAGCTGTGAGGGGGAGGGGCAGCGGCTTATCTCCCAGGAGGGGGGAGCTCACTCCAAACAGCTAATGCACTGGCGTGTGAAAGCCCCTCAATTAGCACTAATGATGCAATCAGGGAGGGAGGAGGAGGGACCAGAAGTTCTGATGGAGTCAGCACCAACTTACTCACAGGGCACACACACTCTCTCCCTGGGACACAGTAGCCCCTTCAAGACACGCGGATGCACACACTCCACAGACAGACGTGCGTGGACACCAATGCACTCGCTGCATACGTTTCCAAATCCCCTACTGGCGGGTCAGAGATCGGGGATCTCCAGGATGGGGGTGGAGCTCGTCTGTCTAGATGTGGCGATTCGGGGACAAGGCAAATCAGAAAGCTCTCTTGGGAGAAGGCACGTTAAACAGGACCTCCCTGAAACTTCATGATTAACTTCACAGTCCCCACCCCTCGCGCTCCCGCAGGTGCCGGGCCGCTTCCTCCGACCGCCGCCTTTCACCACACCCAGAACCCGGGATGTCACCGAGCAGCCTCAATCGCATAAAGCGGGACCCCTGCGCCCATCCCCAAAGCCCCGAGCACCAAGAGGCAGCCGTGCACCCCGTGACCCCCGCATCCAGGCTTTGGCGGCTCGTCCCTTGGAGCCCGTTACCCGCTGGCCTTGCCCCTCCAACTCCCCGCACCCTGCCGGCCAGCTCCGCTTTCGGCCTCCGGGTCCCGTTATGCCGCCTCGCCTCGGGCTTGGAACCCGTGCACGCCGCTCGCCGCCGCCCCCTCCCCCGCTCCCCAGCCTGAGCTCCCGGGGCCGCGCGCTGGGCAGGGCCGGAGCCGCCTCCGCGCCGCTTCCCAGGCCCCGCTGGCCGCGGGAGGAGGTCCCGCTGTCAGTCAGCGGGGAAGGCCGGCCCGGGCGGCCGGAGGGGGCGGCGCCGAGGACGGGCTCGGCCGGGCGCTGGGAGGCGCTGGCGGAGGGGCGGGCGGGCGAGCGGGGCGGGGGGGTGGAGGTGGCTCCGGGCCTTATAAGCGGCGGGGGCAGGGCGGGAGGGAGGCAAGTGTCAGGCCGATGTGCCGCCCGCCGGGGGCCGGGGTCGGGGCTGCCCGGGCCATGCGCGCGGGCTGGGCAGGGGGCCGGCGCGGCGCGAAGCGGAGTCGCCTCGGAGCCTGAGCCGCCCCGGGCCGGGGCCGGGGCCGGGGAGCCGCGAGCGGCCGGCCGTGGGGGAGGGGAGCGATGCGGCGCCGGCGGGCGGCCGTGGCCGCGGGTTTCTGCGCCTCCTTCCTGCTGGGCTCCGTTCTCAACGTGCTCTTCGCACCGGGCTCGGAGCCTCCGAGGCCAGGCCAGTCCTCAGGACCCTCGGCAGCCCCGGGCCCGGGCCGTCGCGGGGGCCGTGGGGAGCTAGCTCGGCAGATCCGGGCGCGCTACGAGGAGGTGCAGCGCTATTCCCGTGGGGGCCCCGGGCCGGGAGCCGGGCGGCCGGAGCGGAGACGCCTGATGGACCTGGCTCCGGGAGGGCCGGGCCTGCAGCGTCCCCGGCCCCCGCGGGCCCGGCCCCCTCCCGACGGCGCTCCGGGCTGGCCCCCTGCTCCCGGCCCGGGCTCCCCCGGCCCGGGCCCGCGCTTGGGGCTGCGCCGCACTTCGCAACGTGTCTGGCGCGCAGTACGTGGGCTCAGGCTACACTAAGGCAGTGTACCGGGTCCGCCTGCCCGGCGGCGCCGCGGTGGCGCTTAAAGCAGTGGACTTCAGCGGCCACGATCTGGGCAGCTGCGTGCGCGAGTTCGGGGCGCGAAGGGGCTGCTATCGCCTGGCGGCCCACAAGCTGCTCAAGGAGATGGTGCTGCTGGAGCGGCTGCGGCACCCCAACGTGCTGCAGGTACGAGAGTGGGGTTCCGGGATAAGGGGGCTGGCTGGTCACTCTGGAAGACTCCTTGGTCTTACAGAGTTAAGTCACGAGGCATCAATGACTGTGTCCCGGTTGCAACTAGGTGCAGAACCCAGATCAGGGCACTACTGAGTGTCACCTATCCTGCCTCTCACCCTTTGGGTAAAACACTCTACCCAACTTGTAGGCACCCATCACAGGCAGGGGCAGGAAGGGACCCAAACTGGTGGTTGGGCAGTGAATAAGGAGGTATGGCCACATAGGACCCTGCTGCTGGCTAAAACTGACGGCTGAACACCAGAGTGTTATCTCCAGTCATGGTGACCTTAATCCCAGCTCCAGCGTTCAGCTTCAGTCAACTTCCAGCTGCAGTAACAGGATCCCCCATATTGGTAGGGCCTGAACCCCACTTCTTTCAAAGTCCAGTGGCATGTATGGCTTTGGAGACGTGTGTGTGTGTGTGTGTGTGTGTGTGTGTGTGTGTGTGTGTGTGTGTGTGTGTGTGAAGAGCTCTAAAGAGACCGACCGTGTGTCTAACTTGATTCTCGGAGAGTCACTCACTCATTCCTCACTCTGCTCACAGATCATTGGAAGGGATAAAGGAGGCCAGAAAATCCACAGCCTTTCCCAGAAGTGACTTCTGGGACTTCTAGTGTGTCCAGCTGAAACAGGGGAAGAAGCCTCAGGGTCTTAGGCCAGAAGACTTAAGGTCTGCCAGTCTGAATGCCACACACTCTTTTAAATGTGCTTAGCCAAGAGACTAGAAGGTTCAAAAAGCCAGATGCATACCTTCCTAGTAGGAAACTCTGTGTCCCTGTTCATTGGGGACACAGGCAGGAAAGATGAGCCCCACCCCTGTCCCTCCAAGACATAGAACCGGCCTTCACCATGCCAGCCCCATCCAAACACAGCCCACTGCCCCTCTCTGAGGGCTCTGTCTTGACTCTGCCTGGGATAAGACAGACTGCTGCTCCCTCTGCCTATGTCTGAGCTCACTGAAAGGGACCCCTGACTGCAACTCCCAGCTGTGGATCCCACCCACCTCACAGCCCCTCACATTCACCTTCTACACCCATCAAGCTAACCAGAAACCCAGCAGTCCATCCCTTCTTTTCTCAGTGGTAAGAAAGGGGCCCCAGGCATGCAGGGATCTGTGGGCCATATGGAATAGAAGAGGCCAGAATGCTGCTTGTACTCCTCGTGGCTCCAAGTCTCCCTAGGACAGGCCTTCCCAACCCTGGCCAGACACTTGTGACAAGCTCTGCCAAGGTCCTAGGCCCTGCATTGGTCCCAGGCAGCTACCTGTTGTGTGTTTTGATGTCTGGCTGTATGGCTAACACTGGCTGGAGCTTAAGGGAGCTAGCAGCTGGTTACGTGGCCATTCTAACTGGGAGGAACTTGTTTTCTTTTCCTCTTTTGGATTCTTGGGAACTTTCTGGAAACCCCCTGGTGCCAGCCAGATTCTGAAGAGATGGAGAGGCCCTGAGTGACTTAGCAGGACCGTCGGAGTTCATTAGTTGTTCGAGGTCCTTTCACAGGACAGCCCTTCAGTGGGCTTTCCTATGCCTTAGGAATTCCTGCCTCACTGACCCTCACCAAGCATTTCAACAAGTGTCCAGCTAGATGTCCACCCAGACCCCCAGACAGATCCTTCTCTGTAATGTTGCCTCCTCCAGTAACGAGGGCACCAGAGAAAGATATTACAACAGAACACATTTCACCCAAGCCCTCACCAGCATGGCATCTCTTGGAACTGTGACCGCTCCAGTCTGAGGTTGGAGCTAGTCCCCCTAGAACAGGAGTAATAAGGGGAAAGTGGAAGTCCCTGTCACATCTTGGGGACTACTTTGAGGGTGAGTCCCCCACTCATTCTCTGACTCCCAGGCTCTTTCCCTCTGGCTTCTTCAGTCCTGTAGACCACACAGCCTGCCGTGGTTCTTCCTGCTCAAGAGGCCTCAGAGCTGTGTGCCAGGAACTAGAAATCTCGTTGTGTTAATACGTCCTAATCATTTAAAATTTCAAAACCATTTGACTGTTTGCTGAACTAGGGAGGAGCCAGAGGACTTTCTAAAATATGTCGGGCTCTCAAGATCCCTCCCCCCTCTCTGGGCAGCCTGAAGTTGGGCTGTGGGCTCTACTAGAGGCCTACTGTGCTCTTCCCAGCACAGACTCTGGTCACTAGGGGACTGTCTGGGGAATACTGTCAGCCTTTTGGACCCTCTGTCCTCCACATTCATTCTCCTCGTAGGATAGATGCCTCTGTAGCCCAGGGTCAAAAGGCACAAGAGTCTTCCCTCTCCTGATTCCTGGAACCTCAGGCCTCAGATGGATTCCTAGACCTGCCTGGGCCACAGATTCTGACCATGCTAGAGTGTATTTCTCTTCCAGAAAGAACAAAAGATGCAACTGTGGTGCTTAAGCCCCATGCTTGTTGGGGGGGGGGTGGTTAATGTTATCTTTATTTTTTTTTTTTCCTGAGGAGTGTTGATTAATACCTCATTAACAGTGCATTTAACAACCTCCGGGTGTTTAATAACCTTCAGAAGTTTCCCACAAAGGCCGGGACCAGAGCAAGAAAACGAGAACCAGGCCGCAGGGTTGCTGTCTTTACCTTCCCCAAAGCCCATCCTGAGTCTGGGGCCTCCCTGGGCTGATTGGTGGTATGGAAGGAGAGAGAAAAAGAGGTTTCCTAGGACAGGCCCTGGTCCCCTGCATCACAGTCCAGGTGGCCTGGTAGACTAACACTGAGTCTGGCTTCTCTGGTCGTACAGGATTGGGGCTCCTGGGACGAGAATGTCTGGGGCAGGAAGGGCATCTGGGAAGTGTGAAAAACTGGCATGAGAAACTGCTGTGTACTGGCATAGTTAGGTCACGGGCTTCCTGGCCTCCATCTCAACCCTCTACCACAGAGATCTCCACTTTCCCTTGTATGGCTTAGACAGCTCGGCCTTTGTGTCCATGCTCTGTCCATAAGGTACTGGCTATTTGGAGCCCATTGTGAGCCAGAGCTATGCAGTGTGTTGGGAGAAGCATGGAGAAGCGGGCCTCCCTATAAGATGCTAATGGGGGTGTTATGGCAAGGGTTTTCTCCTGTGCTTTTCCCTGGCCAGCTGTCCCCAGGGTGAGAGAAGAACTATGGAGCATCTTATAATCATACACTGGAAAACAGACCTTCGCCAGAACCACCCTCCACTATGCCTTCCTTCTATGCCACCTATCCAGATGTGCCTCTGTGCTTTGGAAAGTTGAGACAGTAGAGAAACTGACACAGGGGAGGGTACCAGATAATCGTTTGCTGACCTGTGCACTGTAACAGAGGAACCAGGTTGTAGAACCATGGAGGCATCAGTTTAAATCCCAGCTCTTGTGTTTATTAGCCGTATAACCCATTTAAGCCACACAAACGCTGCTTAAATCATTCCCCTCCCCCCAAAATCAGACATAGTGATAGTGGCCACGAGCTGCTAGGGTGGTCTTGAGAACTGGAAGACTGGCACGATGGCTCCGTAGGTAAAAGAGTGTGTGTGAGAGTGTGTGCCACCAAGCCTGATGGCCTGAGTTCACCCCCTAGAACCCACAGTGAAAGACGAGAGCCAGCTCCTGGAAGTTGCCCTCTGACCTCAACACACACACTCGTACATACCACATACACCACAATAATAATAAGTTAAACTTGAAAAAAAAAATAAGAACTGGATTGTGCACATAGTACATTACCTGATACATGGTGGCTAAGCCTGCCCATCTCCCTGAGTAACAAGAGGTGAGGGACTGATGCTGCCAAAGCAAAAGAAACTAGGGCTCCAGGAGCAGAGGCCAAATTTCCCGAAAGCACTGTTCTTCACTGGCTTGAGCAGAAAGCAAAGGCAGAGGGAGGGCCTCAAGGGCAGAGGGAGGAGCATCTGATAGTCAATCTCTATCTGTCCCTGCCTCTACCCTGTGACCTAATGACCTGCCCTGGATTTCCCCCAGCTCTATGGCTATTGCTACCAGGACAGTGAGGACATCCCAGACACACTGACCACCATCACAGAGCTGGGTGCCCCTGTGGAAATGATCCAGCTGTTGCAGACTTCCTGGGAGGACCGATTCCGAGTAAGCCTGGGCTTTTTGTGGGGATGGCTCTCCCTCAGAAGGCAGCCTCCCAGAGCAGCCTAGACGTCTTCTTAGCCAGGGAGGGAGGCTCAGCCATAGGCCAAAGGGAGGTGGGAGGCAGGGTGGGGTGGGGCTTGGGGAGGGGTTGGGACAGAGGATCCTGATGCTCTGTGTTCTTGCTGTTCTCTCCGCTCACCACAGTGTAGGTGCACATGAGCACATTCCTACTGCTATCTCGCTCTTAGTCCATGCCATGTGCATGCTTAGTCAGCCAAGGGTCATCTGTGCCATGTGCATGGATGGTCAGCCAAGGGCCAGTTGAAGATAAGTGATCTTTCCAAAGCCCTGGCCGCGGCCTTTATGTTGCGTTAGAACCCAGAAAAGAGGAAGGCCGGTCTCCAAGCTAAATCCAGAGCCTGTGAGTCTGCGAGGCCTGACCCAACCTATGTGTCTACTCTCAGATCTGCCTCAGCCTTGGCCGCCTCCTCCATCACCTAGCCCACTCCCCTCTGGGCTCGGTCACCCTGCTTGACTTCCGCCCTCGGCAGTTTGTGCTAGTGGATGGGGAGCTGAAGGTCACGGACCTGGATGATGCCCGAGTGGAGGAGACGCCATGTTCTAGTGGTGCCGACTGTGTCCTCGAGTTTCCAGCCAGGAACTTCACCCTGCCCTGCTCTGCCCAGGGCTGGTGTGAGGGCATGAATGAAAAAAGGAACCTCTACAACGCCTACAGGTGATGACCCTACATTTTGGGACTCCGACCAAGGAGGGGCTGGCAGGACAAGAGCCCCATGGGGGCCAGAAGGCCAACCAGGGAGAATAACTTTGACCAATGGAAACCACAGGGCCCCAGTCAAGAGAGAATGTGGCTGTGGGGACTAAAAATAGAGAGCTGTGAGAGCTAGTTCATAAGGGCAGCTGGAGACGTCTTAAAATAGTGTCACATTCATTCAGGGCCTAGGGCTGCCAGAACTGGCATGCCCCTTCTCTACCCTAGCTCTTGACCTTTACAAAGCTCCTCACAGCTGAGAAGCACCATCTATGGGGGTGGCACTCCTCTCGGGTCAAACAGAGGACAGTGTGGGCTGGGAGATGAGAAAGGGTGGAGAAAGGGGACCTTTGGTTAGTCCCCTAACTAATTTGGACTCAAGTTAGTCACAGTCACAGCTGGTCCCAATCCCGTGCTTCAAGGCTGAGTTGAGTCCCTGGGGTAGTGTGGACATGCCTGGCCCCTGTGTGAGGATTTGGGCTCCCAGACCACACTGTCTATACGTAGTGAAAATGAAAGGGAAGGGTATACTTCCAAAGGCTGGGCCCCTGAGCCCCTGTCCCCTCTTGGCCACAGGTTCTTCTTCACATACCTCCTGCCCCATAGTGCCCCTCCCTCCCTCCGGCCTCTGCTGGGTACCATCGTCAATGCCACAGGTAAGCCTCAGGACCCATCCGCTTCCTGTCTTCCACTGCCCATGAGACATGGGGACAAGAATGACCCTGGGAAATGCACAGTCTAGGACCTGGTAAGGTCTAGGGCCTTACAACATTCAGTGGTAAGGGCCCTCCCTAGCCACCAGGCTCTGGGCCAAGCCCTGGCTATGGGGAAGGACAGGAGCCCGGGTATGTCATGATAACTACACTGTACCTTTCAGGGGAGCTCACCTGGGGTGTAGATGAGACACTGGCCCAGCTGGAGACGGTACTGCATCTCTTCCGGAGTGGACAGTACCTGCAGAACACCACAAGCAGCAGTGCTGGTGAGTGACCACCCAGGGGCGGGCGGGTGGGAGCAGGTGTGAGAGTGAGTGACCTCCACTCGCCTGGCTCTGGCTTACTCTTCTGGGGACTCTGGCGTCCAGAGGCCGTTCACTTGGGATCACTTAGACCGTGGAACTCTCCCTTTGAAGTTGTCCTATTCCTGACTGAGCTAGAACAGCTAGCATTCTGCCTTCCTGTGCATGGCTTCAAACCCCTCCATGAACTGGATCTGCCACCCGGGCCCCTCATTTTCCTTATCCATGAATTGGGTTCAAGATGATTCACCTAGCAAAATTCTTATGAGGATTAAATAGCCTGCGAGGTGTGTAAATAAAAGCAATTAGCACAGTTCCTATTGCACAGCTGGAACCCAATACACATTTGCTTCTCTTTCCTTCCTCTGCACTCCTGGGGCATGGAGGGCAGCTGGAAGAAGGGGTAGCCTACTCTGAAAGCAGCCAAGAAGCCACTTCTCCCAGGGATTGGGGGAATTAGAGCTACTGTTGCAGGCAGTGGTCCCTCTACAGAAGCCTTAGGGTTTAGCAGTGGTTGGCAGGGGGGCAAGGGGTGGGCAGCCTCTGTTTTCAAGGAGGCCTGGCCAGCCTTAGGGGTGGGAGAGCCCTCGTTAGCCCTGTAAATAAAGTTTAACGAGGTGAACAATGGCTGGCTCTGTCCCTGAGGACTCAGTTTATGGGGCCATAAATCACAGGCAACCCTGCCTGGACTTTGGTCTAGTCCCTGGCAGGAGAAGGAGGCAGGAGGGTGGGGTGACCAGAGGCCCAGGACTTCAGCATTATCAGTCAGCAACCTGGGCTTCCAGGGCAGTGGGAAAGAGCAGGGAGCCAGAGGCTCATTCTCAGCCTCTTGTAGAGCCCGTGCACTCGCTGGATCTCTGGCGCTCTGCACCACAGGGAGACCTCAACCCTTCTCAGACATGGGAACCCTGAATTGTGGCATTTTGTGATGCCTCTTACTCTTAACCTTAAAACTCCTTTACTGGGGTTCCAGGCCTGTCCTAGAAGCTTAGCTGAACTCTCCCCGAAGTCAGGACATCAGAGGGGCCCTGAACCCTTGCAACAAGTAAGCAAAACTGGGGTCTAGTCAAGATTCCTTAGGCCCCCACCCCAGGCCTTCCCGAATCAGAGCCTGCACTTTTAATCACATCTCGTGGAAATACATACATGCCATGATACTTGAGAGGCCCATTCCAAATGTCTTAAGATGCCCCGACCTCAGAGCCCAGTGTAGACAGCTGGTATCTCTGAGTATGTGCCTGGCCTGCATGTGCCCCCATTTATCCTGTGCTGTTTAAACTAGCTAGGTGACCTTAAACCTAAGGGATGTCTATGTCCTGAAATCCAAGCTTGTGCCTGGCTGCCAAGCAAGCTTTTGCAGCTCTGGCTGCCTTCATGTCCATGCTGGGTGTGCTGGCCTGGACATCAGCTTTCAAATGAGGCCTAACCCTAGGCACACCTTTCTCACTTTCTCCCTTTGTTCTTTAGAGTACCAGCGCATTCCAGACAGTACCATCACACAGGAGGACTATCGATGCTGGCCATCCTACCACCATGGCGGCTGCCTCCTGTCTGTGTTCAACCTGGCTGAAGCTGTAGATGTCTGTGAGAGCCATGCTCAGTGTCGTGCCTTTGTGGTCACCAATCAGACCACCTGGACAGGTGAGCCAGACAGAGGGGCTGTCTCAAAGGAGTGGCTAGACTTCTCCAAAGGATGGGAAATGTAGAGGGTCCACCTCAGAAAAGCCAGAGGGGAGGCAAGGATAGTGAGAGAGATATATGTGTATATGAGTCCCTCAAGGCTGCCACTTTATAGATGGTGGCCCTGCCTCCCAGGAGACAGTTACCAAGACCTGTAACCCCTCATCTCTGTCCTTAGGTCGGAAGCTGGTCTTTTTTAAGACTGGATGGAGCCAAGTGGTCCCCGATGCCGGCAAGACCACATATGTGAAGGCCCCTGGTTGACTGGTTATGGGCTCAGCTGACCGGCTGGCATCTTTACCAGTCAGGCTTGCCTGCTGCAGGAGTGACTAGCACTCCAGATGTTGCTTATCACCTGGGAACCCCTGCAGACAAAGCCAACATCCCAGACCAACTGATGTGACCAGGACAAACGTGCAATATGCAAAAAAATGTTAAAATGTGAGTTTGCCAGCTTAGGTCTGAGACTGTTGGAGCTGTGACTGCCTCTCGGGAGCTCGGGGCTGCAAGCGGGGCTCAGGCTAGTCTTGACAGACAGTTCCATGGGCAGCACCACCGCTGCAGTCACGGTTTGAGAGGGTAGCCAGAACACTGCCGCTGCTGCGTAAGCCACAGTGGGCAGGAGCTGCTTGGGGACAATCAGTCAGTTGCAGAGAACTCTCTCAGCTCAGCTCCAGATGGGGAGCTGAGGGATGGATGCTCCAAGGTGTTGAGTGAACCAGTACTGGGAAGGCTGTCTCTGGCCTCTCCCCAGAGGTTGCTCCTAGGCCAGCCCAGGGGTCATGGGCAGTGATGCCCACATCCATGTGAGCTGACACTAGAGTGGAGGAGCAGATTGCATTTGAGCCAGGACCTGGGGTGGGGGTAGGGTCAGAGCCTTTCTGCCTCATTTGCTTTCAGTGAAAGCCACCATGCAGCCCAAACCAGGCTCTCCCCCTCCCGGAGTTTGCATTTCCAGAAGCTTTTATACTTCTTGTTCATTAGATTGTTTATTTTTGTAAAAAAAAAAAAAAATTAATCCATTAATAAAATGATGTTTCATGATGAATACTCTTCTCGGCCACGAGTTCTTGAAAAGCTCCTTCCTGGGTCCATTTATGTCTCTGGTGCATGTGACTAGTGGTACGTGTCTAATGGGGGTTGATGCCTCTGAGGAGCGAAATCTCAGTGGCAAACACCAAAGATGCCATGGTGTGTTTTCAGGCTCTTCTCCCATGGTGCCTATATTCTGCTTGGACCTCCATGTCAAATCCTGAGCGAAGGACATGAGGGTGGATCCCCACCCCACCCCCAGAAGGTTCTCATTGTAACACATTTTGACTGTGCACAAAGCCTTATCCCAAGAGTGTCACCCTTATAGTAGAATGCTGGCTATCTTAATTAACTGCTGGAGGCTGGAGACATAATTAAGAAGGGTAGGCAGACAACTCCAGGCAGACTGGCTTTGCCTGGTGCACTCTAGATGTATGTCGTCACCACCACCCACCACAAGTTCATAGGAAATTTTCTTTCTTAGAGCCTTTCTCTAAGCAAGAACTATGTGGAGAGTGGGTAGAAGGAAGGGTCTATAGAACAACCAGTTTTTTATGGATTTAGCAAGAACAGTCTAGCAGGGGTGTGTGGATATCCAAAGCAAAAATGATACACCCGGGATGGAGGGACACCCAGGTTAACGTTAGGGAACACGTTCTTTTTCCGAGTATGCAACAAGCTAAGGCATAAAATCTTTTCAGAAAGATTCACACAGAGGTTACTGAAGGGGACGATAGAGAGCTTCTCCCTCAGATTAGTGAGCCTTGTTTCAGAACCCCTTTCTGGGGGCAGAAATGGCCACGCTTACTTCTGTGAAATTGAGAGAAGAACGATTGCAACCTGGAGTGAAAAGAGGATGGGATCTTACTGTCCTAAAACAGCATCTTTCTTCCCTCCAGACAGCCATGCATACACAACCACCTTTCTCTCAGTTCCCCGCTGCATCTTGTCCTTCCTGCAAACACCTGAACTGCTCGCAGTTCTTAGACGTGGTCTACTCCTGAACAGTAACCATAACATCCAAGAGCAGTGGGTGGAGAAAGTATATTCACCTACTGATGCCTCCGGTGACGTCAGAGATGGGAGGCCTGGCATGTAACGTTAACTTTCTAGCCCGGCAGGTCCCACCGCCATTCTCAACCCCAAAGAAACACAGACACCATATTACAAAGCTGTTGGCTAGTGACTAGTGTTTCTTATTAGCTTTCTCTGTCTTAATTACTTACCCATTTCTATTAATCTAAGTACTTCCATGTGGTCTTGGCTTGCCAGGGAATGCCAGACCTGCAACCCCTTTGACTGCTATGTGATGACTGCTCAGTGTCTCCGCAGAGAAGAGAGTCCTTTCCTGTTTGTCCCTGCTTATATCCTGATTCTGCCCACTTCCTATCTGGCCAATTGGCAAATCGGTGTTTCATTCATTAACCCATAAGAGAAACAAATATATAGAAGAATATCCCCATCACTGGTGGATGGGGACTATGGATCTGTTTCAAAGTCCAGGAAGACAAAAGCAACATGAAGTGATAGTGTAGCAAGGTGGTTCTCTGTGAGGCTCCAGAGCCAGACCAAGATGGGGCAGCGGCCCCAGGAACGCCAACTTTGTCCCTTGTGTTATCTGGCTAAAATAACTTCCCTGAATTTATTTGTCTGCAAATTTTAGGTTGATAATATAGGAAGGTCCTAGCCAGTGTCAGCCAACAGTAAGTGCTTTGGGCATAGTTTCGAGCACTGTCACTATGTGACCAGTGAGAGTGATTGCCCGCGATCTGTTCACAGGGAGCAAAGCAGAGTGGACTATCTGTCCTGACCCCTGCCTGAGATGCCCCCCACCCACAAGCAAGCACTTCTTTTGACTCGGTGAGGTGAGGCCCAGCTCAGGGGCCAGTGTCTTGGGAGTTGAGTGTGTGGCAGACAGAAAAGGCTTGGAAGAGGATTAATGTGAAAGCAGAAAATGGGATTAGAAGGCTTCGGGATAATGCGCCCACCCGCCCCCTGTCCATGACAACGGCTTCTGGCTTTCATTCTGTGGCCAGAACATGTAAAACATGGTTGCTCCCCGCTCCAGGATCAAGAGGCAGAGAGTTGCTTGCCTCTGACTAGGAGACTCTGATTGTTCTTGGCTGCCCTTCCATGCACTTTTCATTTAATCCTCATGGCAACCCTGGGGTGGGTGTTTGTCCTGGAAGCGGAAGAGCCTGGTTTCTGTATCCAGAGGTCTGTCATCTCCTTTTCCTAGCGTAGCAATCTTTGGAGGCAGGGGTCACCCACAGGACCGGTGATGCACTCACACATGCCACTCCACGGGGTAGAGACCCCACACTACAGCCGTACCTTTGAAGGGCTGCTCTGTACATGGAGAGCCAGGACCATCTCACAGGCATCATCACACACAAAGATGCCCCCACAGGGTCTGTCCCTGAAGGACCCATCTGAGATCTGCTGCATAGAAACCCCAACTCCTATTCACGTCTGTGGCTAGTGTTCCTCTCACACGGACAAACTGACTATTGGTCTACCTGTATGAAGAAGATACAATGAGATCCACCTGCCTGCTCTCCCCCATGCCTCGTCCTACTTCCTTACATCTTCCCCAGGATGAGGTGGTGAGACACCCCCACTCCAGCACCCAATGGCCCACCAGGAAACAGTACAGTGAATGTAAGATGCAGTGGGTGACAGGGGAATGGCATAAGGGGACCCCAAGAGTAGCCGAGCATCCTGGGGCTGCAGGGATGAAGTCGCTGCCACCTCCAACCACAGGAAGGGAAAGTGGGTTACCAGAACCTGGAAAACCCACAAAGGAGCCAGGTGGAAAGGCCGCAGGAAAGAAAGTGCCTGGCACAAGCAGGTGTCCAAGGTAACCTCACACAAAGGAGCACCCTCATCACAGTCCCTTCCTTCCTTCCTTCTCCCGTCAAGAGGACAAACAGGTTACAGCCAGAGGGCTAAGGAAGTTGGTGAGAATGCATTGTTGACAGCCCTCCCAGATAGGCAGCAACATGGAGGGGGGGGGCTAAAGGACTAGGAGCCTCCCCCCACCCTTCACACTGGAGGATTGGATTGCCTTGAGGAGGCTTAAGAGAAAATGTCTCTCTCTAGTTCCATTTTTATATATTTAGTTACTGTGTTGCTTTGGTGAAGTGGCAGCTTTGGCCCAAACTTGCAGGGGAGTCCTCTATTGCATATGTACTTACTGAGATCCTTCCATCTGAATGAGCTCTTAGTCTCTGATAAAACTTGGCCCTTGGAAGAAAGATCTTAGGTAATGCAATGGTTTATGGCCCTCCAGATGTAACCAGATATACAACCAGTCAGTGCTATTAAAATTCTATGGGATGCTGAATGGTGGCGGCACATGCCTTTACTCCCAGAACTTGGGAGGCAGATGCAAACAGATCTCTCTGAGTTCAAGGCCAGCCTGGTCTGCAGAGTGAGTTCTGGGACAGCCAGGGCTATACAGAGGAACCCTATTTTTTAAAAACAAACAAACAAAAATTCTATGGGAGGCATCTAGGAAAATGACTTTATGAGTAAGCTCGTGTGTTGCTCATGCATAAGGACCTGAGTTTAGATAAACACCAGGTATCTGTAACCCCAACATTGCATGGACAAAATCAAGCATGCATTCGAAGTTTGCTGGCCAGCCAGTCTAGATGAATCAGTAAGTAAGTTATAGATTCAGTGAAGACTCCCGGTCCCTAAAAGCATCCACCCACCATCAACCTCTCTCCTCCATGCACACAAACACACGCATATGTGTACATCACACACATCTATGCCTCATGAACACACCAGACATCCCATTAGGGGAAGGGTGTCTTAAAAATTGGTAGTGAAGATAATAATGAAGAACACTGAAATTCTTTGGACTGGTGTAACCCATGTGGCTTCTTGAGCTGTCACTCAGAGTTTTGAACTTATCACTCAGAGTTTTGAACTTATCACCTTAGGCCAGTGCAAAGGCTCCGTAGGTAAAGGCACCTGTTGCCGAGCCTGACACCCTGAGTTTCATCATTGAGACCCACATGGAGAAAGAGAAAACTGGATCCCACCAGCTACCCTCAGATCTCCACACACATGACATGGCATGTGCACCCATGCTCTAAATCATAAATAAATAAAATGTAATAAAAATAAATAGGGATCTCTATTTTTTAAGGTATGAAAACTATTTTTATTAAAATTAAAACCAATCTTATTTTACATACCAATCCCAGTTCCCTCTCCCCCCCATCTTCCCATCCCCCCACCAACCCCCAGCCCACCCCCCATCCACTCTCCAGGGAGGATGAGGCCTCCCATGGGAGGTCATCAAAGTCTGTCACATCATCTGGGGCAGGACCTAGACCCTCCCTCATGTATCTAGGGTGAGAGAGTAACCCTCCATGGGGGAATGGGCTCCCAAAGTCCATTCATGCACTAGGAATAAATACTGCTCCACTGCCAGAGGCCCCATAGACTGTCCAAGCCTCTAACTGTCATTCACATTTGGGGGGCCTGGTTCAGTCTTATGCTGGTTCTCCAGCTGTCAGTCTGGAGTCCATGAGCTCCCCCTTGTTCAGGTTAGCTGTCACTGTGGGTTTCTCCAGCCTGGTCTTGACCCCTTTGTTCATCACTCCTCCCTCTCTGCAACTGGATTCCAGGAGTTCGGCTCAGTGTTTAGCTGTGGGTATCTGCTTCTGCTTCCATCAGCTACTGAATGAAGGCTCTAGGATGGCATTTAAGGTTGTCATCATTTTTAAAAGCAAATAAACTTTCTACTATTGTCTAAAGGAGTGTTTTCATTCTTCACACTGTTCATAACAGAACCAAAGTACACAGCCTTTGTACTCACCTGCCTTCACACGAGTTAAGCATCTTCGGGCCCCTCGGGGGCCTCCTGCACCTTCAGTATCTTACAGTTCCTTATTGAGATCCCCCTACTTGGAAGAGCTCGAAGTCATCTGTGATGCCAATCACCATGTTAGATAACACCTCCCCCTCTTCCACAAGTTTACCCTATCACTGGAGATGCCACCAAAACAGACACATCACCAAAAAAAAAAAAAAAAAAAAATCCACTTATAAGAAACAGCTGTGTGCTTGCTAATGGTGCTAATGCACAGACTCACTTAGTGGACCGCATGCCACATGGGGAGACACCTTGCCCAGCCTAGACACTGGTGTGGGCAGGTAGAGAGGTGGAGAGGAGCCTTGATCCTGCCTGAACTGGATGATGGGACCGACTTAATAGACTTCCTAGAGGAGGCCTTACCCTCTCCATGGAGCAGATGGGAGGGGGAGGAGGAGCAGAGGGAATGTGAGGAAAGGAGGGAGGGGGAACAGGGATTAGAATGTAAAAAATAAATTAATAAAAAAAAGCGAATGAGAGAGAGAGAGGGGGGGAGAGGGAGACAGAGAGAGAGAGAGAGAGAGAGAGAGAGAGAGAGAGAGAGAGAGAGAGAGAGAGAGAGAGAGAGAGAGAGAGAGAGAGAAATGGCTATGTGGCAGGAAACTGATCAAACAAGGGACCTGATGGTCACATCTCTATATCTCTAGTCACTGAGGGCCTGTTCATCTGGACCACCAGAAACATCGGCTCCCCAGCAACCACCCCGCTGCTGTTAACATTTTTCTACAGCCAAAGAAACACTTAACTTATCCCAGCTCTTTAGTTCTTATCTCGGAGCCATTTCCCTATTTGTCACCAGACATTCTCCCCATCCCCATGGCGACAGCTCTGCGGACAGGTTTTGGGTGTAGAGCTTTCTGGGGCTTCTGGAAAGTGTAAATAGAGTGTGTCTACTGCTTCCCCCTTATCCACACTCTTATTTGACCCTTCAAAGAGCTCTGGTAGATTATGGAAGCGTGGTTTCTCCTCAGCACAGACAGGCTGCCTTGCCACAGGGAGTGGAGTTTGCTCAAGTGAGCTCTAATCCGGCCCTTAGAGATCCTGACAACTTGTCTGGCTTTCAAGCCAGTGGGGGTGGGCCATTTCCCAGACACACCTCTGGGGCCTCAAGATCTTTACCAAGGAGTCAAGCTCCAAATTTGTAGGCGGGGTTTAAATGAGTTTACCAGATCCAAGATAAATGACAAATAGGTGTTTATTGGGGAAGCACTTACCCAGATAAGAGTAAATAATCTCCATGATCAGTTGGTCTCCCTGCTCCAGAAGATGCAGTCTCTGCTCTTCTGATGCTCTCTGAGGCCCAAGGGAGCACTCGCAGCTCCCCTACCTTAAAGGGGTCAAGTCTGCACCTGAAGCCACACCCAAAGGGTGTGGCTACTACTGCAATCTCACTGGCAAGGCAAGATGCCATTATACAAATCAGCATCTCATTTTGTCCTGCCTCATCATGAGATAAGTCTCCTTATTTATTTGGCCACAAGGAGTTGGTGGGTACAAGGCAGGCAAATAAAAATAAAATCTACCGTGTGCTTTGCCTTCCACGGCCGAGAGAAGTCACCGAATTCATCTGAACTTGTGCAGGAGGCGACACGAGGTTATTTGTATCCCATTTCGTTTTATGACATACTGCTTTGTTTATGTCATTCTTTAGGTTGTATGCAGGATATAAACTGACCTCAAATGATCCGGTCTTGTCTAGTCATTTTTTTTTTTCCTGCCATCCATAAAAAATTAAAAGGCAGCTATTTCTCTCAGAAATGGCTGTTGTGCTCAGGGTTCAGACATATTGCAATTGGAAAAGACAGTTTGCCTTGCATCCCCAGTCTTCCATATCCTCTTCTACTTTGATGCTGCCATGCGTCTCCTGACTTCATCATTGAACTGAGTGGCATTGCAAAGTTAACTAAGAGAAAATGAGTTTTTTCTTTAAAATAGAGACGTCTCCTGAGCACATTTAGTACTTTTTGATTTAGGTGTCAGGATATCGCTATTCCTAGAATGGACTTCCCATGCTGAAATTAAAATTAAAAGTAAAATAAAATAAGAACACATTACCCATGGTTCTGTCACACATTCTGAAATAAGCTTTTTCCCCCAGTAGTTTCCCCAAAAGTTTGCTGAGATGCAGACATTGACACAGGACACATTTGGGTTAGAAACTTCCACATTAACCTGTTTGTTTGTTTGTTTGTTTGTTTGTTGAGACAGAGTTTCTCTGTGTAGCCTTGGCTGTGGAACTTGCTCTGTAGACCAGACTGGCCTCAAACTCACAGAGATCCTTCTGCCTCTGCCTCCTGGTGCTGGGATTAAAGGAGAGCACCACCAGTGCCCAGCCACAGGTTAACTCTATGGCTCCCATTCATGCTGCTTATGAAAATATAGCATGAGCCAGGTGGTGGTGGAGCATGCTTTTAGTCCCACCACTCGGGAGGCAGAGGCAAGAGTTCTGTGAGTTCGAGGCCAGCTTGGTCTACAGAGCTACTTCCAGGACAGATTCCAAAACAATACAGAGAAACCCTGTCTCAAAAAAACAAAAACAAAAAAAAAAAACAAAACAAAACAAACAAACAAAAAAAAAAAACAGGAAAAAGAAAGGGAAGGAGGGAGGGAAAGGAAGGTTAATATTGAGAAAGAAATCCAGACTTCAGGAAGAGTCAAGTGTTGGGCTATAGATGTGGCTCGTTGTGCAGAGTGTTTGCCTAGCTTGCATGAGGCTCAATTCAACCCTCAGCACACCTTGCAGTGATGGAGTGTAGCATACTGCAGTCCCAGCACTTGGAAGGTGGAGGCAGGAGGATCAGGAGAGGGTCATCTTCAGCTATACAGTGGGTTTGAGGCAGTTCTGGGCTATGTGAGTCCCTGACTCATGGAAGCAAAGATACAGAACTATTCAAATGCACAGAGATGTTCCTTGCACTAGTATTTAGAATCACAGGAATGAGGATCATACAGCAAACAAGAAAATACCTAAGTTATAGCGATAAATGAAAGAAATAGGGGGCAAACCTAGGCTTTTCTAGTGGTGGAAAAAATATGTAAAAAAAGAAATGAAAGGAAATACACAGGAACAAGTGCTTCTTATATTTTTCTTTGTTTTCAAATTTTCCTTGTGTGCTACATATTTTTACTTTTTGTTTGCTATTTGTGTTAACATATGATGAGTTTCACTGTGGTACTTCATACTCTTGTGTCACTATACTTTGCAATATCATTTGATTAATAAAAACATCTTTTTTCGTAGTATGCATGTATTTTTTTGTAGTACTGGGCCTTACATGTGCTGGTCACACACTCCACTGCTGAGCTATGTGCCAAGCCAAAAAAATTATTATTTAGATAATAGTTTCACTATAGAGAAGGAACGGTTCAATCTTTGTACCAAAAGTGAGATCAGAATCTCTCATTCCGTTATATGACCTTCTTTAATGGCTTAGTAGAGGAACTGAACTCGCAGATAAGTACAGGAGCCAACAGGCAATGAAGCAGTGGTTATCAGGACCACGTGGCCAGGAGTGAGAGCTGAACTGCACAGGCAAGTGAGAGGAATCAGAGAGAGAGAGAGAGAGAGAGAGAGAGAGAGAAGAGAGAGAGAGAAGCATGGTATGTGTATGTTGTGTGTATATCCATGTGAGTGTCTTTTTGTGTATTGTGTATATGTGTGTGTTGTGTGTGTTTGCGTGTGTGTGGTGTGTGTATGTTGTGTGTGTATGTATGTGAGTGTGTGCATGTGTATGTTATGTATATATGTGTGTAGTGTATGTGTTGTGTATGTTGTGCATATGTGTGTGGTGTGTATATGTGTGTTGTATGTGTGTGCTGTGTGTATGTGTGAGTATGTGTGTGTTGTATGTGTGTGTGTGTGCTGTGTATATGTGTGTGTATGTGTGTGTTGTATGTGTTAGCTGTGTATATGTGTGTGTATGTGTGTGTTGTATGTGTGTGTATATGTGTATATGTGAGTTTGTGTACGTTTGTTGTATATGTGTGTGTGTGTTCTTTATTTTCAGTTATGTGTATGTGGGTCATGGAGTATGTACACAGAAGTGCAGGTGACTGAGGAGACCAGAGGTGTTAGATTCCCCTAGAGTTGCAGCCACAGACAGAGCCCAAGTGTGGGTGGTGGGATCCAAACTCAGGTCCTCTGAAAAAGCAGTACACATACTTACTTAATTAACACTGAACAATATTTCCAGCCCCTTTTTGTGACTTCCGATATGTGTGCTTTGAGCCACTAATTGAAATTTAAAATTAAAATAAGATAAAGACATTTGTGGGTCAAATAAAGCATGTCTACAAGCTGTATTCAGAAGTTCCCAACAGCTGCCTTCTTTCCAGGTACCCAATCAAGCCACCCCCTTGCCCCGCAATCCACATGTCTTGGCTCACCCTTTTGCTGCTAGTCTTGTGATGATGCCACCTGCTTGATGAGGGTGATGAAGCATAGTAGTCCTCAGACGCAAAAAGGCTTGCAAATCTGTCCAAGGCTGGAAGCATTTCTCCTGCCAGAATGTGGGAGCTGGCGACATTTTTGGTATTAATTTGTTTCTCTGTCTGTCGCTTACATTAAGTGTGGCTGTGAGGAATGGATTTGATGCTGTTCAAATATGCCCAATTTCATCCACAAACTCCTTCACAGTTGTCAGATGGTGCCAGCCAGTCCCAGACCCTGTTTCCAGCTTGTCAATCAAACTTCAGCAGTAAATACATTTGTCACTGTTTACTCCAGCATCACTACCCTGCCTGGCACAGATGCCAGCTTTAGAGGACCAATGTCCAAACGTGCCTCTCTTGGGTGGGAGTGCCTGTCGTTCAATGGCACAGTGCTTGGCTAGCATACCCAGAGCCCTGGGATCCTGGCTACTTCCAAGCTGAGTCTGCTCTCCACCTCCAGAAAATGACTTCCCTAGGATAACCCAAGTGACTTTGCCACACAGATTTCCCACTGTTCTTGGATCCTAGTGTTACTGGACTCTAGGCTTGCAGTAGGTATAGTTGACATCCCAGAGCTAACCATTGTTCTTGGTTCTTGATCCATTATTTGTCCCCACTAAGTCACGGTACTGTCCCTGCTGTCCTGAACCATGGCAAATTATATCAGCCAGATATTTTAGGATCTTGGGCATTAATCAACTAGTTAATCACCAATCAGTAAATAAATGCCTTGAGACCCTTCTACATAGTGAACTACCCCTTCCTGTGCCATCCAGGACACTCTGTGGTCACAAATGCCTCCTATTAGTTCTTAGTTTATTTTGGGCACTGCAGATGCTGCCAGATGTTTACTTTTAACATGAGGAGAATTACACTACTCTTGTGGTTGGGGGATAGAAAGAGGAGCTCAGGGCTGAGGGGCTGAAAAGCCCCTCCACAGCTCAGCCCCTGGGGCTCCTGCCCCCTCCCCTGCAGATGTGGTCCAGCCCCCACCCATATCGCCAAGTCAGCAGATCCACACTCTTCCAAGCATGGAGGGTCTCCTTGCCTTGCAGCCTCCAGAGCCCAGCCGCAGCACACATGGCCCACCATGTGGGGCACATGTGTGTGACTGAGGTCACGCCTGGGCTCTGCAAGCCCACACAGCACTGAGAGGCGGCTCACTGCACTAACCCTTCCTCACCTTGCCTTTTGCAATGCCTCCTCCCTTTCTAACAAGATGAAAAGGGGGAGAAAGACTTGGAATAATGTGGACTATCTGTGAAAGACACTTCTGATACTTAGGATCACAGCAGATCAAGATTGACCGCAGAACCTGTCAGAGTCTTGCCCACTCACAGCCTTGTCTCTGTCTCCTGATCCTGTCACGGCTTGCAGAACTTTCTGCCAAGGGGGAGCTAAGGCTAATGGCAGAGGCCAGTGTAAACACAGATCTTACATCTGGATTCAAAGCCTTCTAAAGCACGGTTGGCAACTACCCATGATCGAAACTTTTGGAAGGAGGGGCTCTGCATCCTGCATCACCCTGAACTGAAACCTTTGGAAGGAGAGGCTCTGCACTCTGGATCACCCTGGGCTGCCTGTCTCTGCCAAGGTGTCACAAGGAATGAGACTCATGTCCACTCACCAGTGTTTCAGTTCCTCCCCCTCACCATCGTGGACTCTAACAACCCAGAACATCCTCTCCTTTTCTTTTCCTTCTTGGTGCCAGGAATCAGAACCCAAATAGAAAAGATCCTAACTAGAACAACACCAAACACCTGCAGAGGCAAGACGAATAGCAACAGGCTCCCCAGTAGTCCAGTGCAACCAGATCCAGAGACAGAGTCATGAGTACCAACAGAGGACTTACCAGTAAGACTGAGTTAGCTGCCAGGCGTCAGAGTGGCTCATGCCCTTTAATCCCAGCACTCAGGAGGCAGAGGCAATCGGATCTCTGTGAGTTTGAGGCCAGCCTAGTCTACAGAGAGAGTTCCAGGACAACCTCCAAAGCTACACAGAGAAACTCTTGTCTCAAGAAACAACAACAACAAAGACTGAGTTAGCTACGGCCCACGTGCTGTATTCCTCTAGGAATGCCTAGAAAATACATATTGTCCACACCTAAGACATCCATCCAAAACACAGCAGTGATTGAGAACTCTCTCATGAACTTGTTTCCCCAAGGATAAATGGGATGCAGAAATCACTATGTGCAGATTCAGTAAGGAAGTGAGCCCATCTCCAGCCTCCTGCATCCACCACCCTGTGTCATCTCCCCCCAGTCACCACACCACAGTATGGAAAACAGTTGCTTGAAACAGAAGTAACCCAACCCAGCACTCATCCTTTTCTTTTCTCCCTAAGTCTCCTCTGAGAGCTGCATCAAGATGGTCTGAGTTACCAGATCCTCTCTTCCAAGACTTCTGCCACCCTCAAGACGCCCTTACCTCTAAGGGACTCTAACAACCCAGAACATCCTCTCCTTTTCTTTTCCCTTCTTTCTCTCTCTCTCTCTCTCTCTCTCTCTCTTTTTTTTTTTTTTTTTTCCTGTCAAAAACCCTCTAAGGATTTAGCTGTACTTACACACAAGTCCTGTTTTCCCACTTTGGTTAACAATGTGACCACCAAGTGGTTACTCCCAAGAGACTTCCTGGGACCTGAGAGAGCACAGACTTCAGAAGAAGCAGGTACTTCAAAGAAGGACCCCCGATGTGTGATTACAGAATCCTTCCTAATGATGACCAAGGATGATGTCCTTCTGTCTTTGTCTCTAAAACAAGCTGGAAGTGTTCAAAGCCTTAACCATGGCCTTCCCCTCTAGTTAGCTGATCTGAAGCCAGGAATAGGGCATTGGAAACAATAGAGCATGCTGCTGAGGTATTTAGTCTAGTGGTCATGAGTTTGAAATGAAGCTCCCTAGGCCTGTATCTCCCCTCGGTAACTTGAGCCTCACGAGACCTTATGTAGATCCATTCAGCTGGGTTACACTCAGTTGCTGCGTCTGCGGAAAGGGGATGTCATAGTATATGCCCTGCGGTGAGGGCAGGGGCCATAAAGTACAGAGCAAGCTTACAAATCACCTTACGTGCCAGGTTGTAAGTCCTTTGTAAACACTGTCATTATCATTCTGGGTTTCCAGACCTGGCCCTTTCCTAATGGTCCTCAGGGGTGAATCCAGGCTCTCCCGGCTCTGCATTTAGCCAGATGTGGGCCAGCAATTGCAGCCGATGCGGCAGGCTGGGAGAGCTGAGAACCCAACAAGACCACCCATCAGGCTTGGGAAGGTGCTGGCAGGACAGCCTCAGCTGCAGCTGCTGGGCAGCCGTCCAGGGTGACAGGCACGAGGCCATGTACAAGGGTGTGGAAACAGACAGCAGGTGGCAGCTCAGCAACAGTGTGAGGCTGGGGAGGGGTGTGGCAGAGCATCTAGCATTTGGTAGCAGGGTGTCCCTGGCAGAAGGTGGATCACAGCAATGGGCGACTTCAGAGGACTTTTCTGAAATCCAGGCAGTTGGGCAGCAGCAGGAGCATCTCTGCAGGTTTTAGAAAGCAATGCATGAAAGGCTAGATAGGGCTAGAGTTGTGGCCACCAGGCAGGGAGGAGAGCCAGCAAACAGGGTCTTGATCCTAGAAAGATCAGACTGTATCAGGAGCTGGACACGTGTTAGCAGAGGCATCATCACAATATACACATCCACCCAGAGGAGGGGACCAGGATGCCATTGGCTGGGAGCACAGCAGTGAGGTGCCTAATCCTACCCCAGTCACCAGGGCAAGCCTGATGCTGTACCCATGATGAGGGTGCAGGAGAAAGAAACTATGGCCTAAACATCTCTGTCTGTCTGTCTGTTTGTCTGTCTGTCTCCCTTTCTCTTTCGCCCTGTCTCTCTCTCTCCCTCTCTCTCTTTGTTTCTCCCTCTCTCTCTTTCTCCCCTTTCTCCCTCTCTCTTTATCCCCCTCTCTTTCTCTCCCTTTCTCCCTCTCTCTTTCTCCCCCTCTCTCTCTTTCTCCCCTTTCTCCCTCTTTATCCCCCCTCTCTTTCTCCCCCTGTCTTTCTCCCTCTCTGTCTTCCTCTCTCTTTCTCTTTCTCCCCCCTCATCTGTGTGTCTGTACTTATGTCTCTGTTTCTCTACACACTTCAGGTAGTGACCTATTGGATGACATGTGCATGTGCAGCAGTGAGTACTCTGTCATGGTGGACACAGCTGGAGGGAACTAGACTCCCCATTAAGAAGGAGAGGAAGGCCTCCCCACAGCCTCCAACGTGGGTTCATTTCCCACATGGCCTATTCTTAGACCCAACTGACAATCCACAGACAGCACTCTGCTGTAGAAGACTATCTTAAGGACAAAGAGCTTATGGGAATCAGCCTCAAGTTTATCCAAACTAGACCTACACCCACAGAGTGGAAATTAATTCCCATTCATCTGCAAAGGCAGATAAGCCCCACATTTTTATATTGATATTAGCCTCTAATGTTAGAAACCTGCAGTCTCCAGACTCTGTTGGGCCATGCCCAACCCCCACCTTTTTAATAGCAATAAGAGGTGGGAATGTTGGCGCTCAGCAGTCTGTGGACCCCACCTCTGATGGGCTGGACGCCTATGGCCACATAATCACTATGTCAGGCTTTACCTAGCTGTTCAAGCTTTTACTTGGCTGCGCAGGGGACCCGGTTACGAATGTGCAAGCTCCCCTTTTAAAGCAAGCACGCCAAGCACATCTCTCTCTTGCTCCTGCTCTTTCTCTCTTGCTCTCTTGCTCTATCTCTCTCTGGGGACCCTTCTGTCTTTCTCTCTCTCTCCCCGCTTTCGGTTGGCCACCAGCTATCCCCCTTTTCCTCTCTCCGCTCCCCTCTCTCAATAAACTCCGCGTGGGCGCTGAGTCTCGTGTTTGTGTTTCTCAGGCAATAGCAGCTGCATCAAAAGAACAACATCTAAGCTACCTGGTATATGCTCTCTCTCTCTCTCTCTCTCTCTCTCTCTCACACACACACACACACACACACACACACACACACACACATATACACACAATTTAGAAAGCACTTTTTAAAGAGAGAAAAAAAGCATTTTCTCAGGACATGTGAAATAAGTAAGCAAACCAAACACTCATTGAATTCACTGACAAAACAATCATAAAGAAATTCTTTGATATACATATAATTTTACCGTTTATTCAAGATAAAAGCAAATCTACACACTAATGAATTGGATACATTTGTTTTTACATAAAGACTTTAATTTTGGCTGAATAGTTGATCCTGCAGGACACAGAACATAATTAACATTTTTCAGAGTTGATCGATATATTGATTTTTACTCTCGATGATTTATGTCAATACTGAGAATGGCTCTTTGCCTACATATATAGCACAAAATGGCAGGAATGTATCTACGACCATTTTAGAAACTGCTGGAAATTCTGTCAATGCCATTGAGCTAAAGCTGAATGAATAATTACTGTGAAACCCCTGTCAGCAACTCACATAGCAGGGTTCTAAGTCAAACATTGTGAAACAATACAATCCAAATATATGCTAATTTGATACTTACGCACTGAGGAATGATAGTAGGAAAAAATGTAAAAAGCCGTTGTTTTCCTTAATTAAACCATTATGTTTCCATAAGAGTGGAAAACTTGGTGTGTGCCATAGAAACACTAATTCATAACCCTCGGTACTCTTGAATCTGAGCCGGGGTGTTTCTGATAGTGGTCATCGGTCTTGTGTGGCGTGATGGGGTTCACAGAGCAATATGCCCATGGTGTGTGCTCAGATCTTAAAGCTGCAGTGGAGTCGTGTGATACAACACAGGACACCTGGGAATCATCACACGTGTGATTTTGAAACTTTTGTTTACATTAAAATATTTTTATTACTTATGTGCTGGTTTGTGTGTGCATTATATACATGGAGGGCAGAGGACTCCAACTTGCAAAAAAGTCAGTTTTCTCCTTCTATTCTTGTGGGTCCCAGGGGTCAAGTTCAGGTCATCAGGGTTGGTGGCAAGTGCCTTTTTTACTCCTTGAGTCATTTTGTTGCTCCCCTGTTGTTATCATCATCATCATCATTTTAACCAATTTCTTGTTGCTTTTACTGCTTCCTAGTTTTTTGTGACCTTCACACCCAATCACTTGGTCTCACATGGGTCAATGTAAGAAGCTATGTGGTAGAGTATGCTTGCTGATGGAAAAAAGATGGGCCATCCAGGTATGGTGGCATACTCCTTTAATCCCAGCATTCAGGAGACAGAAACACAAGTAGGTGGATCTCTGTGAGTTCAAGGCCAGCCTGGACTACATAGCAAGTTCCAAAACTCTAGAGAGAGAGACCCTGTCTCAAAAAGAACCTAAATAAGCCAGGTGGTGGCTCACACCTTTAGTCCCAGCACTTGGGAGGCAAAGGTAGGCAGATCTCTGTGAGTTCAAGACCAGCCTGGTCTACAAGAGCAAGTTCCAGGACAGTCTCCAAAGCAACACTGAGAAACCCTGTCTCAAAATACAATAAAGAGCCTAAATAAATAAATAAAGTGGGCCCTTCTACCAGAGCTGAGCCTACAGTGCCCTTCTGGAGTTAAGATTATGGCTCTGTGGAAACACTACGTCCCCCTTGGCTTCCAGACCTCCTAGGTGCATAAAAGGCAGGATATCCATGATACCAGACTAGCTCTTTTCAACAGAGGAAATTTCATTCGGAGATGCACAGTTGACAGAGTGTGCAGGAGCTGGAGTTCTTCAGCAGGAACCACAGCCATGGGGAGGTGACACCTGGTATGAACTGGAACCATAGAGAGTCCCAAATCCTGCTAGAGATCCCATAGGAAGCAAAGGGAGCTCCCCAAACTTCCTCTTCTCTATCTTCTTTCAATCTTTTCCTAGGGTTCCATTGGCTAAACTCACTTGTAAGGATAAGGCTAAGAGCCGAGAAGGTGGGTCCCTGCAGATGGAGTCTGTGATGGTTTGAGATGTCCAATAATACCAGACATTTGGTCTTCGTTGGGTAACTGAGGATGAGTAGGAGGTTTGGCCTTGCTTAAGGAAATCTGTCCCTGGGGGGCAGACTTTGAGTTTTCAAAAGACTGGGGCCATTTCAAGTCAGCCCTCTCTGTCTCCTGCTTGTGGTTGGAACTGTTAGTTCTCAGCTGTTCCTGCCATGATGGACTCTAACCCTAGAACCATAGACCCAATGGAAGGCTTCATAAGTTGCCTTGGTCACAATGTTTTATTACAATAGAAAAGTGACTGAGACAAAATCCCCAAAGAGTAAGTAGCCCAAGAAGGTCAGAGAATAAAACAGGCAATTGACAAGAACTAGTGAAGACTGATAACCCACACTAAGCCTTGGATGGGTGGTTCTGAAAGTCCCTCTTTCTATCTAGAACTAGTGGCCTGTGGGAAGCTTCCTCCTTGGTCCTGGTAGAAAATTTACTCCATAACATTAGCACATAGGCAAATCTGTTGAGCATTTTCTTGATTGATGTGAGATGGCCCAGCCCACTGTGGGTGGTGCCAATCCTGGGCAGGTGATCCTGTGTTTGAGCAAGCCATGGGGAGCCGGCCAGTAAGCAATGTTCCGCCAGTGGTTTCTGCTTTGGTTCCTGCCTTTTGATTCTTGCTTGTGTTCTTGCCCCGAGTTCTCTCAGTGGGAGTGTGACCTGAGAGTTCTAAAATAAACCCTTTCCTCCCCAAGTTGCTTTAGGTGGTGATGTTTATCACAGTAGCAGAAAAGTAACTAAGATAATCAGATAGGATGCTACCCTCTGAAGGAAACTCAGCATCACCTACAAACAGGAGGTGTACTTCCCAGATGTCATCTGTCTTTATCAGAGGTTGGACTGGGTCTGCCCTAGGACGCTTTTGGAGCTATTTCCTACCTTGATAGAAAACATTCCCTATGCCTTGGGGAATTACCAGGTAGGGCTATAGACTAGGAGGCAGACACCAAATATTCTTAATATACTCCTTTAGAAAACCGGAAAGCACCAGGTGATGGTGATGCACACCTTTAATCCCAGAGCTCAGGAGGCAGAAACATGTGGATCTCTGTGAGTTCAAAGCCAGCCTAGCCTGGTCTACAGAGTGAGTTTCAGGACTGCCAGAGCTGTTATACAGAGAAACCTTGTCTCAGAAAACCAATAAAAGAAAACCAGAAAGATGTCTCTTCCTCCTCCCCCTCCTTCTCTCCTCCTTCCTCCCTCTCCTAGTCCTCTATACCTTCCTCAAACCCAAACCAATTTGACCCAGCCTCCCCCAGGCTTTTTCAAGTGGCTCCCCCAAGAACTTGACCTTGTGCTGATACTCTACAGGTTCCAACGGTCATCATTCCTCCCAGGAATAACAAATCTCCCTCCCCATTACATACCCACCCCATTAGCCAGTCCTGATATAGGTAGCCCCTCCCTCACTGCATCACACAAATCCATCACTCCACAACGAGTCAGGCTGCCTGATTGTAGTACAAGGTGTGATTGCTGACTCAATGTGAATGCTGGTGAAACTGGTGAAACTGGTGAAAACAGCTAGACTGCAGCTCCTGGTAGACCATTTACCAAGGATGTGGAAAGCCCTTGGTGCCTGGGTCCCATCCCCAATACTACAAAATGAAGGAAGAAAGGAGAAGGGAGGGAGGGAGGGAGGGAGGGAGGGAGGGAGGGAGGGGGAGGGAGGGAGGGAGGGAGGAGGGAGGGAGGGAGGGAGGGAGGGAGGGAGGGAGGGGGCGAAGACGTTAGTTGACCCTCAAACTTGCCAAATCACCAAGGATGACCTCCATCTTTGGTCCTCCTACCTCCACTCCCTTTGTGCTCCAACTACAGGCCTATGCCACCACAGGGTTTATGCAGTGGAGGGGATCAAACTCAGGACTTCATGCATGCTAGCCAAGCACTCTACCAACTGAGCTACATCTCCACCCCCGAAATTTGTTAACAATTAAAAACAGTGGCAATAGAATATTGCACTAAGAAACATGGGACCATCAAAAGTGTGGGAACCCATGCAACTGCACAGATGACCTACCAATGGATACTGCCATTGTCTCCGGCAATGTATATATACGTTAACTTGTCTCAAAAAAAAAAATTAATTCCTTATCTCTGTGTGCCTACATGATAGTCCCACAGAAAAGGCAAAGCTTCACTCCCTCCCCTTCATGTGCTGGAAATGATGTCCTTGCACCTCCAGGGTTAGTCCACAAGAAGCCTGGGCCTAGCGCACTGCTTGCTCTTAGAACATTTCTTCCGAGAACACAGCCGGCACACTGTGAAAATAGTGTGTGTGTGTGTGTGGGGGGTGACTTGCATAACTGAACAGCCTTGGAGGAGCCCCAGATGGACAGCCAGCATCAACTTCCAGTCTTGTGAGTGAGCCACAGTGACCAGCCAGCCCTCACATCCCTGCAGCCCATCTGACACGTGACTGCAACCGGATAAAGGACCCCAAGTGGAAACCTCCCGACTGTAGCCGTCAACCCACAGAAGCATAAAGGAAACTAAGCCATCTTGAGTCTCAAACTTTTGTAAGAGTTCCCTGTGCAACAATAGCTAACTGGGACGTGCTCCAAGAAATGACATTCACTTCGAATGTCATGTGAATGACTTGACATGCTCAGAGAGTGCTGGTTGAGCAAGCACACAGTAGGAGTTTGGGGAGGCTGATAGTACTGGCACCAGCCGTGTGGGCTCCCTGGCCCTCTCTCTCTCTATCTCTTTCTCTCTCTTTCTCTCCCTCCCCCCCCCCTCTCTCTCTCTCTCTGACAGATGCTCTTTGTGATTAAATATTTGCCATCTGGCTTCAACCTGACATCTCCCTAGCTAATGAGGATGCAGATACTGCTGACTCCAGGGATTCATGACCACTTCCTCCTCTTCCTATCTCAGGAAATGAAAAGCAATTTTTCCCCAGGGCCTGTTTACCCACAGCAACGTAACAGGGTTCTAAACCCAATCTCGCAGCCAGTTCCAATATCTGTCTTCGCTACAGTAATAAGACAGACACTGCACCTGCCCATGGGTCTGTCCTCCTGGATTGCATTGCTCATGTGTTTCTGTAGGACCTTTAAACATCTGATTAAATTTCATGCTTCAAATGAAAAGTTCTGAAGATGAAAGATTATCGAACTTTCATCAGCCTGCTCTCTGTTTGGCAATTCTTCACATTCCTCAAGTCTCCCCTCCCCCCCCCCACCTCCCAAAAGTCCTCATATGTCCTGTGAATTCTCTCCCCAGTTGCTGGCCACACTTACCTCTCCTGCCTACAGCACACCCCTGGCACACATGTCATGGGCAAGCCCGAGAAGAATTCCTATGGGCAGGAGGCAGGAGGCTGGCGAGGGATGGGAGCCTATGGGACTCCAGATATGTTTCTGTGAAACAAAACAGGCCTGAGGGCTTGGGATTGTAGCTCAGTTGGTAAAATACTTGCCTAACACACATGAAGCTCTGAGTTCAATTCCCGAGAAACTCCATAAGACCAGGCATGGTAGCATATGCCCATAATCACAATGCTTTGGGGACTGGGAGTGGAAGTAGGAAAATTCAAGGTTATCTCAGTTACAGAGCAAGGTAAAGGCCGCTCTCCTAACAGAAGGGAAAGGAGGAGAAAGAGAGAAGGAAGGAAGGAAGGACAAAGGAAGAAAGGAGGAAGGAAGGAAAGGAGGAAGGGAGGGAGCCTGGGAGGGAGGGAGCCTGGGAGGGAGGGAGCCTAGGAGGGAGGGAGCCTGGGAGGGAGGGAGCCTGGGAGGGAGGGAGCCTGGGAGGGAGGGAGGGAGAGAGGGAGGGAGGGAGGGAGGGAGGGAGGGAGGGAGGGAGGGAGGGAGGGAGGGAGGGAGGGAGGGAGGGAGGGAGGGAGGGAGGGAGGGAGGGAGAAAAAGAGAGGGAAGAGAGAAATGGCTCAATGGTTAAGAGTACTTTTTGAACAACCACGAGGATTGGAATTTGGATCCAAACACCCATGCAACAAGCCAGACAGCCCTCACATGCCTGTAATTCCAATTCCAAGAGGAGTGGAAACAGGTCACTGGGGCTTGTTAGCTTCCAGTTTAGATGAGAAAACATGAACCTCAGGTCTTAGGGAGAGACCCTGCCTCAAAGGAATAAGCAGAGGATGACAGAAGAGTGAACCCAACAGCCTCTGAGAGCATGCTGGGGCATGCATGTATTCACATACACAACAAATTCACACACACACACACACACACAGAGAGAGAGGAGAGAGAGAGAGAGAGAGAGAGAGAGAGAGAGAGAGAGAGAGAGAGGCTGAGATCCTAGACTAACATTTCTTCTCAAAATGCTACTGACTTGGCCCCATCCAGAGAATGTACCCCCCCCAATTTAGCTCTCCCTGCAGTGGTCAGACACTGGCCAAAGGCACAGTTCACTAGGCAGTTCCTGTGCTGCATGCCCCACCGGTTGGTTGTATGCTGTATTCCTTGGGAAAACAAAGGGATCCAGAGGGCCCTGTGTCATGATTAGTCTGCACAGGTTGACTCTTTATCTCTTAAACACACATGCCACCTCCAAGACCCTGCTTGTTAGATTAGCCAAGCCATTCTCATTTAGTGCCTTACTTGCAAGTCGTGCACACAGCCACCAGCCAGTGGACAGTGAGTGGTCTCATGGCCAACAACTCTAATGCAACAGGAAGTGTTTTGTGAGATCATGACTTTTTCCTCCCAGGGGTTCCCATCTGTCTTCCCAGGCTCTACCCTTCCCCCAGTTCTTATTCAGGCAGCCAGAATCTTGGATGCTCTCTGCCTCGAGGGAAAGATGTGATAGGAAGAAAGAGGAGAAGACAAACTTTGATGTCTGGACAAGATTAAAGTACTTAGGAGAAACATTTTGAGGGGGAGTAGAACTTCTCTCCACCCGTCCTGTATATCCCTAAAAATAAACGATGAAGAGTCCTCAGAAATGATACAGGCAAGAGAGAGAAGGAACATCTGACCAGAGATGCAGGTGTGTTCAGGGCACATTCTGGATATGAGGGGCTCACGTGGGGGGGGCATGGAGAGCATGATGACCAGGGGCCTCTGTGAAGGTCATACCTGGCACCCGGAATCCTGGGCTCCATCTGTTAACCCCTGCCCCTGCTCTCTTCCTTGTTGGGTTCCTCAGAGCTTCCTTTCACAACAGCATCATCAGCCAAATTGTCCTCTCCTCATCCACCTAAGTACCTTTTAATGGTACCTAAGTCCTCATTAAAAGGAAATTAGACTCTCAACCCCACAGCACCATCACCAACCCCCATGCACCTTCTGAAAAGTAGCTACAAGTCCCACAAAGACCACAAGCTGAACGTGGCGGTAAACTTTTCTCTATTTTAACACAGACCTAGCTCTAGCTGGAAGGCAGGAATCTACGGAAGGTTTCCCTGTTCAGTGAGCTTACTGTTCACGTTCCTTCTGCTCACCCTTAAAACCTAGCCTTGGACTCAGCCTCTCCACCACATCTTCCCTTAATTAGAATGGCAGGCTTGCCCTCTCTCCTTGGTGTCATATCTGTAGCCTTTTCTTCTACCATCCCACACACTGCATTGCTTTATAATGAGTAGTGATGGGTCTGTGTTGCTGATCAGACTAGACACTTTGGGACCAGTCATCTCATTTTCATGTGCCTCACAACAAACATAGCGAGCTTTGTGCTTGTGTTGTTGAATTGAATTGTGCACCCCATTCTCTTTCTCAATTAAAAGTAGAATTCCTCACCTAAAATTGTTGAGAGCAAGAGGCATGATGGTAAAGACCGAAGCGTCAGAGGGGACCAGTTCGGTAAATGACCGGTGGTTCCCACGTGCTCTTTACGTGCCCTCCATTTCTCCTCGAACCGTGACTCTGACCCTGTTACCTCTGCCTTCTCATTTCCCAGATCTACACAGTTCTCCCATCAAGAGCCCCCATTGTGTTTGTCACTGTAAGAAGACTTTAAGATTGCTTCCTCCCTTTTGCTCTGTCTTAAATCTTTCTGAAATGGCCAGGTTAAGGTGGAAACTGGGAACTTTCCACACTTCCTATGTGAGATCAATAAAATCTTAATTGTCAGGCTGGCAATATGGCCGGACAGGTAAAAACCACTCGCCCCCAAGCCTGGTGACCTGAGTACAATTCCTGGAATTCACATGGTAGAGGGAGAAAACAGACTCCCATAAGTGACTCTCTGACCTCCATATGTCTGTGCACACGCCTATGTGTGTGTGTGTGTGTGTGTGTGTGTGTGTGTGTACACACACACACACACACACACACACAATGTAAAAAATAAAATTTAAACAGAGTACAATCTGGAAATGGCACCAAGTTTTAAATACATATAACTTCTGACCTAGTCCCTTAACTTCTAAAGAGCCATTCTAAACAAAGAGGTAAGTGCACTACAAAGAACATCTTTGTAGTGTTGTTTATGAACTACATCCTTCCAGCCTTGACTTGGTTCCATTTTTGCTTTCTGGACATCAGCCATCCTTCAGTTTCTTTTTCTTCTCTTTAATATTCTGAAAGTCCCCAGATCCTCATCCTAAAGTCCCCTTCTAATTTTTCCACCTCATTTAGACCTTCCACAAGTATTTAGAGACTCTCAAGAGACTCTTGCAGAGAGAACACACTTTGAAGAGCAGATAAGGCAGGACTTGAGGAGGACCATTGAGAGGGAGACAGAGCAGGCGTCCAGATGGCTTCCCACAGCTCAGCTACCCTGCTGTGCTACCCACAGGAACACAGTCCTGGCACTCTGAGCTGCACCAAAACATGCTGGGATCATTCAAAAGGAACTATAGGCTGCTCTCTCTCTCTCTCTCTCTCTCTCCCTCTCTCTCTCTCTCTCTCTCTCTCTCTCTCTCTCTCTGTGTGTGTGTGCGTCTCACTCTCTCTCTTGCTCTCTGTCTCTCTCTCTTGCTCTCTCTGTCTCTGACTCTCTCTCTAATGTGCGCATGTGTGCATGTGTTAAAGGGAAAAGAAATGCATTTTTATTTAAAAATAACAGAAACAGAGCTAGAGAGATAAAATGCCTGCTGGACAAGTTCAAGGGCCAGAGGTTGGAATCCCACAACCCATGTTAAAGTCTGATGGGCACAATGGCCTGCCTGTAATTCTAGCACTCAGAAAGCGGAGACATCCAGTTCCCTGAACAGGCTGGCTAACCAGACTAGTCCTTATAAATAGTTTCTTATAATAGTCCTTATAAATAGACTCTGTGAGTATGGTGGAGTGCAACTGAGGGAATCTCTCAGTGTTAACCCAGGGCCTCCATATGTATACGCCCACATGTAAGTTGTTCATGGGCTCATGCATGTGTGCCTACATACACATCACACACAAAAGAAAGGTGATCAATTGAGAAAGATGTCTAATATCAACCTCTGGACTCCAAACACAGGTACACACACCCACATGAACTATTAGATATTACCTATTAACTATTAACATGCAGTATGTGTGGAATGAACTATTGGCATATAAATTGTTGACTATACCACATACATGCAGGTGCACATGCACACATACACATGCTTATCAAATAAAAACCAACTTTAAAATTGGTTTTATGTAAAATGTAAAATAGAAACAAATGAGGTTGTGTGTTTCTACCTGGAAGTTATAATCACGTGGTAAAACACCTCTCCCCTTGTAATACCCATGGAACCCCAGGCTTGCCTACCCCTCAGTTCCGTGGACAACCCCCCCACAGCAGAACTTTATTTCTCTGTACATTTTTATTTCTTACAAGTTGATCTGTACACATGTTATTTTAAATGTGTTTTCAACAATACCAAACCATACAAATTTTTAAATAGCAAAAAAAGAAACAAAACAACAAAAACTGACTCTCTCTCTCTCTCTCTCTCTCTCTCTCTCTCTCTCTCTCTCTCTCTCTCTCTCTCTCTCCCAGGCATCAAGCCTTCTTACTAGAGTCAGACTGTCAGACTGTCCATGTGCCAGCATATAGGAATGAGTGTGTGCATCATACTCTACCCTGACCACCTTCCTGGTCATCACCGGTATCTTAGAGACTGTTCCCTAAACTCATCTACTAGCTTAATACTCCATAATCCATACACAAGCTCCTGTTGGTGGATTGTAGCATCATCTTGTCTGTGAACCAGTAACTAACGGTGGCCACACCCCTTTGGGTGTGGCTTGAGGCAGATGGAAGAGGGAAGAGGGAAGCTTAAGGTGTGGTCTCTGTCGTCCACTCTCATTCTCTTGGGTCATCTAATCCTATCTGATAGGAAGGGTAGAGAAACACTCCCACGGGTCTTTATATTTATCTGTGTAAGTGTTCCCCCAATAAATACCCATTTATCATTTATCTTGGATCTAATGAAATCTACACCCTCACCTTCAGTGGATGCTTGGCTTCTTTCTAGACACTTGCTATCACAAATATTCTCTAATAAATGTCCACGTTTCCCATTACCTGAATGGTTAAAAAAAATACTCCAAATAGGGTTTCTATGTCAAAGCAAACTTGTGTGTAAAATGTTGGTAGATACTGCCAGATTGCCCTCAAAAAATAGTCTAATTAACACTTCTACCAATAATATGTGAATGTGGTTTTTACATGAGTGAAAACATCATCCGCCAAGTGTTTTGGTATTTTCTGATGTGACTTAAAAAGCATGATGTTTTGCTACCATTTTAATTTGCATTTCTTTTATAATATGTGAAGTTGAGGAAGCTATGCTTGAAAGAACACATTGGCCCCCAAATGCCTGGCTCCAAATCCTAACCCAGCTGATTATTAGCTGTGCTGGCTAGTTTCACATCAGTGGTACATCAGCTTTACTCATCTGGGAAGAAGAAATCTCAATAATTGAGAAATGATGAGAAGAGGAGGAACACAGAGAATGAGTCTCAAGAGATTCCATGTAGCTACAGGGAAGGTAGGATGCCTGGGCATTCTCCACTAAGCCAAGACCACATTGAAATACATCCATTAGTAGAAATGGGTTAATAATTAAGAGAGAGTTAGTCAATAAGAAGCCTGAGCCATCAGCCAAACAGTTTATGTGTTTATTTGGGACTAAAGAGCTGTGGGACCTGGCAGCACAGAAACTTCCAACTACACTTTAATTTCTTCAACATCTTTGAGCTTTCTATTCATGCCCTTTGCATTGGAGTATGTATGTATGTATGTATGTATGTATGTATGTATGTATGTACATACGTATGTGTGTGTACATATATATTCAAGTACATATGTGTGTACATTGATCTTTCTTTCTGCAAGATAAGCTCTATATATATTTAGGAAAGTCACCCTGTGACATTGGTGTAGCAAGTACTTTCCCAGCATGCCCTTGTCTTTTGACATTGTTTAGGGGATTTGGAACATGTAGAACTTTTAAACTTTTGAATTTTTATTTCATCAACTTTCCCTTCTATGGCTTTTGGACTTAAGTTTTGTGTCAGAAGCTCAGACAGCCAGAGGTGAAAAGATAGAACCCCTGCTCCCTGCCCTGTAAGAGTCAAGAATGCCCTTAAGCCACTCCAGTGACATATTCCCATATTCACCCCTCCCTGTTTCCACCTGAAGCCCCTCAAGAGCAACGGTAGTTAGTATGTTTAGGGGCCTGCCACCCAACTCCCAAATAAACACATGAAGTCTTACTTTTTTTTTTTTTTTTTTTTTGGATACAGAGTTTGTTTGTAGCTTCAGAGACTATTCTGGAACTCACTCTTTAGACCAGGCTGGCCACTTGTCATAAATTAAAATTTTTTACTTATAAGAACCCCGCCTTAGCTTGATTTGTTTCTAGCCAGCTTTTCTTAAATTATCCTGTCTGTCTTATGCCTCTGGGCTTTTAACTTTCTCTATTCTATCTACCTTTCTTTCCTTCTTACGCTGTGGCTGTGTGTGTGGCTGGGTGGCTAGCCCCTAGGGTCCTCTTCTCCTTCTTTTCTTCCACCTCTCCCTTCTCTCTCTTCTATTTATTCTCTCTTCCTGCCAGCCCTGCCTATTCTTTATCCTGCCTTGCTATTGGTCATTCAGCTCTTTATTAGACCAATCAGGAGTTTTAGGCAGGCAAAGTAACACAGCTTCACAGAGTTAAACAAATGTAACATAAAAGAATGTAATACTAGGGCTGGAGAGATAGCTGAATGGTTAAGAGCACTGACTACTCTTCCAGAGGCCCTGGGTTCGATTCTCAGTACCCACACCACAGGTCACAAGTGTCTGTAATTAATTCTAGTTTCAGGGGATCCAACACCCTTAGACAAACATACCAATGCAAATAAATAAATAAGTTTTTAAAAAGAGTGCAACACAATATAGGCATCTGACTATGACCCCAACCTACCTTGTCAGTTGCTGGATCTCTACACATCCTCTAACCTCTCAGCTGACTCCACTTCTGAACATTCCCTGAATAGCCCTTCTACCTCCCATTCCATCCAGTGGCCAAACCTGCCCCTCTCTACCTATCAAAAATTTCCCCATCTTTCAAGACTCACCCCAAAGTCCCTTTTCTGTGATGTTTCCACGAAATCATGTTGATCTCGGAGGGATTTTGATTTTGCTTCTCTTGGGACACACATTTGAATCTCCTTCAATAATTGTTGCCCAGTGTGTCTCCCTCAGCTTCACCAAGAACTCTTCCCGAATGTGTGAATGGGAGCTGCATTTCTCTCTGTTGTGCATTTACCTCAGCTCTACAACCTTCCACTGAGTTGAGCCATACATGCAAGTAATCAGACTGAGGGAACCACTGGTGTGGTAAACCATACAAGCCAGATGCTGGACTGGGACTGCCTGTCGTAGCTGGTCCCTTGCTGTGCTGTGCCTGATGGTAAACACGGGTTCCTGTTGTGTAGTTGCAAGTCAAAGCCTACCTGGGTAAATGCCATCCAGCCCTCGGTTCCCACATCCTAAATATTCAGTCCATTGTCCTACCCTCTGTCTCCCTGGCGGCAACAGTTCTTGTGGTCACTCACACTCACACACCATCCCACCTCAAGGCCAAGAGGGGAAAAGAAATACCTGCTTCTGTCCCAGCATCTGCCTTCGTGTTCCTCTACCCCCTTGGTCCACAGCTATGACCGCAAGAATGTGTTGCTCTGATTGGTCAGGCCTGAGCTCAGAGGCCAGAGCTGAGGATTAGACAAACATACAGTGTACAACCTTCCACAGAAGGAAAACAATGTGCCACTACCAATGCAAGCAAGAGCAGAAACAGGGTCAGCAAGATGGCTCCGTGGGTAAGGCGCTTGCTGCCCAGCCTAATGGCCTGAGTTTGATCCCCAGGATCCACGGTGGAAGAGAGCCAACTCCCACAAGTTATCCTCTGAGTTACACACCTACACACAAAGAATAAATAAACCACGTAATAACAATTAAGAACAACAATAACAGAAACTGTTGCACTGAAATACCAAACATTACTTAGCAAAGCACAGAACAGTACTGCTCTCTTGGAAGAGGGGACGGGCCAGGAGCCCCCCCCCGAGCTATTTCTTTCTTTTCTGCTATTCTTCCCTGCCCTAGAGGTAGTTCCAGCTTCCAAGCACAACATGGTCCCCCAAGGTTTGTGGCTCAGCCACAGGACCAGTGTGAACAGATCTTAACCAAACCCCAGACCAGGCAAGGGCTGGCGTGGTCCAGCCAGCTCCAAGTTATTAGAACCAGGAGTCCCAGTCCCAAGAGTTGCAGGATTGTTTATCTTTGTTGGGGAAAAACTGTAGCCAGGGCCATAAATCACTGCCCAGCTGGATGGCTTCATTGAAATGTTTGTTTAAATAATGAAATCTCCTGACACACTGAAAATATAGAATGGATCACCCTGTCCCTCTTAGACCCAGTCTCACACAGGCTAGAGCTAAGGACTTCGAAGAGAGGCTCAAAATTGGTTCCCACCCCCGATACCAACCCCCAAAGAATGAAGCCACAGCATAGCTAATCTGAAACAGCAGATAATGCAAAAGCCATGTCTATCAATCTTTGAAATACAATCTCTGGAGTGGTTCGCATTGGACGTGCCTTCTGAATGCAAGTAGCATTTCTTGACTAACGTGAACAAGGAGGCACACGAGGGGCAGCTGCCGGAGGGAGGCTTCATGAGGCAGGGCGGGAAGGCTGGCTCTACCCTAACCAGCTGTAGAGTGTGGGCAGACAGTTTTCCTTCTCCGAGGCTCCCTCACTTGTGTGTGAGGGGGTTAGACTGGGTCACACGTTGCCTTCTATCTCTCACCCACTGTGCAAGCCTGCTCTCCATCTACATACACAAAAGAAACACTAGATAAACAAGAAGGGGTCAGGAAAGCAGAGGGAGAGAGAGAATCGTGGGACGTTGGATGAGATGATTCCTTCAGGTCTGTCTCTTCGAGCCTTAGATGTTCTCCACATAGGGGAAAGTTCTCCTCCAGGGTGTAGGGGAACAAAGAGGGGCTGGCTAAGAGATGAGTTAGCAGAACCGTCACAAGGGGACGGTGAGACAATGTGAGGGGAGACAATGAGTGGGCACCTTCCCAGGATGGATGTACACCAAGTCAGACCTCAGACTTGGAACCTGTGTCCAAGTGCTACTTACCATCCTGGGAGCTGCTAGGACCAGTGAGGCTGGATGCAGGCAGGAGAGCACACAGAGTCAAGCCTCCTTCTCCCCTTCTCCCTAAAGCAAAGAAGACAATAAAAGACTATGCATTTCTAGGTGGACAATGTGAGCCTGGCCCTATGATAGCAACCATGACACACCTGTGATAGGATGTGTGATGTGGGGCATTGGGTTTGCTGTGTATTTTTGCAGATATGGGACCTGTGAGATGCAGCGGAATGACATCAGGAAGCTGAGTAAGATCAGAGCTCGTGGTTTGAAGAGATTTCTCCTAGTAGACGTGCCAGTAGATTCACGGGATTGTGGAGAACATGGGGACAGGGGAAAGGTCTCTAAAAAGGTTTGCTCACGGTTACAGGAAGAAAGGATGCGTAGCAGAATAGCAACTGTAATTACAGGGGAGTCTAGGATGGGATTTTATGTGGGGTGTAGTGGAATGTTGTGGGGGGGCTCACTGGATATAAATGGAATTATAATTAGGTGTGTTTTGGTAGGTATAATGGTGTATGGGCAGCAAAGGAGTTGTCAGGATATGCATGGTTTATTGACAGAGCAAAGTCTTCCCTGAGGTCAGGCAAGCCATGTTCTTCTTAATCTATAAAAGCTCAGTTGATGGCAGTCCATTGTTTTGAGGCCATTTACATTGTGTCTGGCTCCCTGTCAGGGCTACAAGAGCTGTGAAGACACTAGATACTTTCTGGCCACAGCTGCTGCTGCTGCTACAGGTCTGGCACACTGTAAGCTCTGGCTAACTGTTGATTGAACCCATTGTATGAAAATGGGATCAATAACCAGTTTAGCTCCACAGCAATCAAGGTGGGCAGCCTAACAAAACATAAAAATATCCCACTCCAAATCCCCCAAATAAGGACCCAGAATCTGCAGGGACACGACTCTGTGACCGCAAGGGTGTTTTGTTAGCCTAGCTGACAACTTTGTCTGAAGGGAGGTGTCGCCATCTAGTGCCTCAAATGCAGAAATAACCTCTTCGTTGTTAGCTTCATCTGCCTAAGGGGTCTAAATGGACAGCCATCCTTCAGCCTGCAGCCCAACCCTCGGGCATTCAGGAATGGACCTCAGCTTTCCCCACTGCCTCTGGAATGAAACAATTGGAGATCGCAAAGCCCCGCCCCACCCCGCCCTTTCTTGGATCTCTCCATCCAATCCTCAGGTCCCCGGAAATCATGCCTGAGCTCAGCTCTTCAACTCCTCTTGAACTCAACCCTTCTCGCTTAGCAGCCTCCACTTAGGTAAAGCTGGATCCTTGACTGTACCACAGAAAACAATTTTAAAGCGAGCCAGCGTGAAGCAAGGTTCGTGCGTTTATGACGAAGAGTACACATTTTAAGTTCTTTTTTTTTTTTTAAGGGGTGGGGGCGTGGGGGCGATGCTTAGGAAACGAAATCACACAGCCCAAGACTGTGGTGAGGGCTTTGCAAGAGGGAGGTGGGCATTTAGGTGTCTTTGCAACTGATACGTGCAACACTGTGACCCCCAATCAGAGGATGTAATTTACATTGTAATGAAGTTTAAAAATCAAGCAAGGTTTAAAGTATAAGTAATATATTAAAAGGAAGTAAAAATATGTGACCGTCTTTACTTTTTTCTCTTAAAGAATCTCCTTTTGTAAATCAAACGGCAAGGTAGCTTTCTGGGATGAACTGTTTGGGTTTAAGAATCAGAGATGAGTGAGCACAGTAAAGCTAAGGTCCCAAACACTCTGGCCCTAAGTGAGCAAGCACAGTTTGTCATTTTAAACATCCGTGCTTGAGATGTCTTTAGGAAAACACACAGGTTATCTCTGTGGACAATTTTAGCGTTGTTAGTTGTTTTGAGGTTTCTTGATGATTAAGCATCAAAAAAAGGCAAAGTGCATCTCAGGGTGAGGGGGCTCCTTTCCCTTCTCATGTCCTCTTAATTGTCCTTCCTGTTGCCTCCTTCCCAGGAGGGAGTCCTAATCCTAAACCATGAGAAGAGAGACTAATGTGTAAACAGTAAAGGTTATCTGCAGAGCCTGGCTTGATGTTTTGTTTCGTTGATTTTTTGAGACAGGGTTTCTCTGTGTAACTTTATAAACCAGGTTGGCCTCGAACTCACAGAGATGCGCCAGTCTCTGCCTCCCAAGTGCTGGGATTAAAGGCGTGCACCACCACCACCGGGCTGTTTTGTTTCTATGCGTGTACAATCACGTAAATACTCAGGATAAGTATAGCTGTCTATTGCCAGCAGGTGGCGCCACAAAATCATGCCTAGCAAGGAAAACACTGCCCTTTTCCTAAAGGGCCCTGACTCAGTGTCTCAGACCTTACTAGGCTTTACAGACATCTCCAGACTTATGGGGCTGCAGGGGCAGGGTGTTCATCTAGCTTGGGCAGAAGCACTGCTTACCATTGAATCGTCCTGCCCAGCATTAATCCCTGACAAATTAAAGATAGAAAATACGCAACTACTGCGCTTAAATTGATAAAGTGTTTGCCCTGAAAGCACCAAGACCCGAATGGATATTCAGCACCCACGTAAAAGGGAGCTGTTGCCACGAGTGTCTGGTTCCACCACATCTTTCTCGCCCTGCTGGAGGTGTTCATTCCCCCAGACCCACAAACAGCTTTTGTCTTTTCCATCCACAAAGCCCTCCTCTCACACAGCCCAGGCTCCTGCTGTGATGAGATGAGATAGAGTGACTCTCCGGTCTTAAGTCAGTTCTTACCTGGTCTTTGATGTTGAGGTCTTTGTTTCCCAGGCATCTGCACCTGTACGTGCATGTACTCTATCAAAACATTGCTCTTTTTTGTTTTGCTTAAATCTGGCTTCTATACACCTGGATAAAAGGCTGGCTTTTCTCCTGTAACATCAAAATAGTTCTCCTCTAAAAACGTTAATGAAAGCATATATACTGGGCTCAGTGGTGGAGAGCTTGTCTAGCATGTGCAACGCCTTGGGTTCATCTCCAACACCTGGCTGGAGGCTGGGGGGTGTTGCCATGCTGTTCTTTGGGTTTGATAGTTCGTGAATTGACTTTTGGTTTTCATTGCTGCTGTTGTTGTTATTATGTAATATTTTCACCTGAAGCATTAACCTTAGGGATATAATAGCCTTTCCCCTACTATGAAACAGACAAGCACGGCTGGAGAGATGGCTCAGCAGGTTAAGAGCACTGACTGCTCTTCCAGGGGTCCTGGAGAGATGGCTCAGCAGGTTAAGAGCACTGACTGCTCTTCCAGGGGTCCTGAGTTCAATTCCCAGCACCCACATGGTGGCTCACAACCATCTGTATGATGAGATCTGGTTCCTTCTTCTGGTTTGCAGGCACAGGAGGAGGAGGAAGAGGAGGAGCAGAGAGTTATACCCACCCAAGCATTGCTACCAGGAAAAATAACCCTCCATCCAAGAACAACATTCTTATGTGAAAGACAGTTCTTTCAAACCCTTCCCATCTCAATAATTTCAGTAATTCACCTTGTATGGCTAATGACTTCAGCACTGCCATGTAGGTGCTGTCTCTCCGGGGTAGTAAGTCATGTATGAGTTGCACGTATGAATAAAATGTGACAGCATGCACACAAGACCTGACCGAGCTCAAGCCGTACTGAATCCCAGTGTAGAGGGAGAAAGTTGGCACAACCTCTAGCCAGTTTTCTTTAAGTATGATCCATGGGAGGTTGGTCGCCCTCCAGTGGATGAGCACACACCCAAGAGTGTGGGAAGCACAAATTGGACGTGATGGATCTTTAACAAGGAAGACACAAAGTTGGGTGTGCTGGAAAGTGGGGTAGGTCTTAGGGGAATCTGGTGTCGTGAACATGATCAGAAAACATGGTGCAAAATTCTCAACTAATAAGGATGTTTTTATCGATGCCCTGAGTCAAGCAGGGGAATAAGTGTTGGGGTAAAAGCACAGCTGAGCGGCAGCTTCAGGAGACTAGGGTGTGACCACTGCCCCTCGGATTCTTCTGATACCTTACATTACCTGTGACCTATAACTAGGAGGCACCTAGAGGAGGGAAGGAATGGAGCTGTGTGTGACATCATGAGACCTCCTCTGTGTCTTTCAACACACTATAAAGTTCCATCCCTGCTATAAAACTGTAAAAAGTCTCACCTGGATTGATTCAAACAGGAATAACCTGCTGGGTTGCCCCACCCCACCCCACCCTGCCCTGCTCACCAAGTGAGGCACCCTGGCTGTATGTTACCTCTCTGTTCAGATAGTTCCTGGAGGATTTGGTCAGTCATGTGCATGCGTCCAGGCTCTTCCACAGCCCGTTTCCCAAGGTTTGACTTCTTCCTCTGCATTTGGACATGGAAAGAAACACAGCTCCATTTGTTTGTTGGTTGGTTTTGGTTTTCAAGACAGGGTTTCTCCGTGTAGCTCTGTGTAGCCCTGCATATCCTAGAACTTGCTTTGTTGACCAGGCTGGCCTCGAACTCACAGAGATACACCTGCCTCTGCTCCCCAGGGCTAGGATTAAAGATGTGCACCACCACCCAGCTAGCAACCTGATTCTTTCGGAAATCTGTTGGTTCATTTCCTGATAACCCATTTTCTCGGTGGCTTCCGAGGTTTTAGGCCATAGCTGGCTGGCTGCATTGGTGTGTGGCTGAGGTGAGACTAAGTGTCATGGAGAGGACCGTGGGTGGTGGGAAGCAAGCAGAGAGAGCCTCCTGCATTCCTAATGAGCAGGTGGTATTCATTCCCTCTTCATTTTCTATCGGTGATATGTGTTCCCCCCCCATCCTGTCTGATTTCTGTTTTTCTTTTCATCATTAGGTTTTAGGAATGTTATGTAGTATGCTTTTGTGGTGTTCTTTATGTTTATACAACTTCAATTTTTTATAATTGAGTTTATAACTCCCATTGTATTTTGAATATTTTTCAGACTTTATTATTTTCCAATGTGTTTTTTCTACCCTCACTTTTGATTTTCCATCTGGAAGTCTACATATTCATTAGGTTGCTGAAATTACCCAGTAGGTCGCTGTGTCGGGGGCTTTGGTCTGAATAGATTTAGATGAGTTTTTGGGGGTTTGGGATGTTGTTGTATGGGCATGTTCACAGACATTTTCTTCTCCAATATCTAGTCAATGCACTGTAAGCCCATTTGGTGACCATTTTACTTTACATATTATCTTCCATAGTTAGTTCTAGAAGAAGAAAAAAGTTGTGCCTTGAGCCAGACTGCTCACAGCCCTCTGAAGTCTGAGGCAGAAACATGAGTTCAGGGCCAGCCTGGCTATGTAGTGACAGGAGACTATCTCAAAGAGAGTGAGGCCGAGATTTTAATTATATTTCCCTTCTCATTATGTTCCTGTTTTCCTAAAATCTCTGAACGTCACTGTAATGGGCCCTTAGAGATGCTTTCATGGGGCTGGAGAGTCATCCCAGTGGTTAGAGCACCTGCTGTTCTTCTAGAGGGTCAGAAGTCAGTCCCCAGCAAATCAACAGGCAGCTCACAATCACCAATCACGCCAGTTCCGAGGAATCCAATGCCATTTTCTGGCCTCTGAAGACTCTCTCTCTCTCTCTCTCTCTCTCTCTCTCTCTCTCTCTCTAAATCTCTCTCTCTCTCTCTCTCACACACACACACACACCATTACCACCACACAACTAAAAATAAGTAAAACACTTATTTAGCTTTGATGTGTATGAGTGCTCTGCCAACACACACACACACACACACACACACACACACACACACACACACACGAATGTACCACATTTATTCAATTCTGATGGACACAAGAGGGCATCTCATCCCTTGGAACTAGAGTCATATACCATTGTGAGTCAGTCATCATATAGGTGCTGGGGACTAACCCAAACACCCATGTCTTCTGCAAGAGTAGCAAGCATTTTCAACCGCTGAGCCATCTCTCTGGCCATAAAATAAGATCTTTGTTTTAAAAGATTCTCATATGCCGATTCCGGAGACATCTGACTCTTGTCACTGACAGCCTCCTGGAGCAGGTTTTGATCTTGTGCTTCATAGTATGCTTAGTGTTTTTTGATTGGATACGGCTGGACACTGTGAATGTCATTGGCACTGTTGAGTATCTGAATCTCATTGTCTTTTTCCTTTTGAAGTGAGGAGTCAGATGGTTGCGTTCTTTATAGAGAAGTTAAACACCTCCATGCCTTGTTTTCCTACATTATTAGGATAGGTCCAGAACACTGGTTCTAAATCAGAAGCAATAAGCATCCATCTCCACTGTAGGAATATTGGCAGTGTCTGCAGCTAGGAGTTTCGATTACGTATGCAAAAAGAAAAAAAAGAAAAAGAAGAAAAGAAAACACGAGAACAGAGAGAGAGAGAGAGAGAGAGAGAGAGAGAGAGACAGAGAGACAGAGACAGAGAGACAGAGAGAGACCTATGGGTTGGCTCATCTCCTAACTTACACGAGACCCTGAATTAATCCCCAGAACTGCGAAAATAGCACATGTGGAAATTCTAACTAGGGATATGTAATGTTGTCAGGAGATGGGCCATTTAAAAGGTTAGTAGGTCATGAGGCTAGAGCCTTTGTGAATGCAGTTCATGAGTGTTCTTACTGTCTCGGATGCTCCTAGATCTCTTTTACCAGATGAACATACACGAAGATAGCGTGCAGCCTGGGGGAGGGCTTTCACAGATACCAACTCACGCTGGCACCTGGCCTTATATGTGCAGCCTCTACAATACATTCCTGTCATTTATAAGCCACCGGGTCTGTGATTCTTCAGGATAGCATCCCAAAGCCAAGATATCTCATGACTAAGACTCACTGAGCCACAGAGCCCATGTGCTTCTCCCCTTGCCACTCTTGCCAGTTAGAACTGGAACATCTCCCACATCCCTGTGAGCTCTGGAAACTACTTGGCCTCCAGCCTCCTGATGGCTCTTTTCCAATAGCTGGTCCTTGCCTGTTTGTACAAGTATCTGGGAAACCCCATGTGCACTGCAGTTGTGCCTGCACAGTCCCCTCTTCTCCAGCGCTGTGTCCACAAATTCCAGCTGCCCCTGCCCCAGCTCTAAAGGAGCACCTAAGTTCTCTCAGAGTCCCGTGTCTGTTCTACAAAACACCTCCAGGCAGAAACGCCAGCTAAACAAGGGCTTCCCAGAGCCTTATCCCATTTCTATGCATCCTATGAGCCAAAGTGCTACCCACCTTGGTTTCAAATCTTTCAGAAGATGCTTACATAGTACAAAGCCTTGAAAAGCCAAGAGTGCATCTCCCTGTGGAGCAAAGGGAAGCTTTGCCTCTTGCCCGGCATTATAAGGACTGCACCTCCTTCCAGAGTAAAGGCCAAACAGACGAAAGTGCCAACAAGAACAATGTGGACTCCCTGTGTTCACTCTCTTCTGCAACTCAGCTCGTGACAAACACACGTGTCTCTTAGACCCCTGCACATCATGGTGGAAACTGGACATTAAGGAACCAGCATCACTGTTTACACACTGGCCACCACTATTGCTGTGGGTAATAAAGTCTTTGTCCCTGACCTCAGAATCTTTTATCTTCTGCCAGCATCCATAAAATAGTGACAGACTAACTTGTTAACTTGCAAATGTGGCCGCTTGCCTATTCTTAGCACACCTATCACACTGTAAAAGTGGAATGCACTCTGCCTGTGTGTGCTTGCACACGTATGCATGCACCCGCACAGGCACACACACACACACATACACACACACACACACACACACCGTCCTCCTTCAGGCTAATGTCTACTGTGAAAGACAATAATTTAGGAAATAAATAGAGAAGCTAGAGAGATGCCCCAGTGGTTAAGCACACACGCTTCTCTTTTAGAGGACCTGGGTTCAATTTCCAGAACCCTCATGGCAGCCCACAACTGTCTGTAATTCCAGTTCCAGGGGGCCCAATGCCCATGGTAAAACATGAATTGTAAAAGGAAACAAATAAATATTAAACTTTTGGTGGCAATAGTATTAAGAACGATGATACTTGTTTGTCTGTTTATGTTTTTACCTGGTTGTAGTGGCACACACCTTTAATCCCAGCAGTTAGGAGCCAGAGACAGGAGGATTTTTGTGAGTCCAAGGCCAACCTGGTCTACAGAGCTAGGTTCAGGACAGCCAGGGTTGTTACACAGAGAAACTCTGTCTAGCAAAACTAAATCAAACAACAACAAAGATTTTTTTTTAATTAACCATAGCTAATGATAAAAGAAATAATTGTACAGTGAGTGGCTAAGGGAGGCCTCTGTGAACAGGAGACATTTAAACTGGGTCTGAAACGGGGTGGGGGAAGGGACACATGACAAGCAAGGGAAGCACCCTCCAGGCAAAAGGAACAGCATCTGCAGAAGTCCGAGGCTAGACATTTGAAGAGCTTAGGCAGTTGGTGTTTGGTGAAGCTGGGACAATTGGCTGGATCTAATGCAAAACTTCAGAACAACACTGTCTTTTAAAACCTATCAAGGATATCCAAGCAGTGTTGGTGCATGCCTTTAAGCCCAGCACTTGGGAGGCAGAGGCAGGTGGATCTCTGAAGAGTTTGAGGCCAGGATGAGTTCCAAGAACCAGAGCTACACAGAGAAACCCTGTCTCAAAAAAGCAAAATAGAAAGAGGAGGAGGAAGAGGAGGAGGAGGGAGGGAGAGGGAGGAGGAGGGGGGAGGAGAAGGAAGCAACAATGTATCCTTAGGCTAGAAAGAAGGATAAAAAACAAACCTGGGACAAAGGAGGAAGTTGTTATAAAGAAACAGGCTTTATTTTGTTAGACATTTATTGGAGTCATAAGGGTGGGTAGATGTTAAATGTCTACATATGATGGTGTGTGAGTTCCATATTTGTGTGTCTGTTGATGAGCACATATGCGTTCCATTGTGTCATAGTCTGTGCTTTATTGTTTGCATGCTTGCATCTTTGGTGTTGCTGACAATTGAACCCAAGGCCTCAGGTATGCCAGGCAAACACTCTGTCTCGGTGGTAACTCCGAGCCCTATATGCTTTAATAATTGGTTTCTCTTTGCAGATTTGTTTTGGCTGGGTGGTGGTGGCCCACATCTTTAATCCCAGCCTTCGGGAGGAAGAGACACAGGGATCTCTGAGTTTGAGGCCAGCCTGGTCTACAGAGTGAGTTCCAGGACAGCCATGGCTACATGGAGAAACCCTGCCTCAATTTTGCCTGCATGTATGTACATACACTTAAATGCAATTCTGGTGCCCATGGAGTGAGAAGAGAGCCTTGGATCCCTCCTGCAACTAAGGTTACTGACATCTAGGAGCTGCCATGTGGTTACTGGAAACCAAACCCAGGTCCTCTGCAAGAGTAGCCAATGGTCTTAACCACGGAACCATCCCTCCAGCTCCAATATTTTGTTTCTTATCCCCCCCCCAGCTTCCCTCCCCCCAGTCAGAGATCTGCCAGCCTCTGCCTCCCGAGTGCTAGGATTAAAGGCGTGCACCACCACCACCACCACCACCACCACCACCACCACCACCACCACCACCACCACCACCACGCTGTTTTGTTTCTCTATGTACAAGCATGCAAAACTCGGAATAAGTATATCTGTCTATGGCCAGCAGGTGGCGCCACAAAATCACACCTAGCAAGGAAAATGCTGTCCTCTTCCTAAAGGGCCCTGTCTCATTGTCTCCGTCCCTCCTAGGCTTTACAGACATCTCCAGATTTATGAGGCTGCTGGAGGAGGGTGTTCATCTAGCTTGGGCAGGAGCACTGCTTACCACTGAATCGTCTTGCCCAGCACAATCTCTAACAAATTAAAGAAAAAAACATTCCCATTGACTGAGCTTAAATCGGTAAAGGGTTTGCCCTGTAAGCACCAGGTACTCTAGGTAGCCAGGGTAGCCAAACTGGCAAGCTCTGACTTCACTGAGACTCTGCCTCAGAAACTAAGGTGGAGAGGCCAAAGCAATGGCTCAGAGGTTAAATGCAATCACTGTTCTATTTGTTTGTTTTTCTGTTCGAGATAGGGTTTCTCTGAGTAGCCATGGCTGTCCTTGAACTCACTCTGTAGACCAGGCTGGCCTCCAACTCACAGATCCTCCTGCCTCTGCCTCCCCAGTGCTGGTATTTAAGGTATGCAACATCAACGCCCAGTTGCAGTTACCGCTCTTACAGAGGACCCAGGTTCGGTCCTTGGCTTACAACAGTTTGTAACTCCATTCCCCAGGGTCCAATGTCCTCTTCCGAGACCTTTGAGGGCACCAGGCATGCACATAATGTACCCATGCAGGTGAAACAATCATACACATAAAATAAAAATAAGTAAGGCTTTTAAAAAAATAATGAGGCAGAAGGTGATAGATGAAAATGTACCTGGTGTCAGCCTCCAGCCTCCATATACAAACATACACACACACATACAGGTACATCGCATGCGCGCACACACACAGATACACACAGTATGCAGCAAACTGTCAGAGCATTTACTCTATGGGAGACCTAGGAGCCAGAGGCCCCAGAGAAAATGAGAAGTAGGGTAGCTGGCAGACCAGCAAAGTCCTCCCAGGAAGTGGATTTCACAGTCACACCAAGAGAAGTCACAGAGCTGTCAGCGAGGCAAAGTGATAAAACGCAGCCTTTGCAGGCACCCAGAAGGCTTTGTCTACTCACAATGGTCCTCTGACCCTGGTCTTCCAGCTGGCTTTGATACCCGGTGTGTGTGAGAGACCTGTGGGAAATGCATCTTTGGACACTTACAGCCTCGGACAATGAGAAATAAAGCTTATCGGCCGGACATGATGGCCAGCACAACCTTCTTTGTCTTTTGCTGGGAGGCAGAACCTCTCAGTAACTTCTCATACTCTACCAGACTTTTCCTTTCCTCTCACACCCCTCTCCCCATCAGTGTGAGGAGTGTTTGCTTAAGCCAGATACCCCAGGACTGGAGTCTAAGGAACACTCTACTGATTACAGAAGCTCAGACCAACCCCTGGCATCTCCCCAAACCCTCTGACCTGACCATAGGCTCCCTCCACCATCAGTCCACCTATCACCTTTCTCAGAGCCCAGACCTGTGGCCTCTGCTCACCCTGTCCACTACCACAGATGCCTTCTCACTAGCCTGTCCAGAAGGGAGGAAACCTCTATTTGCCAGTAGACTGTGACTCTATCCACCTCATCCAGTAACATAGATGCCATCACTTTACTGTCAACCTGTGGCGTTATTAGCTCCCATGGGTTCACAAAAGCTATTGGTCCAGCAAGAACTTGGGCCAACAAAGACCTATTCACAGTGACCAGTCCATCCAGCTGCTCACCGTGAGGATCCGGGAATGTGAAACACGTTAATGGTTGGGGTGAGTTGTCATCACATGGCTGCAGGCTGCATGCCCTCCCCTCCCCCTCAGCCCTCCCCCATTGCCTCATGCCTTCCTCTGAGCTGGGTTTGTCATACCAGCACTGGTCAAGAGTCAAAGCCTCCTGGGGCCCTCTGGGGAATTCCTCACAGCTCAGAGGGCCCTCTAATGCCTGCCTCATCTGCTGCTTCTGCCAGGCCTTGGTTTCCACTCACAGCCCTACGTGGGCTTACTTTGCTCCCCCCCCTTTCCCACCCCAGAATCCACACATGGCCCAGGTCCAAGAAACCATGAACCCTTTAAGAGGTCACGGTGGTGATGCTCTTTCCACAAGATAAAAATAACAACTCTATTGAGTAACTCTTAGATGCCAGGTACCCGCTTGCCCTAACTCTGCCCCATCAGGCTTCTGGTTCCCCCAGTCTTCAGAAATCTCTCTCCTTTCCCCCTACACCCCCCCCTACTCTCCCCTGTTGAGGCTCCTGGACCACAGATCCCTGGGGAAAAACAGAGGGCTGAGGAAGCCTACCCCCTTGTGAACCCTGGATGAGGAAGTGACTGCTAGAGGTCACTGTCTTGGTCAGTTCCTGTTTGGGGAGCAAAGATGCCAAAGTCTGTTCCTTTTTCTTATGAAAAATGTAGGGGTTTTGAGAGTCCAAGTTCCCAGAACCATTGCTGATGCTATGAGCTGGCCATGTCTGCAGGGTCTGCCAAGGCTTCCCAGGCCTGCTTCTTACAGCTAAGTGTCTAGGGCAGTTCTAGAAAAGATGTACCCAGGACCTCCCCAGTTAGGGGCAGATGCATTAGGATGGGCCTGGCTTCGGCCTCCTGTTTCCCTCCCAGGGCCTCAGTGGAGAACTTACTCAGAGGGGAGTCCCTCTCCAGGCCTTTGGATTCTTGGAAGGCCTGGAGGCTGTGTGTATGTGTGTGTGTGTGTGTGTGTGTGTGTGTGTGTGTGTGTGTGTGTGTGTGTGTGTGTTCATTTGGACTCTGTCCATGTGGGTCGGTTTTGGGAAACTCCAGGTCCACCCTGAAGTGGATATAGACAGCTTAGCAAAAGCCATTTCTGTGCCCAGCCTTGGACTAGGTCACTCATAAGGCCTCAGCAGAATGACCAAATAGCACCCGTTTGTGTGCAATCAGAACCTTCTAGGCAGTCCAGGAGTACTGGGGAGTGCAGAAGGTAAGGAGAGTGGGAAAGTTGGGTGATATCAATAACCCCAAATCAGAACCTAGAGCGGGAGAGTGAGATTAGAATCGAGGCATGGAGCACAAGGCCTCTTGGGAGTGACAGTGCCTAATCCTCAGGACCAGGCCTTCCTGTCCTGGATCTGGGTGGCAGGTACCCTATGTGCCGGCTCTATGTTGGCCAGCTTTGCCTCTCTGGTCTGTTGTTTGTGTTGAGCCCCTCCCGATTCCTTCCTCATCCTTCTTCTCATTCATTCAACAAACACTTCAGCAGTCTTTGTAGGTAGGTCAGTGCTCTCCTAGATAGTAGGTCCCCAAAGGTGTGTGAGATGCAGAGGGTCTCTGATTTTGTAAAGCTAATATCTAACTAGGAAGATAAACCTAAAAGCCCCTTGTCCACAATCCAGCGTGAAAGGAACAATTGTACAGGCCATGGAAAGTGACATCGTGAAGGATATGGGAGGTCAGGGAAGAACTCATAGACAACAGAAGATTTGAGCCTGATGAGTATAGTCTCTGCTTCCACCATGTGGGGTCCTGGGATTGGAACTCAGATCATCAGGCCTGGCCTCAAGCACCTTTACCTGCTGAGCCATCTCACCAGCCCAAAGGCTATTATTGATTGAACTCTTCATCCCTCTGCAAAGTGGGGAGAGCCTGGATCAGTCCGGTGCCTGTTCCAAACAGCTGGGGCCAAGGGAAAGGGGAAAGGTTGTGTTGGGCCTCATCGAGGGTCCTCCATCCATCTTCCCACCTCTTAATCCCCAACCTGCTCAGATATTATGATTGTGTTCAGAAGAGCAAAACTTTCTCAGCTGACTCTTCAAAGAGTTTCCCTCCCCTTTTCCTTTCTCTACAGGGCTGAACAGAGAGGGTTCCGGGTTCTTACTCACTTCAAGTACTCATTGCCCTCCCTGTCTCTACAACCCAGTCCTCGCTACCTGGCAACAGCAGTTTCCTAGGGTCTAGCCTCATTCCTTCCAACCCTGCCTAAAAGACCCTGTCTCAAGCCCAGAGGAAAGGGGCCTAGAACATTTGGTGACATCGCTGGGCACAGCTTTCCAAAGGCTAAGGCTGGCACCTGTGGGAGCCCACCGCTTGGTAACGGTCCAGCCCCTCAGCAATCTCCTTTGCTGGAGGGCAGAGGACAGCAACTAGATGGGCTGGGGAAGGACCACTGTTTAGGTGGCCCTGCAGGATGTCCTGTCAGCTCACAGGCCTGAATCAGAGACCCACAGGCAGGAGGCCAGGCTGGCCTGAAGAGTTTGCTGTGCCTCTCTCCAGGTGTCGCCCCCTCTCCCGCCACTCCACCCTCCACGCACACACCCCACTCGGCACCCTGGCTCTGAGGACCCAGGTGCTGGCAAGGAGTGGCTAGAGAGCTCCGGATGGGAAAGAAGTTCCTGGGGCAGTGGCGGGGACGAGCACGCGGACCTCTGGCGCTCGCCCCCGGCCCTCTCTGCAGGCTGCGCGTGACCGGGCTGCCGGAGCCGGAGCGCGGCGCCGCGGGAGGAATTCCAGCTATTTCCTCTGCGCCCGCGAGGTATGTGGCCTGCTCGCCTCCAGCCGCGCGCGGCCCCGTCGCCAGCTGACTGCCAGCTGCCCCCGGCCTCGCTGTGCTGCTCCCATCCCTGCTGGTCAACTGCCTCCTCGTCCCGGGCCACCAAACCGGCCTTTCCAGCAGCTTGAGATCTGTGCCACTGTGCCAGGACCTGTCCCCGGCCCGTGTGGAAAAGCCGGGTGGCCGCAGCGCCCACGCCAGGGCCAGGCATCTGGATCTGAAGCTACGAGTTCCTTAACCTAGTTCCCAAACCTCAGTTTCCCCGTTGTGCAATGGTGACTTCATCTGGGTTGCGACAAGGTTAAGTGAGAAGAAGGAAGGTCGGGAAAAGTGTCAACTGTATTTTCGTCACTCTAGGTCATCCCTACTGTTCTTTATTTTACTTCCCTTGCACGATCTTGTGCTGGCCTCTTTCCAGCCTAGCTTGTCACTGGAATAGTCAGGGCCGGCTTTACCCAGAGACCTGTAGGTTGGACCCACTCATGACTGGGTTCTCACTTTTACTTTATTTCCATTTGTCAAAGTTTCCCAGGTTGGCCTCAAACTCGTGAGCAGTCCTCCTGCCTCCGTTCCCCTAGTGCTGGAATGACAAGCCACGAGCCGCTATGCCCGGCTTGTGCCGTGTGTGTGTGTGTGTGTGTGTGTGTGTGTGTGTGTGTGTGTGTGTGTGTAAAGGTCCAATAGTGGAGTCCTCGGTGGTGCTTTTAAGCATTGCCCTCTAAACTGCAACCACTGTTTGGAAGGCAGGAAGGTCAGTTATTTATATATTTTAAAATGATGTCTTTGTTGTCTACCAGCAGCCAGACAGGTGGTGGTGGTTAGGGAAAATTGAAGGTGCAGATGGCGATAACAGGTCTGCAAACGTGGAGTCGGTAGTTTTGTGTCTGAAGATTGCCTCATCGACCTCTCTGGGACCCTCTTTTCTAGCTACAAAGAAAGGTCCTTGTTGTCGTCTGTTTGGCCTACAACCCTTCTGCATAGCTGCAGAGACAACCCTGACTGCAAGGGCGGGAGGAAACTGAGACAGGTTTCCTCCTGGCCACCCACACCTACCTCTCCACGCCCACAGCCGCCGCAGCTGGGACACCAGGAGTTGGAAAGCCCCGGGTTTCACCAGGCCTAACCACCGAGCTCTTTGCACAAGTTGCCCTACGCCATGGAGCTGCAGTCTGGCGTTTCCTGTGCACACCCTCTGTTTAGACCTTGTAACTTCCACCCGAGCTTGCACCAGCCCCTTGAATCGTTGCGTGTCCCCGCAGTCCCCACACGTGCCACAGCCACAGGCCCCATATATCCAGGTGTAGACAGAATCAGGGAGGCGGGTGCTATAAATATCCCGACCCAGCGGCAGGCAGCCTGAGCTCCCCACCCGCGAAATACTGGGCCGGGCATTTCCGGCCATCAGAGAGCAGCAAACCAGTCTCTCTGAGGTGGGAGGAGGGGACTTCATCAGTGTCAGAGGCCTGGGTTTCCTCTCTTCCCCCAAGAGCCTCCAGGGGCCCAACCTGAACCTTTGTCCTCTGCCCTGAGCCCACCCCACCCCCCTGACTCAGAAGTTCCATGCTGTTTCCTTCCTGTCCTTATTTTCAGACCCCCAGGGTACGCTGGGGGTGGTCGGGTCTCTCAGAAATGCAGGGTGATCTTTGAATTGGTGAGAAATGCCTTAAGTTTAAAAAAGGGAGAGAGAGGAAGACAGGAATGTCAAGCTCCAATGCCATGTAAACCAGGTGTGGTGGCGATACACATCTATAATCAGAAGGTCGCAGAGCAGGAGAATCAGAAGTTCAAGACTATCCTCTGCTACACGTCAAGGTCAAGGCCAACCTGGGATACATGCATGAGCCCCTGTGTCAAAAAGATAATATATGACACTAAAAATTTGAGTGGTGCCTCCCCCAACAAGCTAGTGGCAGTTTAGTGGGGCTTTCTGAACTGGGTCTGCTGGGTCTGGAGTTTGATGAGATCCAGTACTACATTCCACTCTGGAGGGCCCCAATTCCTGTAGCTTCAACTGAGAAAAGGAGTTAATGACGTTCCATCACGGAGGAGGCTGGGGGACTCAAACACGGGCTTTCTGTAGGGTGTTCAGCAGCCTGATGACTTGGACAAAGAGTAAAAGGAGTGAGGCAGCTTGAAGATAAATAGAATGGATCTAAAGCATGGTTCTTCAAATGGGGCTGCAAAAAATAAACTTTTAACTAATAAGTAAATCCCTATTTAAAGTGGAGTGGGTAAGTCTTCTGAAAATACAGTCACATCCCTCTTCCTGTGTGAGAGCTGGCTCTAGACACGGCTGAAAAGAAAAAACAAAAACAAAAACCCAGCAAGCACTGAATCCTACCCAGAAGGTACGGTTAACTCCCCCATTTTTACAGATGTAAAAATGGAGGATGTACATGCCTTAAATTCTAGCACTTAGGAGGCTGAGAGAAGAGAATGGCAATGAGTTCTAGGCCACTCTGAGAGAGAGAGAGAGAGAGAGAGAGAGAGAGAGAGAGAGAGAGAGAGAGAGAGAGAGAGAGAGAGAGAGAGAGAGAAAGAGGAGATGCTTGGGTGGAAGCTAAGTAGCTTCTGTCAGAGACTCAGCTAGCAAGGAGACCTGAACCCCAGCATCTTGTTCCAGGGCCATGTGTTGAGGGTAGTCGTCCCCACTGTTTCTCTAAATGGGAAATGATTCCTGTGAAGTCTTTGGCTGTCTTTCACAATGAGAGTAACCTTCCTATTGCACTCACCTGCCTCTAGCAGACCCAACTGTAAGGGTGTCCCTGCAGGTGTCGTACAAGGAAGCAAACTTCAAGTAGAGAAAAAAAGAAAGAAAACCCAGTACAGATTGATTTCCTCAACCTGGATCAGACTTCAGGCAGTCTAATGAGAGGTGGTTTATTCCCAGTGTATTTAAGTGCAGTGCAATTTGAAAAAAAAAAAAAATGTTTCCTGGTGTAATACAATCCCCAGTACACAAGAAAACGTAATTACATTGAAACTTAACTCAGAGTACATGTCATGTTTTCCAAGGAGATGGATTCTAGAGATAGGCTGCCTATACTAGCTAAAGGGCCTAAGGGGGATCTAGCCTGGTCTCAGTTATTTAGATAACATAGAGGTCTTTTCAGCTATTAGCCACCTCTGATTCTGGTTGGGGGAGCTTGGAGGAGCCTCTGTCCGGGTCATTTAGATCACTAGCCACCTCGTCTGGCCCAATAGATGACACCAATCACCATACTGTTAATCACATCCAATTCTCAGCTTTCTGGGTGGGAGAACGGGTTTTTTATCTTTCCCATTGGAAAGACAATCCTGTGTGCTTGACATTCCTGGGTTCTGAGGCCTTCGTGCTATGCTCCCAACCCAGCTGGACCATATTCACTGAACCTGAAGGCCTCCAGGAGAACCATAAAACCCGCTCCACAGCCATGGTGTATAGAAGGAAAATTTCCTAATAACTGAGTTCCAGATGGACTCAGACCTTGGTGGCTACCAAGGTCAGAATCAGAACCAGGACAGGCCTTCCTGTGTGCATAGGTCAACCAAAGGGCATTTTTGTTAAAACTGACATAAGGCCAGGAAACTAAGAAGGGGCCAATGAGACTTGGGGAGTCCTCAAGGGAGGGGACTAAGTGGAAGGGGTATCTTGGTGGTGGGTAAAGTGGGGACAGGGAGACCAAGAAGGAGTAGAAGCTAGGGATAGATAGATCAACCAAAGTTAAACGTGCATGAGAATTCCATACGGAAGCTTATTATTTTGTAGGCTAATTTTAAAAAATTGTTTTAAATGCGGGATGTGGTGGAAATCTCTCTAATCCCAAAACTCAAGAGGCACAGGCAGGTGGATCTCTATGATTTTGAGTCCAGCCTGGTCTATACAACAAGTTCTAGAGCAACCAGGGTTATACAGTGATACTCTCTGCCTCCAAAAAACAAACAAATGACAACAATAAAATACTTTTCATGGTTGGTAAGTACCTACTGCTGAAGATACCACATACTCCAGAAGCAGGGCTCAGGGGCCCCTGAGCTGGAACTGACCTGTATGGCCCCTCCCTGATTCTAGCTTCCATGGTACCAGAAGGTGCTGGCAAGCTTCCAAAGAAGGGAGGCAACCAACAGTCCCACCCAGCTATGAAGCCTATGAACCCCATCAATGACCAGCATGGCACAATTAACCCTACAGGTGTACTAGTGGCACACACGCCTTGGTGGTAACCGACAGCTCTTTAATTGGACTTAAGACCTGATCAACAAGAGATGATGGTTATTGGAGAAGAATCTACAACCGCCCTCCTAAACCAGCATAACAATAATCTGTAAACATTTGTTCTTATATCCACAGATAAGGGCAGCCTTTACCCCCCCATTAAGGAAACTTGTCTTTGCAATAGACAAAGCCCACTATAGAAAACTACAACCAATCAACATGTAGAGCCCAATCCCAGTGGACACATCTACAAAGGCTCAGAAAACACTGCAGAAGAGGGGATGGAAAGATGGTAAGAACTAAAGGACCCGGGACTCTGCTGTGAGATTGTGTCCCCTAGTAACATCGGAAACTACACCCTTAAAGTCTCACCCATATGACTTCTCAAAGGTGAGCTGAACAAGGAAGCCACCAAGGAACATGACAAACTTCACGGGGAAAAGTCCACTCAAGGCCTCAACCCTATACAAAGAACTACAGGCAACTGAGCAAAGCTGGGTTTGGGAGACATGGCCCTCCACCAGGTGTGCCGACTAGTTGGTGTCAGCATAGTGGGGTACTCACGTGACAGACCTGACCATGTTTTGGGGAGGATTGTGGAGAAACTTTGGGCCAGAAAAGCCATCGAGAGTTGAAATCTCAGTGAACTACTCTATAGGAGCTTGGAAGATGTTGATAGCAACACAGATGATGGATGCCTGGCTTGTAAAATTTCATGGGAAGCAAAGACTCTATAGAGGCTTTTAGGTGAAGAATCTGTAATGTCTAGTCAGCTGGGGTTGAAGAATCAGCTGTGATGAACCAGAACTACTAAAATAAAACCTTGCTTTTCTGTGACAATGGATGTTGGTCAGCTGGGGCTGTGATTTAGAAGAGGTCAGCATCACTGAGGTAAAGTCTTCTGGGAAGTGCTTCCTCAGGGTCAGCATACAGATGCTGTGGTTTTGAGGTGACCAAGGTTGTACCTCCCACTGGCAGCTGAACTTGGTAATGTAAGAGTCATCCAAGTACTGGGTGCTGGTGGCTCTCATGCCTTTAATTCTAGCTCTTGGGAGACAGAGGCAGGCAGATCTCTGATTTCAAAGCCAGCCTGGTCTACAGATCAAGTTCCAGGACAGCCAGAGTTACACAAAGAAACCTGTTTCCACAAAAGAAAAAAAAGGCCACCCAGTGGCACTGGTTTTGAATGCTGGAAGGGTCATGGAGAGCAGCTGAGGCTTGGCACTGTGTGGCAGGGATGGAGCCCAAGAGAGGCAATTGGTAAAGCTGCATCCCAGTTGAAGCAAGATACTCCGGCATTTTTGGAGACGCCGGTACCATGGATGATTACCAAGCACAGCAGCAGCAATGGAGTACAATGGGCAGACCCAGATGGAGCCTAGAAGACAGCTGTGTGTGCTGCAGAGGACAGAGCCAGAGAAGTGGCCCAAGCCTTTGGAGGAGCCCAGAAGATCATGAGTGGATCCCAGACATTAAACTGTGTACACTTTTGGAGTTGGTTTTGCTTTGTTCAGCTTGTGACCTTGCCCTGGTTCTTCTCTCCTGAAGTAAGAAAAGTATTTAGTTTACTTTTTATGTTACGGGAGCCCACAGTTGAGAGACTTGGAATTTTAAAATGCTTTGGATTTTTAAAAAAGACTGGCTATTTTAAAAAGGTTGAATTTTTAAGTGTTTAATTTTTTAAAGATTGTGAGTTAAAAAAAAAAAAAAACCAAAACATTTGGAATATTTATTCCGGGCAGTGGTGGTACACACCTTTAATCACGGCAGAGCGAGTAAATTGCCCCTCCCCCAAAACTGGGATGTTTATATTATAATGTCGATATTAATATGTGACCTTAGGGAAGAACAAGAAAGAAAGGATTACGGCCTAACAGTGATGCGTTTGTGCAACAACTTTACAAGGGGCCAGTTGTGCTGACTGGTTTTAGGTCAACTTGGCACAAGCTAGAGTTACCTGAAAGGAGGGAACCCCAATTGAAAAAAATGCCTCCATAAGATCCAGCTGAAGGATATTTCTTAAAATTAGTGGTTGAGGGTGGAAGGTGCCATCCCTGAGCTGATGGTCCTGGGTCCTATAAGAAAGCCAGCCAGCAGCAAGCAAGCAGCACCCCTCCATGGCTTCAGCATCCGCCCCTGCCTCCGCGTTTCTGCCCCTTGTGAGTTCCTGTCCTCACTGCTTTTGATGATGACTGGCATATGGAAATGAGAGTGAAATAAACCCCTTTTCTCCCCGTTTTTTTTTTTTTTTTTTTTTTAGCTTCTTCCCCCAAAACCTGTAGTTCTGGCCACAGTGCCATGTCCCCTCTACAAGTCATTTAGATTTACTATCCCATCTTATCTCTTTCTGCCATTCTGCTTCAGGCCCAGCCCCACCTGTCTCACAGAAAGTTCACTAATAAGAAGTCCCCCTTACTCTATCAGCTTCATCCCCTTATGAAGGGCTTTTCCTGGGAGCTGATTAAAGAAAATGAATTGAGATGTGTTAAGGAGCGAAAACAAGGTGTCAGATGACGCCAGAGCACAGCAGAGGGTTCTGGGCTTCTAGAAAACCACAAGATGAGCAAACTTTGCACTGACATTGGAGCCAGCACTAGGAGCAGCTTCTCCTTTCTAAGACCTTGTGCTCTCTCTCCTGTCAGCAAGCAGCAATCTCTTTTTCCTTGGTATCCCCAGGTCCTTCCCCTGTCCGGGAAGTGCCCTGTGTAAGAGACTCAGGAATGCCTGGAGGTGATTACTGCTTGGACGCTGAGTGAGCCCAAAGGAATATGCCTGGCGTCCAATTAGAACCAAGCCAAGCCCAGGAGAGAAGCTAAATGAAGACAAGGCCCTAGTGATTAACTGGGTCCGGGCAGCCAGGCACTCAATGAAGCATGCGCATGCGCTCTCATTTACCAAGATGGTGAGCAGCTGTGAGCTCTGAAACCAGGACCACGGATTAGAAAAACCCTCTTCCCTTAAGTCAAAGGTTTTCCTGCCAAAGCAGTTTACGGTGTGGTGCGTGCAGAAAGGGAGCAGATGGGGAAAAGGTCTTTGTTTCTAAGAAGCCGTTTGCGCTGCCTGTATAAGTGGGGGCCATCCTCTAGAGCTTAGTTGACCTACAAGGGGTCATATCCGTAAAGAACCCGACTCTCAAGTCCCAGGAGCCATCAGCTGTGGATAGCTCCTCCGGCTGGGGGCTGGGGAGTCTTTTGTGAGTGGTTTTGCATGGAAGTGTGGAAGCTAAGCTTTCAGCAAGGCAGGGACTTCCGGCTGCCTTGGTCTGCCCTAACATCTGGGAGGATTGCAGCTCTATTTGAATGCAGTAGACTTTTTTTTTTTTTTTTTTTTTTAAGCAATGGCCCATGTGACAAGTGAGTCCACAAAGCCCGGGATGTGCTCGGTGCAGTGGAGAGAGGAGTAAATGTGGTGATTTTAGCCAAACAGGAAACTCATTAGTCAGGGAGTAAATCATACCTATCAGGCCTTGTTTAAAGCCAGTGGTTAATGTACCAGAATCAGAATTGTCACAACTGTTGACTGTGAGAACAGACAGGCAAGAAACCTCAAGACACCTGCAGTGAGTTTCCGTGCTGAGTAAGGGGCTTTTCCTAACATTTCCCCAGTTAGTAAATGGAGAAGAGCTCCTGAACCCCAACACTGAGACTCACTGTCACCATCTGCCTTTTCCAGCTCATGGGTCCTAAGATCAATCACCCTGGCTCCCAGCTTGCTAATTCCCCCAAGACCTTGGCATCCTACTATGTGGAGCTCTCCCCCACCATATCCTACCCTGTGCCCAATCCTGAATCCCTTCCTCCTTACTCTCTTGGAGTTCCTAATCTAAGGTGGGCAAAATGTGCTTGATCCTCAATCTGGTCTCCTAGCCTAACCGCATATTCCTCACCAATGGCCCTCTTGGCCTCTGCCCCCCATCCTCTCAAGCAGGGTACTGCTCTCTCTCATAACCCCGTCGCTAGACCTGGGCACGAGTCACCTGCTAAGTTTCTCCATAACCCTTGTATCCTGCGTTGAATTTGTGTTATCTAAAACACTTCTCTCCCCCCGCCCCTCCAAGATCATTTTTCTAGTATGTTAGATCCTGGCTTTCATCTACTCTCTGCCTTCTCACACCATTTTACTCTAGTGGTGACTTCAACACATACATGTAGATGACCCTGCCCATGCCTGACCTCTAAGTCCACTGAACTCCTCACTGCCAGTGACCTTCCCATCGCTCAACCCATAGCTACGACAACTGACAATCTCAGGTCTCTGTACCCCATTCTTACAGCAGTCTATCTTTCCATTTCATCTCACTGCAACCATCCTGAGCCCCTCTCACCTCTCAGTCCCTCAGCCCTTAACCCTTAACCTTTGCCTACCATTCTGCTGTTCCCTTTCTGACCCAGAATCAAATTCATGATCAGTTATTATGCCAGCATGTAAGAAGTCGGGCATTATGCTGGCCTGCCCCTGTCACCTGTCAGAATGCACTCAGGCAGTGCCCTGGTCAGCCCAGGGTTCCATAAGTTCCTAGTCTGCACGCAGGTGCAAAGGACCCTTTAAAAAGCAGAACCGCCCCCACTCATGCTCGCTTTCTCTCTTTCCATTGTTCCCCTGGGGTAGACAGGACTTTTACTGTCTCGATCTTCTCTTCTTGTCCTCTCTCTGTCTCTTTGTCTCTGTATCTCTTTTCTCTTTCCTTCCCCCTCCCTCCCGTCCCTAATAAAACTTCCCACTTAAGCTCTGTCTGCCTGGTGTGTTTGTCCCTCCACCTCGGTCAAGCCGGTCCCCTGCCATGGAATCTGCCAAGGTCTCCCTGTCGTTTTTATGGTAACAGACCCTCTGCATGCCCTCAACCATTTGCTCTGTTCTTTGTCACATCCAGCCAGCATGAAAGTAGACTCAGTCATTGCCTATCTCTGCCAACCACAGTTGAATACAGCTAGAGAAAATCAGAGGCCTACTTCAGAAGCTATGGTGATGCTGAGCTGGGTGTTCTAGTTGATTTGTATGTTATCTGAGAGGAGAGGAACTCCATTAAGGAAATGCCTCCAGGGCTAGAGAGATGGCTCAGAGGTTAAGAGCAGGGGCTGCTTGCTCTTCCAAAGGTCCTGAGTTCAATTCCAAGCAACCACATGAAGGCTCACAAAAACCTGCACTTATATATATATATATATGTGTGTGTGTGTGTGTGTGTGTGTGTGTGTGTGTGTGTGTGTGTGTGTGTGTGTGTATAGGACATTTTCTTAATTAGTGACTGATAGGGGAGGGCCCAGCTCATTATGGGTGGGGCTATGCCTGGACTGATAGCCCTGGGTCCTATAAGGAAACAGGCTGAGCAAGCCAGTAAGCAGCACCCTCCTTGTCCTCTGTATCAGCTCCTGCTCTGTGTGAGTTCCTGCCCTCACTGCTTTTGATGATGAAATGTCATATGGAACTAAGTGACAGAAACCCTTGCTCCCCCAGTGCTTTTGGACGTGATGTTTCATCTCAGCAATAGTCACCCTACCTGAGACACTGGGGTGCAGTTCAGTTGATAGAGTGTGTGCCCAAAATTCTAGCCTCAGTCAATCTTCAGCACTGCTGAAATCTAGCATGAGAAAGGATGCCTGTAACCTCAAGACTCTGGAGGTAGAGGCAGGAAGCTCAAAAAAATCAATTAGGCTACATGGAAGTTTGAAATCAGCCTAGGATACATGAGACCCTGTCTCAAAAATAAATAAGTAAATAAATTTACGAGAGTGAAGCTCAAGCCACTGCCTCAACATTGTTCAATAGTCCTTTAGAGAAAAAAAAGCTTATTATTTTATGGGTATGGATAATTGCCTGCATTTATATCTGTACCACATTCATGCCTGTTGCCCAGGGAGTCCAGAAACTAGAGTCCCTGAAACTAGAGTTTCAGATGGTTACAAGCCATGGGTTCTCTGGAAGAGCAGCAAATGCTCTTAAACACTGAGCCATCTTTCCCACACCATGAGTTAGATCTTTGAAAAAGAAACCCTTCTGTCATTTCCTTCCTTGCCTATTCTGGGCACATCTGAACAGCCGGCAGACCCAGATCACCAGAGTCCTGGTACCGTTTGGGTGAAGACAGTTCTGCTGGCCTGGCCCCACCATTGATACTCTAACAGAAGTCTTCTAGAGGCCATGTCTTCCATTTCCCACAAGAATTCCAGCCCCGAGGCTGGCTGCCAACATATACTTTCTCTAAGATGCCACTGTTATGTAAGCAGCCTCTCGGGCACTCAGCATAAATCAAGTTCAACCATGAATGGAGAGGGCAGTCCTGTGCTGCAGAGCTATGCCATAGCCAGGGCTCACAGCCCCTCAGAACCAGTACAGGGACTCCTGCTGCAGAGGTGAGCTCATGACCTGGGACTGGGGCAGCCAGCCATAAGCTAGTCTGGCTAGAATCTAAATCCCATAGACTAGGGAGGGCCACACGACTCCACTGGGCCCCCAGAGTGTTCCAGAAGTCCCACTTGTGGGTTCTAGCTACAAATCTTCATTGATGCCCCACACACCGCTCCATACCCCTGTCCACCCACACACACACACACACACACACACACACACACACACACACACACACACTGACCTTTTTTTAAGGGTCTTGCTATTTTGTCCTGGAACGCATTACATAACCCAGATTAGCTTCAGACTTGCTGCAATCCTCCTGCCTTTGGCTCTGTAGAGCTGGGTTACAGGCATGTACCCCCTTGCATCATCAAAAAAATAAAAATTTTAAAGCCCCCTCCTTTATGCTCCCAGCATGAGGATTCCCTCTGTGTTTCTGGCTGCTTTCAAGTCTGCTCTCTTCCTCTTTGCTGGTCAATAGCAGGGCAGCAGGGCAGCTGGCCTGCACTGATTCTTCTGCTGCAGGGAAAGATGCACACAGCACCCTGCGCAGCTGCTACTTGATCCTCTGCCTTCTCCTCCTGTTCCACTTTAGCCTCCTGAAGGAGGCTCTGATATCAAAGCCCATCAACACTTTCTCCCTAAGGGAGGAGAAGGGAGTGAGAGGAATCAGAGTGAGTCTGGGAAAAGGAGGAGGCAATGGCTATTTTGATCCCGTCACAGATGTCTGCATAGGACAGTGACTCCATTATCAGCAGATTCTGAGGACATCCTCATATCAGTGCAGGGCCTCATCAAAAATGAAAGCTGACCACAGCCCACAAGAGGGTAATGCACAAAGTCAAAATGCAAGGGGGTTCCCTGGGCCTCTGGAGCTGAATTGAAGCATTCAGGGCGAAGGCGGGAGCTGCGTAAAGACGGAAACTTGGGATGGCATTTGGGAGGTGATAAGGACAAAGAAGGAGATCAAATCAGCTAACCCATACTCCATGCATGTGAGTAAAGGACCCCTCCCCAGCCCCCCACCCAAAAAAAGGTTTGTTCTATAGTAATGCTATAGACATTTTTCCTGGTATAAGTTACATAACTTTACCTTATAACACTAGTAAGTGTTATACCAGGAAAGAAAACAAATTCAAGGTGGGTTTGGCTTTTTGGAGCAGGGAGTAAAATTTATAACTTCAGCCTTTAGTATATCTGCAGTATATACAGCTATGCTGAAAGGGAAATTTGGTGGGGTGGTGGTACATGTCTTTGATCCCAGCACTCAGGAGGCAGAGGCAGGTGGATCTCTGTGAGTTCGAGGCCAGCCTGGTCTACAGAGTGAGTTCCAGGATGGCTATGCAGAGAAATCCTATCTCAAAAACAAAACAAAAGAAAGGGGGAAATTGGGTTTCCCAAGCATTTTTCACCACAGGGGGAAAAAAAATTCTTAATCATGAGACATTTCCTCTGGTGATCTATGAAATACAAGAGCTAGTGAGCCATGGGTGTTTCTTTGAGAGGAAAAGATTGGCCTCCTGGTAGAATGTAAAGTGAACAGAAGAGAAAATGGCCTGGCTTTAGAAAATAGTTAGGTTCAAACAGGGCTTGAGGCGTGCACTGTACCGGATAGAGGGTGGAGGTTGTTTACTGGCTGAATGTCCGGGTCTTAGGTTCCTTTTTTTTTGTTTGTCTGTGAGGAAGGGTCTCATGTAAGTCCTCCATATCCATGTTTGTATTTTAAAACTATCTTCCTGGCTGTTCGTAGGTGGGTCCCATGCTACTCAGCAAGATTTAGAAATCTGACTTGAAGGAGAAGCAGAGTTTTTGATGTGGCTAGAACCGTAGCATGCAAATTCTGTGTGATGCAGAAGCTGAGGGCGAGGGCTTGAGAGAGGGAGGCAGACCAGCAAAGGGAGGAGGGTGGGGGAGGGGAAGAAGAAAGCTGACTGTGAAGTAGATGCCTAGATAGACAGGGGACTTTAGTCAGCTTTCCCCATCCCTCTAGGCATTAGTGAAGCATCTTTGTCTCCTTAAATGTGTTCTCCTAAGTCTGGCACAGGGTTCTGCACTTGTAATCCCAGCACTTGAGGAGTGGTGGCAGGAGGAACAGGAGTTCAAAGTCATCCACTACATAGAGTTAGAGGCTGCTGTCAAAAAGACCCATCATGCATTTTTGTAAGTCAGAGTGCTCTCTCAAGCTATTCCAAAACCAAGAACATAGTTGTGTCTTGTTATAAGCATTATGTACAGTACACGATGACATGTGGTGTGCTGACACACACCTGGCAAGGTCTGCCTTCACCAGCATCACCAGGACTAAGGATGTAGTGGGAATTTGTCAGCTCCTGGGTGTTGCCCATGTAGCTCAGTGGTAGAGTCCTTGACTAGTATATGCAAGGCTCTGAGTTCCTTCCCGGTTCCTAAGGGAAAGGAGGAAGGAGTAGTGGGAAAGGGAAGGAGAAAGAGAATGGATTTCTCAGCTGCATTGTACTCTTATGAGGACCACCATCTTATTTGTCTGTAGCTGGATTTTCTTTCCAGCCTGGCCCGCAGCCGATTAGCCCAGAATAAACACGCAGAGACTTATATTAATTTATAAACTGTTGGCCAATGGTTAGGACTTCTTATTGGCTATCTCTCTCTTAATTATAACTCATAACTGCTAATCTATGTATTTCTACATGGCCTTGTCTTACCAGAGAACACCTGGCACGTCCTATCTTCCTGGTTTCTGCATGGCATCTCCCCTTTCTTCTTCCTCTCCCCAGCTTCTTTTGGTCTGGTAGCCCCGCCTATACTTCCAGCCTGGCTACTGGCCAATCAGTGTTTTATTCATCAACCAATAAGAGAAACATATATACAGAAGGACATCCCCCATCATATTTGTCCAAAACATGTTATACAAGACTGTCTTTAGGATCTTCACCCTGAAGATCTGAGCATGTTTTACAACCTGCCTGTCCCTCTATTCCTCATCTGTACGATGGGTATCATGAGTATTGAATAAGAGAACATATGTAAAATGCTTATACAATGCCCTCAGTAAGTTAGCAACCCCTAAGTGCTAGGGTTAAAGGTGTGCACCACCACTGCCTGGCCTGTTTTGTTTGTTCGACTGTTTGCTTTTTAAAGTGAGATCTCACTATGTAACACTGGCTGGCCTGAAACTTGCTACATAGATCAGGCTGGCTTTGAACGCACAAGAATCTGCCTCCTGAATGCTAGGATTAAAAGCATATGCCACCACACCCAATGTAGCAACACAATTCTTAGTGACAATTAAATAACAGGGAGAAATTTCTAGTGGCAGAGCTGAATGTACCTGATAAATGTAACAAAAGAGAGATGGATAGGCACAAGGGCCCATGGTCAGCTTGCTCACCAGCTCTTCCCTCCTTGTGGATGTGTCAGAGCAGGGGGCTGCAGAGAAACAAACCCCATGAAGGTCTGCTGGTGCCAGGAGGATTTTGGGGATCAGGAGTCCCTTGGGTCACTCACACTCCCTTTTATGCCTAGAGATTTAATATCTACCTACCTAGCAAATGGCCATGATCTGGAGAAAAGAAGACAAGAGAAAAAATGGCTTGCTGCTAGCCCTCAGCTTTAGATAACCAGGGCTGCAATGTTGTTTTAGTCACAGAGATCATGTGTAAAACATTAGCTCGACACAGATATAAGTCTAGCGTTTGACCAGTCCAGACTTAATCAATATGCTTTTCCACACCCTTTGGACTTTGAATTTTCTGGCAATAAACAACAACAACAAAAAAAATCCCAAACCCATCCAAAATCATAGTCCAGACACCCCAGCATCCCCAGCATCCGCTCTCCTTCCTGTCCCACACTGTTCACAGAGCTCCTCTTGTTACCACATTCATTCCAGCGGCGATTCACATTCTTCTGGAAGAAGAAAAAATGCTTGAAAGATAGAAAACTGCTCTTGTAATCACTTAATAAGAATTCCTGGACCAGAATACAGAGCAGCGAACATGGATTTATGCTTAACCTTCACAAGTTCCTTTTCCTCGGTTGCTTTCATTGAAAGCTGTGAAGTTCTCAATTAGCATGATGAATGGAGACAGGAAGTCATCCACAGTAAGATTTTTTTCTTTTCTTTTATAAAAAGAGGGAATTATTTTTGTTTGTTTTGTTTATTTTTTTATGTGTGGATGTTTTGCCTGCATGTATGTCTGTGCACCACATATATATCTGGTGTCTGCAGAGTCAGGAAGAGGGATTTGGACCCCTCAGAACTGGAGTTATAGATGGTTGTAACCCACCCTATGGGTGCTGGGAATTGAACCAGGGTCCTCCGAAAGAGCAGCCAGTGCTTTTAATCACTGAGCCATCATCTCTCCAGCCAATAAGAATTTTGATTAAAATATAGACACATTAGTAGTATTTTGTTGGAGCTGGAGAGATGATGATTAAAAGTACTGGCTGCTTTTGCAGAGGACCCAGGTTCAGTTCCCAGCACCCACATGGCAGCTGACAACTGTCTGTAGCTCCAGTTCCAGGGGATCCAGTACCCTCACACAGAAATACATGCAGGCAAAACATCAATGCACATAAAATAAAAATATTATAAAGAAATGTATTAAAAAGAATACTTCATTAAACTTACAAATGTGTATATACATCATAATATATATTGTATGTGTCTGTGTGTGTGAATATCTGTGTGTCTGTGGGTGTATACGTGTCTGTGTGGTGTGTGTCTGTGTGTGTGGTGTGTGTGTGGTGTGTGGTGTGTGTTGTGTTTGCTTAGCTTCACTAGTTTGCCCCCCAAATCAAGTATTTGATTTGGAAAAAAATCTACGTAATTTGACTTACAAAGTAGACGGGGAAGTAAGTAGTGGGTGAGAAAAACCTACCCTGCACTACGCCAGCTTCCCTGGGAAGATTCATGACCGTGTCTTGAGACTGCTCTGCAATTCAATCCAACACATTTCACTCTGAGTCTAAATCACTGGAAGCAAGTGCTGCCATTTCCAGTACTATCTCTGCCTCAAAAAGAAGACATTTCAAGACATGCAACGGAATCCTCTGACTATCTGGGAAAGAGATCAACCCATTTGTCACAAAAACTGAAAACAACAGCTAGGTGATGTACTTAGCATAAGTGTCTCCTACCTCAATATCACATACCTTTTAAAAGTGAATGAAAAGCAAATATGTACAAGAAGTGGTTAGATGAAATAATAGTAAGGTGGCTTGGGTTGGATTAACTTAATATAACCCATAAACAATATGTTGTTATAAATTCTTTCCAGAAAAGGGTAAGAAGAATATATGTATGTATGTATGTATGTATGTATGTACATATTTTTTCAGCAATATTTCTGTTGGGTTGTGTATGCATGTACACAAATGAATGTGTAAGACAGAGGTCAATGTTAGGTGTCTTTTTTTGTTTTTTGGTTTTTTTTTTGTTAGGTGTCTTTTGTACTGCTCACCACCTTAGTTTTTGAGACAGGTTCTGGAGCTCCAGCCATCTCAGTCAGATTGCCTGGTCAGTGAACTGCCAAGACATACCTGTCCCCATTCCCCACCAGCTCTGGAGCTGTAGATGCCTAGGTCCTTCCTGGGTGCTTATGTGGGTCCTGGGGACCTGAACTCGGGTCCCGGCTGAGCTATGCATTTTATAATTCCAGGCATTGTCCAGCAAGTGGGTTCTTCTCCTTCCCAGATGCATAAGCATTTACATGAAGGAGAGTATTCCTGACCGTAATGAGGGCAATGCTAAGAAGCTGCCTTGTTTTGATATGAATGACCAACATTATGAATTGAGGCCATTATGTTGCCTCACTATGACACAAGACTACTAGCAGCATCGGTCCCACCTGGGAGAAACTGTTCAGAGGCAAAGTCTTGGGCCCACCTCACTCTTCGCCTCAGTGGCATCCTCACAGGACCCCCAGGTAGATCATACACACACAGAGGGTTAAAGTATGCTGCTTTAAATCAGCCCCCAGCCTCAAACTGGATGCACAAATAGACCAGCCTCATTCAACCAGTGTCAAGTCTTCTATGGAGTGCCCTGTTTGGGTCCTTGAGAAGGAAGAGGAGATGCACTTAAGAAAGTCTCAGAGTCAACAACCTCATCGATACATTCAAGTACCTATTCTCAGGAACAGTGAAGACTGGGTCAAAGGAAAGGAAGCAGACAATGGGCTCACATTGCAGCCTCCCGTGAAGAAGGAGCAGTACAGAAGCTTAGCCCACAAAAGAAGGGAGGAGGAGTTTCACCAAATTACCAGATCCAAAATTATCTCCACACTGTGGATGATTTATTGCCCTAGAAGCTTAAAGGCTTGAGGCTCGGGCTATATTTCATTTCAGTGTAGTAGCTGCTTTTATCCAGCGCTTCCCTGTGGCCTAAAACGAATGCCTTGGAATTACCACAGTGAGACGGGCTGATGATTCGCCCAGTCATTTCCTGCTTGCAGCAGGACTGTGTGGTAATACTTTATGATGTAACATAAAGCTTGCCTGAAGATCAGAGTGCAAAGCTAGCCACACTAGTTAACCGTAGAGGACAGGCAGTGGTGGCACACACCTTTAATTCCAGCACTTAGAAGACAGAGGTAGATGGATCGCTATTGGTTCAATGCCACCCTGGGCTGTAAGAAATTGATCAGTCTAAAGAGAAACAGAGCTCACATAAAGGTGATCCCAACACTTGGAGTGACACACCTTTAGTCCCAGCACTAAGGGGTTGGAGACAGGAGTGATATGGCTGGGCAGAGAGAGAGGAACAAAGTGGGAGGAAACAGGAGGTCAGGCAGCAGTCTGAGGCAGTCATCTGGCAGTCAGTGTGAGGAGGCAGTCTGAGATTGCAGTCTGAGGATTCACGGAGACAGGATCGCCCATTTGGTCTGAGGTAAGAGCTACTGGCTGGCTGCTCTGCTTCTCTGATCTTTCTGACTCCCAGTTTTTATTAATAATACCAAAGAAAATTCTACAGGACTGAACTCCGACAATAATAGACTTAATATCAGTTCAGCTTTCAAGCTGAGGATAAAGGATTTTGCGGAAGCGAGTGTTGCAGGGAGTCCTCCCGTTTAGCTGCACTGTGGAATCACCTAGCTCTGGAGTTCGTGCTTGTCTGTCTGTCTGTCTGTCTGTCTGTCTGTCTGTCTGTCTGTCCGTCTGTCTGTCTCTCTGTTGCAGGGGGTCATCCAATTTAGCTGCACCGTGGAATCACCTAGATCGTGTGTGTGTGTGTGTGTGTGTGTGTGTGTGTGTGTGTGTGTGTGTGTGATGTCTGTCTGTCTGTCTGTCTGTCTGTGTCAGTGTCTGTGTCATTCCTTGGGTGCCACCCCCTTTGGCGTAGACCTTGTGCATTTGGTTTGACTGACTGACCACCAAGCCTCAGAGATCCACCTGTTCCTACATCTAAGTGCTTGCTCCCACAGCCAGTTTGAATGGGTTCTTGGAGCGTGGTGGTACATGCCTTTGATCTCAGTGGTCAGAAGGCAGATCCCAGGCCAGCTTAGTTTACATAAAAATGGATTCGGAGTATTGAGCTCAGAGCCTGAGTATTGGGCTCACTAGACATGCATTTTAGTCACCGAGCTATCCCTAGCCCAGATAAGATTTCTCAAAACTGCTTCCTTGCGCTATAGTTGACTTACAATAAGCCACAGATATTTAAGCTGACAACTGAGTTTTGACATATACTTAAGACACTACCACAATCAAGCTAACAACACTCTAGATTTTTTCATACTTTTTTGCAACCCCTCCCCACCCCATTGACAACCACTGATCTGTTTCATTTCTATATGGATTTGTTTTATTTTCTAGGATTCTACATGAATGGAACCATGTGGCATGTACATTTTGGGGAGGTAAGAGGTACTTTACTAACTTCTTTTAATCTATGTAATTTTTCTGAGGTTTACCCAGGTTGCAGGTGTGAACTGTGTGTCCTTTTGTTGCTAAGTAATATTCCACTGCACAGATGAACCATTTGCTGTTGATAGACATTTGAAATATTTTCTTGTTTGGGTCAGTTATGAATGCTGCACTAGAAACAAACCTATGTGTAATGATAAAGAAGTGGAATTTTTCATATGTTTTTTTTAAATATATAGATACAGAATCGACAAGTTTGTTTGTTTGTTTGTTTATTTATTTGCTACCGTTTCATTTGCCTACCACATGTGTATGGGTCTCACTCACTCTGCACACCCCCTGGAAGCTGGAATTTCAATATTTTGTTAGGCACTTGTGTTAGTTGGGGTTTTTCTTTCTTCCTTTTTAAGATTTTTATTTCTTGTGTATAATGTTCTGCCTGCAGGCCAGAAGAGGGCATCAGATCTCATTATAGATAGTTGTTAGCCACCACGTGGTTGCTGGGAATTGAACTCAGGACCTCTGGAAGAGCAGCCAAGGCTCTTAACCTCTGAGCCATCTCTCCAGCCCTTAGTTAGGGTTTTTGTTGCTGCAAGGAAGCACCAGGACCAAAAAACAAGTTGGGAAGGAAAGGATTTATTTGCCTTACATTTCCATATCACTGTTCATCATCAAAAGAAGTCAGGATAGGAATTCAAATAGGATAGGAACCTGAAGGCAGGAGCTGATGCAGAGGCCATGGAGGAGTGCTGCTTTACTGGCTTGCTTCCCACAGCTTGTTCAATCTACTTTCTTATAGAACACGGGACTAGGGAAAGAAACACCATCCATCACTAATTAAGAAAATGCCTTACAGCTGGATCTTACGGAGGCATGAAGGTTCCCTCCTTTCAGATACCTCTAGTTTGTGTCAAATTGACATAAGACCAGCCAGCATACCACTCTAACAGTATATAATAGTACCTGCTTTGTGGTAGTCATTTAAATTTCCCTAATGGCCATTATCTTCTAGGGTTCCATTGGATATATACATATACATATACATATACATATACATATACATATACATATACATATACATATACATATACATATACATGAACAGAAAACAATATTGAGTCATTCAACCCATGATGCCCAGCTGTATCTACAAGGTTCAGGTTAAGTGAGAGACTGAAAAATAAAGCTGGAGAGAGCTCAAGGAAAAACACCCGATGTCAACCTCTGTCCCCCTCCAATTCATACACGTGTGCACACACCTGTACAAACAAGTACCTGAGCCAAACACAGACACATACACACACAGAGTAAGGGAGGTCCACCTCGCCTTATTTGTGGTGACAGAAGAAAAGTGTACTGCCTTTCCCACTGAGTGTGGTGTTCATTTTAGTCTTGTCACGGATGCCCACAAACTGAAGAAGTTCCACATTTGACTATCTTTTTGTTGTTGTTTTGTTTTTTGAGACAGGGTTTCTCTGTGTAGTCCTGACTGTCCTGGAACCAGGATGGCCTTAAACTCACAGAGATCACCTGCCTCTGCCTCCTGAGTACTGGGATTAAAGGTATATGCCACCACCACCCAGCCTGCTGACAATTATTTAAAAATAAATAAATCAATTAACTGAAGCGAGAAATAGAAATTGGGGGGCTAGAGAGATGGTACTCACTACTTTACCAGAGGGGCCCTGCTTTGATTCCCAGAACCCACATAGTGGCTCAAGATCATTTGTAACTCCAATCCCAGGGAATCATCCCAACACCCTCTTCTGGCTTCTACAGACACCAGGCACACACAGGGTGAAAAGACACATACAGGCAAAATATCCATACACATAAAATGAAAATAATAATTTTTTGTTTTTCAAAACAGTCTTTCTGTGTGTAGCCCTGGCTGTCCTGGAACTTGCTCTGTAGACCAGGCTGACCTTAAATTCAGTGATCCTGTTGCCTCTGCCTCCCAACTGCTAGGACTAAAGGATTGCACCACCACTGCCTGGCTATAAATTTTTAAAGAGAAATGGATATAGGGTTTTGTCATCTATTGTGAGATGTTCATAGGGAATTTCTTTTTATCCTGTTACTATGGTGAATCATAGTGATTAACTTTAAAGTATCAAGATACCTTGCATCCCTGGGATAAAGCTATGATATATTATCCTTCTTATATATTATTAGATTCTGTTTATTGAGCTGGGGATGTAGCTCAATTGGTATCATACTTGACCTGCATTCATGAAGCCCCTTGTTCTCTCTCTAGCATCATACAAAAGAGGCTTGGCAGTACATGCCTGTAGCTTCAGCACTCTGAAGGGAGAGGCAGGAGGAGCAGACATTCAAGGCAAGTTGGAGGGCAGTCTGGAATACACTGTCCCAAAAAACCCTGCCTCAGAAAAGGCGGTGGGGCTCAGTGAGCAAGAGGACCGGTGGCTCTTCCAAAGGACACTGTTCAGTTCTCAGAACCCAGATGGCAGCTTACAACTCTAACTCCAGATTCAGGTAATTCAACTCCCTTCCTACCTCTAAGGACACTGGGCACATACATGGTACATATACATGCCTGCAAGTAAACACACATGCACATGAAATAAAAAGAATAAACGGATATTTTTAAAAGTGTTCTATTTATTACACCTTGGTAGCATTTGCATTTATTCTTATGAAAGAGACTGATCCGTAGTTTTCTTGTTATGGTTTTAGCTGCATTTGGTACCAGACTAATGCTCTTCTCCTAGAATGAGGTAGGTGAAGATGGAGTTTTTGTTCTGCCCATTCCTGCTGCCCTTCAACCCCAAATAAACACACTGACTTTATATCAATTAGGATCTGTTTGGCCAATGGCTCAGGCTTCTTACTGGCTAGCTCTCTCAATTATTAACCCATTTCTATTAAACTATGTATTGCCACAAAGCTGTGGCAGAATACAGTTCCTCCTCTTCAACTTACATGAGATGTTTATGTGTAGAGTAAGTATTGCTTATTCCTTCGATATTTTATAGAGCTCATATACATATATGAGCTCTATAAAATATAAAATTCACATGTACAGAAGTACATTTTTTATGCAGGTTTCAACAATTAACATATTTAGTTGATATAGTAGTAGTAAGCATATGAGGTTCGAGGCGTGAAGGGTTCAAGGAAGATACCTGCCCTCAACCTGTAGTCTCTCCATGTACAAGCACACATCTGTACACACATGCACAAACACATACATGCACACCACATATAAGAAAAGTTTGTCTATTTCTCATTTAATAAGTTTCAATAATTCAAATATGTGAAGGAATTTTGTCTAGATTTATTAAAATAGTATCAGCATATAATTGTTCATAATATGACATGACACTTTTTTTTTTGCCCCTTTTTGTTTTTTTAAAGACAGGGTTCCTCTGTGTAGTCCTAGAACTCACGGTGTAGACCAGGTTGGCCTCAAAGAGGTCTACCTGCCTCTGGCTCTGCCTCCCAGGTTCTGGGATTAAAGATGTGCACCACTGCCCAGCCAGCTCTTAACTTCTCATGTAAGTGTTTAATGCTAGAAATTTGTGAATGTGTTTCAGATGAGACTCACAAAGTTTGATAGTTGTTTTGGTTTATCTTTAAATTTTTCTTTTCTCTTGACTTCTTTAATCTGTGAGTTATTTAGAAGTAAATATACAACTTGGTTCCCAAACAATTGACCATATCCCAGATGTTTTTGTTTGTGTTCTATTGTTACCATTGTTTATTTGAGGTGCTGGGAACTGAAGCCAGGACCCCACTCATGCCAGGCAAGCACAGGATTCCTGAGCTACCATCCCCAGCACCCCAACAGTATTCTCCTATCAGTTTAATTCCACTGGGATCAGAAAATAACATTTGGTTTAGCTCTCATCTTTTTAAACTTCCCAAAACTAATTGTATGGCCTACAAAGTGTTCTATCTTAGAAGGACAGACTTGCTGGTGTCGATTGGAGAGTGTCTCAGTGTCCTTTCAGTCAATACTGAGCAACAGTATCGATCACTATGTGGCAATGCTGTCCCATACCCTGACAGATTGCCTGCTACTTCATCTACTACTGTAGAGAGAAGAGGGGTGAGAGAAAGGCATTGAGATCTCCAAACAAACTTGTGGCTCTGGAGTTTGAGACCAGAGCAGTAATGTGCACTGTAATCCCAGAAGTCTACACTGAGATGCAGAGGGAGGAGTATCCCAAGGAGGAGCTAGGAGCTCTGAGGCCATCTCACCCTGCAAAGGCATCAGTGAGCAGGAGACACTGCCTCAAGCAAGGCAGAAGGTGGAAACCAGCAACAAAGGTAGTCACACATGCTTGCATACTAACACACACTCACCATCTCTCTGTCTCTCTGTCTCTGTCTCTGTCTCTGTCTCTTGTCTCTCTCTCTCTCTCTCTCTCTCTCTCTCTCTCTCTCTCTCACACACACACACACACACACACACACACACACACACACGACTATAGCTCTGTTTATTTCTCCTCCTCATGGCCTGGTCACCTACTTTCCTAGTTAATCCAGGCTCTTCTGCAGGCATAAACCAGGCATCGGGATTTCTTATTATTAACTCACCTAAAGGTTTAAATATGCAGTTGGGCTTATGAATCATTCCCTTGCATAGCCCCTGTTGTTGGGGTTTAAGAGGTTGGGGAAGTGAATAGTGAAATCTACTAGAACCTAGGAACTAAACTGGACTGTTCTAAACACACAGTCTTACCTAACATGTGTGTTTGCCTTTGGGGTAGGCACAATTGACTCTCACTTTACAGAAAATGAATGAGAGTTGTCTAATGTTAGAGTTTCCTACTTGATTCTGCAACCGTATCAGCCCCAAATGATGGAGACATATTAATTATAATACTGTTGGCCACTGACTAGGGTTTGTTATTGGCTAGCTCTGTCTTAATTACTAACCCATTTCTGTTAATCATAGAATCACAGAATGTTGCTATGAACATAGCTGAGCAAATATCCTTGTGAGGTGAATGTGCCTCCTTTGGCTATATGCCCAAAAGTGGTATTGCAGGGTCTTGAGGTAGGTTAATACCTAATTTTCTAAGAAATTGCCATACTGATTTCCACAGCAGCTGTACAAGTTTGCACTCCCACCAGCAATGGAGGAGCCCATTTATATTTCTATCCTGCCCTGCTAATACACAATTTGGGGTTGTGGGCAAGAGCCACATCTAACCCAAACACTCTAATTTTCACTGGACCTACCACAGATAATGCACTCTGGAAATGGTTCCAAAGTTTTTCATTTTTCTCTTCAAAGATCTAAGTGTCTTGGTTTAGCTGACCACACGGTAATCATAAATCTGCCCTTTTCATGTTCTATCATAATCTAAGGTTTAAGTCGGTTTGTGATTCCCCCTGACACATGAGATCTTCTCCAGGAAATCCTTCCAGACTACCAACTACAGCATTATCTCACTTGATTAAAGACTGGCTACCAGGATCAGGATTTGGCACTGAGCTACCCTAAAAGACAAGATGATGAGAAGATTGTCTTGGGGGGGGGGGGGGGGATGTACCTCCTGTGTGTAAAAGCTGTTTTGTGTTACATTGTCTTTTCTTTGTGCATATGTGCCCTGTTTTGTGTTACATTGTTTTTATTTTGTTTTGCTGAGACAGGGTTTTCTGTATAGCCTTGACTGTCCTGGAACTCACTCTGTAGATCAGGCTGGCCTCATCCTCAGAGATCCACCTGCCTCTGCCTCCTGAGTGCTGAGGTTAAAGGTGTGCACTACCACTGCCAGGTGTTAAAACTGTTTTGGTATGCCTGTGGTATGTATGTATGTATGTATGTATGTATGTATGTGTGTGTGTATGTATGTATGTATGCATGTATGTATGTGTATGTGTGTGCATTTGGGACTGTATATGTGTATACCTGCATGTGGAGGACAGAAACTGATACTGGGTGACTTCCACTATAACTCTCCACTTTATCTTTTGAGGCAAGGTCTCTCACTGAGATACTCATCACATTGGCTAGGCTAGCTGGTTAGCAAGCTGCAGAGATCCTCTGGTTTCTGCTTCCCCAGATCTAGGAGTACAGATGCTCTTGCTGTTTATGTAGATTCTAGGCGTCTGAGATCAGGTCCTCATTGTGGATGCCAGGGTCTGAAATCAGGTCCTCATCATGATTGCTAGGGGTCTGAGATCAGATCTTCATGCTTGTACTTTACTCATTGAATCATCTCTCCAGCTTGCTTTGTTTTAGGGTTTTCTTTCTTTCTTTTTTTAGGTGTGTGTGTGTGTGTGTGTGTGTGTGTGTGTGTGTGAGAGAGAGAGAGAGAGAGAGAGAGAGAGAGAGAGAGAGAGAGAGAGAGAGAGAAAGAGAGAGAGAGATTCCAAGTGCTAGCATACTATGATCAATTCATTTCACCAAGGATTAATTTTTAAAAATCTGGAATGCCCATGCCTGAGAGGAGAAGGCAGAAAGAGAATGAGTTTGAGGCCAGTTTGAACTATAGCCAGACCTTGTCTCAATCAATCAATTCATCATTAAATCAGCAGTAATTTGAATCATTCTCCCCGTAGGTAAATTGTTCGACTGCTTCCAGGAAGAGTATGATATAAATAAAGAATAACTTTAAAGACAATGTTCATGTAAAGAGGTACAGGAAATGGAGTTGGAGTTTTCTGTCCCGACAGCCAGTTCTCAAATAACCACGTGGAAACTTAATATTAATCATAAATGCTTGGCCGATAGCTTAGACTTGTTTTTGAGTAGTTTTTCAGTAGTTTTTATAACTTAAAATTAACCCATTTCTATTAATCTATGTGCTGCCTGGGGGCTCGTTTACCTCATGTGCACACTTCTCATCCTGCTCACTGTGCGTCTCATGGCATCTCCCAGACTCTGCCCTTTTTCTTCCCAGCATTCTCTCTGCGTTGAAAATCCTGTCTAGCTATCAGTCAATCAGCTTTTTATTAACACATCTTTACAGTGTACAAAAGGATTGTTCCATGGCAAGGAAAAGATGTTTGAGGTACCGCTTGTGTTCTTTCTCTCTTGCTTTCTCCCCTGCTTCCTCCCTCCATCTACCTCAACCAGGCTAATGAACCCATGGGGTATGCTCCTCTTTGTAAATATTCAACATTAAAACCTCTTTTGGTTATGTGGTAAAAATACCCAAAGTAATTTGAGGAAGGAAGTGTTATTTTGGCTCACAGTTTATTATGGCAAAGTTTGGTGATAGGAGCTTCAGGCAACTGTTCACACTGAGTCCTCAGTTTGGCTCACCGTTGCCTTTTTGTAGGTAGCATCTAGCATCACAGCTAGGGAATGATGCCTCCCACAGTGGCATCTACCTCAATTAACCTATTCAAGACAATCTCCCACAGACATGTCCTAACTTCCTAGATGATCCTAGATTTCATCACATTGCCAACTGAGTTTAACATCACAACACCTCACCACCAAACCATTTTCTTTGACCTATGACCTTTTTTCTATTGTCTTCAGATCTCTTTACCTGGTTCATCTCATTATGAATAAGTCACTTTTTTTTGATAAAAACAAGACCTAGCTACCCCACTCCTGTCTCTGTCACACCATCCCCTGATCACACACACACACATACAACACTGGGCTTGTAGGCACATGTATGACCACATTCAGATTTCTAAGGGAATGCTCAGATCTTCAGACGAGGGTCCCTACTTGCTGAGTGGGCACGCTTAGACACTGAACAATCTCTCCAGCCCCACATTCCATATTTTGAGCAATAAAATTATTATGCATTAAGGCAAAGACATTTCAGCCAAGCATGGAAGTACACATCTATAACTCCAGTATTCAGAATGCAGAAACAAGAATATAGGTTAGTCTAGGCTATGTAACCCTGTCTCAAAAAAGCAGGATTCAGGGAAAGATACCTTCTAAACTATCACTCACTCTCTGTTCTCATAACCTGGAATGGTCCAAACTATATAAGATCATCCTATCCTTCATTCTACTAAACAACACCCCACCCCTGAAAAAAAAATTATAAATAAATAAATAAATAAATAAATAAATAAATAAAAATTCCTCCCTCGACTTATATAAGGAGCCTGTGAAAAAGACTTCAGAAACTAAAATAACAAATCATGGTGTACATTTAAAGAATTGACTCCCAAGCATAAGGTGTCTTAGAAGAGGGCAGAAAGATACAATGCACGCAGCAGCAGGATTGTAGGGAGGGGGTCCAAGCTAGATAAGATAGAAACATCACTGTCACAGTTGTACTCTGTAAATGGTTTCTGCAAGCCAGGTTATTCGAGCCAAGTGGAAAGCCAAACACGGACAACAGCTGTGGAGGATGTCTCTGTAGACAAGGAGCTGGGTGTGGTCACCCCCGGAATCCGACTTCCACCCCACCCTACAAATCTGTGACCGGGCTGAGAACAGAACTTCCCATATTGCTTTCCAGCCCTCCCTTCTGGGTTTCATGACCATGCTAGAGACTGGCTGCAAGCTACATGATAGTACTGCACAGTCCCCTTTCAACAATGTTTCCCTGGAGACACTAAGCTGCTGAGAATGCCATGTCCAGACAGCCAAGATGCTGGAATGACCCGAGATGGCCATTCAGTCCTGACCCTAGCCAAGATCATGAGGTGTGAGTCAATGCCACCATCTGCCTCCAAGGGCTGGATGGACGTGAATGGCTTATATGGGTCTTTCCTGAATTGCACAAGTCAGAAGGCATCCCTGTTCCCTTCTACAACATCCTAGGAGCCCTGAGGACTGCACCACGGCAGAAGACCTTCATTACTCAATTCTCCATCCCTTTCATTGGAAACCCTGATGGCTCCACTCTCCAGAAAGAGTCCATCGAGTGTTTCTTTGTTGAAGTCATCCTGCAAAAACTCCCATCATCAAATTCTCCACATTAGGACCTCTGCTTCCCTACTTAACAACAGACTCAAGAATGGATCAGATATTGGTTTTTGTTTTTCTTTCTCTCTTAGCTTTTTAAATCATGGAAAAATTCCAGATCCACCCAGTGAGAGAGGAATGTATACGAGAGAGTCAGGCCTCTTCTATTCTAGGAGTACCAGAGATCAAACTCGGGTCATCAAGCTTGTTGGCAAGTACCTTTACCCTCTGAGCCAGGTCTCCATCCCTTACCTGAAATTTTTGTTTGTTTTTCAAAACAAGGTTTCTCTGTGTAGCTCTGGCTGTCTTGGAACTCGCTGTGTAGACCAGGCTGACCTCAAACTCACAGAGATCTGTTGATATAATTGGTTTTTTACTCTTTTGGCTCTTTGCTCTTTGGGGGTTTGCCACCCAGCTCCTAAATAAATACACTGAAACTTAATTTTACTTATGACCAGCCTTAGCTTGGCTTACTTCTAGCCAGCTTTTCTTAAATTATCCCATCTACCCTTTGCCTCTGGTCTTTTACTTCTTAACTCTGCTGAAGGTTATATAGCTGGGTGGCTGGCCTTGATGTCCTCCTCTGCTTCTTCTTTTTCTTCCTCAATCTTTTCTTCCCAGATTTCTCCTCCCAAATACTCTCTGAGCCAGCCAGCTCCTCCTATCCTTTCTCCTGCCTAGCTACTGGCCATTCAGCTTTTTATTAGACCAATCAGGTGTTTTAGACAGGCAAAGTGACACAGCTTAACAGAGTCGAACAAATGCAACATAAAAGAATGTAACACATCTTTGTATCATTAAAACAAATGTTCCAATACAGAGAAGATTAGCATGGCCCCTGTGCAACTATGACATGTAAATTCATGAATTATTCCATACTTTTGAATGTAAAAAAAAAAATAACAAAAAACCTTAATTTTAAAAAAAATACCAAAAACAAACAAACAAATGTCCCATAGCATAAACAAGTGTAACACATCTTAAAATAATATTCCACAACAGAGATCTGCCTGACTCTGCCTCCTAAGCCCTGGGATTAAAGGCATGTAGTGTCACTGCCCAGTCCTTAACTGAACTTTTAAGAAGCACACCACAAATGCAACATTTTTTCATTCATAAGCAGTTCAACATCCATCTCGAATTAATGAAGACTTTTTTTATCTAACAACCTCAGCAGAGGCTATTATTTATTTAGTGACAATTGGTTATCTATTCTAATTCAATGAACCATGGAAACTCTTTATACCTTTTATTTCATGAAATTTCAAAGCAAGACTTGGGCTCATTAAACTCCCCTAGGAAAAGGTCAGAAATGCCCTGGCCCTAAGAATATTTCCATTTGCATTTTCGTAGTGAAGAGGGGCTTGGGCAATCCAGAGTAAACAGTAGATGGAAGGCCTGCAGAGCTTGGAGGGAGAGGTGAAGGACAGGCATGGGAGAGGCTGGTTTTGCTTGACCCTGATATATAGGCATGAGTATCACTTCCATTGTCTGCACATCTGTTTTGCTTCTTAACTACTTTATCACTTAAAGAACTACTGTCAAGCTCCAGGTAAAGGTGTTGTACCCAAATTCTGAACCCCCAAATCACCAAGAGACCCATTCAGATGCAAAAGCAAAGCAGCTTTTATTAACCAATGAGTTAACTGTATTAACTTGGGCCCTTCTTCCGTCCAACACAGTGGCTGGCTTAAGAAGGACCCGGAGAAACCAGGAGGCGGGGAATTTATTCGGATGTGCAAGGGGAGTGTCTAGGGGTTCACAACAGTCTCAGGACTGGTGCACTTCTGGGCTTGGGTGACCTGTTCTGCATTGATTGGTCAACTGTTTGCCTATAGGTCCTCCCATGCGGGTTGCTATGCTCTGCACTGTGCTGTTGTGCCACTTTCGCAGTAAAGCACCATAAAACACGCCCAGAGCCTGAAAGCTAACTTCTGATTGGCTCCTTGTCACATGCCCTAGTGACTTGGCAGGTCAGGTAAGATCAGACACATGCGAGGCAGAGGCCTTCATCTTGCTGGGTCTTTTCTGCAGTCTATCATGGCTGCTAAAGCAGGGGGCTGGGCGAGGGTGTGGTCCCATCGAAGGTAGTGCCTTAAAAATAGACCCTGTTCGGAGCTGGAGAGATGGCTCAGTAGTTAAGAGCTCCAGGTACTCTTACAGGGCACCACATGGCAGCTCACAACTGTGTGTAACTCCAGTTCCAGGGGATCTAACACCCTCACACAGACAAAAACAAGGTCAAACACCAATCCACATAAAATAAATTATTTTTAAAAATGGACCCTGATCTGTGGAAGCAGTTTGGAAAATCCAGTGTCTGTGTATGTGTGTGTGGAACTGATAAGAACTGATCTTCACACACAGTGACCACAGCGAAGGGCTTTACTTTTTTTATTTTCTTTATTTTCTGGATACTCTTCACCTTGGCAATCAGTCTCATACTTCATCTGCACATCTAGACTCGGGAGAACTCAGAGCAGGGCGGATTTACCTCAATAAATAAAAGTGGGGCTCCAACGGCTGGAGAGATGGTTCGGGGAGTAAAGATGTTTGGCCATGCAAGCCTCGGGACCTGAGTTCAATCCCTGGAACTGGCACAGGACACACACACACGCACACGCACACGCACACGCACACGCACGCACACACACACTCAAAAACAATAATATAGTTGTTTGGTTTTTTAAGTGGGAGGTCATGCACACAACTTGCAGAGAGCCTCTCAACCCCAGTCCAAGTCACCAAGATCCCATATACACTTTAGGCCACCACTGGTGGCCTGGTCTTCTGACCCAGATCATCTGCCACTTGACAGTCACAAGGTACTGTGGACTTTCCCTTCACTGGTTGTTTCTTGCTATCAACTTCTTCCGGTTCTCTTCACTTTATGCAAAAGTGTGCCAGGGGTTAGGTCACTTTTACAAAGGAGCCGCCAGGAGCTGAAGTTGTGGGTGAGGGCTATGCCTAACAAGATCTACACAGGCTGATAAGCAGGCCAGCACTACACCCAGCGCTTGCTAAGACAGGCGCAGTTCCTCATGCTTTGCCTCCTCCACTACAAACATGTTTGGGGTGTCTTCATGGTTTATCCCCCAGCCCACTTTGCTCTTCTCGGGTCTTTTCAATGTACTCAATTGTTAGTAAGGCCTCCCTGAGTATCTGGCGTGAGCAAACAGCCCATTGACACTGCCGAGCCCTTAATCCTGCTTTGTCTGTCTCTCTACGTCTTATCACACATTTATTATCAGTTGACACTGCCATACCCCACCCACCCAACACACACCCAGAGTGGGATTTGAACACAAGAATTCTTGTGAAGCATGGAAGGTCCCCTGCAGAACAAACAAGATCACTAATCACAGAACACTCCTTTGGAGAGAAGGGGCACTTTAGTGAATTCATAAGGAGATGCAGATATGCCATCCAGAGCCAGTGTTCACCCCGAAGCCCGGCTGTTCTAATAGCAATACCTCTTCTGAACCTCTGTCCCCTAAGAAGGCAGCAGAATGTGTGTCATTTGTTCCTGAACTTTGTCACTGCCCCGCAGGAATCTATGTGATCCTTTGTAGCCACTTGCCATTGACAAACATTCAGGCACGTAGGCTTTCAGAAAAACCCATCCCTCTGGAGCTGCACCACAGAAAGGTGTTCCTTCAACAACACAAAGATTTATGACTTTCTTTCCCCCACAGAAAAACCACAGGAATATTTCCTTCTTGACTACAGCAGTGAGTTCCAAGTTTCATTAAAGAACCGGCCAGATACTTCCTCCTCAGTGGCGTGGGAAGACTTTATGATAGAGACTGTTTGAAACTTTACCTCTGCACACCTGCCTCATAACCTCACTCTCTTCCACCTGGTCTTCTGTTTCTCCGGGGCCAGGGCTTCGTGGCTGCCTCCTCAGACAGCTGGGGCTCTCGGTCCCCCTCTCCATTAATAATAGATGGTTCTCACTGAATTGCACCCCTGCCAGAAACCAGGCATGACAATTTACAAGTTGGCTTGAGTTTTTTTGTGGTGGTGATGGTGGTTTTTAATTTCTATGTATTGTGCTGGGCTGTGGTGGCACACACCTTTAATCCCAGCATCCGGAAAGCAGAGGCAGGTGGATCTCTGTGAGTTCCAGGTCAGCCTGGTCTACAGAGGCAGGTGGATCTCTGTGAGTTCCAGGTCAGCCTGGTCTACAGAGCAAGTTCCAGGACAGCCAGGGTTATACAGAGAAACCCTGTCTTGAAAAACAAGAAATATGTACTGCATGCATATAGAATTCAGAGGACAACTTTGTAGAGTTGGTTCCTTCCTACTTTTACGTGGATTCTGGGCATGGAACTCATGTTATCAGGTTAGTGTGGCAATCCACCGAACCAAATGGCTGACCTTTGGCTCAAGCTTTTAACCACTATGTCTGTTGCCACGCATTGGCTCCCTCCGGTATATTTGCAGAAAGGGAGTTGATTTTCCATTTGCTGAGCTAGTCTGCTAGCCTGATCTGCCTTCACCTGCTGCTTGCTAACCTGCACACGTGGTCCTACGGACTCTGGCCTCTGACTCAGGGCTGCCACCTTCCCTCGATGGTGACCTTAGGGCTGTAGTAGACTGAACAATGGTCCCCAGGAAAGCCTGTGAGTCCTTACATGCACTTGAAAATATGATTAAATTGAAGACCTTGAGATGGAGAGATTAGCCTGGATTAGCCTGGGAAGCATGGTTTAAGGGGGGGGGTCCTTACGTGGCAAGGGGGAGAACAGGAGAGTCAGAGGGAGGATGGTAGTGAGGCGGGAGGGGCCAAGGAATGCAGACTTCTTTGTCATCTAAAAAGATCAAGAGAATATTTGCCCCTGGATTCGAACTTCCCAAAGAGTTCTGCTCCTACTGGTACCTCCATTCCAGGTTTTAAGGCGCCAAGATAAGGAAATGAATTGTGAATGTGGTGTTTTCAGTCACCAAGTATGGGGTAACTTACACCTACAATAGGGAACTTATGGAAAAGTCCTGGAGGGAAGCCATGCTGTTCTAAGTACACTGGACAGAGCGGTGAACACAAGAGATAAAACTTCAGGCCCCCACCTTCATGATGGCTTCAGCCAACCCTGCTCCCAATGGGGTAACCTATAAGACCCAGCTGGTGTTTATCAGCTCAGGCCTTGAACTCCGGGTTCCTGCGGAATGACACACAAGGTTAGCTACCCCCAGGCTGAGCCACAGCAAATTCAGGTCTCTACTCCCTGTTCTTTCCAAAGTTGTTCTGCCGCTATAAAGTCACGAACCCTGTCCCCTCCTCTTTCCTCTTAGGTTCTTCTTAGAAGAGAGGGTGGGTGGGTGGGGGGAGAAACAGCCTCAATGGAAATCTGTTAGTAATCTGCTTTTGTTCAAGTTCTAGGAAGGAGCTTGCAAGCCCCAAGTGCATAGACTCACCCTCCCTTTTTTTAAATGCTGGAGATTGAACCCAGGATATCGTGCATACTAAGTCTACATTATACCACTGGACAAAAACTTCAGCCAAAATACCTCTTTCTTTTATTGCATTTATTTATTTGTGTATTTGCACGTGTCTGTGTTCAGATGAATGCCACAGCCTGAGTGTGGAAGTCAGAGGACAACCTACAGGGGGCTGTCTCTCTTCTATCATGTGTGTTGGGGATCCAACTCAGGTTGGCAACAAAGTAACTTTATGTACAAGCCATCTGGACAGATAATCTTTGTACTTTTTTTGTTGCTGTTTTTCATTTTGGGTTTTGTTGTTTTAAAATTACAAGTGTGTTGGGGGTATGTGTTCATGGATGCCAGAGTGTGTTTGGTAGCCTGGCACTGGTGTTAAGGGTAGATGTGAGCCTCCTGACCTGAGGGCTAGGAACCAAACTCTAGTCCTCTATAAGAGCAGCAAGTGTTCTTAACCACTTAAACCAGGTCTCCAGCCCCAGTTTGGTTTTTGAGACAATGTTTTAAGCAGACCAGATTAACTTTGAACTCAGCTATATACCTGAAGATAACTTTGAACTAGTGATCCTCCTAGTGATCTTGAGTGCTAGGATTAAAGGCTTGCCCTAGCATGCCTGGCTTTATTAGGTGCTGGGAATTGTCCCCCAAGGGTGTTATGTGACATAGGTGAACACTCTTTCAACCGAACTGCATCCTTAGCCTCTTATTTATTCTATTTGTTTGTAGGTTTTGGACTTTGCTTTGTGTTTTTTTTTTTTTTTTCCTGTTGGTTGGTTGCTTTATCTTGTTTTCATCTTTCTGACCTAGAACCTGCTATATGGAGAAGGTGGCCTTGATCTTTCTGACTCAGCTTCCTGAATTCTGGGATCATAGGCATATACTACCAAAGTCAGGCAATACCTTTTTAAAACAAAACAAACAACACCACTTTATTTGTTTGCCAGGAAATAACACACTTGTGCCATGGCATAAATTCAGAGGTCAGTCCCAGGGATAGAATTCCTGATCCAGCACAGGCACCTCGAGCTAATTACTTCAATTAAAACAACCTCCAACTCTGAGCACTAAAGAATTTCACAAGGAAGAATTGTTGGCTGTAAAGTCTAATTAAGCTTACCCCCATTCACTACATAATGCTGGTTGCAGAGTAATTATTGTAATATAAATAATGATACTTTTTGTATGCATTTACTGGTGCCAGGAACTTCACTGAATGTGTTGCCTTAGCTCATTGAAGCTTTACCCATGAGGTTGGGACTGTTATTATCTGAATTTTACAGATGAAGAGATTGAGGTGATGGGGATTAAAAGGAACTATTTGAAGAAGGTGGTGAAGCCTGGGCTGTAACAGGATTGCCTGACAGCCACACCCTCATCACCACTGCTCCACAGCTCCCAGTGCCTGAGTGATAAAAGGCTTTCAAGTGTAATGTGTTGGAAAGTTCCCGTTCCCATTTTAAAGGCTCATGACCAATTTGACAACTGTGGGAATTACAGATAGCCACCCCCCCACACACACACACCTGAGACTAACTTTCTCTGTGTAGCCTTGGCTGCCCTGGATTTCACTCTATAGACCAGGCTGGCCCCAAACTCACAGGCTGTGATTAAAGGCATGTGCCACCACCACCCAACTAACAGATTTTTTTTTTTAAAGAACAAAATAACTGAAGGCTGGGAAGCAGCAGGTGTGTGTGTGTGTGTGTGTGTGTGTGTGTGTGTGTGTGTGTTAGTTGCATCTAATTGAGATGATATAGAGATTTGTGGTTTATAGTCAAGAGCAGTGTAGAGACTAGTGGCAACATTTATTCTGCCACCCCTTTTATGAGCCTTGTTAATAAATGAGAGTCTAAAATACTCTAACTAGACTCCCAGTAGAGACTACAAGCCAAGAATGCCTGGCTTACAAAATAACGGGGGCCAATTCTTCCCAAGTTATTATGCACAGAAGCAACACTTGGCAGAATCAGAAACAAAAGATTTTGATCCTGTTCCTACCAGTGAGTCCAGAGACGGAAGCAAAGCTTCCAAACTAAAGCAACGCTTGCTAGCTGTATCTACTGCTGACACCTGGACCCTGCTGGGGGAGAACCCCCCTCCCCCCCCAGCTCTTTGCCCAGAAAACTCAGCCCCATGCACCCACGTGCAGAGTAGAGTATTTCTACCCCTACTTATTTTATTTTGTGCAGTTCTATTTCTGTGGGAGAATTTCCACATATAACCCAGCTGCTGCCCTGACACCATCCTCATTGAGTAATTCACGGTGATGTCACACCAGTCAGGCGCTAAGGGAAGCCCTGCTTTTATGGATTGGCTCTTAATTTAGAATTTTTATTTTCTGACTTCCCTCCCCTTTTCTCCCCCCCCCCCACTGGACTGCACTGCTTTTGAGGCAAGATGCCTGAGCAGTGAAGTGTTGCTTGCTTTTGAGAAAAGGGATTCCTGCCGGTTGAGAGGCGAATGGTTGAGTGAAGGCAAAATGTGTGCCTTTAATAGAACATCTTAATTGGATAGCTGGCTCAGGAGGAAGGATGTGTGGGCCTGCTGTGGGCTCGGTTGCTCATGGTACAGGCCAGGGCTGACATGACAAGAGGAGCTGGGAACACTAGGTCTCATAGCCACTCCCTGGAGCCTGTAGAGCCACCCCTCCCCTCCTCCTCCTCCCTGGCACCTGCGGAGCTACATCGAATCCACACGGCCACCTTTCTCCCCTACTTCTCAGCTGCGAGACAGCAAAGGCGAGTTTGGCAAAGTTCCCCCGTAAAAGTCTAATCCAAACATCATGTCCGCTGAGCTCAGCGGGGTGACTCATGCGCAGTGATGTGTGAGGCCAGCAAATTGAGATTAGGATCTGGCCCGCCCGCCAGCCTGCCCTGCACTTCCTTTGATCAGCTCTGATGGGTTTTAATTCTGCAGAAGTAACTTCCTGCCAGCAGCAAACAGCTTTCGGTGGAGGCTGGAGCCGCGTCTATACTGACCTACTTGTCAGAGGCCAAACAGGCATGAGCTGATGGCACAGGGATGACATCCTGGCTCATATTCCGCTCAGAGCAGAAAGGAGAGCCTCTCTTGCTGAGGTGCCCAGGGTGACATCAGAAGCTTGTTCCTTGGCCAACACTAGCAAAGCCTTGAGTTTCGGCAGCCTGGGCTCGGAACCTGCTGCTGGCATTGGTTAAAATCACTAGGTAATAAAGAAAACGCCTCTCTCTAGGAGTTGGCTTTTTTTTTTTTTTTTTTTAAAGCTGGGACATCTCCAGTGTCTGGCACAAAATGCAGCTCTCTCTGGGTTCTTCAGAAAATACCATTTCACATCTGTTTTGCTCAAGATGGAACACATTCGGAGTATATTACTTTCTGGAATCATGCTTTCCCTGGCTTGGTCGGAATGTGCTTGCCTCTCCATTCTTCTAAATCCCCTGATTTAACACTGCCAAGCAGAACACCTGACATCGGGGTATGGGCTCCTCCCACCCCCATCCCTGCCTTCACTGGTTCATTTTCTCCTCCCTATCTCCTCTCAGCCAGCAGAGCAGAGAACCTGTAACTCAGGCAGTGTGCTAGATCCTCCCAGGGCAGGGGCGTGGCTTAAAAAATCCCCAAGCTCAAACTCCACCCAGAAGAATCTGGCATCCACATTGTCTCAAGCCGCCTTTGTGCAGTCAGAGGTGGGAATGGGAGAGATCTAAGGTCATGTGGTATCAGTTGCCTGCCTGAGGAATGGTTCTTATCTCGTATCTCCTGCTCATCCCCTCCCCTCCATTCTGTGTTTGGGGCTTAGGGGTAAATACTTTAGCTCAGTAAGGTAAGATAGTGTTAGGATAGAGCAGCTTACATACCAGAAATGTGCTCCACTGGCTGGCACATGTGTTTAAACACGGATCCCCAGATGATGGCACTGTTCTGGGAAAATGTAGAACCTTTATGATGTAGGGATTTACCGGTGAACTTAAGCCACTGGGGACAGGGCTTGAAGATTGTAGTCCAGTCCTACTTGTGGCCCTGTTCTCTGCTTCGGGACCAGACAATATAAACAAGCCTATTGCAAACTCTCCCCAACACGGACCTGCACTACCTTCCCTGCCATGAATGACGGATGCGTCTGAAACCCTGAGCTGAAATGAATCCTTCTTGCCTAGTATTGTCACAGCAATGAGGAAAGTGACTAGTATCTTTAGTGAAAAGTATTTACTGGGCAGGGTATCTAACTCAGTTGGCAGGGGGCACACCCGGCATGGACAAAGCTCCGGGTCAGTTTTCTGTTACCCCTCCCCACCAAACACACACACACACACACACACCCAAAGAATGAAGATAGCATACATCAGCCAGACACCATAGAGCAAGCACTTGCGAGGTATAGGTAGGACTGAGAATTCAATACCATCCTTGGCTGCCTTGAGTTTGAGAACAGCCTGTGCTATCTGGAGCCCTGTCTCAAAACAAAAGTCCATTTGTCTCATGGTTCTAGAGGCTAGGTAGTCTTAGATGAAGGATCAGGCCTCCCCTGCTCTGTTATGTCTGGGCAGAAGGTATCACATAGAAGAAGAGAGGGAGGGAGATTGAGAACTTTTTTTTTTTTTTTTTTTTTTCAAGACAGGGCTTCTCTGTGTAGCCCTGACTGTCCTAGAACTTATTCCATAGACCAGGCTGGCCTCAAACTCACAGAGATAGGCCTGCCTCTGCATCCCGAGTCTGGGGATTAAAGGTGTGTGCTACCTCTACCCGGGAAGGAGTATTTCTTCAGCAAAATACTCCTAAGAAAGGAAGCCATCCCTACACTGAAATCATTTACTTAAACTCAGTATCTCTGAAAGTCTCCTTCTCAACATTGCTGCACCAGGGAATAACTTTGACAGGACACATTAACACAGAACAATCTGAAAATTGTAGTTGTGGACGGACTGGGGTGGGGGGCATGCTGAGAGGAGGTTCTCCGGTAGTTGATGGAATGACAGATGTCATCTGTGTGGTCATGCACACACCCACACCCTTTAGGGACATAGGGAAAAAACACATAGGCGTTTGCGCTTGTCTGGTTTCAGTGGAGAACTGCGCCATATGAAATGTCCAATCAGTCCAACCCACACACCTCCACCTGATGAAGGAGCATCCTCACCGAAGCAATAGCTACTCAAAAGGGCCCTGAAATTGGCCCCAGTAATAGATCCAACCCAATAAAGATTTGCCTTCCTGTGGTCCAAACTGTATGACTAGTCCAGTGAAATTAACCCCTGATGCCAAGCAAGGCTTCAAGCCTTCCTTAAGGACCACCATCTCCTTCTAGAAGCCTTCTTTGACAGTCCACTCTTCACAGACCTATCATCTTAATCCTTAAAACCTCGTTCCTTCTAGTTTAATACTTGTGTATAGTCTGCTAATAATTCTGTGTGTGCTGTCTGTGAGTTTAGCTCTCCAACTAGCCTGGTTGCATGAGTAGAGGGCATTCAAGTTCCAGGTGACCATGGTCACCTTTCAGATTTGTGGGTTGTTTTGGTGACTGTCATACTACTTAATTCCTTTTCTTTCTTTTTTTTTTAATTTACTATTGTGTGTGTGTGTGTGTGTGTGTGTGTGTGTGTGTGTGTGTGTGTCTGTGTTGCACATGCCACAGCCTATGTGTATGGTCAGAGAACAACTTCATACAGTCAACCTTCTTCTTGCACCTTTGAGCATGTGCTGGGGATTGAACTCAGATCCTCAGGGTTTCAAAGCAAGAGCTTTTCCCCACAGAGTCCTCTCCATAGCTCACTGCTTGATATGTATGTATGTATGTATGTATGTATGTATGTATGTGTATATATATATATATATATATATATATATATATATCTCGTGATGCTGATCAAATGAAATATGCAACTAAATAAGACAGTTAAAGATGAAAGGGTGAAAAAAGGCACATGCCTTTAATCCCAGCTTTTGGGAGGCAGAGGCAGGCAGACCTCTATGAGTTTGGACCAGCCTGGTCTCCAGAGCAAGTTCCAGGACAGGCTCCAAAGTTACTCGGAGAAACTCTGACTCAAAACAAAACAAAACAAAACAAAACAAAAACAAAAAAAGAAGGGCAAGATGAGGAATATAAAGGAAGACAAATCGACTGAGAGATAGGATAAATTTGTGAATGGATTCTAAAATGAAGTGTGGGCTTCTTAACAGTTAAATAAAAAAGACCGGAAACACCAGTGGTGTTTCTCTTGCAGAGAGGAAGCAAGATCTACTCCGGAGAAAATGTGATTTTTTTTTTCCCTCCTGTTCAGCTCTGAATGAAATGTATCAAACCCTAAAAGTCAAGACTGAGCAAAAGCAGACCGTGTGTAGTCAGGTGAGTTTTCAAAAACGCTGAGAGGGTGATCCGAGGCAGGCAAGAAGGACTGACAGGTTCGGGTGCTTTGCCTTCAAGCCCAGCTATTTGGAGTTCAATCTCCAGCACCCACACAGTGGGAGAACCGATTCCTCTGACTCTTATAAAGTCTATGGCACTGTGTCCATATACACTATAATAAAGTAAAAATGTAAAAAAAAAAAAAAAAAAAAAAAGTGATTCCCCCCACCTGACTTTTGTTGTTATTCTGTTTTCAGAGACAGAACTTCTCTGTATAACAGCTCTAGCTGTTGTTCTAGAATTCACTCTGTAGACAGGGTAGCCTCGAACCCACAGAGATCCACCTGCCTCTGCCTCCCCAGTGCTAGGATTAAAGGTGTGTGCCACCAAAGCTCCACTGCTCAGCCAAATATAACAGTTTCTAAGGGAATTTTATTTTAAGGTTTGTTCAAATTTTAATTATCCAGAGCTTTATTTTCATTAAAATTTTATATTTTTACTTATTTACTTTCTATCCCTGTGTGTATGTTTATGCCATGGCATTCATGAAGATGTCAGCTCTTCCCTACCATGAAGATTAGGGAGATGGGACTCAGCTCAGGGTTTCACCCTTGAGCCATCTTGCCAGCTTGTCAAGTACTCAGAGTTTCAGGGAAGCCTGGATATGTGTCTGTTGGGAGGAGGAAAAGGTGGGCTAGAATGGGGGCTCTGTTTATGGTAAAGGGAAAGGGGGGGGAATAGGAACAAACCATTCCACCTGCCATCCTGTCCTCCTCTTCCTAGGAACCAGACAGAATTATCCACTCTGCCCCAAGGCCACTTCCCCAGCCACATCCCCAGAAAAAAAGCAGCAGGTCTAAGATGAGACGTCCAGGCCAAAGGTACAAGCCTGACATAGGCTTTGGCTTTTTTGGTATTTGGATGGCAGCAGCTTCCATGTGCTTCCTGTTCGGGTGGGAAGGATGGCTAGAGCAGGCAGGGCTGGCTCCTGTGTGGGTCAGGACCTCTGGGCCTCCTGATTCCCTGCCCTTGCTTCTCTGGGGCTGGAAGGGAGTTCTTAGAAGAAATGAGCAAAGTAGGGGTTTGTCTCCCCTTTCTAGGAAGTCAGCCTGCCCTTGTTGCCTAGTGAGGTTCCTTCTGGGTCAACAGGAACTGGGTCTGGTATTGGAATACGTGTACTGGACTAACTTCCAATTCTCTGGCAAACCAGCATCATGGACTCAGGCTCCCTGCTTTCCTGGAATTAGGGGAAGGGGATTTATCAGGACTGTGCTGGCTTCTCTGCTCTGAACTCCCTCCAAGCACTGATTAGAACATTTGCCAGTGTATGAGTCTTAATAATTTAATAAGGAATCCCAGCCAAGATACAGAATTGGACTAGATGTCCACCAACAGAATAGATGAAGAAAATGTGGGCGGGACAGACAAGACAGTCAGCACTCTTGCCAAGCCTGATGACCTGGGTTCTAGTTCCCGGATCCACACGGTGGAAGGAGAGAATGGCTCCCACACCCCGCCCCCACACCTCTCCTCTTGCACAGGACCTCAGTTTGGTCATTAGCAGCTCAGAACCACCTATGAGTCCAGCTCCAGGGCCTCCAGCATTCTCTTTTGCTCTCCTCAGACACCCACACACATACCCATGCACACACAAGGACAAAGGCACCAATACAAACAATAAAAACACATCTTTTTAAAGCCCCCTCCGAATAAATAATAAACACAGAGAATAGCTAAATGAGGGAAGGGTGGGAGGGTGCAGTGTAAAAAGTACAACAAAAGGTCATAATGAAACCCATATTTTACCTGCTAAGTAAAAGAATAGTAAATGCAAAGAACCCAAGGCTGGGAGTGTTTGTGCTTGCCACTATGTAACATGCCTGCCTGTGCATCAAGTGTTGGGTTCTATCCTCAGCATCAAGAGGGAGCCCCACACATCAGATATGCTCTCTCCAGTTTCCTTTACCAAAAGGATCTGGGTGGGCCAGCAAGACTTGGCCAAGCAGGTGTACCCACTGCCAGTACAGTCAGAAATGACCAGCAGCATCAAATAGAAAGCATGGAGACACTGTAAGGGCAGTGGTGTGCATGGTGCCATCCAGTGAAGTTGGTAGCCAAGCAACCTATGAGTCAGCACCGGCCACTGTGGCTTGTGACATCTCTTGCTGCCTCTCTTCTGTAACTATACCTGTGGCCTTGGCTGTGATCCTCCATTTCTGGTTCCTGTGTTTATTTGCTTGCTTGCAAGCTTTTTTGTTGTTGTTGTTGCTGCTGCTGCTGCTGTGTTATTGCTGTTAATTTTTTTAAAGCATGGTCTCATGTACCCAAGGCTGGTTTTGCACTCTGTGTAGCTAAGGTAGCTAAGGAATACTCTGAGAATGTCCCTGCCTCCATTTCCCAAGTGCTGGGATTATAGAAGCATGAATTACCGTACTTGGTTAATGCATTGCTGAGGATTGAACCCAGAGCCTCATTCGTTCTAAACTAGTGTTCTAGCCACTGAGCCACATCTCCAACCCAATCTTGAATTTCTGATTCTCCTTCCCTCCATCTCCAGAGTGCTGGATTACAAGCAGGTACAACTAGGCCCAGTTTATGTAGCACTGGGGGTTGAAGCGAAGGTTCTACCCATGGTAGGCAAGTGCCATCAGCTGAGCTCCATCCACAACCCTACACCCCTGGTATTTTCTGAGTCAGCTCTAGGTTTCCTGTGACTCTGAACTTTGCAATAGTGTTTCAACAAATTGCTTAAGTCAGGTTTGTTTCTGTTGCTTGCAGCCAAGATCTCTGACTCTGACCATCTACATCTGGTTTGGTCAATCATTTTATTCATTTCCTACATTCTTTTTGCCTTTGCCCTGGCAATTCTATAAGTAATCCAGAAAAGAAGGAATGAGCATTCAGAAAGTTTAACCTAACCACAGCGGGGATACGAGCCAGAACACCTGAGCAGCCTAGCTTCTGGTCCCTTACTTTGTTAAGTTGCAGTGACTCTATGATGAAGGGGACAGAAGGCTGTAAGACATCTATCATCTCTTACAGAAGTATCTCTAACAGCAGGGCAGTGGTGGTGCAGGCCTTTAATCACAGCACTCAGAAGGCAGAGGCAGGTAGATCTTTGTGAGTTTGAGGCCAGCATGCTCTACAGAGTGAGTTTCGAGACAGCCAGAGTTGTTACACAGGGAAACCCTATTTCTAAACACAAAAACAAGCAAACAAACAAAAAATATCTCTAACCTCTGGGTGGTGGTGGTGCATACCTTTAATCCTAGTACTTGGGAGGCAAAGGCAGGTGGATCTTTGTGAGTTTGGGGCCAGCCTGGTCTACAAAGCAAGTTCCAGGACAGCCAGAGCTGCATAGAGAATCCCTGTTTTGACAACACACACACACACACACACACACACACACACACACAGCATAGAGGCAGGTGGATCTCTGAGCCTGAGTCCAGCCTGGTTTACAGAGTGAGTTCCAGGACAGCCAGAGCTACACAGAGAAACTCTGTCTGAGAAAAAAAAAAAAAAAAAAAAAAAAAAAACCCAACAAAATAATAATAGTAATAATTATCATCTCTAACATGGTTATAACATGATAATGACTGTCCACAGCATTTAAAGGTCATGAAAGTCTGGATCAAGTTTCCCCTTGTCTGCCTGAGCGCCTAGGTCATTTGAGAGGTGTAGTAAATAAAATAGAAGGGCAATGATTCAGGGAAGAGAAACTTAATATAGCTGTAATGTCTCTTTATAAAAAGAATTGTCTCAGCTACGTGAGAGCTAAAGATTAAGGCCTGTGAACAGAGCCAGTGCCTCAGATTTGCAGGTGTTGATTGAGCCGCTAGAGAGACTGAAGCTTTCGCCATCAGGCACTCAACAGGAGAACAGCTTCACTCCCAAGTAGGCAGAGCTGACTTGGGTCCAGCCCAGACGGCATGCCAGTCCATTTCTTCTTGGAAGGGGGCCCCAAGAATGCCTGCGAGCTGAATTGAGATGCTCTCCAAAAAAAGCATCTGGATCTGTTTCAAAGGTGTTGGCGGACTGCGAAGAGGCCGTCTGTGGCTACAAAGCCAAGCACAGCGTTCCAGCTACCTTGACCATCTGAGTGTCCGTGCACCACTTGTAGTAAGCCTGGCTTACAGGAACTCTCTTACTTGGAATTTGCGCTTTTTTGGGGGGAGGGAGGGGAGGGCGACGTCGACAATATCTAGTTCCAAATGGATCAAACTTCTGATTCTGCTTCTACCTTCTGAATGCTAGGATTACAGAACCATGCTTATTTAAATCTGGGTTCTCAAGCATGCATTTGCTATAAACTGAAACAGGTTTTTGATTTTGCTTTTGTTTTTTGGTTTTTTTTGTTTGTTTGTTTTTGTTTTTGTTTTGTTTTGTTTTGTTTTTGGTTTGTTTGGTTTGGTTTTGTTTGTTGGTTGGTCTTTCAAGACAGGGTTTCTCTGTGTAGCCCTGGCTGTCCTGGAACTCGTCCTGGAACTCACTGGCTGCCCTCGAATTCAGAGACCTACCTGCCTTAGCCTCCTACTTCTGTTATTAAAAGTGTGAACCACTATGCCTGGTCAGGTACTAACTCTTGTTTAAGGAATTATATAATGGAAATTTAATTTTTTTTTTTATCATGTTCATTGGTATGTGTGCATGTGTGGGAGTCAGAAGACAACTTGTTGGAGCTGGTTCTCTTCTATAGCTTGGGTCCTGGGAATCGAACTCAGGTCGTCAGGTTTGGTTGCAAGGGCTTTTACCCATCAGCCATCTCACCAGCCTGCAATTAGCTATAACAAATTCTCATGTTCTGGTTTTAACATCCCTGCTGTTGCAGGTAGAGTTTACAGCATCCCACACACCAATTTCTCATCTGAAATGTGACATTTCTAGTATCATGTTGTCCAGCAAAATGCCTTACAGTCCAAGTCTGTATTTGGCCACAGTAGATACAAATGGTCCTCAGTGTGGTCATATCTAGAAGAGCCCAACCTCTATCCTCCTAGGAACTTTCTCAAGGTTGACTGGAGAGCTCACAGTGATCAATTTAAAAGTCAGAAAATCTCGGCACCCTTTAAATAGTAACCTATTGCTCACTATAGATTTTTTTCCTTCCGGTGTCCTTTTTTAATTGGTGGCTGTCAAGAGGAGAACCTTGTAAGCTCAGCATGTAATATTTCTTCCACTGAGCTACACTCCCAGCTCAAGTTAGAGACACTTCCAAATGCTTTCCAAGGAAACAACAACCATCCTGGGCTTATTTTCAAATCTGTACCAATGAGCAGGAGATGGTTAATGTGTCTGTGAAGTATCTTAGGAGTCTCAAAGCTGTCCTGCTTGGTTTTATCGTGTGGACCCAGTGACAACTGCTTTTCTCTGAGGATGCTGTGACTCCCTTTGTCCCGCCTTTCCAGCTACAAGCAGATTTCGGGATAGGCCCATGGGAAAAGCAGGCAAGGATAAGGATGGTCATCTTATTTCCTCTACCCTTCCCTGGCGAGAGGCCAGCCATTTCCAGAATGGGGGCAAAATAGAGAAGGGAATGAAAACATGTAAATCCCAGCAGGGGAGCAGGGAAAGGCGTTGGGGCTCAGCTGCCAGCAATAATCCGATGCCCTGCATCGCTATGGGGAGAGGAGCCAAGACTTCCCAAATCCAGGCGCCCCAACAGGATTGCAAAAGACACACCCATCGGCCCACAGACAGACAGGGCTGCCCAGAACCCGTGAGACACCTTGGGAAGCTGCCCACGTTCCTGGAGACCTCCCTGTAAAAAGCTGTCTTTGTCCAAGTCGGACCATTGAACCCCCAGCCTGGGTGTGCAGAGCTGTTACACAGAACTGGAAGGGGGCGGGTGTTTTTGATGAGAAAGATTCGTTGCAGAAATTTTGTCCTCCGCTTTGTTGCAGGGCTAGCCGCCAGTTCTTCCCCGGGTGGCAGCAGGCAGGGCAGACTGAGCAGGCACGCAAAGGCGCTGGGAGAGCTTTGATGTCAACAGAGGTAGGCTGGGCAGGCCCCGGTGGAAAACTGTGAAGTCAGCAGAGTTATCTCTGGCACTCCTCCCTTTCCTAGCTTCCCATTTCTCCACCCATTTCCCCGGTCTCTGCTTCCAGCTTCTCATTTCCCAGGGGGACCCTGGAATATATGAAAACCCGCAGTCACCAGATAGGAGCGCCCCCCCTCCCACCCCCTACTCCAGGCTCCAACTGTGGAAGTCTGCTTGCTCCCACCCAGAGTCTAAAACAAACAAAGGCGCCAGCCAGTTCCAGGTTCCATACATTTCCTAAGAAAGCCAGTGCAGGAACCCTGCCCTTTGTGCGCTCAGTTGTGTGGCCACAATGAAACCCTTGAGGAGTCTGGGACCTCAAGTTTGAAGTGGTCTTTCTGTCTCCTGGGGCTTTAGAAGGACTCCAAAGTGCCTCAAACCAACACAGCTGCTTGGTGGATAGCTCAGATTTAAACCACAAATTATAAAATGATAAATTCGCTGCTCCAGTCCCTTCCAGGAAAGACCGTGTTGTCAAGATACAGTTACAACCTCATGGCCGTCGGAGCCCGTCTAGATGCTGACTAAGTCTCACACCCAGTCTCCTGCCTAAGAGGTTTTTTATTTTATTTTATTTTATTTTATTTTATTTTATTTTATTTTTTCCGCCTTTACTGACTTTCTCTGTTTCTGCCCGAGTGACCTCGGGCAGCGAGATCATGGGGGCTGCTCAGCCCTGGTGCACCGAGCTTTATTATATAATGGCAGCTTTCGTTTGTTTCCCTAGCAGGGAAGTTTAACATCTTTGTTCTTGGGCACTTAACTGCAGAGAACAGTGAGAAAAGGTTTCACATGGGCAGCTGTTGCGAGCACTTCAAACACGGGCTGGAATGTGAAGTTTGTAGTAAAACAGAGCTGTTGAAGGAATCTGGGTCCTAAAGTATCTGTTCTGTGATCAGTGCAAGATTGCAACACGGAGTTCACTGTGCTTTGGAATTCTCTTACAGGGTCCGTTCTGGCGACAGAGTGGGACAAGAAATTAGGCCACATGCATGCCTTGTAATGAGTTCCCTGCTGGAGTTTGGCAAATCACAAGGAGAGACGAGAGTCGAGAATGATTGTCCAAGGCAGTGACCTGACCTCCTTGCATGCTCAGTCACACTGACCTCTGTTTGATTACCTGGGGCTTCGGGAAGCTACTCCATCAGGCTTCCAGCTTCCCCGCATACCATGCCTCAGTTACACAACCATGACCGTGTTTCTCCAAGGCCACTCCAGCTGAGAGGGCCAGCGGGTCGTGAGTCATAATCGCTTCAGCATCCATTTTCTCCCAGATTTGTGTCCCGTTGATTTTACACTTTAGGTCTCCCGCCCTCCTTGCCCTGGCGTCCTTGGGTCCTGGGTGGCAGTTAATGCTCTCCAGTGTCACTATGAGTTATCGCCCACCCCACCCACTCCAGGCGCCACCACAGCGCTGCTCCTGTTTTCTGCTTTTCCTAAAGTCAGCCCTGCTGTCATTACTGCTGCTTTTTCTGGGATCTCTCAAGTTGTGGAGAGAGTTCTTTTCCTGTGATTATAGCTCTTTCTTCCAATTTTGACTAGTCTGGCGTCTCTGTGATTATAGTTCATTAGGATTCCCAAGGCTAGAGAAAGAACTTTTTTTTTTAAAACGCTATCTTGTTTGTATTTTTAAAATAACACTTATTATATCTTATTTCTTTTTTTTACAGTGAGCTATTAAAAAAAAAAAAACCTCTCAGTAGTAGTTTTCAATCTCTCAGTCTCAATAACCCTTAGCAGTATTTTTTAGAATAAAAGCAACACACACATTGGCTAAAGACTAAAAGAGTAAAGAAAAAGGGGGTAGGTAAAGGAAAAACAAAAGTTCTCTCTGTTGATGGTGCATGCCTTTAATCCAAACACTCAAGAGGCAGAGGCAGAGGTAGGCTAATCTCTGTGAATTCGAGGCCAGCCTAGTCTACAGAGTTAGTTCCAGGACAACAGAGAAACCCTGTCTCAAAAAACAAACAAACAAACAAACAAATAAATAAAGTGCCTTCTTCAATCTCTTCCAAAAGCATAGCCACAGAGGTTATATTATATTATTAATTATATATTATATTATTAATATCTTTATTAATAATTAATATAGTTTGCATATGTCCTCTCAAACCTTTACATAAGATCCTGCCATATTCATTATTCTGTATCTCACTCTCCACCCAAAATGGCACCCCACAGGCATTCAAGATTTAGTCCCTCCCTTTAATGTCTATGTGTCTTTCTTAGAAGAGAATGTACCTTCCAGGTGAAAGGCACTTGGTGTCACTCCTGGGTCCCATCTGTCCCTTTACTTCCTGTGTTCTGCGTCTTTTATCTGATTATTTATCAAGTTTAGGTAGAAAGTGTGTCTTAGGATCAACTCTGCTCTCCAGTTTGAGTCACCTACTGGGAGTGGTCCCTCTGCTCCCTGAGAAGAGGGCTGGACTGACAAAACCCACACACATCTGAATGTCACCAGGAGGAATGTCCCCTGTTTAATATGAAACAGCAAACAGTGCAACATCTACCCTAAGCCATTGTTGGGGACACTGGGCCTCGACTGCTTTTGTTTCCCTTTGTTCAGAATCGCAGCAGGGTAGAAGGCTGTTCTTGGGGCATGTCAGGCCCTCCCCCCACCCATGTGGTCATATAGATGTATTAAACTTTAGTTTGTTAATGATGGATGTTCATTGTTTGGTCAGCAACTTCCCAGTGATCATTTTAGGCAACTACCCTAGTACGTTAAAAAAAAAAAAAAAAAAAGAAGAAGGGCAGGCAAATTATTTACAGTAGAATTACTCAACCAAAGACATGTGCTTTTATGTCTAAATCAAGATGAAAGAAAAAAAAAATCAGCAACATTGACAGAAATTGGAAGAGGTCTGGTGAGATTTCACAGGCAGCATAAAGTGCTTGCCCAGCAAGCTTGAGGACCTGAGTTCAATCCCCCAGGACTCATGTAAAAAACAGCTGGGTGCCCCAGCACTTGCCTGTAATCGGAGCTCTGAGGAGGAAGAGGGCAGGAGATACACACTCAAAATTGGGAAGGGGGCACCTCTATAATACACGGGTCTCCTTTTCCTTTCAGTGCTTCGCTGTCAGTTGCTTTTTTCCTCTTTTGGGGGCCATCCACCTAGCTCCCAAATAAAAACAGGGAGGCTTGTTCTTATGAAAGCCTGGCCTTAGCTTGCTTTATTTCTAGCCAGCTTTGTTTAACTTGTTACCCCATCTACCTCTTGCCTCTGGGCGTTCATCTTTCTCTATTCTGTGTACCTTCCTTTACTTCTTACTCCGTGGCTTGCTGTATAGCTGAGTATCTGGCCCCTGGAGTCCTCTTCTCCTTTTCTTACTTCTCCTTGATCCCTTTCTTTCCATATTTCTCCTCCCATTTATTCTCTCTGCCTGCCAGCTGTGCCTATCCTTTCCTGCCAAGCTATTGACCATTCAGCTCTTTATTAGACCAATCAGGTGTTTTAGACTGGCAAAGCAACAGAGCTTCACAGAGTTAAACAAATGCAACATAAAAGAATGCAACATCTTTGCACCATTAAAACAAATGTTTCACAGCATAAACAATGTAACACACCTTAAAATAATACTCCACAACAGTGCTAGGATCAAGCCCAGGGCCTTGCGTGTACCAAGCAGGGACTCTCTACCATTGAGGCACATCCACAGCCTATACAAAACTCAAAAATTGATTTGTTTCTTTGTAAAAGATGGGTTCTGGCCGGGTGTGCTAGCATACACCTTTAATCCCAGCACTGGGAAAGCAGAGACAGGTAGGTCTGTATGAGTTTGAGGCCAGCCTGGTCTACATAGAAAGTTCCAGTCCAGCCAAAGCTACATAACATAGAGATACTATCTCAAAAAAACAAAAAGATGGATTCTATGCCAAGCATGTTGTCTGTACTAATATTTTTTCATTTTCATTACACTCTTGTGAAGTGGAGATCGGTATTGCCCTATTTTTATATTGAGTGTCTGCAAATGAAAACTGTTAATGTACTAACCCCAGATCACTGGTAACTATCAGAGACTGAAGTCATGGTCAAGTCTTTGTGATTCCAAAGGCTGTTTTAACCACGGACTACAGGGTAATTCTATGGCTTGACCCAGCATTTGAAAACGTGTGGCAACTTTTTGGGGCCCAACACAAACACTTGTACATGCATAGTACATGTGAGTGACATGCATGGAGCACACAGATTATGCAACCATGCATCGTCCAAATCCTAGCTGTGTGTCTTACCAACCAGGCGATGTGTAACTCAATCTTTTCATCACCAAAACAGGGATGATTTTCATCAGGTTATTTAATTCTGTAAAGCATTTAAATGACACTACATGGTATCAAGTGAGCCCTCACTAAGTCAAATGAGTTAATTTACTTTACAATTACTTTTCATTCCAAAAGCAGTCATGTGGGTTTATGTTGGTATTGTCACAAGGCAATTTCAACAGCATACAAGTACATGTTACAAAAAGTGAACGTTTCAGGCTAGAGAGATGGTTCAGCAGCTAATGGCCAAGGCTCAATACCAAAAGGACAAAAAGTGAAAGTCTTGCTTTTATTTCCAGATGCTTTTATGCCCTTTGGGGGGTGGTATTTTTTTCCCTGCGTACACGCACCATCGGGGGAGTTTTGTTTTGTTGTTGCTGTTGTTTGTTTGCTCTGTTTTGTTTTTGACCAGATGATCCTAAAATTATTAGAGACCAGCCCGTCTCCTTTTCTCATTGCTGATGTTAAAGGTGCATGCCACCAACTCAGCACGTTGTACTTTTCCAAAGCCTGTGGCTTTTACCTCACCAAAAACCCTGGATCCTCATCCTGTCACATTTCACAGCCATCTTATGGATGAGAACTCAGCTTCTTTGGAATATATTTAGGCATCTAAATAACAAGTAACCCAAAAGGCACCATGACGGCTAAATCAAAAGGACTCCTCAAATGACCAAAAACCAGCCTGTCTAAGGGCTGCTACAAAGGGCAGCCAGCCACTCTGAGAAAGCCATTCTGTGGTGGTCCTCCCAGTGCTTGCTTTCAGAATGCTCAGTCACTCTGAGTAAGGACTCTCAGGCCTGTCTTTTTGCTACACTGGGCTGCTTGCTGCTGAGCAAACTCATGGTGCAGGGCAGCAGTCAGCCAGAGAATAAACAAATGATTTTGATGCGGCTGATTTTTGAACAATGTATTTCCAATTAGGTGGTTCAAAACTCAGGAAAATAACCTGATGTTCCTCCCCCACCCCCACCCCCCACCCCTGATTGTCCTGGGTCTGAGTCTTTCACAACTGACTTGACCAACTCCTATTCCTAAAATGCTAAGGCTCAAAACGTTTGCTAGTCAAATGCGAAACTTGTCTCTGTTCTCTATCACAACTCCCATCCCTGCCCTCCAGCAATGTTAGGTTTTAGACATATGTATGTACTAAATGCCTTTTTCTTTAAAGATATGGCTGAGATATTTCTTTTGGACCATGTCCCAACAATCTGGGAAGTGCACACTTGGCATTGGACACAGGGAAGCATATTTTTTGAAACTCAAAGGAACGAAAGAAAAAAGAAAGTAAGGAAAACTATGAATTTACGATCTTTAGCAATCAGGACAGCTCTCCACATGGAAGACTTTCATGAGGCTCAATAGATTAATTTTTTTCATCCTTAATGGGAAAAAATATAAACATAAGTTCATAATATATTATTCTGGGAAGTTGTTTTAGTTATGATAAGAGTATGTACTTTTATTTCAAAAGCCACTCCTCATCTTAACATATAAAGCCTTCATTTCCCTCCTAAAAATAGCCTCCTATCTCTGGATTATGTTCTTACAGAGAGACAGTGCTGCAGACCAGCCTTCCACGAATCCTGAAGCTTGACTTTTGGCTCATGGAACTTCCTGTCCTGTTCCAGCTGTGACATGTTGAAAGGAGACTTGAAAATTGTGGACTTCAGAGTACCCTGTGAGCCTTTGCCATGGCTCTGGCCCTTTAGATTTTAGGAAATAGAGTGGGAGTGGAGAGGGAATGGGAAAGGCCTCGATTTAATGGAGAAGGGAGCTTGTAAGGGACCAGTGTCTAGCCTTTGCTGTTCAAACAGCCAAGTGGGCAACTTGCCTTTACTCTGGGTGTTTAATCCAACCTTGATCACAGGGGCGTAGTTGAGCAATGTGTGGACTGGGCTGGGATAGGACAAAGGGCTTGACTTACCTTTGATCACAGTGCATAAAGCTGAAGATTGAATACAAGGAGCTATGTCCTAGCAGAATTGCTAAGACCAAAGTCAGAAGTTGGTTGCAAAATGTTGATTCATCTTCACTTAAATATCAATGAAGAAAAAGAAAAAAAAAAACAATCAAACCTGGCATAGGGATACATGCCTGTAATCCTAGCACTTGGAAAATGGAAACAGGAAGATAAAAGAGTTCAGTGTCATCTTCAGTTACACAGTGAGTTTGAGGCCAGCCTGGGCTACATGAGACTATCAAAACAAGTAAACAAATCAACCACCATAGCCTCAAGTCCCAATCTCTTCCAGGAATGTCACACATTCCTAGTGGACACAGCTATAGCCTTTGTCTCCTGCTAAAGTAGTAGAGCCAGCAGCCATGTTTTATGTCACGTAGTCCCAGTCTGGTTGGACCTGATTCTAGGGCAGGCAGTCCCTAGACTGCATAAGTTTTTATGGTCTCTGACTGGATCTAAAAGCATACTGGGCCCAGTAGTAGTTCCATTATTTAATTATGCCTGCTGTGCTCTATACATATGAATTTAGTACATATTGTACTAAACAAGATTTTTTCATTTATTTATTGTGTATTGTGCATGTGGATATATTTGGGTGGGTGTGTACAGGTGCTGTACCATAGCATGTATATGGGGGGTGGGTCACAAGCAGTTTTCAGGGAGTCTATCCTCTCTTCTTCTATGTTGTGGCTCCATGGATCACACTCAGGTTGGCAAGCTTGGCAGCAAGAGCCTTCACCCGCTGAGCCATCTTGTTGGCCCATAAACTCATTTTTAAGATTTATTGTTCTGTTTTGTATTTTGGTGGGGGTTTTCCCCCTTCTTTATCTTTTTTTTTTTTTTTTTTTTTTTTTTTTTTTTTCCTAAAAAGAGAAAGGAGGCACAGGCAGATGAAGAAGATGAGGTGGATGAGGAGGAGGGGAGACTACACTAGAAACATCAGTCATCGTCTTGATTACTGAGGTACCAGGAAAACAGAGAAAGTGGACTAGCAGGTAGCCAAGGGGGAAGGGGCAGGACCTACTATATTTGCATGATGAAATCAGCGAAGCTCTGTGCATTTTAATTGAGTCATTCTGTAGAACCACCTATGAGTGGCTCTCAGCTAACTGAGGATTAGCTTGTGATACTGATTCTTCTGCAGCTAGCTAATTACGGTTTCTGTTGATGGATTTCTGAAAGACGCTTACAAAAATTATTTTCCCCGTTTGGGGATTCAACCCAGAGCCCTGAACATTCTAGAAAAGCCCTTTTGGCATTGAGCTATGACCTGTGTGTTCTTTAAAAGCTTCTGTTATCTTATCATGTATTTTTTTTTCTTAATATGCTTATGTTTGAGGTAACTGGAATGAGTGATGGATACTCACAGCCAAAATTAAGTCAAGCTAAGTGCTATCTAATAGGCTACAAAAATGGGGCCAAAATAAAGGGGACCAAGGAGTCTAAGGCAGAAGGAACAAAAGCAGGTGAAGAGTTGAACCCTGGGGAGCACATCTGTATGCCAGTACTAAGAGGTAGACAAAGAAGATAAGGAGTTCAGAGTCATCTTCACTACATGACAAGTTCAAGGCCAGCCTGTGCTCTAAAGGAAACAAAAAACAACAAAACAAAACAAAACAAAACAAAAAATGAGTTGATTTTTTTTTTTTTTTGTCAAGGCTCATGAAATTACAAATAATGCTACTCAAATCAGCTTAAGTTGATTAAGAAAGAAAAAGGCAGATATCCAGGCACGGTGGCTCACACCTTTAATCCTAGCACAGGGAAGGCAGAGGCAGGAGTGTTTCTGTGAGTTCAAGTCCTGGTGTACATAACAAGTTACAGGACAGCCAGGGGCTATGTAGAGAGAAGTTATATCAAAGAGAGAGAGAGAGAGAGAGAGAGAGAGAGAGAGAGAGAGAGAGAGAGAGAGAGAGAGAGAGAGAAGAAAGAGGGGGGGTAAAGAAAGGAAGGAAGGAAGAAAAGAAGAAAAGAAGAAAAGAAAGGAAAATAAATGTGTGTGTTCATGTAAAAGACACTGAATTAAAAACCAGGACCCTTAAAAGCTAATGCCAAAGTGTTCCTCAAACTGTTAATCATAGAATTGTTACGTGATGACCCAGCAACTTCGCAACCCAGCAACTTCACAACTATAGAGACAGGTACGTGCAAGAACTGGCGTTCATTGTGGCATTATTCATAATGGACAAAAATTGGAAACGGCTCAAACATGCTGCTGCCACCACTGCAGTTGAATGTCTATGTATTCAATGATGTGTAGAATTGATTCTGTTTATATGAGATGTCCAGAGAAGCCAAATACATAGACAGAGACATAATACTGGCTGCCTCTGGGCAGAATAGGTAAAGAGGAGGGACTGCTAATAGGTCCGCAGTTTCTTTGGGAGGGTGAGTGATGAGATGAAAACATTTTGCAGTTAGATAGTGGTGATGTACAATTCTGAATGTATTAAAGAACCATTAGGCTATACACTTGAACAGGTGTATTAGAATTACACAGGGACACATCTCCCCAACTCTTCACGAGGTTACCTGCCCACTTGGGAGGTGATGTTCTACCTTTTCAGAGGTGGAACATCCTAGACACAGGAAGGCATTTCTCAGTAACAGAGAAATTTCACCCCAAAAGTCCGTTTCTTTGTGGAAAAAGAACTGCTTTTGCTTATTTGCACAGTGGTCTCTATACTTGTGAGAAATGCTATAATACTGTTTTTGTTTGTGTGGTCCTTATTCTTAACTTTCCCCCTTGCTGGGCTGGAGAGATGGCTTAGCAGTTAAGAGCACTGTCTGCTCTTCCAGAGGATCTGAGTTCAATTCCCAACACCCACATGGCTGCTCACAACTGTCTGTAACTCCAGTTCCAGGGAATCTGACACCCTCACAGGGGTATACACGCTGGAAAAAACACCAATGCACATAAAGTAAAAATAAAATAATTTTTGTTTTGTTTGAGACAAGGTTTCTCTGTATTGCTTTGGAACCTGTTCTGGAACTAGCTCCTGTAGACCAGGCTAGTCTCAAACTCACAGAGATTGGCCTGCCTCTGCCTCCCAAGTGCTGGGATTAAAGGCATTCACCACTAATACCCGGCTAAAATAAATTTATAAGAAAAAAAACTTGCTGGGTGATGGTGGTGCACATCTTTAATCCCAGCACTTGGGAGGCAGAAGCAGGTGGATCTCTGTGAATTTGAAACCAGCCTGGCCTACAGGAGCTAGTTCCAGGATAGATAGCCTCCAAAGTGACACAGAGAAACCCTGTCTCAAAAAACCAATAATAATAATAATAATAATCTGGCTCTAGAGTAATTTTATTAGGTTTTATATAACATATGCACAGTTGCTATGAACTTACAATGAATAACAATAGAATATGAAGACAGGACCAGTATTACCACTAATTGCTTCTATAATGAATAAAGGTTAGGGCTGAAGAGATGGCTAGACCATTACAAGCACATATTATGCAGTGGTTCTCAACCTTTCTAACACTTCAACCCTTTAATGTAGTTGTTCATGTTGTGGTGACCCCCAACCATAAAATTATTTTTGTTACTACCTCATAACTGTAGTTTTGCTACTCTTAATGAACCATAATGTGTGTATCTGATATGCAAGCTATCTGATACAGAATCCCAGTGAAATAGTCGTTAACTTGGTTTCCAGAACCTACATCAGGTGGCTCACAGTTGCCTATAACTATCTCCAAGAAATCCAACCCTGGATTCTGGACTCTACAGGCACCTACATTCATAACACACACTGAGCATAGACACATGTAAATTTTAAAATGATATGAAAGATATATATTTTTAAAAAAAGTTTCAAAAAAGAACAAATATCCTCACAGGGGAATATCAAAGGGAGAAAGTGAAGTGCCAGGCAGACCATTTCTAGGGCCAGTCTGGCTTCCCGACTGATGGACTCTAGAACATGAAGGCTGTGGAGCTGTGTTTACACTCATCCCAGCCGTCACCACTCTCCCTCAAGTGTGTCCTTGAATGCAAAGGCAATACTAGACAGCTCATTGTTCCCAAAACCCTGGTAGACAGAACTGTGTCGCTAATACACACCAACTGCCCTTTGCCAAAATGGGGGACCCTGATCCTAAATGGGAACAGGTAGGTCAAAGATTTATGCAAGCTGTTTAATTACCATATTTGAGGAAAAAATGGCCTTTTTTCTGACTGCACTGATTCAGTGGAAAGAGCCCTCTAGAAGTACATTAGAGCTGTGTTTTATAATTTAGGCCCTCTGTATCACCCACCCTGACCCCAGCAACAAGAAATCTAGACAAGGACTTCTGTTCACAGATTCGGGGTCATAATTTTTTATTGTGTTGTTGTTTTTGAGTTGGGGTCTTAATTACTACCAGGCTGGACTCAAACCCACTACATAGCTGAGGCTGACTGAATTCCTGATCCTCCTGCCTCTACTCCCCAAATGCTGGGATGGCAGGCTTGTACTATCATGCCTGGTTCATAACTGAATTAAGATAGAACACAAACTAGTACTGAGCATTTCCTTTTGCTTTTTTTTTTTTTTTTTTTTTAACACAGATCCAAAGTCGTGTATATACCTTATCAAAGTGAGAAACAGCGTAAGAATGAAGTACCATCTATATAACTCCAGAACCCAGAAACAACCATTATAAACACATCAGCAGATTTTTTTCCTGTTCTTTCATATGTAAATCCACATACAAATCACCATCTCTGAAACCCCAACATTATCCAACTATACTGCTTTGTAGTCTTTTTCTTTTCTTTCACTTAGTAAAATGCCAAGTTTTCCCATGTATTTAAACAGTTAGATTTGTTGTTTATTTTGTTTGTTTGTTTGTTTTGCATTATGACTTCCATAGCTGAACTACAAAATGATCCTCTATGTGCACACATAGGTTTTTAAAATTTGGTTTTGTGACATTAAAAACATTTTTTTCAGATGACTGCCTTGAAGTAAAGCTCACGTGATTTCTTCTGGGCTAATTTCTCTAGGTGAACTTCTGAGGTAATGAATGTTAGGGATTTTATTAACGTTGAGCGTCTTTTCTGTATCTGTTGCTTAAAGGAGCCCTATTTATATGACTTTCTTTCCTACATTGTTTATTATTGATGGGAGGTGTCATTCTGTAAATATGTTTTTCTTATTGGTTAATTAATAAAACACTGTTGGTCAATAAGAAAGCAAGATAGGTGGGACTAGGAGATAAGGAAGATTCCTGAAGGAGTAGGGAGGAGATTCAAGATGGAGGATGGAGAGATTAGAATGCTGTGTGGAAATATTTGGATTAATAGAAATGGGTTAATATTTAAGACAGAACTTGCCAATAAGAAATGTTAGTAACAGGCCAACAGCATTTTATCTATTATAGAGTCTCTGCGTGTTATTTGGGGCTGGTGCGGCTGTGGGACCAGGCTGTCAGGAAGATTACTCTTAACAGTTTATTTTTAAATATATTTCTCTGTAGGATGGAGCAGTAGCTCATGGATTAAGAGCACTGGATCTTTTTGCAAAGGACTGGGTTGGGTTCCCAGCACCTACACACACATCTGAAACTGTAGTGCCCAAGCATGTGACATCCTCTTCTAGTCTCCACAAGCACCAGGCCAGTAAGCACGTGCACACACGCACACACATACATGCATACACATATTCTTCATGCAACATAGCTTTGTTCATCCCTAGCTACTGGAGAAAGGCAAGCTTACTGACACCTCACATGAATTTGCTGTCATCTTGAGCTTCTGCCAGTTCTCTCTCAAGCCATTTCAGCTCATCTAGTCTCTTCTTGTCCTCAGCTGCCACCCTCGTCGTCTTCTGCTCTGACCTGGCTTTTAGGTATCAGTAGTGGTTAGCACTGTAGGCCAGCTCTACAGAAGACCAGGGCGTGAGCATCTGCGGAGATTAATGAGTGGAGAGCCCAGAGCCGGGCATCATCTTGTCCATGACCTTCTCGTCTTTTATATCCCTATATGTTTTTGAAACAGAGTCCCAAGTAGTCTAGGCTGGCCTCCAATTTACCATGTAGCTTCAGTTTACCTTGAATTTCTATTCCTCCTGCCTCTACTTCTCTAATGTTGGAATTACAGGTGTGCAATGCCACACCCAGTTCTGTACTGCTCAGAACAGAACCTAGGACTCTAGGCCTGCTAGGCAAATTACTAAGTGAGTCACATCCTCAATCTCCTCTTCCTGCCAGCCCCTTGTCTTCTCCTGGCCCCATAGCTCACTTCTTTGTTAGCAATGAACATTCCATTTGTCCTTTCATCTACTGAAGGAGAGCTACAATGTTGCGAAGACTGGGCAATTTGGAACAAAGCTGCTGGAACCTGTGCACAGCTTTTAATGTTGTGTTCTAAGTTTGAAATAGTCTTTTGTTTATTTGTTTTGTTTTTTGAAACAGGATTTCTCTGTAGCTTTGGAGCCTGTCCTGGAACTTGCTCTGTAGACCAGGTTGGACTCAAACTCACAGAGATCTGCCTGCCTCTGCCTCCTGAGTGCTGGGGTTAAAGGTGTTCACCACCACTGCAGTTGTCTTATGCCAACATTTCTTAACCTGTAGTGTGGCCACAATAACCAGCCTGGTTTTGTACAGCATTCTGGAGAGATGAGATCAGCAACCTCTTTGCACTGATAGGAAGATGTGGCTGCTACAACTTTGACTCTGAAGGACTTGGCACTCTTCTATAGGAATGGCTTCTTGCTCAGTCGCAGAAAGTCCCTCTTCACTATGAACTATGTGTATATGTGTCACACCACACAATTCATAGGCTGGTTCAAAAATGCTGCCACTGTGCAGTGAATTTTCAGTTCTAAAATAATCTATATATCCAGTCTATAGAATAACATTCAATTCCCAGATCAACCACTGTTGAAATTATAGAAATGCCTCATTTGAAACAATCATTTGCTTAGTTGTAACTATTCTAGGTACTTAAGAATGTAGTGTTTGCACTGAGGAGATGGCTCAGCAGTTAGCTCTTCCAAAGGACCCAAGATCAATTCCTAGTGCCCACATCAGGAGCTCACAGCCACCTGTAGCTAGCTCTGGGCTTGTATGTGGGTTTTAAAATAATAAAATCAAAATTAAAAAAAAAGAGAGAGAGAGAAGGATGAAAAGTCCCCTTCTAAGTAGGAGAACTTCAAAAGTGTCCATCATTAGCTATGACAGACCTATTCACAGCTTAATAAAATACACTAAATGTGGCAAGCAAGGCTCTAGGCTGGGGAGAGGGAAATGAAAAGCTTCCTGACTGCGTATCTAGAGACATGATACATGTATAGTATGTTTACATGGACACACAACATAATATCCTTAAAAGGGGTGACCTGCTCCAGGTCAATTTATTAATTTTATATCTAGATTTTTTAAATAAAACTAATTCAGGCTGCTTAATGGCAAAAATGTATTACTCTATTATACCCAGAAGAACCTTGAAGTGGCCAGGTGTTGCTGTCACTTTTAATTTTAGCATTCAGGAAGCAGAGGCAGGCAGATCTCTGTGAGTTCGAGGCCAGCCTGGTCTACAGAGTGAGTTCTAGGACAGCCAGGGCTTCACAGAGAAACTCTGTCTTGAAAAAAGAAAAGAAAAGAAAAAGAAACAAAAAACCCAATCCAGAACAAAAAACAGGAACCCTGAGGTCACAGCTGACAGCTCTAATGAAAGTATGGTGGACACTAGGAGATTGCCTCTCCAACCTGCAAGCAAAGGGAAAGGCTGCATAGACATGCTTTATGAGCTCCAGTTACACCCGTGAAAGACCATAACATGAGTGGAACCCTGTTTAATGTTATTAGCTTAGGCCAAGTGTTATGCGCTCTAGAAACCATCCATCCCTTCTTGCATTTCCGTTGCCATTTGTTTTCAAAGGCAAATGCACAGGTTTGGAGGAAGATTCAAAGGCGCACAAAACAAGTTATGGTTGTTATTACTTAGGGCATAGGCAATCTCTAACTGTGGTTTTTGTTGTTGTTGTTGTAGTAAAAATTCACTATAGTGGTTTGATATTGTACTTGTTTGGCTCTGGAATTTAAAATGTGGGGTTGTGTGCTGAGGAGATGGCTCAGAGGGGAATGTGCTTACTCCACATGCATGAGGGCTGGAGTCCCAGGGCAAAAAGCCAAACACCTGAGTTTGACCTCTGGCCTTCATGCCCATGTGCGAATTTAACCATGAAAATGCAGATACACATATGTGCACATACATAAGACAGAGAGAGCAAGAGAAAGAGAGAGAGGGAGGCAGGAGGGTGGAAGAGAGAAGGGAGGGAGGAAGGAACGGGAAAAATAATTTGGTGTTATAAAAACCATAGACTAGTGGACATTCCAACGACTTTGAATTGAGATGCCTAAGAAGGGGCAGAAAAGGTGGCTCAACAGTTAAGAGCACAGGCTGCACTTCCAGAGGTCCTGGGTTCAATTCCCAGCACCTGTATACCAGATCCTACACCCTCATATGTACTTATGTGTAGCCAAAACGCCAATGCACATAAAAATAAGTAAGTCATTTTTTTTAAAAAAATAAGAGATGCGTAGCAGTAAGCCTGAAGCCACACCCACTTGCCTCCTATTCCCAGTGTCTTTCCTCACTCCTGCTCTTGCATGGCGCCCTCCAGCTTCAGCATTCAGCCTGTTTTGAGGGATCTCACGAATTTTTTTTTTTCTCATAATGATTTCTTATGACTTAGATCCACCTCCCACCCTAAATCTGAATCCCACATTTCAAGCCGTGTGCTGGAGGCTTCCGTTCGGGTATCTGGTTATGAACCAAGCACACGCAGTCCGTTGAAAACTAAAGGCAGCGTTTGAACCATTCCCGGTTCCCCACTAAAAACATCAGAAACCCACTCTGGCTTCCCCAAGCAGAGAATAAATTCACTGAGAGGGTATCCGTAGTATGCTCATTGGCAGGAAATTTAGAATAACTGACACAGGAAAGTGGCAAAACAAACAAAAACCTATAAACACAAGTGGGTGAGTACTGGCTGTTGCCCGTGCACCCTCCCCCGCAACATATCCCCGAGACACCTCAGTTTCTCAGTTCCCTTTTAAGCATGGTGTCTGATGATAGATTTGTGTCATTCTCTCCAGGTTAAAAGACCTAGCTTATACTATCCAAATGGCTTAGGCCATGTGCCTGGGTCCCAACTGCCAAAGATAACCTCCGACTCCCTTGGGCTTTGCGCTAAAGGAAACTAGTCACTGTGTATTTTTGTCTCCGTTTATCTCATGTCGCCAACTCCCTATCCTTCTTTCCACAGCCAGGAACCTGGGGACCCTCTTTTACCCTTTTCTTCTTCTTGGTTTCAGAGGCAATCATCACACAGGTCAGCGAGGGTTTTGAGTATTGCTTTCCTCCATCCTAACTTCCTCTGGATATTTCTGCAACTGCTGTCCTACTACGACCTCTTGCTTGCTCGCTCTCTGCCATCCCTACTGCAGTCCTAATTGGATTCCACACTTCCACTCCCTCCTCCCGTTTATCCACCCACAAGTTAATCTCCACAAAGCAGTTTTGTGATCACACCACTGTTTCTCAAACTGTGTGTTGCCGATCCGAGCCTCACCTGGGCATTCGCACAGATTTCTGCAAGAGCCTAGAGAGACTAAAAGGCAAACTGGTGTCTTGAAAAGAACTCAGCCTTCAGATGCAAACTGATATGGGGCCGAACCTTGATCTCCTCCCTCCTTTCCAGTTCATATACTTTAGCTTTCTTTTCTGGGTCTGAAGAGCTGAGATAATAAGATCCGTCTCGTAGGGCATCTGTAAGTCATCACTTGGAAAGTTTAAGTGGCATTACATGTTGTATTTAGGTTGCAACATCATCCCACAGATGCTTACAATGGACAATATTCAACTTCAGACCTGTCTGGTTCAAGATGTTAAGTAAGGCTGTCATCACTGTGGTTTTTAGCACAGGCAGGTTAGGATCAGAACGCTACATTTTTTTTTGGGGGGGGGGGAACAAAGGAGCAATCTTACCACCATTTACAGCATTGTTCCTAATTTCAAACAACTGACTTACAAATGACCCTTTGAAAAATATTTTATTTGCAAGCAGAGAGCTTCCTGTGTTATTAATTTTGAGAATTAAATCCCCATAATTGGCTGCCTTCCATTCTAACTTTGCTGTTTGAAAGTATTTCCCTGCTGAATTTTAACTTTGTAACAAAGGCGCTGTGAATTCCCTAAGTGGGGGTGGGGAGAGAACTCCATGTGTATGATGGACACCTGAAAATTATTAGCTATTATCTCTAAGGCTTGCCCAACATCTATTAAACATGGAGATGCTCAAGCACATAAAAAGAAACTTTTAAAGTTGGCTCTCTAACCGACACGTTTGGTTATAGATTCTACAAGTTTAGACCCCACTCTACGGCATAACTTGTAAGTTGCCTTCACTGGGAGAAAGTTCCATAGCCCCAGGTGGTTCCCTTCTCAGAGCTAGTCATAGATGGTACCAGTGGAGCTGCCAAAATTAGGCTCAGACAAGGTCCATTCATTCACTCATGGATCCCTGAATCAATCAAATCCCCTGCAGGAGGCTTGACTGGTGAGCCACAGGATAGAGCTCAGCTCCCAGCAAGACCTTACAACACTGCTTATCTCTTCATTCACCAGGCCAGTAAGACTGGGAAGTCCTACATGAAAGATGCTCAGGTCAACACCAGCACACTGGTCATTGCGTAAGTATACTTCAAACCCATCTCTAGAGATAGTTTGGATTCAGCCCACTTTCTATTCTTGCAGTTTTAGTGGCTTATAGGATAATATAGGTTTATTATGAGTAAAACCATATGAAAGTGACCACCTCTTTATGTCTCTACAACTTTCCCCTCCCCTGGCTTGATATCATTTCCCAGAGTCAGCCTCTTAGAAGAAATCTATTCTCTGGGCCCCTTCCATGATGATTGTGGGTTATGCCTGGGTTGATGGTTCGTTTGCTTGCTTGCTAGGGTCTCATGTAGTCTAGTGTAATTCAGATTAGCTTTGAACTACTGATTCTTCTGACTCTATCTTCCAAGTGTATGCAAGGCTTACTGTCATGTACCTCCAAGTTCAGTAATCCCTGGGCATTCTTGATGATTAAAACCTAAAATAAATAAATAAATAAATAAACAAATGCCATTTAGTCTTTTCTAGATCATATGCTGCTTTTGTTAAGTGTATTATTTGTTTTTTTTTACTTTATATGCATTGTTGTCTTTGCCTTCATATATGTCTGTGTGGGTGTGGGTGTTGGATCCCCTGGAACTGGAGTCACAGACAATTGTAGGCTGCCATGTGGGTGCTGGGAATTGAACTCTGGAAGAGCAGCCATTGGGCCATCTTAACTGTTGAGCCATCTCTCCAGCCCCTTGTTAAATATATTATAAAAAACAAAGGATAAGGGTTGGAGAAATGGCTCAGCAGTTAAGAGTATGTACTGTTCTTGTAGAGGACTCAAGTTTAGTTCCCAGCACCCATACCAGGCAACTCATAATCACCTGTAACTCCAGTTCTCGGGGGTCTGACACCCTCTTCTGGCCTTTATAGGCATATGCACTTGCATGTGCACAAACCTACACATAGATACATATATACATATAACTAAAAAAAAATAAAAAAAATCTTTCTTCCATACTCTAGATATTATTTCTCATTTTGATGGACAAAAGAAATTAGAGTTTTCCCTATCATTTTTTATGTTCATGTGCACTATAGGTTTATGAATTATGGAGTTTCATTTGCTTTTCTTTTATATTTCCAGGTTTTTGAAACAGAATTTGTTTGTATAGTTCTGACTGTCTTGGAACTAACTCTGTAAACCAGGCTAGCCTCGAACTCAGAGATCCACCTTCCTTAGCCTCCTGAGCACTGGGATCAAAGGCGTGTACCACCACTACCCAGCTAGGGTTCCGTTTTAATATAACATCCAAACAATAAAATTCACGGGGCTGAAAACACAGCATTCTTTTACAAAACTTAATTTCTCTTGACATTTAAAAGGATATCTGGGAGGAAAACAAGCAGACAAAACTTTCGTAGTTACTTTGGAAGGCTGTCTAACCAGAGGGAATAAACAAAGATCAGTCAAGGAGACTTCGGTTTTGTTTCAAGTTCGAGGACAATGCTTTGACAACAGGTCTCATGTGTCATCATAGGCACTCTGAACTTCTTCCCACGGTGTTCTCACTTCGATGCAGAGGAAGGTAACTAGGCATAGAGTCAAGCTCTAAATTTTAGCCAGGCATGGTGGCAAATGTTTGTGATCCCTGCCTTGATGGGAGATGTCATTCTGTAAATATGTTTCTCTTATTGGTTAATGAATAAAGCACTGTTTGACCAATGAGGCAGAATGATAGGTGGGACTAGGAGACAAGGAGGATTCTGGGAAGTATAGGCAGAGAGGAGTTGTCATGTGATTCCTGGGACAAGAGAACTCAAAGTGAGTCTGATAAGAGAAGACAATGTAGAAATACTTAGATTAATAATTATGGGTTAATAATTAATATAGAGCTAGCCAATAAGAAGCCCTAGTCATTGGCCAACAGTATTATAATTAATAAAACTCTCTGAGTGTTCATTTGGGGCTGATGTGGAACCAGGCTGGCAGGAAGAGTTATCGTAACACTGCATTTGGGAGGTAGAAGCAAGGACATAAGAAGTTCGATGTCATCCTCAGCTACACAGAGGGTCTGAGTTCAGCTTGTATTACCTGAGACCCTGTCTAAAAAAAGAAAAAAAACCAAGTTCTAAATTTTTATATTTGATATAGCTACATAGAATGTGTGTGTGTGTTAGCTAGGATGCCTACTGCTGTGGAGAGATAGCAACTTTTCTAAAGAAAACATTTAATTGGGGTAGGCTTACAGTTTCAGAGGTTCAGTTTACTTTCATCATGATGGGGAGCATGGCGCTGTGCAGGCAGATGTGGTGCTGGAGAAGTAGCTGAGAGGCCTACATTTTTTGCAGGTAACAGGAAGGAGACTTTAACAGTGAGCAAAGTTTAAGCAAAAGCCCTGTGCCTGCAGTGACATACTTCCTCCAATAAAGCAACACCACCCAATAGTGCCACTCCCTTTGGGGGACACTTTCTTTCAAACTATGACAATGTGTAATACTTGAGCTCATGAAAAAAAAACCAAAGATATATATTTGATTCTGCTGATTTAAATTGTACGGGCTTTAGCAAAGTACTTCAGCTGGTAAAGGCACTTGCTTCCAAACCCAGTGATCTGAGGTAAATCCTCAGGATCCACACAGTAGAAGGAGAAGAACCAAATTCTTACAACTTGTCCTCTGAAAACCACACATGTGTCATAGCATGTATGCAGGAACACACACACACACACACACACACACACACACACACACACGTTCATAGCACAATCTAAATACAGTGTAATAAATCTTTTTAATTATATTTAAAGGTCTGTAAGTGCAAATAATCTAACCATAAATTCCCTTTTAAGAAAAGCTAGGTAGTTTTCTCAAGAAGTATGTACTGTCCTTGTCATAAGCATCTCACTTTCTCCCCTGGTGTGGGTGCTTAAAGTTGTACTAAAACTTTTCTCAGTAAGTAAACTCACCTTGTTGAAAAAAAGGGGGAGGGGGAAGCCTGAGAGATGGCTAAAGAGCACTGACTGCTTTTCCAGAGGACCTGGGTTCAAATCCCAGTACCCACATGGCAGCTCCCAGCTATTTGTAACTCCAAGATCTGACTGACATCCTCACACAGACATACATGCAGTCAAAACACCAATGCACATAAAATAATAAAAACATAATTAATTAAAAAAAAAGAGAAAAAAAGAGATCAAGTGTCCAAATACTCATTCAGTAACTCAGGAACCTTCATAAGACTGAACTGGACTCCCTGAATACAGGTGACTATGATGTGGCTGGGATAATATATGAGGGCCACTGCAGTGGGTCCAAGATCTAACTCTAATGCACGAACTGACTTTGTGGAGCCCATTCTATATGAAGAGATACCTACCTTGCCCAGCCTGGACACAGGGGCGTGGGGAAGGCTTTGTCCTGCCTCAATGAGATGATGGGACAGACTTAGTAGACTTCTTATCAGAGGCCTTACCCTCTCCAATAAGCAGAAGGGAAGTGGGGTGTGTGTGTGTGGGGGGAGAATGGAAGGAGCCGGAGGAGGGGAAGGAGGTGGAACTGGGGTTGGAATGTAAAAAATAAATTAATAAATAAAAAGATCTAAAGGAAAAAAAAAAAAAAAGGATTCAGTAACTAGTAACTGTCCCATGCATTTTGTGTCCTGTGTGTGTTTCATATTTAATGACAATACCTTGCTGCTTGCTCCTTTTGAAAGATTCATATTAAGTGTTTTACTTCGTTATGGTGACTAGGTAGTTGGCAACATCTCGATGGAGAGAGATATAAGGTGGACAAACTGATACTGGTTGCTTTAAAGCAGCTGGGCATTGGGAGGTAAATAACGAGCCCAGGTTGACCGCTTTTCAGCTCTCCCATGTTTGTTCTTTACTCAGTAAATATTTGCTGCCCAGCTACTGAATATGCTGGAGTCTGCACTGGTGGGACTGGTGCACGGGAGAGGTGTGTAACTGCTCATGTGATTACAGCAGTCAATAGTGCTTCCCGCTCGATGGGCCCTGTTCTGGGTTGTCACGGTGTCTTCTCTGCAGCTCTAGGTCACAGAAATGTGCCTGTCACGTGCTACCTCTCTAACTGAGCTACATTCCCAGCCCTACCCAAATCTTCCTAATTACCTTCCTTCCTTTCTTCCTTTCTCTTTTCAGAACAGGGTTTATCTGGCTGTCCTGGAACTACCAGGCTGGCTTTGAACTCACAGAGATCCACTTGACTCTGCTTCCAGCGTTCTGAGATCAAAGGTGTGCTGCCCTACCAGGCCTGGCAGTAGCTGCTTTGTCAAGCGCTTCTTACTTGTTCTAGAAGCTGTCTTTGCGGTGTTTAGCCTAGTGACTGAAACACTATTAAATAATCACTCAAGAAAAGTGGACTAGATGAATAAACTGAAGGAAAACCCCCTAACTCTAATGAATGCCATGAATGAGAAGTATGGCTGCATGTTCCTTCTGAACATACAGTTAAGACGTTTCCCACTCTATGGGCATGTGACTAGGTCCTAGAGAACCGACTAGGGACAAAATGTGATAGAGAACAAGAAAGAACCTTGTAGGGCAATGAAACCAGGGACCATGAAGTTCACTGGACAATGGGATTTCTTGAGAAACAGTAATATTGGAAGAAAAGACTCTTCCTTTCATGCTGCTGAGAATTCTGATAAATTCAATTTTATATGATTCTCATTAAGAAGGAAAATATATATCCATCCCAGAAAGATTCCGGAATCACTGTGGCAAGGTGATTTCACCTAAGTTATTGTCTTCTTTATGTGTGTGTGAGCATGCTTGCTCAAACAGGTAGCACTCAGAATGTGTATGGTGTGTGCATGTAGGTAAGCCTATGGAGGCCTGAGATCCATATTGAGTGTCTTCTAATCCTTCCATCTTGTGAGACCTAAAAAGTTCACTATTTTGGCTAACCTGACTAACTGGCCCAGTAAAACCCCTGGGATTTGCCTGTCTCTGCCACCCCAGTGGTGGGTTATAAGCTCATATTGAAGTGCTAGCTTTTTTAGTGGTTGTTGTTCATGACAGGTTTTCTCTGTGTTGCCCTAGCTTCCCTGGAACTCACTCTGTAGCCCAGGCTGGCCTCAAAACCCAAGATCTGTCTGCCTCTATCTCCTAAGAGTTGGGACAAAAGGTGAGTGCCACCACCGCTCAGCTCAAGTGCTAGCTTTTTTTTTTTTTCTGGGGACTTGAACTCAGGTCCTGAAGCTTACACAGTCAACATTTTACTCTACTCAAATGAGCCATCTCCTCAACCCTTATTCGTCCTTATTCTGCATTTTTATTTCATTTTTCCTGTCTCAGTCTTTAAAAACAAACAAAAAACAATTTTGGCTGGGCTCACTAGTTAGAATAAATCAGGATTACTTTGGTAAAAATAACCAACACAGGCAGGTTTACCAAGAAATTAACAATGCTTGAGCTTAGGGTTTCTTTACCACCTGTCCCCAACTTTTCCATTTGTTTGTTTTGTTTTTGGAGACAAAGTTACAGGGTCTACTTAGTTCAGGTTGGCTTCAAACATGCTATGGATCTGACGATGACCTGGAACTTCTGATTCTCCGGAGTGCACCGTGTCCTGCGATGTGAGTTTGTGTTGTGTCTAAGGTGTATTCTTTCATTACGGTCTTCCCTGGTCATATGCCACTCTGGCAGGCAGTGTTAGAATAGCTTTGGGAAGCTGAGTGGGGGGTACATTTAATTTTGAGCTTAGTGATAAATTCCGCACAGGCCCTAGTCATTGGCATTGAGTCACTGCTGGCTACTTGTGTTTAGCGACAGGTTCTGAGGAGAGCTCCTGTGGCCCCACTGCACTGACTCACCTGGCATCCTGTCACAGAGTTTCAGGGCTAGAGGTTAGAACATGATAGAGACGCTATGGCTGGCGCTGGCAGGACTGAGGAGTGTGGGAGAAGCAAGGCTTGCAACACACAGACCCAGAAGCTGATTGAGGGGGAAGATCCCTGCAGTCATCAGATAAGTACATTGTAACTGGAGAGTTTGGTTTTCACTGATGTCAAGCCAAGACAGACATTGTCCCCGGTCAGAAGCACGCTCAGCCACGCAGCAATGCAGAGCTTTTAATGCATGCTACGTTGTATGTTTTTCTTTTTGAACTGTGAACTGTATGAAAGTCAGAATGCCTCTGGCAATGTATCTTTACTCCAAGTGTGAAGTCATGTTTTACTTCAACTAACAGTAAATTAAAAATTGGTCTACCATGCTAGAATAAACCCCAAATTACCTTCCTCTCCTTTTAATTAAGATTTATTTTTAGCAGGGTGGTGGTGGCACACACCTTTGATCCCAGCACTGGGGAGGCAGAGGCAGATGGATCTCTGAGTTCAAAGCCAACCTGTTCTACGAAGTGAGTTCCAGGATAGCCAGGACTATGGCACAAAGAAACCCTGTCTTGAGAAACAAACCAAATAATAATACTACTAATAAAATTACTTTTAAAGCTAATGTCATATTTGCTTTTATTTGTGTGTGTTTGCGCACATGTGTGCTGGAGGTCAATTTCAGGTGTAGCTCTTCACCTGCTTTGTCTTGTTGGCCTGGGCTGTCTGTGTAGGCTGGCCGGCCAGGAAGCCCCACAGTTCCATTTGTCTCTCCCTTTCCAGCACTGTGAGTTTTAAGTGTGCTTCATTACACCCTTTTAAATCTATCGGTGCTGGGGTTGAACTCGGGTTCAGTTTACAGACTGTGCCATTAACGCTGAACCCCGAGGTTTGCTGTGACATTTACTTAGGTTTTCCAGGAAGATTTTGTTTGTTTTTTTTTTCCCCAGAGCTGGGAATCAAACCCAATGCCTCATATATTTTCAGTGCAATCTGTCTCTGGGTAACGCCTCCAGGCTGTTAGGGAAGGCTTTTAAAGAGGCACCAATTCTGTAAAGCCTTTCATCACGACAGCTTCTGCCTTCTGTTTCTTCTTGTCTTGCTTCTGTTTGTCCCTTGTAGCCTGCAATTCTATCGACAGACGTTCTTACTTTTTCCTAACCGGGCTCTTTTAAAAGGTATATTCAATTAAATCTTGGAACACCGTGAAGTCCTTTGTTACTCTAATCTGCATAACCTTCAATCTGGAGGGGACCCGAACAATTCAAATTCTTTGTAAGGAAAGGTGGTGTGTGTGTGTGTGTGTGTGTGTGTGTGTGTGTGTGTGTAGATTTAGAGGACTCAGGAGGACTCCGGAACCTGTTTTGGCTATAAGTCTAGCCCTTGATTTTACAAATGAATGAAGGGAGGACTAAATAAGTTAGGTGGCTTCATAGATTTGGGCCTAGAACTCAGGCTTATTTAAAAAAAAAAAAAAAAAAAAAGTATGTTACAGTTTCCTGACAGGTTATCCAGTGGCTTGCTATACAACGGCAGCATTGCATCCTGATGGAAAGAACAAAGGGACAGGAAGGAAGCCTGCCTTTTAGGTGAACTTCCAACCAGGCTCCATGACCTTGGGCAGGCTCCATTCTCAAGCTCCAGTGTCCTCCTCATTAGAGTTGGGTAAGATCAGTGGCTAGAAACTTGTGGGTCGCGACCCCTTTGGGTCGTATATCCTGCATATCGGATATTTACATTACGATTAATAACAGTTGCAATCTTACAGTTATGAAGTAGCAATGAAAATAATCGTATGGTTGGGGGTCAGCACAACACGAGGAACCGTATTAAAGGGTCGCAGCTTTAGGAAAGTTAAGAAACACTGGGCAAGACAAACTCTTCTTCATTCAGCACTGACATCTATCCTGCAACCTGCGGCTGTGGCAATGCTGGCTCCAAGCCGGTCAAGAAGCCTTACCTCTATTTATTTACTTATTATTCCCCACTTGACTAGAGGAATGGGAAAGCCAGAAAGGGGTAATCCCTTCTCTCACTCTATTGACTCATTATCTCCCTTCAAGAGATAATGATAGTCCAGACTTGGACTAGACAGTCTCCAGAGGTGAGAGAATCCCACCATGCACTTGGGCTTTCCCAAGCAGCAGGATGCTCACTAGTCCCGCCCACTCAGGCCCAACCCCCCCTCCGCTTCAGGTTGGAGGACACCGGCCGCGAACCCCGAGCCAGGACGCAAGCAAGCGCAGCCAGGAGCCTCTCCGCACCAGTAACCTCCGCCCCTGCAGAGGCCCGGGCAAAGGGAGGGGCGTGTCGCGCGAAGCCCCGCCCCGATCCATCACGTGGGGGGGCGGGGTCGGAAGCGTGACGCCGTGCGCGGGGGCGGGGCCGTGGCTGCGCGCGGGCGCGGGGGCGGGGCGCGGCGCGGCGCTCGCTGCTGCGGCTTGGGCGAGCGAGCGAGAGAGGGAGGAGAGAGAGAGAGGCCGGGCGAGCGGCGGGCTGTGCGGCTCTCACCCTGACCGACCGACCGACCGACCGACCAACCCTCCGGGCTGACGGGCGGACGGCAGAGGCGGGAGTCGGGAGCCGCGTCTGGCTCCGCGGCGGCCACATTCGGTCCTTGTGCTGAATGAAGCGCCCGCCCCGCTGAGCCCCGAGCCCGGCGCGTTCTCCCCTCCGCAAGATGGACGGTTTCGCCGGCAGCCTCGGTGAGTCCGGCCGCGGGCTCGCGCCCCTCGTGCGTAACCCGGGACCCCGGCTTCCTGCGCGCGCGCGCCCGCCCGCCCGCCCGCCGCGGGCCCTGCTCCCCGGCTGCCCCGCGGGGTGGCCACCCCGCCGCTGCCCCGCACATGGTCCCCGCGAGGCTGCAGCCCTGCCGCCGCCTCCGGGACGGGCGGCCCCTCCCCCATGGGGCTCTCGCCTCCAGACCCTCCTCTCTTCCCAGAGCCCCCTTCAAGTGCGGGGGGGCCCCTCCTTCCCCCTCGGCGACCCCTCCCCTCCCCAGCCTCCCACCCCGGCAACTGCTGCGTTCCATCCCGGTACACTTTAACACCATCCTCCAACCCCGATTAAAGCCGGAGCACCCCTTCCTTCAACAGATACGGACTCTCCTTCAAGGGTGCATCTTTCCACTTTAGGGAGCTCTAGGCAGGGACTGGGCAGCCTTTCCGCAGAGAGTAGCGACTCCCCCCCCTCCCCCAGTCCCACTTCTGAGTTGGAAGCACCCCCTCGTCAGTCTTTGGATTTGCAGCTGACAACTTCCCTCCACTTCTCGGAACGTTTTGCAGTGGTGGACAGAGAGAGCAAGCACCTCACTTACTCAATACAGGAGAGGAAGAGGTGCATCTGTGTTGGGGTACCCCCCTTTTAAGAGCGAAAGCAGAAGTGTGCGTTCTCCCATTGCATGCCGGAGAGAAGTAATCCTGCCCAATGAATCCATAAGAAAGGGGGCCTCGATCGGGGAAAGAAAGGGTTCTCCATTTTTGGAGTATGCTGTCTTTGTAGAAAGGAGAGAAAGAGAATGGATTATTCTGTAGACTCAAGTGTCTTCTCAGTGTCCGCTTTGACCAGAATACAAGTGGTGAATTTTGTGCCTGGTCTGAGGAACGGAAGATCTCCAGGGGTAGCCAGTACCTGTGTCTGAAATTAGGATTCTTCGAGGCCCCTGGAATTTGGTTACTGTAAAGATTTTTAAGTGTTATGATGAGAGAGAGGATTCTGCTTTGGCTGATACTGCAGTTATGTGATACCTGCTCCTGGATTTGATTGTATTTTGAATATTTTATGTGGTGGTAGCCTGTTTTCCGATGCTTTTCTTTCCCATTTCTTGACAATAAATCTCTAGTTAGTTAATGTTCATGGATCAGTAAACCGTCTGGCCCTAAGCCATATTTTAATCTGCCCACATAAGGTTGGGATTAATGGATTAAAAAAAAAAGTGAAATAAAAAGCAAGTAGAACGGCATCAGGTTCTTGCAGTTGTTAAATAGTAGAGCCACGTTTTGGTCTTGACTTTCTTGAGGGGGAAAAAAATCATTGTTACTAGACTGCTTTGAGAATGGATATCCTAAAATAGAAGCAACTCATTGTGGCTCCTGTCTTTCCAAAGACACCTGTTGTCCATTATCTAACCTTTGATGTCCTATAATTCCTCACATAGTGAAGTTATTTCATTCTTGGGCTCCTTTTAGAGAGGAATTAACTTTTCATTGGTTCTCTTTTAGTTTCGTGTCTGGGTTCATTTCCCAGTTCATGTTGGCTGGAAGACTGGCCTGCATGTCTACTAACGTACAGATTGTGCACCTGGCAAAACTAATGAGTATCTTGGTGGGGGGGGGCAGTGATAATCTATGTGTGTAATGGAATCTTCCACTCATTTGTGCTTTTCTTGTTCTGAGGAATCCTGGAGGGCTTGCAGAAGAAGCCTCTCTCTTTCTCTTTTTTTTTTAGAAGTGTTTTTTCACCAATTGGACTACCAAAGTTAATTTTGAACACACACACACACACACACACCCCTTGTTAAACAACCTCATCCTTTCTAATCCAGGAGAGACAGCAGAAAGGAGAGTTACAAGTGGGAAAACAAATCCTTTTTATGGCATATTAAAGATGGGCAATGTTGGACTCTAGAAATTCATTTCATGCCATCTTTTATGAGATCCCAATGTTGGATTAAAAAATACATTACTGGGATTAATTTGATGCCATCTTTTGGGTGGTATGTGATGAAACTTTTCTTTAGATTTGGTGTTTTCCAGGCAGGGGGAGGGGGGACGGGATGGGACGGGACACGACATGCCTGTGTCAGCTGAGGGAAGGAAATGGTTCTTGTCTATATTCTGGAGTTTGCCCCCCCCCCCCCATGAAGAGACTTCCTAGCTGGAGCTGTGCTTCCTCTGTCTGTCCCCTTCTAAGAGTAAAACTAGGCCCCATCTTAATTGAAACCTTAAAGGGTTGGGAGGGGGGAGGGGAGCTGGTATATTTTAGTAGTAGCTTCTGAGCAGACCTCTGTTCAGCTCTTGCCAGATTTCTTGTCTGTTCCCTGCAGTTCATTAGTCTGGAGCGTAGAGTGACATTGATCTTTATTTTATCACCAAGAGAGCCATTTAATATAAAAGAAAGCACTTATGTCTGAAAACTTTTTTTTTCACCCGAAGAATTCAAAACACGTGAAACTCTTCTGGGGTAACAGATATTGAAAGCGTCTTTTTTCTTCTCAAGGAAGTGGATGCCTGCATCTTCTTTCACAGACTAGACGAGTTCTGGGAAAATTGTGAGAAGACTTTATTTATATAAGTAAAGAATTTGTGTTTTATCAGCTGGATGATTCTTTTGAAGCCGATTACTGAAGGGAACCTGGTAGTGAATCGTCTTGTAAATCGGAAAGACTTAAAATTAAAACCGAGACTCTGGCAGGAGTGCTGGATAAGGGACATTCTGCAGGATATGCATTTTCTAAGACACCTTCATGGTGGCTTTGGGGACCAGAGGTAGGAGTGTTAGATGATTGGTCATTTTGGTGCCATACCAGAGTCATGCATTGCTTGTATTGCCCTTGATTTCCATAAAAGCAACGAAAGGATCGGATTGCTCTGCAGCTGATGAAGTTCAGGAAGTTTGGCTAGCAGGAGCTTGGAATTTCTCCTAGGTAAAGTATATTTCAGTACACATATTAGGGTCACCTGGAAAGGGAGGACTAGGGGAACCGGTTTTATTTTAAAGTTACCGCATGTTATTTTGTTGTATTGCCTCTACATCTTAATATGGGTATACATACAATGTCTCAGGATAGGTATCTTAAACTTCAGGTTTGTTTGCAAGAGTAGGAAATTACCCATAAATACCACTTTCGTAAGGCAGGGATTGGATACATTTTATGTTTAGCCCTCTTTTACCATGTTTTTCTTAAGTTTCTTTTTTCAAATACCTTAAAGATTTATTTATACAATGTATATGAGTGTTCTGTCCACATGTACAACTTTACACCAGAAGAGAACATCAGATCCCACTGTAGAAGGTTTTGAGCCACCACATGGCTGCTGGGAATTGAACTCAGGACCTCTGGAGGAACAGCCAGTGCTCTTAACCTCTGAGCCATCTCTTCAGCCCTTTAAGTTTTTAAGTTTTTGTTTTGTGGTAGTAGAGGTTGGTTTTAACCCAACCCTTGAGGCAAGGTCTTAACTATGTAGCCCAGGTTGGTTTGAACTTAGTGCTATTCTGCTGTCAGTATCCCAAGTGCTATATTATACATCTGTGGCATTTTCCTCATAATGTAAGTTTGAATTTTAATACATTTATCTTGGGATTAGCCTAAAGGTGAATGTTTGCATTTTAAAGAAAATATAAATGCAACCATGCTAGTTTACAACATAAAATTCATACTGTAATACAGGAAGGTTATTGTGTGTGAGAAGTAGCATTTTCTGGCCTCAAGAGTTGTCGAGGCCTCGATCCTCCTGTGTCTCTGCCTACTAAGCATGTGTTACTGCGCCCAGTTTATAGGGTACTTGCCCCTTGGTTTATGGAGTAATGAGAGTGAACCCACTGCTTTACAAATGCTAGGCAAGCACTCTACCAAGCTGAACTACATCCTCAGCTCAAATCTTGCTTTCTTAAAAGGAGCAATGCAGGATTTCATTTTTATATTTCTGAGCAGGTTCTTACATAGCCCTGACTGGACTTGAACTTGTTTCATAGCTGAGGCTGTTCTAGAGTTAGGGGCTTATGGGGATGCTCCATTATACCAAGCTCTTTGTTGATTTCTTTAAGTTTATTTATAAGACAAAGGCATGCGTGTTGTCTTGGCTGGCCTTGAACTCATAGGCTCAAGCCATCCATCTGCCTGAACGTGTCTAGTAGCTGTGTTTACTGGCACATGCCACTGTACCTGGCTGATTTTTCAAATATTAATCTAGCTTTAAATATCCAGTAAGCCATTTTTCTTTTTCATGTAATCATTTGATTTTTTTCTGCCTAAGTAACTTTTAATTTGTTGGTTGTCTTTAGATAAGGTGCTTGCTGGACAGGAGTTTAGATCTGCAGCACCCATCTAATTCCTGGGTGGGTGTGGCAGTGAATTTGTAATTTCACCGTCCATACCACTGAGTTCTGGTTTCAGTGCAGAAACCCATGAATAAGGTGGCAAGTGATTCCTGATGCCACCTGGTAGTGGTTGTGCAGGCCTTTAATCCCAGCGCCTGGGAGGCAGAGGCAGCTCTGTGAGTTCGAGACCAGCCTGGTCTATAGAGTTGAGTTCCAGGACAGCTGGGGATACACAGAGAAACCCTGTCTCAAGAAAACAAAACAAAACATTCCTGATGCCAAACAGTATCAGGCCTCCATATGCTTCTACACACCCCTGTATACCTGAACATGCATACACCACACACACTATGTCATGCAAATGAAGGTATATATAGCATGATGTGAATAATCACTCTTAAAAATGTAGGTACTGTTAGTATTCAGGCATCTGTCCTGTCCTGTCCTGTCCTTGGGGGTCTGACAGGATATGCCCTCAGCTGTAGGCTATAAGAACACCACCTGTGCATATTCACTATGTTCCCTTTTAAAAGGTCTGCCGACTTCCCATCCTTCTCTCTTTCTCTCCCTCTCTCTGACTTGTCTGTTCCTCTCTCTTTCTCTTTGCCCCTCTTTTCTCTCTCCTGCTGCTCCTGTCCTTGGAAGCCCATCCTCCCCCTCCCCTTTCCCCTTTTCCTAATAAAAACCCCTCTGCTTGAACCCCATCGCATGGTATGTTTTCTCCAGAGCTAGGCTTTTCTTAAATTACAACAGGTACAGCACCTGAATCATGAGTTAGCTAGAATATTGCCAAATGTGTGTGGACTAATGCCATAGGTAGACCAGCTCTATGAAAAGACACAGAAAAGACATGCTTTTGTCCTTTAGTAGTTTTATGCTGATTTTAAATAGGCATTTAGAGATGTTTATGTAAAACGTCAGAGATGGAAGCAAAGGAGAGAACCACCACTTAAAATGTTGTGTTGTATATCAAAGCAACTGATTTATGGGCACTAGCACTGGAGACTGCTAGATATCTATAAAGCCTGGCTTTTTAAAATTATGAAAGAATGTATTTGGCATCCAAATTCCAGGGATTATATGACTAGGTTTTTCTTTATTTGTCTTATGTTTTGTATATGAAAGCTCATTGGTATATTATGTAAAACTTCACTATTTGTTGTTCATAGGAAATTTGAAAACATTTTGATATTTAAATAGATGGGTCATAAGACCTTTTACAAGTCCAAGGAAATAGCAGCAGCTACCTACTGACTCAGTGTGGAAGACTGCATGTCTGTTGTGGATTTCTGTGTCTGTATGTTACCTCCTTCTGTAGTTCTGGGTGCCTTAGATTAGCATAACACAACTTTGCATAATGCTGTGTAGTTTACAAAGAGCCTTTATCTCTTATTTCTATATGTGATCTTTTTTTAAAAATCTATATGTGATTTTAAGAGTAAATTGTTACCCTTTTATAGATGAAATTGAAATTGAGGTTCAGAGAATGATGTTTTTTTTTTTTAACTATATGAATGTAGTTCTGTTTTTCCTTTGAGAAAGGATTAACTCAGAATTTACATCTATGTTAAACAATAAAACAGTGACTAATGTGGACGATACATTGTATTTCATGTATTCCACCTGTACCCAATTGATGCTAACAGGCTGATGGATGTGTTTGTAAGTCTTCTATGCCCAGAATTTTAATACTGAAAATCACACCTTGTTTCAGTGTCATTTTCTCCTGTTAGCACATAACCTTTTACAAAACAAACCAACAAACCAACTAACCAACCAACCAAACAAAACCCCTTGATCTCACTGTATGTGATAGAGTTCAGTGCTCTTTCCCTAGTTCGTTAGTGATGCTTTGTGAGACAGGGACTTGCTACCTAGCCTAGAACTCGAGGTCCCTGAACTGGAAGTCCACTCCTCAGCCTTCCTAGTGTGGGCATGATGGGCATGTGTCACCATGCCTGCCCTATTAGTGACTCCTCAAATCTCACAGATAGATCAAATATCGAACAACCAAATCTGAGATCTTCCTCTTCTAAATCCACTTTTCCTTCCAAAATGTTGAAGTCTCTTAATCAGTTTCTGTAGAATTGTTCTGTTAAAGCACTCTACTTCTTATGATATGGCAGTTTCAGCTGGGCAGTAGTGATACATACCTTTAATCCCAGCTCTCAGGAGGCAAAGGCTGGTGAACCTGAGTTCCAGGGCAGCCTGGTCTGTAGATCAAGTTTCAGAACAACCATGGCTACACAGAGAAATCCTGTCCTGAAAAAAAAAAAAAACAAATAAAATAAGATGGCAGTTTTATTGAGTTAAACACTTGAAATTCAAACTTGGCCTATGGTTGATGAGTGTTCAGATAAGGAAAGCACTGTATTTGCATTTTACATTGAATAGCAATGAAGGCTTTCCAGTGGTTTTTGAAATCATAAACAAGGATATTAAGTCACTGGCCATTTTAAAAATGCTTTACTGAAGTTATGTATTATATGAATGTGTGTGTAATTTTACATGAAATATTTTGTCACCTAGTCTTGAAATCACAGAACAATTTTTGATTCCTTGCCATTTTTCCCCTGCCATATTTTTTTTTTTTTTTTTGAGACAGCGTCTCATGTAGCCCAGGCTAGCCTCAATTCAAACTTACTATATAACTGAGGTTGGCTTTGAACTCCTGATGTACCTGCTTCCACCTCTTGATGCTGGCTGGGATTATAGGTGTGTGCCATTATATCCAGCCTCTTTGTTTTCATCAGTTATTTTTCTTCTTAGTACTGGGAGACCTAGAGTCTTGTGCATAGTAGGCAGGTGATCTCCCACTGAACTACATTCTCAGTCTTTCCTTCCTCCTCCCTCTCCCTCCCTCCTCCCCCCCCCCTATTAAGGTTTTTCAAGACAGGGTTTTCCTATGTAGCCCTGACTGTCCTGGAGCTCACTCTGAAGACCAGGCTGGCCTAGAACTCAGGTTTGACCGACTGCCTCCTGAGAGCCGGGATTAAAGGCATATACTACAATGCTTGGTGCTTGTTACCTTTTCTTATTTCTTAGTTTCCTTTTCTACCACTGTAATTTATACACTTGTTGGATTCATACCATACTTAGAGTATATTAAATTTGATTAAGTCTGATAAAGAATTACAGCCCAGGTTCTGGGGTAATGCTTTGAATTGTATGTCATTGTGAAAATCAGTTTATTAATGGTCAGGACCAACATTTAAAAAAGCTAAGGAAGGGGGAAAGATTACAAAATGCTAGTGCTCCACATGATAATGGCTGAAACTTTAAGTCAGTTGTGTGTGTTTGACTTAGACTGCAGTATAAACTTTCTGTGGGTTTGAAGAGGTAGACATTTTTGTGGCTAAACCCTGTCTGAGGGAGGAGATAGGAATGCTGACATATATGAAAGTCGGTGAGCGATTTAAAGTTAAAGTGAGTAGTGTGTTATCTCGAGGGAAACTTAAGAACCTGAATGTAGAGAAGGAAGACAAGCTTATAATGTGGCTTTATAAAATCAATAGATCGGATATGATATTTACTTTGTCAAGTCGTTCTTTGACTTATAAGAGGATTTAGATTTTCCATCTATTATTTTAACTTTAGAAATGTATTTTAATTTTCCAGTTATGTGTATGTGTCGGGCATGTGCAGGGGCCTGAGAGGCTGGAACACAGCATCACATATCCTGGAGCTGGATATTCAGGCACCTGTGAGTCTCCTTGTGGGTGCTGAGGACCATGCGAGGGACCTCCACAAGAGCAGTGTGTGTTCTCTACCTTGGAGCCTTTTCTTCAGCTCCTCATTTAGCTTTTTCATTGGAGTTGTCTGCCTTGACTTACCAGTTACATGATTGTAAATATACTATACCCTCTGTGATGCCCATCTCAGGTTGTTTTTTCTTTATCCTGGATTCTGTTCCTGGTTGTTCTAGTCTTGTATATTCAAACCATTGCAGTACAGTATTCCTAAAGTGGCGAATTTGTACTTAACTTCCAAAGCGTATGGCACTATACTCAAAAGTTAAAGCCTGTTTAATTTAAAAATTTATGTTTATTCTTATGAATAACTCATGGTCTTATTTTGAGACCATAATAAGAATTGTTTTAAATGAGAATCAATAACTGACAAACCTAGAAGGGAATTTGATGAAAAGCAGGATGTCTGCATGGCTTTAAATTTCTCCCTATTGTGTGCTTATTAGTTACAAGGGGGAAAATGGTAACTGTACAGTAACAAAGCCAGACCACACCATGAGTGCATAATCAAAACAAATACTTCTAGTGGACATTGTGTGCCTTAAGTGCTTTAACATTTTTTTGCCTCCACTATGAATGAATAGCCTGAATCTAATCAGAAGAAACTTTTAAATGCACTCTCTCTCTCTCTCTCTCTCTCTCTCTCTCTCTCTCTCTCTCTCTCTCTCTCTCTCTCTTTATAGAGTTTTTTCAAGTGGTCTCGACTAAAGGAGACCAAAGAAACATTGGACTGTGCTTTAAAGAGAAAAATACAATGAAGGATATTATTGATTCACTTTGACAACATTAGATTTTATGTGGTAGAAGAAGATAAAAATATCGTATCAGTGTTTAACTTACTAACATTGATAAATATCCTAAAATTATGCATAGAGATGTTTTCATCTTTAGGAAATATACACTATAGTTGATAGGGAGAAAGGACCCTGGTGTCTGTAACTTACTATTGCTTGTGGCAGGGTCTCACTGTGTATCTCAGGCTGAGCTGCTGGAACTCATTGTATAGCCCACATGCTGCAGTCCTGTCTCAATCTTCAAGAGCTGGGAGCAGGTTTGTGCTACTACACCTACTGTGTATGACTTTTAAATTCATTAAAAATGCATATATTTTATAGGTAAATATGTACATATATGTAAGCAACAAATGTATTCAGATAAACAGACTGTTAACAGCAAGTGAATTTGGTAGTAGCTGTATGGGCTTTTGTTGTTTTCATTACTTCTATTCTTGTAGCTTTTCTGTGACCTTGGCATTTTCTAATACAGAGTTTTAAAAAAAATTGTGTGAACATTGTCCTTATTCCACAATATATAGCATTTAAAAATGTGGAACTAGTTTTCTTTCAGAAAATTCCAGGGTAAAACCTTGAGATGAAACTGTATCTGTGACAATGCTGCATGTGTATATCATGTGGCTTCTCTGTATCCTGAAGCCTCACTTTAAGAAACATGCCTCTGGGCTAGAGGTTGCTGTGGTTCACGTTTAGCAGACAAACACTTTATGTTTTGTTCAGCTCCAAACTGGGACTGGAGAGACTGTTCAGTCATTCTATTCTTGCAGAAGCCTTGGGTTCGATTCCCAGCACCCACATAAGGCAGCTCACAGAAGTCTGTAACTTCATTTCCAGAGGCCCTGACCACTGAAGGCACCAGGCATGCATATGATACACAGACATACATGCAGACAAAACAGCCATAAACATAAATATATACATTTTTAAAAACTGGGAAATTTCATGTAACAGTCTTTCTCTTCTTTTTGATTTAGCTGAAAAATGGGTCAGTTTTTCACACTGAGTATGCATTTTAGGTAGTCTATATGTTGGATAAGAGATGTGTCAGACTAGGTGCTCTTGACTCCCAGCTTGTCTCATCTCCTTTATTGCCTGTCCTGGGCTCTGTATTGAGTTGCGTGCAGGTCTACTTAGCCAGGAGATGGTGAGGGGGTCTGCCATCTTCTCTGCACTTTGGGCAGTTTGAGAATCAAGTTTCTGAGCAGATGCCCACTGCCCTCCCAACATGTTGCATTTATTTCCTATAAGCAGGGACATTACTTGGTTTAGCCATAGCACAACCATCAATACTGGAGAGTCAGTCAGCATATCATAGCTATCCAGTCCTTCAGTTTGCATTGAACTGTAGTTACAGTGTCTCTTTAGCCTCCTTCAAATGCCTTAGTCTTTTCATAGGTCTCTAATCTTCGCACTTCCGGATGTTGTGTGTAGGCCAGCTATTTTGTAGGATGTCCTAACCTTGATATCCTTCCCGCCCCCCTATAAGATTCAAGTTACATATTTTGGGAAGAACTACCACAAAATGAAACTGTGTTTGTGTCACATTAATAGATGGCAGCATCTCTTATAACTAACTGGTCATTTGATTAAGGTCTTTCACTATAAAACTACATAAAGTTTTCTCTTTAGTTTGTATGGCCTAGTGTGTCCTATTGTTTTATTCAGTGGCTTATAATCCATTGCTGTCATTTTCATTGGCCACAGTTTGACCAGTGGGTACGTGTGCAAGCCGGAATATTTTCTCTGGGATTTTCTTGCTTTTCTATATAAGATGACCTAGGCTCACCTTGTTTTCCTGCTCCAGCCCTGGGATTGGCCACCTTTTAAAGCAGACTTCATTCTGTTTTTGTGGAGAATGGTATTTAGAAGCCAGCTCTGTATAGTAGCTGTATACATGGCCATCAGTCTCCAAGAGTAGTTAGTCCCAGCTGGAGTGTGTGTGGAGCTACAGATGAATTTACATTTGTGTTTTGTTTTATAACTGCATAGTGCTCATTTTAGTTTTCTCGACATACCTGTAAATAAGTTTTGAAATTGTCACTGATCTGGTCTTCAGTTTGCTTAAGCAGTCCCCAGTCTGCTTCCTCACCAGCTCATGGTTTCACTCCTTTGTATAGACCGACATCTTCATCTCATTTGGGTGCTAGCATGAAAGGGCAGGTGCCTTTTTCATTCACCTGGATGTTGACAGCTGCACAGGGCTTTGACACCCTCTGCTGGGCCACTCTTTCGCCTGTCTTCTTTGCATGCCTCTTTCACTCTTAGGACTGACAGTTTGTTTTGAGACAGGTACTTAATATACTCAGGCTGGCCTTGAATTCATGTTCCTCCTAAGTCCTGGGATTACAGGCATGCATCACCCACCACTCCTGGGTATTTTTAAATTTTCTTTTTACTAACCTATGTTAATTATACATAATAAGGGGTTTCATTATGACATTTACACACATGTACTCAATATATTTTGGTTATACTTATGGACCCCCTCCACTCATTCCACTTCTTGTAATCCACTTCCTCTTCCCAAGTAGTCTCCCTTCTATTTTCATACGCTCCCCCCCCCCCAGCCCTGCCTGCACGGGAGAGAGGTACCTAATGATTTGTTACAGTTTACAGGAGCATGGACACCTTACTAGTTACTGCCCCCTGAAGAAAATGTCTCTTCCTGCACCATACAAGTGGAACTGCATACAAGTCCTCAGGGAGGGATGGGCCTCGATTGCTTTCTATGTATGGTAGGATGTTGGTGCAGTAAACAGCCATGCATGCCTAGGAGTCAGCATCTTACATCACTCCCCCTCTTCTTCCATCTCTAACACTCTTCCTGCCCCCTCTCCTACAGTGTTCATGCCTCAGAGAAGCATTTGTCACACTTGTAACACTGAAGCTAGCTAGCCAGCATCTAGCCCAGTCAGCTTATGCTCTTTATGTCCTGCAGCTAATGCCTGTGGTATCATCAGCCGCAAGACTTTGACACTTCGTTCCAGGGGTAGCCAACACAAGTGCCAGTTGAGAATATTATTTTGGGGGACCTTCGGATCCTCCCTGATAAACTCGTGTGTGTGTGTGTGTGTGTGTGTGTGTGTGTGTGTGTGTGTGTGTGTGTGTGTGTGTTACATGCTAGAGGCCAATGTTGGGTGTCTTCCTCTATTGTTCTTCACCTTACTTTGATTTTTCTCACATTTGTCTACTTACATGTGCCATGGCACACATGTGGAGGTCAGAGGACAGCTTAGGAAAGTTATTCTCTCCTTTCACCATGTGGCCTTCAAGAGTTGAACTCAGGTTTTCAGGCTTTCAGTGGCAACCATCTTAATTCATGAGCCATCTCTCTTGCCTTGTTCTTTGAGGTAGGGTCTCTCACTGAACCTGGGGCTTTTCGATTTGGTAGCTCATTGATTGAGCTAGGCTGGCCAGTGAGCTCCAGGGATCTTTCTGTAGTCTTTTCCCCATCCCCTGACCAGCGTTGGTTTTGCAGATGTGAGCCATCATGTCTCACTCTTACAAACAAGTGCTGGGGATCTGAACTCAGATCCTTGTATCTGTGTGGCACGCACTTTACTGTCTAAGCTGTCTTCCCTGGCCTGTGACTATTTTCTCTTTTTAATTAGTAAAAATACTGATAAACCAACTTTACTAAAACTAGCCTTCTTACCAAATAACACCATTTCGTTTTCTGTTATACCACTGGCTCTGCTTGCATGCATTTTAGTCTGCTAGAGCTACCATAATTAACTTTTGCACACTGGGTGGCTTAACAAAAACTAAATTTTTTCAGTGTTCTGTAAGTTAGAGGCCTAGCCAAGATCAAGGCATTGGTAGGTTTGCTTTTTGTTTGCAGCCTCCTTATCTGGTATCATTTGGTCTTTTCACTATGTATGCATATCCCTGGTATCTCTACATGTGTCTATAAATTGCTGTTTTTTTTTTTATAAGGACAGTCAGTATGCTGGATAAAGTCCCATCTATAGACTTAATTAATTATAGCTCTAAAAATCTTCTCTCCAAATACAGTCACATCTTGAGGTTCTGTGGAGTAGAACTTCAACATAGCATTGGGGGGGCATAATTCAGTCCTCAATATGCATATATGTATATATAATATAAATAAGATTTAGGTGAAAGTTTGAATCATACCGTTTTGAGTAGTCAGTTTTGATGAGTATTTTAATAACTGCACAATACTTTAAATTATGAATATAAATTAGTTTGAAAGTATTTGCTGTCAGTGGGAAGGCATTCCAGATGTCTAGTTCCTACTATCTCATTTCTATATTTAAACAATGAACACTTATTGTTGAGCTAGCTGTGGTTAGCTAATATGTGAGGGAGATTGGGTAAAGAAAATACATGTAAGCAGAAGAATCAGCCATTTCCCCCCTTAAAATATTGTGGCCATGTCTCCTTAGCAAATGTAAATAGGAAGTTCAGTGTATTGTATTCCATTGTTTAGACATTGTGTCTCCTAAGTTGTACGTATTAAAGATAATTTAACTTACTCTTGATGACCGAGGTGGCTGTTATGAGTGTCATACATGGTTGTTGTAATACACTGGTTCCTTCAAGAGCGGTTTGTGAGGCCTGTATACATCACACAATAAATGTCTTAGGACAGTTAATTCACTGTATTGCTGCTTGTCACTCAGTGTCAGTGTTCTGCTCTGCTTTCTTTATTTGAGTATACATGTCTTAAAGGTCATTGTTGTCAGACCTAAAATTTAATGGAACTTCTTGATGTTAGATATATACAGGAAGATATCTATGATTGCCTGTCTCATTGTATTTTGAGTTTGTTTTGTGTTTTTACAACAGGTTCCTTTCCTGGCTTGTCTGGTACCAGCTATGTAGCCCAGACTAGATTCCGACTCAAGAAACTCCTTCTCAGCATACCAAATGCTTAGATTTCAGGTCTGCACCACTGCCTCTGGCTGTCATTCTCTTGAATGCCATTCACAGTGGTTTATGTTTAAGATCCATACATTACATTTCATTGCTAGTCATTTTTAGTGTATATATATTTTCCCTCCATAGTTGGTTAAAGAAACTGTCTTCTGTTACAGAGTTTAACATGGGGTGTTGATGGTACATCTTTTGGTGTTACGTAACATGTTTCTTTGTTTTCTGTATATTCTTTAAAATGAGGCTCATGGATTTTTATGTATTTGTTGTATTTTAATCTACCACATTTATTTACTTTTCTTTTAAACCTAATTTGGCCTTGTGGGAACACCATCAAACTGCTTTCTGAATTCTGACTATCGTGGTCTCCCTTGCTTTCAGATGTGACAGAATGTTCCTATAATGGTGTAATGTGAATGTCCTCAAGAGGGTCAAATATTTGAACATTTGGTCCCCAGTTGGTAGTACTGTTTGGGAGGACTTAGGAGGAGGAAGTATGTCACTGGAGTTGGGCTTTGAGAATTGAAAGCCTCATTCATGGCCCCTCCAGGTCTCTTCTTCATGCTTGTCTTTGAAGATACAAGTTACTTGCTTCCTGCTTCTGCTACTATACATCCCCAGCCCTGCTACACGCCCCCTGCTCCCCCTGGAAGTGTATTCTTTCCCCTGTAAGGTGCTTTGGTCGTGGTATTTTATCACCACACTAACAGAGAAGTACCTAATGTAGTTTCCAGTATATCTTTTGTACATCCTACTCTACTCCTGAAATCAGTTATTTCTCCAATACATTTTGTTCTTTTTTTACATACAGACATGGTATACTTGACTCTACACATGTGTATTGCTGTTGGATCAGTGTCTCTGATTAGTTTCTTACTTTTTATTTAGAATTAAAAATTTAAATGAATTTGTTTATTTATTATATGTGTGCATGCACAGCTTGCAGGAGTCTTCTCTCTTCCATCATGTGAGTACTGCAATTGAATCTGTTGGTAGCAAAGTCCATTTGATGTATCTAAGGACTGTTTTGAACCTCAAAGAAGGAGACTCCCAAACTGATGATGCTTGACTTTAAATTGTAGGTCAAATAACACTTTCATTTGTAATAATATCAATAACAATGTAAGATGTTGTTTCAAATAGTTTTGAGCTGTCCGTGGTGGCCATTCATCCCAGCCCTCAGGAGACAGAACCAGGCAGATCTCCATGAGTTTGAGGCCAACCTACCTGATTTATAAATTGAGTTCCAGGACAGCTAGGGAAACTGTCTTGAAAAAACAAAAACAAGAGTAGTTTTGAGTGAAGCCTTTAGTAAAATGTGTGAACTTTTAAATTGATAAGCTTGACTTGTTGATAACTGTATTTATATGTTGTACACAAGTAAAAACTTACAGACCATTGATATTATATTCTTTTTCTTTAAGTTTAATTCATCACTGTGCATGTTAGGATTGTGTGTATGGAAGAGTATGAATACACACACATGCCACGTTGCATATGTGGAGATCAGATTGGCGGTTAGCAGACAATTGCAGGAGTTCTCATTTCACTGCAGGCTCCAAGGACTGAACTCATGTCATCAGGCTTGCAAGGCAAGCATTTATACTTGTGAGCTGCCGCAGTGGCTTTGCATTTTCTTTGAAGGTTATCAATTCAATCTTTATGAGTGAGCTGTTGGTATATCAAAGGTCATATCACTCTGTGTGACATTCGATAAGAATACATTTCTTTTCTCTGGAGCAGTGGTTCTCCACATGTGGGTCACAACCCCTTGTGGAGTTGGGGAGACATCAGAAAGCTCTTTTACAGGGGTCGAATATCAGCTATCCTAAATATCAGATTCAGGTACTCATATGAAGTAGTAATGAAATAATTTTGTGGTTGGGGATGAGGAACTGTGTATTAAAGGGTCATAGTATTTGGAAATTTCTTTGCAACTTCATAACTACAATTTTGCTACTGTTATGAATTGTAATATAAATATCTGGTATGCAGGATATCTGACAGGCAACACCTCTATGGAGTCATGACCCACAGGTTGAGAACCACCAGGAGAGTGGTTTTTCTGACTTCCTAATATTAAAGTGACTTCCTGTCTAAAAGGGAAGTATTAAATATTGCTTTCAAGTATCTTTTTCTCTAATATTTATTTTTGCATGCTGATTTTGAAGTGGCTATGCTGTTACTGGTTTTCTAATTGCTATTTGGCAAAATTTGTCTGCATTTTTCATTGAGTCATTTGTTCCAGAAAAGTATCATAACTGACTTCAATTGATAAGTGAGTGGGAGGTTTGCTTTTAAAAAAAGAAAATCATTTTAAAGGATATCCTGTTTTCAGTTTTGTTGGGGCATAGCTTTTGACTGCTGTTCATACTTCTTGGCATTCATCTTACCTTTTCAGTCTTCAGTTAATGATTGGTAAGATGTGCCTGTGTGCAGGCAACTGAGTGACTTCCCACTTCAGAATGTAATGATGTAGGAACAAAGTTTAGAATAGATTATTAGAAAGGCAGCATTTATTTTAATGGTGATTGTGGGATTTCATGATTACACTGAACTTGGTTTCTTTGGAACTGCTTTTCTTGGTTCATTGATGCAGTAGGGTGAGGTCAGGGAATCTGAGTCTGATGTAGGCTGTGCAGTGCTGTGGTTCCCAGTCCTGCCTATGTGCAGTAACAAGTGGGTTTTTACAGTCTGTAGATCACACCCTCACTGAGTGGAGTGGGAGTTGGCGAGTGAGCCACTTGAAATCCCTGTTTTCATAAGCCTTATAATTCTGTGGAGGATTCAGGCAACATTTAGTCAGGAAATATTTATTGAATGCTTGGTATGTGCTCAGCACTCTTCCAGCTATAAACAAAGACGTTATGGGTTTATAACGTAGGCTTTTAAAACAGAATGATAGGAATCATTTTGGTAAAGTAAGAGAGCTTTGGGAACCCAAAGGTTTACCTCAGGCCTCTGTCGTCAGGCATTTCCCTCAAATTCAGACCTTTGTTGTTAGCAGGGGGACAGAGGTCAGGGCATGGTGCCTTCCCGAGATAGAGTGCAGAAGACTGTTTACTTTCCACGTCTGCTCCCACTCTGAAACAAACACCCGAGAAACACTGAGCAGCTCACTTTGGTTGCAGTTTGCAGTCTCTGTGTCTGCCTGGTGGGGCTCTAAGTTGTTGCTGAATTCCGTGGCTTCTGTCATCTTTCTGTTACCCGTATCGGTGATAGTTTTCTATGATTCTCACTCCCTCCCCCTTTGTTTCTGATTGAGTCTTGTGATTGGTGTGGTATGTCTGCTTTAAGCAATTATCATTGCTGGATGTGGTGTTTGAATGCCTGTCATCCCAGCACTGAGGAGGGTAAGGCAGGAGGTTGGCCTAGAGGCTCGTGTGGAGTTCAGGGAGTGTTGAGTTTAGGAACCTCATTGGTATCGTAACAAACTTCCCAAAGGACCCCAAACTCCTTAATTTTAGCCTAAAACATATATTCAACCTTAGAACCTCCCTAACAGTTCAGTGGCTTTCATGGAATGTAACCCATGTGATGGCCTTCATTTGTGTATGATGATGATGCTATTCAAAATGAAGTATCTACACTCCACAGATCTTAAATGTTCTGAAACTAAAACTTTGAACAGTGCACAAACTTGGCAGATAGAGGAAGATTTTGGATCTTTAGATTATGGATGCTCAGTGCAGTCTATGAAATATTCCAAAATCTGGAAAACAAAACAAAAAAGGCAAATTCCCAAATACCAAATCAGAAACCTTTCTGGTACCAAGAATTTTGGGTAAGGGATGCTCAGTTTGTAATATCTGTTGGTAGATTTTGAGTATTATTAACTATTGCCCTAGAGTGTAAAATCTAATAATTCAACAATTACCCGATTATCTAATAATTCAACAAATATTAAGCAGATGCTTCATTCTAGGCATTATTTTCCTACTTACAGGGATTATATCAGTGAATAAAACAAATGCTTGTTGTCATGAGGCTTATAACACAGGGATTTAGATCACAAGCCATTTCATTAATTCACTGCTAGGAGGACAGTGACACATGCTGATGTCTGCATTATCAGTAATAATGCAACTATAAATGGTTTCTTCTTAGTAGATGTTAGAGTATGATTGTGGCAGATGAACTTATAGAAAAGTCACTTGGGATGTGCAAAAGCAGATAGTTAAGGCACAGTAATTGTCAGGCTCAGTTACATTTCTATATTATCAGTTAATGGGACTGCTAGAGCACAGGAATGTAGTAGAATATTATCTTAAGGTGTGTGGCTTTTGTTTATGCTGCATTTGTTTAATTCTGAAGCTGTGTTACTGTGCTTGTCTAAAATACCTGATGGTTCTAATAAAGAGCTGAATGGCCAATAGCAGGCAGGCAGGAGAAAGAATAGGCGGGCCTGGCAGGCAGAGAGGATAAATAGGAGGAGAACCAAGGAAGAGGAGAGCAAGAGAACAAGAAGAGACCAGCCACCCAGCCAGCAAGACTCGGAGTAAGAGTGAAAGTAAGATTTACAGAAGAGAGAGATAAAAACCTAGAGGAAAAGGCAGACGGTTAAGATAAGAAGAGCTGCCTAAGACAGGCTAAGGCCAAGCATTCATAAGTAATAATTAGCCTCTGTGTGTAATTTACTTGGGAGCTGGGTAGCAGGGCCCCCTCAAAGAGCCAGAAAGAGTAAAAAGCATCATACAACCTCGCAGGAACTCAAGACCAGCTCTGGGTAAGGTAGGTGACAAGACTGGCAGCTAGAGCTGTGCTGTCATGTGTCTCAGCATCTGATGTTACCAAAGGTCTTTGTGCTTTTAGCATTACTGCCTGGGCTCTTGTTTGCTAAACTACCTTTGTGTGTTGAACATGTATTTATTTCCCTTTTGTTGTGATAATGAACTTTTGTTTTCAGGTTAATTACTGCAGGTTGTTGATCAATCTGGATTTAGGACCCCTATCCAATTACTAAGAATTCCTATGATGCTACCAAGATCTTGAAACAGCTGTTTGTGGGTGGTGGTGAAGATAGAGGCAAACAGTGGGTTGTGTGACCAGGATGAGGTCACCTTTTCCACCTTCTGGCTCCTTCTTTCCGGTCTTGACACCTACTTTGGTACTTAAGCAGTTTTGGCTGTAACTGCTTCGAAGAGTCATCTAGTAGTCTCAATAGTCGTATCTCTAGAGTGATGTTAGGCTTTTGTTTCTGGGCAAGACTTTCAGGGGCATGATTATGTTTTAGCCATGAAAGGGGTTGGTTCAGTAAACTGAAAACCATCCGCACAGCTTCAGTTCTGACCACTTCAGGCGGTGTGTGGTAACATCTCTGAGTTTGACCCCATTCTGTTTTCACTAAAGCCATGTTGGGCCACTGACTTTTTTGTCTCTCACTGTGTCATGATTATTGTCACTCCCCAGTTTAAGACTCGGTGTTGTTAGGACATGAACTCTCAGCTTGATCTCCAGATTGCCCTGCGCTTTAGCTGTGCTTGCCAGCCACCCTCACTCCTGGCTGCTACTACTACTTCTCTCTGTCTCTGTCTCTGTCTCTGTCTCTGTCTCTGTCTCTGTTCTGTCTCTCTCTCTCTCTCTCTCTCTCTCTCTCTCTCTCTCTCTCCACCTTGTTTCTTTCTACTCCTGTGCTCATAGGGTGGCTCCTGTTTCTCTCATATGCCGTGGCCGCTCTTACTGCTTCCTTTGACCCTCCTTCTTTTCCTTTTCTTGCCGTTTTGTTTCTTATCCATTATTCATTTAATAGTATTCATATCTCTTGCTAAACCTTGTTTATCAAGAACTGTTCTAAGTACAACCCCTTCCTTTCATTGCTTTAACCATTAGGGGATTTGCATCCTTTCCTGGATGTATGTGTGGTACATTTGGATTTGCAGAAATCAGCATGTACCTTAAATTGTTCAATATATGTCATCTTACTTGTGTTTAGATAGCTTGATCTTTGTTAGGCAGTGTACTTTGTCAGGATAGGAATGTCTTATATTTGGTAGGTTTGTCTTTATTTTAATCCATTTATTTATTGAAAATTTATGTATTTAATTATTTGTATGTATGTGTGTCTGTGTGGGATATGTACAAATACATTTAGGTGTCTCAGGAGGCCAGGGAGGGAGTCAGATCCGTGGAGCTGGAGCTACTGGTGATCGTGAGCTGCCTAATGTGAGTATTAGGAAATGAATTCAAGTCCCTGCAAGAACAGAAAACACTTTTAATCTCTGAGCCATCTTTAGCCCCCATTTATTTTCATTACTCTATGTGTGTGCACGTGGGCACGTCCATGTCCATCCATGCCTGTGAAAGTGCCTTGGCACAATGTGCAAATGTGAGGACAACTTGTAGTTGTTGGATCTCTTTCCATCTATTTAGGTCTGGGACTGAACTCAGGTCATCAGGCTTGGCAGCAAGCACCTTTCCTCACGGAATCATCGCATCTGGTGAAAACTCCTTCCTTTTCCTTCAAATGCTAGGATCAGACGCATGCACTACTACGGCCTGCTTTGTTGAATTTTTATTGCATCCAACATACTGCACCTTGAGTAGTAACTAACTGCTCACACTTAGTGCCTATTTCAACCAGCATGGAAAACTGTGGAATCAGTGAATTGATAGAATTGTCTTAAACTTTTCATTTTTATTTATTTCTTCACCATGTGAAATGATAAACCTGTAATGTAGTGGGAAAACAGCTGGTATATGAATAGATAATAATGCTCCACTAAGTTAAGTTGTAAAGAGGGAAAAATAAGTAAGATTGGGAATCAGCAAACTGCTAGTTGGCTCAGGCCATACCTTGTGTGTGTGTGTGTGTGTGTGTGTGTGTGTGTGTGTGTGTGTGTGTGTGTATGTGTGTGTATGTGATGTGTTGCTTCATGAAACCCAAGACTTGGCATATATCAGTAAGCTATATCCCCAGCCCTTTTGTTCTGTGTTCAATAATGGATTTTACATTTTTAATTAACTGAAAGTAGAAATCAAGAGTAATATTTTGTGACATAAAAATTTTGTGAAATTCAGATTTAACATAGAAAGGTCACATTTTGTTGGCACACAGGCATAGTCATCTACTTAGAGATTGTCTGTAGTTGCTTTCATGTGACATTGGTAGAGTGAAATAGCTGGGTCAGAAATTGAATGCCCCGAAGTCTTTGCTCTCTTCATAGAAATTTTCTAACTCACCTCTTTAAAGTAAATTTATGAACTGAGCATGATAGCACACACCTTTAATCCCAGGCCTCAGGAGGCTGAGACAGGCGGATCTCTGTGAGTTCAAGGGTAATCTGGTCTACATGGTGAGTTTAAGGCCAGCCAGGGAGGGCTGTGTAGAGAGAGATGATGTCTTAAATAATTAAAAAAGATGATAAAGTGAATGCTGATTCTTGTACTCTACTAACATAGGATCATTGGAAGTGCTAAGGAAATTCTAATAACTTGATATTTCATTTAAAAAGCCAGAGAGATATTAGCAAAGGCCACATTTACTGAGTGTTTGTTTTTACTCTGGGTAATTATTTATTAACTCATTAACTTTACAGAATAATGATTTATTTCTGTATTGTTTCCATATGTACATATATTTATTCAGCTCCACTTTTCTTTCACCATTTGTCCTTTTCTTCTGTCAGTGGGTGTTTTGTTTTGATTTGTTGTTGACATATATAACAGAAGCCTGTAATACTTATATGGCTGACTACTGTGCTCTGGCTATTCAGGTCCTTTATGTTTCCAAATAAAAAATTTCCTGCCTACTCTGTGTGAAGAGCATCATTGATGTTTTGATGGCATTGCATGCATGAAATGCTTATCAGTTTCAGTGTTATCACAGGATGTTGTTCTGTCTTCTAGTGTTACATTCACTTTCCTTCACCAGTGCTTATAGTTTTCATTTTAGTGGTCTTTTCACCGTGGCTGGATTTATTGCTAGGATGAATACATATATTTTAAGGTACTGTGAATGGAACTTTTCTTATTTCTTCTTGCTTGATGAACTCCTGGTTAGTATATAGACAAACTGTGTGTTGTGTTTTTGCCCTGCTACATTTCTGAATTTGTTTGAGTTCTATGAAATTGAAGAACTTTTGTTGGAATCTTCAGTTTTAAGTATATTGTGTGCCTGCAGGGATAATTTCCCTTCCTCTTTGTATAGGTGTGGCCCGTTCTCTTGCCTGCAACAGTTCAGTAGAATTCAGCAGTGAATGTCTCAAGCCTGAACACTTCTTTGTTGATGAACTTTTTATCACTGCTTCAGTCTCTTTGGCTGGTATTGGTCTGTTTTGCATTTGATTTTAAATATGTATCCTTAGTTAAATTTTGGTAGGTCAAATGTGTCTGGAAATTTCCTCATTTCTTTTAATTTTCCTGTTCATTGGAATATAATTTTTAAAAATAATTAATGATTGTCTGGATTCCAGTTATATCTGTTGTACTGACCCCATTCTCTCCTCTAATCTTACTTGGGTCTTTCCTCTTCCACTTGGTTACCATGGCTAAGGGCTTTCGACTTGTTTATCTTCTCAAAACCTCAGCTTTCTCATTGACTCTTGGTGTTATTTTCTTGGTCTCTGACTCATTTCTGCTTTGATCTTTATTGTCTTATGCTGATTTTGGGTTTGGTTTGTTCTTGCTGTTTATGGCCTCGAGATGCATTGTTAGATAACTCCCTCATCCCTCTTGGGCACTCACATCTACAAACTTTGTTTTAGAACGCTTTGTGGTATCCCACAGATTCATTTGAATTGTTTCTGTACATTTGAATCCATGATTTAAAAAAATTTTCCCCATTTTTTTCTTTGGTGACTCGCTGCTCATTAAAAAATGTGTGGTTCTTTCTCTGCTGATTTCCAGTTTCGTTCTATTACGATGCGATAAGATGGAAGAGGTTTATCCCATCCCACCTCCTCCTTGGACTTGTTTAGACTTGTGTCATGTCCTGAGATACCTATTTTGGGTAAAGCTCTGACTTGTGTATCAGTTTCTTTTCTATTGCAATGATTACACACTGTGACCAAGGCCTCTTACAGAAAGGTGGGTTTATTTGGGCTTATGGTTCTAGAGTGGGAAGGGGCCATCTGTATTACATTAGGGAAGTATGGCAACAAGCAGACAGGGTGCCGGTACAGCTGAGTCCCACATCTTCAAATTCCAGCAGAAAGTAGAGAGTGAACTGGGAATGGTGTGTGGCTTTTAAACCTTAGGGCCTGCCTCAGTAACATACTTCCTTTACCAAGGTCACATCTCCTAAACCTACACAGTGCTACCAGGTGTGCCAGAATCAAGTATTGAAACATCTGAGCCTGAGGGGAACATTCTCATTCAAACCACCATATTTGATAAAGAGAATATATATTCTGTAGCTGTTTGATGGAATACTCTGTAGGTGCCTATTAAATTCACGTGACCTATATGGGAATAGTTCGGTGCTTCTTGATTAATCCCCTGCAGCAGCATTTGTTGGTCAAAGATCAGGTTGTTAAAATCACTGTTAATGTATTATGCTTTCTGTCCAATAGTGTTTGAGTCATAAAATTGAGTATTTCAGCACACAGCCCTGCAATTGCTGCATCTTTCCCTCTGGTACTGGGGATTGAATCCAGGACTTCATGTATGCTATGTATTTAAGCCCTACTGAGTTATATCCTCAGTCATTTAAGAAAACTTCATGTTTTTAAATGTGTTTGTAATTTTACTATGAAATAATTCACAGAACTTCAGAGGAGCACAACTTTAGGTCAATTTCCAGCAGAATTTTCAGATAAACACTGTACTTTTGGAACATTGAATGAGCCAATGGAGAGAGATTACAGTTCCACCCTGTCTTAAAGGGCCTAAAGTAAAATCAAAGAAAGTGTATTGATGAAAAGGGTATTGATGTTTACATTTACATGTCTCACTTTGTAATATTTTATTATTTAAGCCTCTGTAGTGGGGCCAAAGAGATGGATCAGCAGTTAAGATCACTTACTGCTCTTTAAGAGAACTGATGGGGAATGTTCTGCTATATCTATGTTTCTCTTATTGGTTGATGAATAAAACACCGATTGGCTGATTGGCCACACAGGAAGTGATGTAGCTGGGCAGAATCAGAATATAAGCAGGGACAAACAGGAAATTGCTCTCTTCTCTGCAGAGACACTCAGCAGTCACCATGTGTGCTGCCAACGGAGTTAGAGGTCCAGACGGACCCTTCTATGGTAAGATAAGACCATGTAGAAATACATAGATTAATAAAAATGGGTTAATAATTAAGACAGAGCTAGCCAATAAGAAACCTTAGCCATCAGCCAGCAGTTATATAATTGGTATAAGTCTCTGAGTGTTTATTTGGGGCTGAGGTGGCTGTGGGACCAGGCTGGTGGGAAAGAGTGCTCGTTACAGAGGAGTTTTCAAAACCATTAGGAGGTAGTCCTTGTCACCTGTAATCCCAGATACAGGCAGTCTGATGTTCTCCCTCTATCGTTCTGCCTCTCAGAGAGGGAGAGGCAGGGAGGAAGGGAGAGCATATTCATATACAGAGACACACACATGTAAATAAAATTAAATTATTTAAATATACTTTAGTTAGCTATGCTCACTGGAAGGCATGAGAGTCTGTTTCATAGTTTTTCAATCAACAATAGAAGGGAAGCGGGGGATGCAGAACACAATGGATTAGCCTTAACTACTGGGTTACCTCATCCACAAAACTTCATTTTTCTGTTGGAGTGATGGCTGCTTTCCTAGAGGACCCAGGTTAGAGTTCCAGTACCCAGAGCACACCACCTGTAACTCCAGTTCCACGGGATCCAACACCCCCTTCTGGCTAATGCTTTGTCACTAAGCCATAGCTCCATACCCGTATTTCTTTATTACTGCATGGACATGTTCATCCATCACCATTATTTTCACACTTGTAGTCTCTACTTTTTGTGAGTATGTTGCTGGTCTTCAATCTACATGCCTTGTTTGTTTTGCCATGGGGTCTCCCTGTGTAATTTAATCTTGCCCTGTCATGCTCAGCTCCACTGAGGCTTTTTTTTGTTTGTTTGTTTTATTTTTCTATTTTATATTCTCTGGAGAATTTACTTATGCTATAGTGATCTCAGGAGGCTGGCATTTTTATTCCCTTTTAAGGAAAATCATGTGACTCAGCACCCACACACAGGGCTTTTAATAGTACGTTACAATTTGTGGGTCTGATGTACTCTGCTGAGCTCCAACACCTGCACTGTCTGTATCATTTTAGAGTTGTCTCGACACTCAGCCTTCTTTTCCAGCCTCGGCCATTTTGCTTCATGTTCTCCATCTTGTAATGGGTGGGTTCTGAGGTTCAGGTGAAGATCCACTGTATTGGTAGAAAGGCAGAGAATGAAAAGGGCGGTCTTCTAGTGGAAGGAACTGGAGAGAGTGTGGACACTTGGACTGCTCCCAGTAGTCTGACTATGGTGGGAACCTTGTAGGAAGAAGCAAGGGGTGTTCATTTGCTCAGGACTCTGTTGGCACCCTGCAGTTTTATGGCCCAGAGATTGGGCATCAGAGTGGCTAATGATGCCTGTGAAGTTACAGGCCCACAAGGTTCCTACTTGTGCAGACCATTTTTTTCACCTGTCTTGTTGCCACCTGTAGCATTTCCCACTTATGTGACTTACTGAGCATTTTTGGTTGTTTTCAGGACTTTTCTTTGCTTAATTTCTCATTTGTAGCCTTTATTATCTTCCTGTAGTTCACTCAGTTTATTTATGTCATCTTTTAATACATCAATCATTCTTTTGAGCTCTTTGTCAAGAATTCCATACACTTTGATGTCTTTCAAGTCAGTTTCCAGAGTCACTAACTTTTGCTGAAATTATGTTGCCATATTTTTTCTTTTTTCTTTTTCTTCTATTTCCTTCCTTCCTTCCTTCCTTCCTTCCTTCCTTCCTTCCTTCCTTCCTTCCTTCCTTCCTTCCTTCCTTCTTTGTGCTTCTGGTTTTCAAATAGTTTATGTCACCAAAGTAATGGTGAGGATGTGCTGATGTGTGTTACGCTTTTTATCCCATAGGAAATGGTTATAATGCCTTACATCCATACAAGTTTGAAAATTCCTAGAGGAGAGAGACATCCCCTCAATCGTTTGAGAGTTCTCTTTGGCCCAGATTTTCCTTGAACTTAAGACCTTCCTTCCCTCTGTTTGCTCAAGGCTTGGAGAACACCATCAGGCCTGGTGCTTGTCAGAGTGCCTTTAAAGGAAGATGTTTTTCTTTTCCTCTCATTAGGACATTTTGTGTAACCCTGCAATAGGCAATCCTGTATTTCTGTCAAATTTTATTTGATTTATGAAGTTGGTTATATTCTGCTCCTTTGGGAATTAGGTAGTTTTGTTTTTAAACAAGGTGCCTTCTTAACAGTGAACTCTTACATCTTACAGTCCTTGAGCGTCACATGCTCATAACTGCTTTTAGTAACAGAGTATCACACTGCAGGCTTTCAGAAATTTAAAGTCAGGGCTGGCAAGATGGCCTAGCAGGTAAATGCCCAAGCCTGGTGACCTGAGTTCAACCCCTGGATACATGTACAAGTGAGAGAGTTGATTCTTAAAAGTTGTCCTCTGACCTCCATGTGTGATGTGCATACAGACATAGCAGTAATGTTATTTTTCCCATTTATTTATTTATTATGTGTGTATGCACACATGCTCCTGTCGTGCATTTTCAGTTGTTAAAACAGTTTGGAGCTTTTATGAATGAAGCTGTGACCACCTCAGCAGCTATCTCTGTTTTGTCCCTGTGGGTTTTACTGTCTGTCGGTCTGTCTGTCTATCTATATCTATCTGTCTGTCAATCATCTGTTTTTGGTTATATGTATTATGTCTGTATATGGGCTTGTACACTTGGGTGCAGCTGCTCTAGGAGGCCAGAAGTGTTTGATTTCCTCTATAGACAATTGTGAGCCACCTGTGGATGCTGGGAATTGAACATAGATCCTCTTCCTTATTGGCTGAGCTACCTCTCCACCACAACCCCCCCCCCTAGATTAGGATTAAGATGCAGGTTTGATATCATACAGTTATTGTGATAAACCCTGTAAAACCTAGTGGTTTCTGTTATGCTTAATTTACTCAATGCTTTTAAAATACTGGACATTGGAGGATGCGTGAGTGTTTTATTGATGATGCAGTCACTAAATTTTGTACAGTTTAAGTGTAGGTGGTCTGGAAATGTAGTTCAGTGGTAGTTCTTGTCTAGCATGAAAGAGCTACATTTAGAAATTCAGGAAAGATAAGCAAGGATTGTTAAGGGAAAGCAAAATCAAATCAACAAAAACACAACCCCAAAACTCATCAATTGAAGACAGAGGCAGGGACAGGGTTAATGGGTAAGTCCTTATTACCACACACATGAACACCTGAATTTGGATTCCAAGTATCCACATAAAAAAAAGCCAGTCATAGTAGTAGTGATGTCTGTAACCCAGCTGTGATGGGCTGGAGACAGTAGGTTCTCAGACAAACACAGAGCAATAGAAGATGCCTGAGTCAGCCTCTGACCTACACACACTAGCTTGCAACAGAACCTTAGGTTTGATCCCTAGCACTGCATGAACCTGTTGTGGATTGCATGCCTGTGATTTCTACCATAGTGAGTTCAAGGCTAGCCTGAGCTTCATAGTATTTGCCTCTAACAAAGAAGATGAAAGAACTGATAATGAGTAACCTGTATCAACTTTAGCCTTATCAACTTGATGATGCTATTCATTAATTTGAGGAAGACTTGAAGTAGCTGCACAGCCAATGCATCTCATACATTGAAAAGATACAAGATCAGGCTACCCAGGGGCCTCCCTTGTAATTGTGTAGAAATGTAAAGGCAGCTTCTCTACTCTATTTATTACAAAAGTAATACTGGAAAATGTATAAATGAAGGTGCTTGATTTCTAATAAAACATGAATATTGAAACTTGAAATTCATAAAAATTTTCCCATATTGCATAACACTCGTTTTTTTCAAGGCATTAAAAATTTAAAATCTATTCTAAGCTCAGAAGCTATACAAACATGATGGCAGGTTAGATTTGGCCGTCCAACAACAACCTGCTGACTTCTGGTGTTGTGCATTTGTTTAATAGTTGTAGTCATGTCTTAACATTGAATTTTACTATTCACTTTTCTTTCTCTCTCTCTCTCTCTATGTGTGTGTGTGTGTGTGTGTGTGTGTGTGTGTGTGTATGTGTGTGTATGTGTGTGTATGTGTGTATGAATGTGTATTATTTTTAGCTGAAGACCAAAATGATTATTGCTGAAGAATATGATGGCTAAACTTGCATTTACAAAGTCTCTTTATATTCATTGTTTCTTTTAAGTTTTACAGTAATTATAAGGAATTACTCTTCAAAATAGCTTTCTCCTGGAGGCACTGCAAATGACAAAAAGCCAAAGCAAGCTTTCCTAGATGAAGCAGAAGCTTTGGCTACCGTGGCTCTACAGCTGTATCCTTAAAGTGTCCTTTCAGTGTGGGCTTGAAAAACCCTGGGGCATCAGAGTTGCACCCCGCACTCAGTAGTCATAGTATTGAGAGAACAGGTTCATGTAGGAAAGGAGTAGTTCTCATTTAGAACCAGTGTGCAGTATAATAGGAAGAGGGAGTGGGGAGTTTCTCAACTGAGGGCATTATGCACTTGCTGTTAACTTTCCTAGATTGTGTCTTTTGGCACTCATTGGTTGTTAATTTGCATTTTTTTTTTTTTTTAATTTACTGACTTGTAAATGTTGGTGAATGTTACTCTTCTTGACTTGTCTTTATGATGAAATACTAGTGTCCTATGTCAGAGGTCTTCTTCTGTTATTTTTACAGCAACAGTAAGTTTGATCATTGTCAGTGTTTTTTCAGCCCGTATCTAGAAACCCTAAGATTCTTGGTTCATCATGGTTTTGCTAAAACCAGAGGAGTGATAGGTGATGCTAAGTGGCTGTAGAACTTCCTTGTAAGGTCTGAGGTGGTCTGGTATACTTACTTGGAAGCTGTTGGAACTGCCATGTCAGGCTAGTTGACTGCATTTAGTCAAACATTCATTTGTGTAGAGCATGCTGTGTTTCATTATAAATATTCCATAACATGCACAGTTAATTCTACTGAAGAAGAAGGTGGGTGACTATTGGTGATACCAAGAAGGCAGGGGAGGAGGGTATTTTGGGAGGGCGATGAATCAAAATATATTGACATATGTATAAAATGTCATAATAAAATCTATAACCTTGTTTTCTATCTTACAAATTATATAAAGTAAAAATAAATTTATTCTGCTGAAGGAAAATTAGTAATAGATTTTGGAGAAGAATAAAAAGAGAGCATAATTATATCTACTGTGTAATTGTTTAGACTGGAAAATTGCTTAGTTTTGTAACATAATTATAACTACAATGATTTAAATTGCTTTAAGTTGTGGCAGTTTTCTATTTCTAATTCTTTTTTTTTTTTGTTTTTTGGTTTTTTTGTTTTGTTTTGTTTTGTTTTGTTTTGTTTTCCTGAGAGAGACAGAGACAGGGCTTCTCTGTGTGTAGTTCTGGCTGTCCTGGAACTCAGTCTGTAGACCAGGCTGGCCTCAAACTCAATAGATCTGCCTGCTTCTGCCTGCCACGTGCTGGGATTAAAGGTGTGTGCCGCCACCACCACCAGGCCCTATTTCTAGTTCTTAATGAGACTGTATATTTTGTTTTATATAATGTTGTTTACTTTGGTTAATTGTTGAATCATTAAATGCTTTCTTATTATATTGGTATTTATTATAAGATAAAGATTTTCTCTTTAAACATTTTAATATGATTTGTTCTGTTTATTGCAAATTATAACACTTTTACACACATGAATATACACAGAAATGGTCATTTATTAAACTTCTCATTTCTGATGTTAATGATTTGCTTATAGCTGGAATTTATGTTGTAATATTTGGTGAAGTAAATCAAGTCCTTTTAAACTAGGCAAATGATATTTGTGGTTTAAGAAACTGCTTTGTTGGTCTAGTGAAATGGCTCAGTTGGTACAGGCATCTGCCACCAAGCCTGCACAACCTGAGTTTGATCCTAAGATAACATGTGTGGGAAGGAGGAAGCCCTGTCCTGCAGGTGTCCTCTGACCTCCGCCTAGTCCGTGTGTCCGGTGTGTGTGTGTGTTGGAACAGGGAGGCATATTGAGGCACACAAACCAAATAACTAAAAACAGTAAAAACAAGGAAATACTTTCCTGATTTTCTGTGTAACATTTCTTTCCATTGGTTATTATTGTTGTTGACTTACTGACTTTAAGTATGAAGGATACATAAAAGTCCTGTGCGGTACTGTACACCATGGTTGTTTTCCTCTGGAGGTGACTTTTCTTGGTTGTTTTCTTAGTGATTACTTTTGATTGATTAAGGACTTCTAGTTTTGATGAAATCTTTAAAACTTTCTTATTTTTGCATGATAACAGTCTTGCTGTGGAACCCAGGTTGTTCTGAGACAAGGACTGGGTTATGGGTGTGCATCAACTTGCCTGGTTGATGAAAAGTTGTCACTTATTCTTCAGGGCTAGTAGTATTTGTTAATTCAATCTTCAGATTGATTTTTTTAAAATTTAAGTTGTTTTTAATTTAATAATTTAATTTTTATCACACACAAAATTAAAATAGGCTAAAGTTGTTTTTCCTTATAAACTTGTTAAATACCCAGGTCCTTAGTAAGACTAGTAAATGCTCTTAACCTCTGAGCTATCTCTCCAGTCTCTCTATTGACTTTAGGAAATAATTTTACAGTGGTTTGTATAGAATCTGAACTATAGAGCTGAAACTATAAAATCCTTCATTGTTAGTTTTTGTGGGGATATGGTTTAAAATAAAATTTAAGATGTGAAGATTTTCAAACATAGCTCTGCATATACTTATTTCAGGCACATTGTATAAACATGTAAATTTATTACATAAACCCGGTTGTCATGTATTTTTGGAGATAGCAGCATTTAAACACAAATGATCTCTCAAAGGGCTGAATCTTAATTTTATTACTCTCTTAGAATTTGTGCCAGGTTTTGGTTAATCATTATCTTGTTGATTATGTTTGGTTCCAGATGACTCATTTTTTAAGGAGCTTTATTGCAACATAACATATTTACTACAGGAAGCCTGGACGGAAACGGAGCATCAGGTTATTGGAGATTGTTTTTCTCCAGTCTTTATTGTACCAGGTGTTATTAAAGTTAATCATTTTTCAATAACCGTTTTCTCTGTAAAACCCAGTACTTGATTAACCAAATGTTACATCAGTTATTTCTTGGCAGACAAAAATATATCTTTGGTAACTGTTTACTTACACTACTGTACCATGCTTTAACTAAAATTAATGTATTTCTTTTTCATTGAGTTGAAATGATATTGCAGTTGACTAATAATTTTGGAATCAGAAATCTGAGGGTTGTTCTTTGTTTCTAAACTATACTAGCTTTGGAATCTTGGACAGATGTGTCTCTGAACCTTTACTGTTCATTTAAGTGAATGTCTGGATTCTAATGAATCTAGATAACAAATGTTTATCTTGGGGCCAGGTTGGTACAGTGTTTTCCTAGCTAGCATCGTAAAGCCCTGAATTAGATTCCCCAGCACCACATTAACTGGACAAGGTGGCACACACCTGTAATGCCAGCTCTCAGGAGCTGGAGGCAGGAAGATCAGCCATTTCAAGTTCGTTTCTACCTCAAAGCAAGTTTAAGACCTAGCTTAGGACTACATGATACCTAGCTTCAGAACAAGTTACTGAAGGACATAAAAAAAAAGGTCTAACTCTTAATGTGTACTCTTTTCTTTCTGAAGTTCATACCTGGCTAATAGAATTGGAGGATAGGAGGTAAATCTAAAGGACAATCTAAGAGTCTACTGCAGTCACCAACAAGTCTAGACTGTGAGACTTTTCTGTGGGGAAGTTTAATTAGCCACACCCACTCTGAACACATTCCACTTAGTCTGACAAGCAGTGGAAAGAGCATGTATACCTTCCTGGTCTACAGAGTGAGTTCCAGAACAGCCAGGGCTACACACACAAACCCTGTGTTTGGGGGGTGGGGGGAGAACAACAACAACGTAGACCTGCCTTCTGCAGCATAACAGAGACCCAGGGTCAAAACTAGAGCTCGAAGGGGAAAGAGGCCCATCTTCTATGGAGTGTGTGGGGTGATGAAGGATTCTGGTGCAAACAAACAAAGAGCTAAAAAGTATAATGTGTCAGGAGTACAGGGAATTAAAACCGTGAAAGCAATTTGATTCTGAAGATAAGGCTAAAATAAAATCTTCAGATGAGAAGCTGTTGTGGGTGAGTGGTCCCAGGTGGCTTATTCAGGAAAGTAGAATGGGAAAAGTCCAAATTGTAGCCTGGTGTCTGTCATCTCCGTAGAAGAGCAGTTAGATGTTCACAGGGACCTTGAAGTTCCTCAGGCTGATGGTGCTAGAAAAACTGGTTTAGGTGGCCAGTCTTGCATTAAATCTTGTTTGTAATTTGGACAGTGGGAAATTGGTTCATGGATAATGATGAGTGATTAAGTCAGTTAGTATCTAATTACAAGGAGAAAAGATGTAACAAGACACTCTTAGAGCAGGCATGTATGCCACAGCGATTAGGTAGGAAGTGTGATGTCTTCAGAAATACTGTGTGAAAGGTAGACGCTGACCAGCTGTCATTTTTACTCAGCAGGAGTAGAGATGATGTCTCTCAGAACACTCTTAGCTTCAGTGTGTGGTTCTGTCAAGAAGTTTTTGTAAAAGAACATTGCCAAAGGCATCCTATTGGGAGGGAAGAGAGATAGGAAAGAACAGAAAAGCCTGTTCTGCTTCTTACCAGCTAGATGGTGGATGTGTGCCTGGGAGCATTAAAGGGATACAGTTTGTTTTCGGGTGGTAAGTATTACATGAATTGACATTTGTTCAGGGTATTGGTTTTTTAACAGGACTAACAACTTCTAAGCAAATCAGGTTGCTGAAGTTTAGAATCAAGCTATTGCTAGTGTGTAGATGTGGTTAAGACTCAAGGATTACCACCTCTGACCTTTGCACTACATGTGACTGATAAGCTATGGACAGTGTATGTCTGAATTCAGTTTGAATGTTTGTGTAGATAAATGCTGGTTTGTTGGTTATTGTGATCACAAGTAATCCCCCCCCCCCCCATTCTAGATCCCCACCAGCTACAGTTGAAAAGAGAGATCCTATTTTAGACTCATAGACTTTCTTTGCAGAGACAGCAACCCTCAAACTAGCAGTTTGGCTCTCAACCTCACAACTATTCTAAATTCATAACTGAAGGAATGTTTAAATTGGGGGGACTTGTTTTATAGACACTCATATGATAGCATTGGCATATTTTTCATTTAATCTGTGGTGGGAAAAATGGACATAGTACATAAAGACTAAAAGTTCCAAGAGATAAGAGAGGAAAACGTCAAGCGTAATTTATGCAGGTTTTTTGCTGTGGCCTCTAAGCCCCTGGGATTGCCTGCTTTGCCCCTCTAGGGATGATCTTGGTAACTGAAACAAGTCACAGCCTCTAATTATTGCACGGAGCAGCAGCATGGCAATGGAATGAGTCTTTTATATTAATTTTTATGAGTGTGCGTGTGTGTTGAGATCAAGTTTCAGGAGTGTTTCTCCTTCCACCTTTGATCTCTGGAACTTGAACTCAGGTTCTCAGGCTTGGTGGTAAGCACTTGACCCACAGCCATCTCACCAGCTCCCAATATAATTTGGTCTATGAAGTTGAACTTAAGACTGAAACCTTTTTTAAAAAATTGAGATACAATTTATATGTATGATTTCACAGTTCTGTAATATTCAAAGGAATTGAAATAGCTCAAGCATTATTCACAGTAGTTGAAGCATATAATGGGTACCTTTTAAAATGTGGCATGTGTATATATAATAAAGTACCACTTGAGGAGGGGATTCTGTAATTGGGACAGCATGGCTAGCCCTAGAGCCCCTTACACTAACTGGACTTAGTGGAGCCGAGACTAGACAAGAACTGGGTGAACTTACATGTGGAATCCGAGTTACAGAAGTAGAGAGAGTGGTAATGGCCAGTGACTGTGGAGGTATGTGTGAGTGAGTGGGGGAAAGAAGAAGTCAAAGGATGCTGAGTTTTCAGGAGGAAAGATAGGAGTGTGCTGTGGTGACTACAGCACAGCATGGTGACTGCATAGAGCCAACAGCATGTGTTTCAAAGCATCTAAAAGGAAAACTCTTAAATGTTAACACAAACAAGTGATGATTATGTGAGGTGACCGATACATTAGCTGTTCTGATTTGATAAGTGGTCTTATACTTTCCTTATTACAAGCACTAAACAGTAGGATTATTCAACCCTGTATACAGATACAGTGCTGCTAAGCATTTTGTATATGTTTATCTCTTTATAAACAGATACTAGAAATTATTTTTTATAGTTACTTGATGACTTTAGACTTGCTGTATAATCAAATTGGTATCATAGATGATAATTCTGAACCCTGGTCGTTTTAATCTTATGCCTGCCATTGGATGAATTTATAAGCAAGGGTTGGTCAACTCTTTCAGTAAAGGACCAAGTAGAGCATATGGGCTACTTTTGTAAAACAGCTATAGAAAATACCTAAAATAGGGACTGGAGAGATTGCTCAATGGTTCAGAGCACTCTGCTCTTCCAGAGGACATGGGTTCAATTCTCAGCACCTACACTGTGGCTCAAAACCATCTGTAACTCAGTTCTTGGATCCAATGCCCCCTTCTGGTCTCTGTAGGCATATAATGCACAGACATACATTCAGTCAAAACAGCTACACCTAAAATAAGTAAAAATATATAAAAAACAATGGATATGAGTCGTTAAAAAACAATTTCATATAATTTTCATAGTTCATAAAATACTGTTTTGAATTATTTTTATCTACTTAAAAACTTGAAAAAATTCTCAGTTCATATAGACAAGTGATGTGATTAGAATTGTCTTGTGGGCAACAACTTACAGCTGAAACATCGGCTGTAATTGTTGTCTGCTGGGGTAATAAACATGGAGAGTCCTCATAATAGTTTTTAAGAATAAACTAGTTTGAGTTAGTGTAGTTACAAATTAGAAACTAATGTAAGTAAATGCTATTTTCACCAGAAATTTATTAAATTCTAAGGTTATAGGGCTTTAATTTTATACCTCTTGTTGTAATCTCATGTTTTTACTGTTTGTGTATATGTGTGTGTTAATGTATGTTCATACACACAGAGATTAAGGGATCAATTACCTTGCTGTGTATCTCAGACTGGCCTTTAAAGCAAAATCTTCCATCCATAGTCTCCAGTGGTGGGATTCTAGGAACACGTCACTGGATCCAAACTATATATATTTAGAAAGCATGTATATTCATCTCATTTGTAAGCAGTTGTCAGTTTGCTTCTCCCTCCCTCCCTCCCTCCCTCCCTCCCTCCCTCCCTCCTCCCTCCCTCCCCCCTCTCTCTCTCTCTCTTTCTTTCTTTCTTTCTTTCTTTCTTTCTTTCTTTCTTTCTTTCTTTCTTTCTTTCTTTCTTTCTTTCTTTATGGTCATGTGTCTTCTGGATTCCCATGGAGACTGGAAGAGAGTCAGATTCCCCTAGAGCTGGAGTGGCAGGTGGTTATGGGCCACTTTGAGTTAGAGTGTCAGAACTAAACTCTGGTCCTCTGTAAGAGCAGTACCTGCTGCTAACTGTGTAGACATTTCTCTAGCCCTCAAACAGATTTGAGATGGAGTCTCACTGTGCAGTCACTGCTGGCCTCACATCTGTAACCCTTCTGGATTCTTTCCCCAGTTACTACAGGATTACAGTGTGCCCCACCATACCTGCTTGTCAAAAGAAGGTTGCAGGCCAGCTTTCTTTGTGTCGATGCGGTGCTGAGACAGTGTGATTCTTCAGCTCAGTGAGAAGGGCAATGAAAAGTAAATGAAGAGCTCTCAAAAGGTGATTCATCCTAAAGTTACAAAATTGGCCTCTTAGATTACATTCTGACATTCATAAATTTGACCTTGAATGAATTTAGTGTAAGTTTGACTAATCTAGTATAAGTTTGGCTTACAAGCAGGGAGAAAACTACTTCCAGATGTGATCACTGATATATGATTCTGAATTAAAATGTTTAATGAAAACCTTAGTGTTGACAAATCAACACTAATAAAATAAGTCTGTCCTTATACACTCTGAAGTTTATCAGTAGAAGTTTACATTTTTGTATTTGGTATGTAAAAGATACAACTAAAAGTAAGCCAGTTTCAGCGTGACTAATAATAATTATAGGGCTATAGTGACCCTTTGTAACGACTGTGTACACAGTTGGTGCCGAGTCAAGCGTGCACCGATTTTTCAGGGATGTTCAGGGTGGGTTGAATCACGGAGGCACTTAAATGGAGAAATCAATAGATCTGTTAGCTCGATAGGAAGGGTTTCTAAGGAATTGTCGGAATGAGTGCATTGGTCAGGTTCTAGACAGAATTAGAGGGCTGATTTGTAATACTCTCAGGATCATCTATAGAATGAAATCCAGTTGTGGGGGGTGGGTTGGTATGCAGGCAGAACACTCTAGTTTAGCCCCGGCTCTCTTTTCCAGTGGAGTGTTTCATTATCCCGTGTTAGTAGATCGTGTATTTAACCTTCATTGTTCATTGATCTATTCAGTTATTCTACCACTATAGAATTTCCTCATTTATTTATTTATTTATTTATTTATTTATTTATTTACTTACTTACTTACTTACTTACTTACTTACTTACTTACTTACTTACTTACTTATTTGACTAGCCAGTTTCTCTTGGCCTTCAAGATTCAAGTCAAAAGTTTTTTTCTTTTAGGAAGATGATTTCTTTTGTACCATAGTCTTTACCCCTCCAACTTCCTAGCTCTTACTGTCTCTTTCACCCATGTGGCAGTTAATGTACTGCTTCAGTGACATGCCTTGTGAGAATACATTCCAACTAGATTGGAGGCTCCTTGAGTGTAGTTGCTATATCTTACACTTATTTTATGTTGGACTTAGTGTTACTTTTATTAGATATTTGGTAAGCATTTGACTTATCCTAGAACTTGAGTGAAATCTTAAACTCCATGAATTCTATATTTTGTATATGGAAAATTTTCTAGAAAAGGTTATTACTTCTGTTCTAATTTCATTCATTCATTCATTCATTCACGCATTCTTTTTTTTTTTTTTTTTTTTCAAGATGGAGTTTCTTTGTATAACAATCCTGGCTGTCCTATAACTCACTCTGTACACCAGGCTGATCTCGAACTCACAGAGATCTGCCTGCCTATGCCTCCTTGAGTACTGGGATTCAAGGCATATGGCACAATGCCTGGCTCCTAATTTTATTTTTAAATGAATTATATAAAAAAATTTAAATAGTAAAAATAATTTGTGAATATCCTTAGCTCAGACTCATAACATTTTGCTGTGTTTGCTGTATCATTATGTGTCTGTGTAATATTTTCTCTACTGAACCATGTAAGTAAGCTACAAGTACAATCAACTAAATAAAAGGCTGGCTAGTCAACAGATACTCCTCAGAGTAAAGGCACTGAGTTATACAACCATTGTATCCTAACCAAAGCCAGAAAATAAGTTATGCACACCTACTTTCCTAAGATAGAATAATTTTTTTTAATATGCTAAAACACTTTTTGATTATTGATTTTTATTTTATGTGTATGGGCATTTTGCCTCATGTATATCTGTACCACACACATTTCCGGTGTCCACGGAGGCTGGAAGAGGGTGTCAGATCCCCTTCAACTGGAATTACAGATGGTTGTGAGCCTCTCTGCACATGCTGAGAATTGAACATGGTTCTCTGGAGGAGCTGACAGTGCTGTTAATAGTTGAGCTGTCTTCCCAACCCCTTTAATATATTTTTAATTAAAATGAAACTACCTCATTTTCCTCCCTCCATCCCTTCAAAGGTACTCCCTCTCCTACTCCTCCCAACCCCCAACTCTCAAATTAATAGCCTTTGTTACTATTGTTATGTATATACATATATACATACATTTGCTTATTGTTACATACACACATGCATATATATTTGATTATTGATACATGCATACATATAATACAATAATACAAAGTGGTCAGCTTTGTACCACTTTGTATATACAATTCAATTACGAATGCAGGAAATTGTTATTGCTAAACTTGTTCATAGATATACATAGTGTATCTATGTATCTACCTGATATACATAGATATAGTAATTTATTTCCTGGCCCAGTCTAAGATTAAACATGGCACTTAAAAAAAAAAAGTGTTTCTTTAGTCTTTTAGGATTCTTCTCTTATTTAATCTGGAACTGAATTGTTCTTTAGAGTAATCCCCCATCCCCACAACTCTGGCATTTAAAGATTACCAAACATTTATTTTGTAGGATGAGCATAAATTTAGAGTAATCCCCCATCCCCACAACTCTGGCATTTAAAGATTACCAAACATTTATTTTGTAGGATGCATTTGAGGTTGCTAATTATTACATCACAGCTAGATTTAGGATGTGCAGTTTTTGTAAACAAGTATACTATTTAAGTGATGTGTATTTGGCATATAATATATATCGATTCAGTAAATAATACAATTTAAATCCTCACAGTTGATTATAATGGCTACTTTTGAGTTTAGTACTACTATGACCAAGACATGCCTGTGATCGGTTTCTGAGCCTGCCACTCATCTGTGTTCTCTTGGCTTTAACCCCTCTGGAAGTTCTCCCTGCCCTCCTTTCTTTGCCACTCACCTCTCTGCTCTAGCTTCCAGAGTAATGAGGATTAGAGATGTGTACCACCACACCCCATGAACCTTTGTAGTTTTTACATCTGCAGTTTCATACACCTGCAGTTCATAGAACACTATGTAATATTTACACCTTTGTGAGGTGAAATAGGATAATGTATACAACACTAAATACTTGTTTACTATATACATATATACATATATACATATATATTTGTTAGTTTTCAGTATAATTATTCAAAAATAGTGGGAACATATAAGAGCATGATTTTTGGTTACATTTTATAATGAGATCAATAATACCTTCTCTCTGGTGTTGTTTAATGTAATTTTCAGACAACCTTTTTATAAATATGTACAGTGAAATTCATCTATGTATATATGCAACATTTAATATAACATAATCACATATGACTGATTTTCACAGTAGTTTTTAAAAGGTAATTAATACCTCAAAAGTGATTAAAATGACTTAAGGTTGTTTGCCTATACTAAATAACCTTGGATCTGTGCTCTTGTACTACAGTGTCTTAAAAGTACTGTTTCTTGGGGCTGGGAGTTTATCTCAGTGGGTAAAGTTCTTGTCTGGTGTGCATGTGGCCCTGATTTAATTCTCAGCATCCTATGAACCTGGTGTTGGTGGTCCATGCCTGTTTTCCCATCAATCCGGAGATTGTGATAGGGCCATCATGAGTTCAAGGCCAGCTTGGGCTATGTGAGACCTGGTCTCAGCAACAAACAAATAAAAATATGTTTTCTCATTGGCCAGTTGTAAGTTCCTTGTCTTAACAGCTGTGCCTGGAGCGCTTTCTAATTTGTTTTTTTGTTGGCTGCTAGTTGGGGAAGTAGTCACTGTGGGTCCACTTTTAGAAAATGTAGTTAAGCCACTTAGAAAGGGCCAGAGGAAGCCTCTTGTTTGTTTTGGTTTCCCTCCCTCCCTCCCTCCCTCCCTCCCTCCCTCCCTCCCTCCCTCCCTCCCTCCCTCCCTCCCTCCCTCCCTTTCTCTCTCTCGCTCGCTCATCCTGGAACTAGCTCTTGTAGACCAGGCTGGTCTCAAACCCACAGAGATCTGCCTGCCTCTGCCTCCTGCGTGCTGGGATTAAAGCTGTGCACCACCACCACCCAGCTCAGAGGAAGCTTCTTGAAAACAGCTAGTTTTCTTCATTGGTGCTCTACAGCTTTAGTTTGGCTGGAAGTTCTCTGCTTACACTCTCATTCTGATAAGTTAAAGTTTAAAAAAAAAAAAAAATCAGTGGCTTTCTAAGTTTGGCATAATGTAAAACAAAATGCTAATTTTCCTTTGCTTTCCTAGTTCCTGATTCCTCTCCTGTTTTGTCTAATCTGTACTATGGCCAGAAAGTTGTCAGTCAGTAAGGGTGCTGCTTTGGAAAGTGGGACTTGTACCCAAATTCTGCTGTTTTTCCTTTCAAGGAGGAGGAAGTAAGGATACATTCTAAGGATGAGGTGAAGGCAGAGAAGTTGGAAAGTAATGTAGAGACACACCTGTGATCAGCATTGGGGGTGGGTAGGGGCGCTTAGGCAGGATGGCCATCAAGTTCACTTGCAAGTTTGAGTGTGTTAGAAACCTTTGCTGTCACATAGAAGTGCTGTGTAGGTGTGCTTTATTCCCGTGTGTGGAGTTCTGGGAAGGTGTCACCACTTCATTACCACCTGCTGTGTTCACTGGCTGTGCTGCACAGTTTGCTGGTCAACTGACACAAGCTGAATAAGGAATTGCCTTCATCAGATTGGCCTGTAGGCAATTTCCCTGTGAGGGAAATTTCATCATTAATGATAGATGTGGGAAGGTCCAGCCCACTGTGAGCGGTGCCACTCCTGGACAGATGGTTTTACACAACCTCCTCTGTTGTGTAAAAAGGTAGCTGAGCAAGCAATAAAACTCAAGCCAGTGGGCAAGGTTCCTCCTTGTCCCTGCCTCCAGGTTCCTGCTCTGACTTCCCTTCATAAAGGGACTGTAAGCTGTAAGATGGAATAAATCCCTTTTCTCTCCCATGTTGGTTTTGGTTGATGTTTATCACAGCAATAGAAAGCAAACTGGGACTCTGCTGAGCTCTCTCTCCAGCCTGATCGAGCAGTTAATTTGAGCTAGGTTGCTTTTTTGCTGGGAATATATTTAGAATGTATAAGGTTTATCATCAAAAGTCTTAGCCAGCCTCCTTAGAGGAAATGGTCTGGATTTAATAGGGTTTTTGAAAATATCAATCATTGAGTAACTGCCTCCCATTTTCTACAGTTATTATATACCAAGTCTTCGAGGGTTACATTATTTCTTGTGTTTATTGTAATTCACTTATCTGATTTAGAGAATACATGTTAAAATCCTTTGTCCATTTCTATAAATGGGATGGCTGGATTATAGAAAAGAATGTAACTTGAAATGTAGTACATCTTGCTGGATCTTTCATTGCAGTGGTTTGTAAACAAGCGCTTCCCCTCAGAAGGTAGAGAAATGCAGATGGAATGAATCTGAGCCGTTTGGTGTTGTTAGGCTTTCTTGATTATTTCATAATAATCTTGTTTTAATTTTATGTGCCTAGTCAGGGAGGCTGACCCATGTTCCCTTCCTACAAACAGAATTGGCCTGTGTATGGCTATTCTTTGTTTTCTGTTGGACTGGGGCCTTTTTGTTGGTGTATAGGCTATATTTACATATTTCTCTTACGTGTTATATACCTTGTAGCCTGAGATTTAACATGATAGGCAAATTAGCCACAGAATATAGGATGTATAAATAGTATGCAAAAGTCTAAACATTTGTTTTGTTTTAAAAGAATAATGCTGCCCTAAGAAATGGCCTGTAATTATCTAATATGTGTTAATTATGTGTTCACAGTGCAGCAATGTCTACATCTTTTGTGACTGTGCTGTGGTTTTGAGACATTGTGGGTGGATTGCAAACAGCTTGCCAGTTCTGTTTGTTTTGTCTGATAGTCATACCAAAATTAAAGTAAAATTTATCTACTGAATCTTTTATATACTCCAAGGTTCTACATCCTTATTTTATATATGTGTATAATAATAATAATATGTGTATGTTTCTTGATCTGTGAAGGGTGACCAATGTATATTTAAAAAAAAAACAAACAAAACAAAAACCTCAGCAGCTTTTAAGACCATTATGGACAAAAGTATGGAAGTTCCCTAACATTTTTAAAATTGTATTATCATGTAGTCTATAGTACTCCTAGGTACATATTTGAACGATAGGAAATTCAGTATATCAAAGATCACTATACTTCCATGATTTAGCATCGGTCACAATAGACAAGATATAGAATCAATTTAAAGTGTCTACCAACAGATGACTGGATAAAAGAAACTGTAATACTTTATTCATTTTTAGAATAGAAAGCATTGCCATCTTCAGCAACACAGACGAGCCTGGAGGGCATTATTAAGTTAAAGAAGCTGGACATGTAAAGGCTTTATATGATCTCATTTCATATAGAACCTAGAAGTCATTGGACTCAATATAAGAGTTGTGGCGTTTCCCCAGGACCTGGAAGTAGGGTTATGCTGTAGAGACTGGGAGGATGTGGACACAATTTCAGTTAAAAAGGAGTAATTCTAAGGAAGACTCCTGGTACTTTATTTACATTATGCTGTACATTTAGGAACTTGCTGATAGTGTGTGTGTGTGTGTGTGTGTGTATGCAAATGCACAGAGGCAGAAATAGTTTCATGAAGTTGATATTTTCTTCTTCCACTTTTATGTGGGTTCCAGGAATTGAACTTAGGTTGCCTGGTTTATGTGGCAAGCACCTTTATCTGCTGAACCATCTTACCAGCTCTGAGACTAAATTAAATGTCTTTAACAAAGAAAGTTGTGTGAAGTGATGCACATACCTTGATTTAGCCATTTCATAATATCAAAATGTCATACTGTATTACCATATACACAAACTTATCAATAAATAATGTAAATGAGAGGATGAAGAAGTATGTGACCATTGATATTTAGTTCCTTAAAAAAGAAAAATTTTGATTCTTTAAGCAGATTGCCAAAAAATTTCCACGAAATTCAAGAAAGGGAATCTATTTAAAAAGCAAGGCTTTCTTGAACCTTGTGCTAAAGTGATTAAACAGTCTAGTCTTTTTCTGTCAGCTTTATGTTCATATAAGTATATGATACACATATGGTATATGTATGAGTACATATTCTCGTGTGTGTGCGTGCGTGTGTAGTGTGTGTGTGTGTGTGTGTGTGTGTGTGTGTGTAAAACAGTGGTTGATTACATTATTTTCTACCACTTTTTATAACATTTTTTAAAAAATCATTTTTGTTTTGTGTGTATGGGTGTTGCTTGTATATGTCTGTATACCACTTGCATGCAGTGCCCATGGAAGCCAGAGGAGAGGGTCATATCCCCTGAGACTGAAGTTACAGTTGTAAGCTACCACATGGGTGCTGGAAATTGAACTCTGGTCCTCTGCAAGAGTAGCCACTGCTGACCATGGAGCCATCTCTCCATCCCTGTTTGTTTTAAATTTAGATAGTCTCTCACTGAACCTGGGGCTTGCTCATTTAGCTAAACTGACTACCCAGAAAGCCACAGAGATCCTCCTACCTCTGCTTTCCCAGCACTGGGGTTACAGATGTCATTACCACTGGTGCTGGGGAGTGATCCAAATGAAGGCCTTCATTCTAACACAGCAAACACCTTGCCAACTGGACTGTCCCTAGCCTTTCTTTTTAAACAAAGAATTGGAATATCCTACCTGTTTTTAAAAGTAGCATGAGTCTCTTCAGGCTGTTCTATCCACAAAGAAAAGGCCTAACCTGCTCGTCTAAGAACTCAGCTCTGTGTGAGGTGCCAGTGATGCCTTTGGCCTTCACATATAGGGTATCTATCTTAGGAACGACTTTGATAGGTTCTGTTGACACAGCTTGTGGTTGGTTGACAAATTTATCAGAGTCACATTCATGCTGTACTCTATTGTATTTTGTTTTATATTTTTTGCCTCTCTTCCAGTTGGTGTCGTCTTCTAGGGTCAAAAATCCAAACCATAACAATGCCTAGTGTACAGTTAGTGTACTGTTAAAAATGATTGTCATATAAACACATGTGTTGTTTAATCTTTTCCTACAAGTCCCAATTTAATTAATTTTACAATTTTTGATTATGAAGTGGAATTTAATGAATAGTAAAATATGCAGTGTCTCTGTTGTAGCTTGTTGTTTTCCACCAGCCTTCCCGCTGCTGATCTGGCGCGCCGGCCCCAAATAACACTCAGAGACTTTGTTTTTGATACAATCCTGTTGGCCAGTTACCATTATTGTTTATGGGCTAGCTCTGTCTTAATTATTAACCCATTTCTACTTATCTAAGTATTTCCATGTGGTCATCTTATCGGAGAGCAGCGGGCCCGGCATCTTCTTTCTCAATGCTCTACATCCTGACTCCTCCTTACTACTTCCTCTTTCCTCCTTGTCTCCTAGCCCCGCCTATCTTGCTTTCTCATTGGCCCAACGGTGCTTTATTCATTAACCAGTATGGGAAACATATTTACAGGATAACATCTCCCATCACTCTGTGCTGGTGCTCTTAAAGCCAGGTTTTAATAAATCTTTAACTGTAGAACTTACACATTCTTAAGGCAGTCTAGATATGGGCTTAGCAGGCTTTTATTTTGGAATAGTGAATATTCTGTACATATATACACATCCATGCTTGTTTTGATTTGCTTGTTTTGTGAAACAGCTCACTCAGACTGGTGTTATCTTGAAATTCTTCTGCCTATTGGTGGGATGCTGGGATTATAGGCATGCTTTACATACTTGTTAATGAATTATCTCATTTTATTTTTCCATACTTTTATATGTTAGATGTTCTTAATCTCATTTTAAAGATGCATAGCCCGGGGCTGGGGAAAAGGCTCAGCAGTTAAGTGCACTGGTTGCTTTTCTGAGGATCCAGGTTCAATTCCCAGCACCCACATGGCAGCTCACAGCTGTCTGTAACGCTAGTCCCAAGAAGTTTCACACTCTTTTCTGGCATCTGCAGGCACTGCATGCTCATGATACACAGACATAGATGGAGACAAAACACCTATACACATGAAATACAAATAAATGTTTTAAGAGATTACAAAGATGGACAGCCTAGGTATAGAGATGTTAAGAAACTTGCCCATGTGTGTAGCAAAATAATAGCAGTAGGTTTACCTTGAAGCTGCTGGTGAGCCTCAACCATGGTTCTCAGCTAGAATCACAGTACTCTAGTAGAGTTGGCCTTAAAGCCAATCTGAAAATGGTCGATTACACCCCCCCCTCCACACACCCATAATATCTGTATCACTGTTGTACCCACAGTTATATGTAGCCACTCTGGTCTTTACTGTAGTTTTCAGCATTCACAGTTGGGAAAGATTTTTGATGAATTTTCCCACCAACAGTCTGCATAACACTGTTAAATACTATCAAAGTATTCATCGGGATAATTTCCTTGTCAGCACCAACTTGATTTCTCTGCATCCTGTGACCAAAGTATGTGATGGTAACTTCTTACCATCAAGTTCTGACAGTGATATTAAAGCAGTGACAACAGCCTGTTTTATTTTGAGGGTCTCCAGGATACTTCTTAGCAACAAGGAAAGTATCTCACACCAGCACTAGAAATTTCATTTGACAACTTAACAGCTTCTGAGGGGAGCATTATCTACTGCTGTGTAGAGTAACCCACACACACATACACATGCTTGCACACATGCATGCGCGCGCACACACACACACACACACACTGAACTTTATGAATAATAGTTTCCATATGGCCTTTTCAAACATCTTTAAGTGTTAATTATTCTTGCTCCCACTTCCTCAGCCCTTCCCCCTTCCCTCTTCCATGTGAGTCTTTCCCCTTCATATAATTCACTGTCTTTTTAAAACTGAAAAGTAAAACACTTCATTTTTCATATAAAATAATAAAAATAAGTTAAACTCCTGGGTGTAACGGTGTGCACCTTTAATCCCAACATGCATGAGGCAGAAGCAGGTCGATCACTGTGAGTTTGAGGCCAGCCTGGTCTACATAGTGAGTATTAGGATACCCAGGGCTACACAGTGAGGTTCTGTTTTTAGAAGAGGAGGAAGAGAAGGAGTTCAGAGTTCTATGTTGAAGCCTAGTAGTGCGTGCGTGCGTGCGTGCGTGCGTGCGTGCGTGCGTGTGTTTTAATCTAGCCTCTTGACTAAATCTTAAATGCTAACAGCAGAGAATGTTCTTACTAATTTTTATCATTAGGGCAGGCTGGGACAAGGATGGTCTGTCTTGAAACCCACCGAGAAACAAGGAGACGTGCCTGGAGGTGCTGAGGGGATGGCAGAGCTCCCCCTTTTGTTTATTGTCTGTCATATAGTTCTAATACGGCCGCTTCCAGGACCTTTCCTAAATCATGAGATCTCATGCAGACTGTGTGGGGTCTGTTCTCTCCTCCCACTTTTATGTGAGTTCAATGATGAAACCCGCCTTGCCCAGCCGTCATGAAGGCCTTGTTCTGTTCTGTGTTGTTGTTGTTGTTATTGTTGCCTTTTTTTTTTTTTTTTTTTTTATAGGAACCTCTATCTCTTGCATGTCACAAGGTAATGTCTACTCCTCACTTTGTCCTGTCTGCTGCTGATACTGGAATATACAAATTGACCATGGGGACTGCCTCATGTGATATTTTTTTCCAGGTATATAAGAAAATTGGAGGAAAAAAACCCAGTTCTCTATAGGGCTTTATGATCTAGTGAGAAATTTGAAATTAACTGTATTAAAGGCTAATTAGCTGCATCTCAAAGGAGTATGGACTTTCAGGTTCACACTTAACACTTAGCTCAAGCTCCTTGAACGGGGCTACTCAGCAGGTGACCTCCACAGATGCATCGTTGGCACAGAGACAGATTTGGTCATCTCTCATGGTTTGCCTATATGAACTCTCAGAGATAAACTCTTCAGGTCCTTATAGAGGATGGTGTTTTAATCTCTAGTTCACTTATGTCACTTAATACAATGTAAGTGATATGCAAATAGGTATGATACTCTATGTTTAGGGAATGACAGCTGAAGAAGCATGTTTGTGTATGGATGCATATATGTGTGTGAATGTGGTCACTGAATAGACAAAAGAATAAAAAGTAGAAGACACTTTATGTGTTTCTACTTGGTTGGTTGAGTAAATGATTAGGTTACGTGCACCAGGATAGGGAAGAAAGGAAAAGAAACAGGAGAGAGTAAGAATAATGGGCTGCCTGGGATCTCAGGAAATTGAGGTCCCTGCAGCAGAAGTTCATTAGGTCTCAGACTTGGGATGGACACCTGGAGACTTATATTTGGGAACAGTATTGATATCTAGCTTGTAACTGGAATAACTGGAGTCATAAGAATTGATGGCTTTAAATGAGAATAGAATAGGGCCAAGCTCATACCATAGAGAAGATAGGAAAATTAGCAGGTAATGTAGATACAGGAAAGAAGAAACTATATCACAGCTTACAAAGATACCAAAGGACAAACTCAGTTTGTTTGGCTGTTAGGGGACCTTTACCACAGAAGTTTCAGTGGAGTGATGAAAAAAAAAAAACAAAAACAAAACCCACAACTGCAAAACACTGAAGGAGGACTAGGGGACAAAAGCAGAATGAAGAGTCTGACTGCAGGTGGAAAGGAATAAGAAGTTGGTAGAGGTGAGGGTGGGGGGTGGGTGCTGAACCAGGCCCGCTATGTGTTCAGATGGAGACTAGTAGCACACAGTGATTTGTGCTGACAGGAAAGGGCACGCAGCCAGGGCCCTGTAAAGAGACTTTTTTTTAAATCTAAGAATGAAGGAAAGATTTAAAAAGCACAGATAAAGTTGGTGGGTGGGTTCCATATCTGTAGATTGAAACAGCTGCAAACTGAGCAGGACATGGTGGCACACACCTTTGATCCCAGCACTCAGGAGGCAGAGGCAGGTGAATCTCAGTGAGTTCCAGGCAAGCCTGGTCTACAGAGCAAGTGCCAAGACAGCTGGAATACTGACTTAAAGGGTGTTAGAAGGGCCATAAAACCAGCATCTCTCTAATCTTCTCCTTCATCCTCTCTTGCCCTTCATAGAAGAATATGGACCTGAGAAGTAAGAATTTCTCTTCCTCAAGCTGGGTCTTGGAAATTGAACCCTTGTCATAGTTTAGCTTCAGTTGTCAACCTGACACTTCTCAATTGAGGAATTGTCCCATCAGATTGGCGTGTGTATTGGTCACTTTCTTAATTGCTAAGAGATACGGGAGAATCCAGCCCATTGTGGGTAGCACTGTCCCTGGGCAGATGGGCATATGCTGTATAGAAAAGTTAGCTGAGCGAGCCTGGGGAAGCTAACTAGTAAGTAGTGGTCCTCCATGGTCTCTGTTTGAGTTCCTGTCTTGATTTCCCTTGAAGATGAAGAGCCTGGGGAAGCTAACTAGTAAGTAGTGGTCCTCCATGGTCTCTGTTTGAGTTCCTGTCTTGATTTCCCTTGAAGATGAAGAGCCTGGGGAAGCTAACTAGTAAGTAGGGTCCTCCATGGTCTCTGTTTGAGTTCCTGTCTTGATTTCCCTTGAAGATGAAGAGCCTGGGGAAGCTAACTAGTAAGTAGTGGTCCTCCATGGTCTCTGTTTGAGTTCCTGTCTTGATTTCCCTTGAAGATGAAACTGTAATTTACTTGTGAGCTTGAAAACAAAACAACAAAAACAACCCTTTCCTCCCCAGTTTGCTGTGGTCAGAATTAGAACAAACTCCCCCTTTCTCCAAAGCAGGCCATAATGCTGATGATTGCCTCTAACTTTCCCTCAGCTGCCCGACCAGAGATGGCCATTAAGAAATTCTGTGACCAACCTTTCTTCATAGTAGATAATAAGATTTTCATTCCAGAAGGGATCTTACTGTATACCTGGGAGGAAGGAAGGTCACAGAAGCCAAGAAGAATCTTAATTCTTTGCTTCATTTAGCTCATACCCTTTTTGTCAAACCACATAGCAGCATATTTAAAAAACAAAACAAAAAAAAAAACATATTTAAAACAAAACAAAACAAAAAAAAAAACCTTAACTTTCCTTGGGCCTTGAGTCATTGATTAAGTAGATGTTACTCTTTTCTTTTGCTGGCTTTTCATTAACTGACACTGGAGTGTCAGCTCTGGCTGTTATAGAGAGACCACATCTTTCTACCACTTCAGTAGTGTTTTATCTCTACCCTTTCATTTCTGATGTCTAGTGAATAGGGATTAAGATGTTTTAAGTCTTTGTTTTAGTTACATTTCTCACTGCTGTGGCAAACATCTAGCAAAAGCAACTTAGGAAAATAGGGGTTTATGTGGGCTACTGATGGTTCATTATGATGGAAAAGGCATGATGACAGTATCTTGAAGTAACTGGTCAAATTGTACCTGCAGTCTGGGCAGAGAGAGAAGTGTTGATACTCAAGTCAGCTTTCTCTATTTTATTTAGTCCTGAAACCGTCTGTGAAATGTAGCACCACCTACATTCAGGGAGAGTCTTCCTATGTCAATTCAATTTAGAGAGACCCTCACCAACACTCGGGGACTTTTTTTCTTCCAGGTGGTCCCATGACATTGATCATCACAGTTTTTTCCAGCACCCCCTCTTCCCTTTCCTCCTATCACCTCTTTTTCCTCTGTCCCTCTCTCCCCTTCCTCTTCTCCATTCTTTCTTCCTTTCCCCTGCTTCCATCCCTTCCTCTCACCTCCCCTTTTCTACCCTCCAGGCCCTTTCTTTGGCATCTTAGACCGTTTTTAGATATAATATTTACATGCTTGAAGGAGTTTGAATATGTCTTTTAGGAGGGTTGTTCAACTGTAATAATAAAATAGATGGTTCTTGGACTTAGAAACTAAGCTTTCTGACCTGAAGTCAAAGTTATTTGAGAAGTTAGAATTACCTAAATAAATATTAGCATATTACACTCACATTTAATGTGGGAAAGAGTTGGTTGTGCTGTAATGCAAAAGAGAAGTGCTTTCTTTAGGACCTAGGTAGAAAGTACCTTACAAAACTTGACAGCCCTACCCTCATGAGGCTGTAATCATTTAGTGTAAAGCATTATAAACTAGGTTGAAATTCAGAGACTGTAGTATAATAAAAAACTTCCCAGCTCCCCATGCATCATTATCAAGAATTTGAAGGCTTCCTAGCCTGTGATGTTTCAAACAGATTTCACCCTTTGCAGATCTTAAGTCCTGTTAATCTCTCAGCGGCCTGTGCTTTGATGGGTCGGTACCAGCTGTTAGTCAAAGCAGAAATGCTTCCTGGGATCTTCTTGTAATGGCTCCTACTTTCCCACAAAGATTGTTGGAAGTATTAATGTGGCTTGCTTTCTCCATTCCTCTTCTACCAGTTTACCAATTTATTTATCCATGTGTCCACACCTCATCATTTGGGTTAGGGTTAGGTTTCATATATTACTGTTTGCTTGTTGTGTGATGTGTGAATGTGTTTATAGCAGTCATATGCTTGTATTTACTTTGGATTGGTTTAGATTTACTTTTCTTAAATATAAAGTTTTAAAGTAACAAATTGAAGAAAATCCTCTGGCATCTTTTGTCACTTTTTATGAATTTGTTCTTTAGTTGACTTTAGACGTGCTCACACAAAAAATACACCATGTTCATTGTCTCCTGGCTTTATATGGTGTTGTAAGACAGGCTGAAAATATTTATGATTTGTATCATCACACATTGACATTACTTGTAAGCATCAATGATTTAAAACTGGAGTATGTAAGCAACTGTGGATTGTTTCATCTTTATCAGTTAATTGATACTACTTTAGCTTTAACATTTTTAGATAATTTTGAAAATGACTTTTTGTTAATTATATTTATTAGTAAAATTCTTATAATTCATCAGTCTAAATATTTAGGTTTAATGAAAAGTGATCTTTCTTTATACTTCAAGTGAGTTTCATTTTAAACAAAAGAAGAAGGAAAAAGGAAATATGACTTGCCACTTTTTGCACGCACATTGTTTATTTTTATTTCCTACAAGGAGAAAAAAAACGCTCGCTTTGGCACTTCTGAACTGTTATTTATAGAAACTGTATTGTGTTGCATTTCAGAAGGAGAAATCTAGGGTTTGGGTTTGAAGGAGCAGTTGGAGATCCTGAAAGCAAAGCCTCAGAACAACCACATACATCACTGTGGTGAATATTGGAGGTGCGCACTAACCCTGTCTGCTGCCAGGGGCGGTCCAAGGCTTTGTCTGTTCCTATTTGTTCTTCTTCAGCTTCTTTGTCACTTTATAAATGAGTAGAAAACATGTAGTTCAAAGATGGAAGGGACAGGAGAGGGGCTGTCTTCAGCAGGTTTCATGTGTGCCATTGTAGAAGTGCTTTGTAGTAGGCCATCTGGACCGAGAGGATTTCCTCAGAATGTCAGCTATGTCATGAGATTTCGGGCTGGAGTTTGCATGGAGTGTCTGGGAAGGAGACAGGAAACAGGCGGAAGTGCTAAGAGCGGAAGACAGTTTGCCTGGTCCCCTTAAGTATGTGGTTCCTGTACACAGCTGAGACCTGAGATCCCGGGCCTCTCCTCGCTCTTAAGTACACATGACAATAATGCCTTAAGTATTTGCCTAAGTACTCTGCGTGCTTAAGCCTGTACTCACTTTATAACAGATGTGTGGAGACGGCAGAATGGGTTTTGTGCTGCATGATTTTCTTCTATGAAACATGGTTGAGTATGTAATATGTATTATTCTTGAGGAGAAAAGATTAAGGCACCTGCTTTAATGGACAGTATCAGATTGTGTACTTTATCCTTTAACGAAGTCCTACCAAAAATTCTCATCAGAAACAGAATTATCTGCACATCTGTTAAATTTTATACTGAGTTAATGATAGAAGAATATACAATTCTTTTTTTTAAGTAAGCATCATCCTTGGATTACAGTAGTAAAATGATTTTATTTTCATTTTCTTAAAAACAATTTCTTGTGTTGTATTAAGTAGAGAACAAGTGTGTCTTAGTGTTCTATTGCTGTGAAGAGACACTACGACGAAGGCAAACGACTCTTAAGAAAGAAAGCGTTTAATTCTGGGCTTGCTTACAGTTTCAGAGACTTTAGTCCGTTTGGTTGTGGTGGAAGCATGGTGGGCAAGCAGGCAGGTGCTGGAGAAGTAGCTGAGAGCTACATCCTGATCTGTAGGTGGAGGAAGTGGGCGTCAGGGAGACCTCAAAGCCCACTCCCAGGGATATACTTTCTCCAACAAGGCCATGCCTCCTGATCCTTTGAAAAATGTCACTCCTGGTAACGAAGCATTCGGTGTATGAGCCTTCTGGGGCCATCCTTATTCAAACCACCACAAAGTATATCTCTGTTGCCGTTTCACTTCCTAAGTCAGAAAGAAGTTGTCCTTTTATATTATTACATTTTTGAATAGAGGTGATTAACATTATGTACTACAAATTTAAAGTACCCAAGTTTTACAAAATTAAATGAATTATTTAGTTAAAACTCTTGAGAGAAGGGTTTTACTTTGGAAGTAGGATATTATGATAAGTAGGAAACATTAATTCCTATATGAATTTGTCTTCATGTGTGCATTTGTGTTTTTATTCATACATTTTATTATTTCCTAGAATTATTCTTAGCTATTGAGGAATATGTAGTGACATTGACTTCTTGATATGGACTTCTGTCATTTCCGACTTTCTACAGCAGTATTTAATGATAACCAGTTCTAGTTAATAGTTAATAAAGATAAGTTGGTGAGGGCTGGTAAGGTGGCTCAGCAGGTGGGGGGAGGGACCAATTTACTGAATGAATATCTTTTTCTGTGATTTACTAGTGTGAAAGATCAGTTGTAGATTTTGTTGTGTCTTTAAAGGTAGTATTTGGAGGCCTTCGAGAAATGTGTAATGATTCTATGCCTCTCGTTACTGATATACTTTTGAGTATTATATTTACACTTTACAGAAGGATTTCCATATTGAATTAAAAAAATCAGTTAACTGAACTTGAACTGAAAATTTATGTATGCTATTAGATAGGTTTGCGTTACAGTGTAATTTTACTTTGCTTTCTTATTTAAAAATTTGTGGGGGTCCCTGCAGGTGTCACTGCCAGGGAGGAACAACCCTCTTGAGGCAAGAAGGACATCTTGTTCAGCATGGCTTAGTTAGTCGGGATGGTTCAAACTTCTAGAGTCTGACAGCAGGCAGTTTATTTTGAAATATTTAAGTACACTACAGCTTTGGGGAAGTTTCCTGATGACAATTATCTCAGTCCCATGTGTACAGTAAAGCTTAAGATGTGGCTACATCAGAACTCTTGCAAAGTAACATGACCATGAAGATGGATTCTATCACTTAGGTCCTAGGATCCGGTATGGTCTCTGACCAAGATAGTGTAGAGGTCACCAGACTGTAAAGTACATCTGATATCACCTAAAAGGATGGGTCCTATTGACTGTAAAGCAATGCTTAAGACAGAGGTGTAGGGAGGCGGAGTCTGGGGTAAACATAATTGAGGTGAGCCCTGGACCTACTGATGGCACAGCTCACTAGGCTGTCAACAACGTCCACTCGCAGTCTTCTGTGTGGAAAACAGGTTGTACAAATCCCTTCTGTTGAAGACACAGGTCTGCGTGCTTAACATTCTTGGTTTCTCTAGTCCCTGTCTGTGAGCAGAAAGACTCTGTGCCCTCTACAAAATGTGTTTTGTTTTGTTTTTGTGGAAAATTCATCTAAAATTAAAAGAGAACTTCTCTGAAATCCTATTTCCCAGAGACTTGCTCCAGCATTTCTATGTGTGTTTACCAATGGAAACAGCTCTGCACAGGTACAGCATTGATGGTGCCCTGCAGGTTTTCTTATAGTGTGTCCCTTCCTATTAAACTGTGTTTATAGATGCTCACTGTCCTTTTTAAGAACTCTTTGACGTGTCAGGATACAGTATCTTACTTGATTAGCTCCTACTGGCTGTCATTTGGGCTAATAGAGTTGTTTAGCTATAAGCAATATGTGCTGTTGCAATGGTTTCTCATTCTGGACATGTCTAGTGTTCTGTGTAATCTGCTATTGCTATTCTGATAAGAACTGCCTAGCAATTTAGCCAACAGTGGTGGTGCATGCCTTCGGTCCTAGCTCTCAGGAGGCAGAAATAGGTATGTCTCTTGAGTTTGAGGCCAGCCTGGCATTTTATTTTGTGTACCTTTTAGAGGTGGGTTTAAAAAGAAAACAAGTTGCTATGTAATTTTTTTTTTTTTTTTTTTAAAAAAAAACCTTCCACTTTTCTTGTTTCTATACTATAAAGCCTCAGGGCTCTTTGGGAATATACAACTTCATTTTATTGGTTTTGGAATTTAATTTGCAAAACTAACTCCCTTGCTCCCCCCCCCCATGAGTAAATCAGCATCATCTATTTATCTTGCCCTATCTTTTATAAGGAAGGAAAACCATTCCATTCCCCCACCATGTACATACGTGCATAAAATAGTCTTTAGTATGGTTGCAATTTTCCTGGCCAGGATTAATGATGTGCTCAAGCCTCATCTGTCCCATCACACCCCCCCCCATCCCCTTCCCCGTTGGCCATTTGTAATGTTTCCGTTTCAGTATGGTGTTCAGGTGTAGCCAGAGTTTTCCTGTGCCACAGCTGTGCCCAAAAATTACTCAGAAAACAATATTATATATGAATGTTCGACCAAATAGTGTAGGCTTATTACTAATTAGTTTTTACAACTTAAATTAACCCATTTTTATTAATCATTGTGTGCTGCCCCATGGCTTGTGCCTTTGCCTGTCTTCTTGCTTCTCTGAGTCTCTTGGTGACTTTAGGCTCCAACCTTCTCCTTTCCCAGCATTCTCAGTTTGGCTCTCCCATCTAACTTTAATTCTGTTAAGCTATTGGCCAGTCAGCTTGTTTAAACCAGTCATAGCAATATATACTCACACAGTGTTAAGGAATATTCAACATTCAGGCTTTTGTCAGTTTTTCAGAACTGATTTGTAGGAGTTGTCTGGGATACTAATCTACTAGTGGTGTTATATGCTGCCTCTGTTTGTTATTGTTTGTAGATTGCCATGCGCACATTCTGAATTCTATTGTGGTTTAAGTACCGCTTTTTACTGATATGAGAAGTTGTTCTTTTCTGTATCTTGTTTATGAACTTATTCCTACTCTGAGTATGTGAACATATTTTATGTTACTGGCATTTTATAATTTCACCTTTGTATTTTACTTACATATGTTTGCATATGATTGCAGGGTTTCAGTATACCAAATTTAAATGAATTTATAAATTTTAACTTAACAGTTTGGGAGGTCTAATCACTGTTCAGAACACCCCTCCCCTACCCCAGACTCTTTATCACAAATATTCAGCCTGGTGCGATGTTTACTTTTTCCATGTGTTGAGATTAAGTAGTGTCTTGATCTATTATAAGTTCACTGTCTTTTCTGTATAGTCATCATTCTTTTTTGATTGTTTGTTATTTGAACTGTGATACTAAAAATACTGTTTTAATTTATAAAATTTCCACTTAAAATTTTCTACTTTTTTTTTTTTTTTTTCCCCCCCTCTGAGACTTGCATTGCTCTATTTATTTCAAGAATGTCTTCCCTTTGTGGAACAAAGCCGTTTCCCTGTGTCTGCTCTAGAGAAACTCATACATACCCAAAAGGGTGGTTTCAAAAATGTTTAGAGCAACAGAAGAGAGGGGAGAAAAAGAATATTTCAACAGCTTAGTTTATTTATCTATTCCCTTACACATGCACACATGTGTGGACCACCATGGGCACTGGGGATTGTTCTGTGTCTTTTCACTTTTGAAAGCCTTTGCCATGTTACTTCAGTTGTTTTCATGTTTGTGTAGCTTGGGGTACTTGAGGTACAGTGTCACAGGTGTCACAGTAATGTTGCCTTGGTCCTTTGTCATTCCTTACATAGTTCATATGTGCATGTGTCTCTTGTACATATATATACAGTTACACATTTATGTCAGTGAATCTATTAAGTATGCGCACAAAGAATTTTTAACGAAATACGCCCTCATTCCAGAGACTTTTCTTTTCATGTAAGCAATACAAAGGCTTGTTTATCCGATATCCCATAATATAGGATATTAAATCAGAAGCAGGTATTAGTACAGGTAGGTGTAATTTCTAGCTGAAAAATGATACACAGAAACACTATAAGAAAGATTAGGGCTGGGCATGGTGGTACACACCTTTAATCCCAAGGACTGGGAGGCAGAGACTAAAGAATTTCTGTGAGTTTGAGGCTAGCCTGAAACACCTCCAAAGAAAGATTAGAAATTACTGGTGTGTGTGTGTGTGTGTGTGTGTGTGTGTGTGTGTGTGTGTGTTGTGTGTGTGTGTGTACGTCTTCTGAGGCACCTTTTTATCACAGCTTTCAGCATAGTAATTAATATTTTTTAATTAGTAAATTTGGTTCTTCCTATGTACATTGTATATTCTGTTCACTCCCCCTCTCAGTTAATGTCTAGATGGAAATTCTCATCATGAATTACAATTGTGACCCTACTAGTAGGAAAACAAATTACAATGTTCCATTTTCAAAAGATTAGCATAAAATAATTAAAATTCTGAAGGTACTAAAATATATAGGCATGCCTCATTCTGATATGATGCTGAGTTGCCAGCTTAGGGATATTTGAAATACAGTGTGTGTGTTTCTGCAAAGCGACACTTTTTTTCACAGTTCAGGAAATGAGTTGGTGATTCAGTGTGATAGATGTAAAATGGATAGAGCTAGCATCAGATGTTCACTAATTACATAGGCATTGGTTACATTTCCTAATAAAAGAGACTTGTGTACCCCAGGAAATAGACTCACAGGTAAATTATTTGTAGATCTCCCTATCTACCTTCCCCCACCCTACTGGCTTAAGAACTCTTGAGAATCTTATTTTCAGTTCCACTTTTTAACCTTCAAGACTAGAAACTATTTTGAAAAGAGAGAACACAAAACTAAAGACTACTGTGGTATAAGGAAAAGAAATCAATGTATTTGAACTAAGAAAAGGAAGTATAAAATGAGCCCCAAAATACATATCCTGAACAGATGCTTTCTTGAAGAGTTTATTGTGAACAAGATTGTGTTACATTGGGAAAAGGAAACCTTCAGACTAGAGAGCACTGGAAATGAAGTCAGTCATTTGAGAAAGGAGCACATCTTATTCCTGTATAACCATGTAACATTCACCTGACTACTCAGTTTTTTGTCTACTGCTGGAGATCACTGGCTTAAGATAGTTTCTTTCTAACAGTAATAATCTATGACTGCAAGTCTAACTTTATTGTATTTTATTGTAAATGTATGTCTCTTTATACTCTTGTGCTAAAAGACAAGAAGTCAGTACCAGGCAATACAGACTTAAAGCATACAGCATAGTACATTTCTGTTGCATTACTTTATTAAACAGGGCAGTCAAGAGCATCAGCTACCAAACCCTTATTATATTCATCTAGTCTTCCCAAGCCTTATGTTAGTGCTAATTAGCGTGATGAAAGTACTTGTGAGGAAACCACTCACAGAGCTGGTAAATAAATATATTTACCCAGTCAGTTTAACACCAGATTTCATACACTACTGTATGTATCTTCTATTGGATACTGTTCCTGGAAGTGTTGAGAATTGAGATTTCCGTGTGTGTGTGTGTGTGTGTGTGTGTGTGTGTGTGTGTGTGTGTGTGTGTTTACATGTGTGAGTGGGGTGCATCCTTGTCTTCCACTTTACTTGAAAGGGTTCTCTTGTTTGCCATTGTGGTGTAAGCCGGGCTATCTGGCCCTCATAAGAATTTAAAGATTTCTTGTCTCTGTTTTGCATCTCCACTAGGAGTGTTGGGGTTACATCTCTGTGTGTTGCTGTATTTGGTGTTTAACTTGGTTCTGAAGGTCCAAAGTCAGGTCTCCAGGCTTGTACTCATGTGCTTTATCCACTAAGTTATTTCCTTAGCCCAAAGGGTTGAGATTTCAGACAAGAAATTGAATAGAGCTGAAAAGAATTGTACAGGTTCACTTCAGTCCCCATTTGTGTCTTCCTTAGCTAGACTGTCCTTTAATTGTTCATCCAAACTGGAGTGAAAGAGGGCTCATTAATAACTAAACTGATAAAGACCAGCAGTTTGTATAAAACAAAGATGCTGTTTATATCACTCAGTAGTTTTAAACCCTTCTAGCTTTGTAAAAGGATCTATTCATCTGGTCTTCTTGTGATTATTATTAGAATGGAGTGTGAAATAAAGTAAAGGGCATTTAATTTTGGAGTCAGGCTTATGTTTAAAGTCTCAGAGAGTAGCTTGGTGTCCTTGGATAAGCTATTTAGTATCTTCAGTTTTTTTCCTTCAATATAAAATATAGACAGCACAAGGAAAGGAATGACAGTTAATATGAAAAATATAGCACAAAATAGGATATTGTTAATTGTTAATTTGATGCTTATTATGCCTTTGAAAAATTGCCCTTTGTCTGTTTTGACAGGTGGAATTACATTTCATGTAACTGTCCAACATTCACAAAATAAAAACTTTAGCCATTAAAAAAAAAAAAAGGATGGATGAAAGGCAAGTGACTTGCCAACATAAAGTACCAACATGTTGTGAACTCCAGGCGGGTGTGTTATGTTAGTGTGACACTTGATAAAGCATGCATTAGGCTCTGCTGCCTTCCCAAAGGCACTAAACAGATTTTGTGTTTATGACTTAAGCTTACAGCTTAACTTTCATAATTTGAGAACAGTTTAGAAGGTAATAGCTATATAGTTTACTGACTTAACTAGAATGTTTGGCTTACAAGTGGTGGCTTGCAAAAACTAGATTTATTAGGTCACATAATTAACTGGCAGAATAGAAGACTGGCTCTTAGAATTGGTTGTCCACACCTTAAGAATTTAAAACTGGGACTAGAGTAGTTGGGAACTGCTTTATTACTGTCAAGCTTTTATTATATATATATATATATATATATATATATATATATATATATATATATATAAAATTTTTAATTTAAATTTGAAACAAGTTTGTTTTACATGTCAATCCCAGTTCCCTCACCCTGCCCTCCTCCCCTGTCTCCCCCACCAACCCCTATCCCATCTCCTTTAGCTCCCCAGGAAGGGTGATACCTTCCATGGAAAGTCTTCAAAGTCTGTCATATCATTTGGAGCAGGGCCTAGGCCCTCCTCCATGTGTCTAGGCTGAGAAAGTATCCCTCTATGTGGGATGGGCTCCCAAAGTCCATTCGTATACTAGGGGTAAATACTGTCTACTACCAGAGGCCCCATAGACTGCCCAGTCCTTCTAACAAATACCCACATTCAGGGGGTCTGGGTTGGTCCTATGCTGGTTTCCCAGCTATCAGACTGGAGTTCATGAGCTCCCCCTTGTTCAGGTAAGCAGTTTCTATGGGTTTCTCCAGCCTGGTCTTGACCTCTTTGCTCATCACTCCTTCCTGTCTGTAACTGGATATCAAGAATTCGGCTCAGTGTTTAGCTGTGGGTGTCTGCTTCTGCTTCCATCAGCTACTAGAGGAAGGCTCTAGGATGGCATATAAGGTAGTCAATCTCATTATGGTGGAAGGGCATTTAAGGTAGCCTCTATAAGTATTGCTTCTATTGTTAGTTGGAGTCATCCCTGTAGTTCTTCCAATATTTTCCTAGTGCCAGATTTCTCTTAAAACCTATAATGGCTCCCTCTATTATGGTATCTCTTTTCTTGCTCTCCTCTATTCTTCCCCTGACTCAATCTTCCTGCTCTCTCATGCCCACCTCTCCCCTCCTCTTCCTCCTAACACCTTCTCCCCTCCCCCCATGCTTCCAATTTGCTCAGGAGATCTTGTCTCTTTCCCCTTCTCAGGGCGACCATGCATGTCTCTCTTAGGGTCCTCCTTGATTCCTAGCTTCTCTGGCGGTGTGGATTGTAGGCTGGGGATCCTTTGCCTAAAATCCATATATGAGTGAGTACATACTATGTTTGTCTTTTTGTGACTGGGTTACCTCACTCAGGATGGTTTCTTCTAGTTCCATCCATTTGCCTGTGAATTTCAAGATCCTTTTTTTTTCTTCTTCTGCTGAGTAGTACTCCATTGTGTAAATGTACCACATTTTTTTTTCATCCATTCTTCAGTTGAGGGGCATTTAGGTTGTTTCCAAGTTCTGGCTATTACAAATAATGCTGCTCTGAACATAGTCGAAAAAGTATGGAATGCTTCATGAATTTGCGTGTCATCCTTGTGCAGGGGCCATACTAATTTTCTCTATATTATTGGAATATTAGTAATAGTGCTGCTAAAGCAAGCACTGTTATTGACGCTCTTAAGAAACTCCTTGGCGTGTTAATGAACAGAGAGAGAGAGAGAGAGAGAGAGAGAGAGAGAGAGAGAGAGAGAGAGAGAGAGAGAGAGAGAGAGAGAGAGAGAGAATATGCTATGTACCCCTGTCTCTGAAAACCTGAAAGGTCTCTCTCTGGCCTGGTGTCCAGTTACTGTTTCTATACTGTTCACTGTAAATTAAATCTTATGAAATTGCTAGCAGTCAGTTGTTTTTATACTGACTTGAAAAAGCTATCTCATTTAGTCCAACCTATTAATGTAGAAGAGTGAGGAACCAGAACTAACAAGACTTAAAGAGAAGGAAGAGCTACTGCTGCTTGACTATGCTCCTACCCTTATTTCTTCAAGGCAGAAGAAACAGTGACTGAACTTACACAGTTGTAAATAGCATGGGCCAGCCAGATGACAAGGAAAGGTAGCAGCATAAAGATACTTGGAGCCAGGGAGACTGTAGCACAAGAATCCATGTGAAGGCCAGGCACAGTGATGCACATGTGTGAGCCCAGTGCTATAGATTAGTTGGTAACCTCAGGGTTCCATTGAGAAACAGGAATTAAGGTGCATAGTGGTAAAGGAAGATACTTGAGTAAACCTCTGGCAAATATATGTATGTATGTATGTATGTATGTATGTATGTATGTATGTATGTATGTATTTGATATTCCTGTTTTCATGTAACAGATGTGCAAGGCTCTCCTGTTCCATAGGTTTTGGTTTGAAAATGCCAAGGTTGTGTCAGTGTGTTAGCTGGACTAGGAATTAACTGTTTCAGCTTGAGGAATACAGCACTCTGCCCTAGTATCTAATATGACTGACCTAGTTTACATTGTACTGGTCTAAGAAGTAGGACAAGGGTATCCATTAAGTCACTATTTCTCCCCAGCATTTTTCTGCTTATAGAGAATTAATCAGTAGCACTTGATCTTTTTATACAGTTGTACATTTTGTTAATTAAATTAATTTATTTTATATCCTGGCTATAGTTTCCCCTTCCTCCTCTCCTACCAGCCCCCCTTCTTTGTTCTCACCCCCCCATCCACTCCTCTTCTGTTTCTTTTCCTGAAAGGGCAGGTCCCCATGAGTATCAACAAAACACGGCATATCAGAGTTGCAATAAGACTAAACACATCACCATGTACTAAGGCTGGGCAAGGTGACTCAAGTGTGAGGAGTAGGGCCCCCAAACCGGTAAAAGGGTCAGAGGCAGCCCCTGTTACACTCTTAGGAGTCCCAGAGGTCCAAGTTATACAACTGTAACACATATGTAGAGGGCATAGGTCAGTCCTATGTATGCTCGCTCCCTGATTGTTGGTTCAGTCTCTGTGAGCCCCTGTGAGTCCAGGTTACTTGATTCTGTGGGTTTTCTTGTGGTGTTCTCGATGCCTCTGGCTCCTACAATCTTTTCTCCCCCTCTTCTTCAGTATTCCCTGAGCTCTGACTAATGTTTGGCTGTGGGTCTGCATCTGTTTCCATCAGTTGCTGGATGAAGCTTCTCTGATGACTATTGGGTTAGGCACCAATCTGTGAGTTTAGCAGACTATCAGTAGGCATCGATACAAAGACTGTTTTCCACCGCCAGTTATGTTTGGTTCTATCCTAGGTCTTCGGGTCTTCCAGCCTGTGGGTTCTGGTGCTCCAGGCAGTCAGGGGTGTGTTGTCTCTCCTGGCATGTGTTGTAAGCTAGATCAGTCATTGGTTGGGCACTTTCAATCTCTAGGCCAACCTTACTCCAGAACATCTCATAGGCCGAAAATCCTACTCCTGTACTTGAAGTCTTGCCTGGTCACAGGAAATGGCTATGTATCCGTTATTGCTAGGAGTCTTAGCAGGGGTCATTCTTGTAGATTCCTGGGAGAGTTCCTTGCACCAGGTTTTTACCTGACCTCGAAATGCCCCCTTTTCCAGTAGCCTCTTGTAGTACTCTTCCCTCTTCCCCCTCTGCTCCCCTTCAACCTGTTCTCTCATGTTCCTATCCCTATTTACCCACAGCTGTACATTATTTGACCTAGCAAATGTATATTCTAAGTAGCTTTGGAAGCATTTAATAATGTCATAGTTAAGTCTTAAAATTTTGTCTTTGTTATTATATACCTAACATGTTAGGCAGCAGCTTTATTGAAACATCATGTTTTATTTTTCTTTATTGGTTTTGATTTATTGGTAGTACTATTATTGCTACTACATTACTTATTTTTGTTTTTACATTTATTTGTAGCAGAAATTTACATGTGCCATAGTGTAATTGTGGAGGTCAGAGGAAATTTGTGGAAGTTTGTTCTTTCTTTCTATTATGTGGGTCCCGGTGATCAAACTCAGGCTGGCAGCATCTTCACTTGCTGTATCATCCTGTTGGCATACTGCTGTGTTTTTGATAGTCTTTTACAGTACCCCAGGCTTGCATGGAGCCTGAGCCAATCCTACTGCCTCTGGAGTACAGAGATGGCAAGTGTGTGCCACCACACCCAACCATTACTCTTTTAAAAAGACATTGGACTGTTGGAAGGAAGGAGAACAGCATAAAGTCTTTAGTTAAGTTCATGGCAGTGTTGCTTTGTATTGGTGTTGAAAGGGTGTGAGAGTGAAAACAATGGAAGGGGCTTTCTAGTCAGTGGTGGAGCATGGTTTGCCATCTTTTCCTAAAGATCATGGTTATTAAAAGGGGAGCCTGGGTAGCTTGCTCTCTAGAAAACTATTCTTATGTCTCCAAACTGATGTTTGTAAGAACATTTAGTAATATCCCCATGATGGGGAGGGACCAACCACAGGAAATTTCATCATTTTGATAACTTAAAAAATACCTTTTTAGAAGTTGCTTTTGTAAATATGGTAAGATTATTGCTTTGTTTTGTTTGGTTGGTTGGTTGGTTTTTGTCTTAAAACAAAACAAAACCCGATTTGGTTGTAGCTTTGTCACCAGAAAGAAATCCTTTCTTAGGCAGTTAAGTTTTAAAATGTTCAATATTTTCCTTTTTAGATGATAGTATTTCTGCTGCAAGTACTTCTGATGTTCAGGATCGCCTCTCAGCTCTTGAGTCACGAGTTCAACAACAGGAAGATGAAATCACTGTGCTAAAGGCAGCTTTGGCTGATGTTTTGAGGCGTCTTGCAATCTCTGAGGATCATGTAGCCTCAGTGAAAAAGTCTGTGCCAAATAAAGGTGAGTAAGATCAATTTAAACAAGAGTCTTGGATTTTCTGTCTTTTTCTTTTGAAAATTGAAACTTGAAATACAAAACTATTTGCTTGTTTGAATTAATTGTTATTATAGTAGGTTTCTCTTTATTCCCCCAAATTCTGAAAATTTACTCTCTATTATTTTAATTGAGAACTCTGTACAATACTTCACTTACAGGGTTTTCTCACCATAATATTTCTTACTATATAATAAATTTTGCTGAGGGCAAGGACTAAATCTTTTTGTACCTCCTGTCTTAAATATAGCTAGGCATTCAATCTACTTATTAGAGAAACATGATTAAAACAGTTGTAAATTTTTTAACCAGCTTCATCCTAAGCTGTCTGTGGTCAGTAAATTATTGCTAACCTCAGTACAGGTGGAATTTTAACATCCAGATGTTGAGGAAAACAGTCCTTTGGACCTTGTTGCTCTCATTCAAAACAGATGTAGCCTTTTCTATTCCTCAACCACCAAGAATTTTTAATTCTTTCAAATTAATCAAGCACTTGGACTTAACATTTCTTAGTGGAGCTGATAGAGACCAGCATGGTCACTGTCCTCTGCAGTGTTTGTTTGGAAAAGGGACGTTTGCACGGTTTCTCCCAGGTTGCAGTGAGTCAAAAGAACCAGAAGGTGACACAGCCAGTGTTTGAAAAAGGGAGGTTTGAACTGCTTTCCCCAAGTTGCAGTGAGTTGGGAGGACTAGAAGATGACACAGGGAAAAGTATGTCACTGGAGAGATGCTCACAACACAGTTAGCCAAAACTCCCAGAAAGACTGTGAAGCTAGTGTTTGAGTGCTGGATTTGAGGTGCCTGTGGTGGTGCATAAGTACTGTTGAAGTAGAGGTGAAGTGCTCTTGCTCCTGTTAGCCATTAACTTACAGATGAAAGTTGCTGTGATAGAAAGGGCTATAAAACTAAGCCCAGCATAGCATCAGCTGCAGCAGAGAGGTCTATTAAAATAGACTGAGAAGTGACACTTGGAGTTTGAGGTATAGGAATATTAGAAAACTCTACAAAAGCAATTTTAGTGCAGTAGCAGTACTGAAAATCTAGTATTTTGAGAAATGTAATTGGAATTCTCTGATTGAGGAAAATTGTGGAATTAAGAGCAGTGACTTAAAACAAATTGCCTAAAGGGGGAAAAATGATAGTGGCTATAAAAGGCTGCTAAATTGAAGGCTAATTCTAATATATTCATTAATTTATGGATGTAACTGAGGCCCCACACATCCCACTATACCACTGAACTATGTGTGTGTACATCTTATATTTTAAGATGTACAAATATCTTGAGAACAAAGAGATCTCACAAAAAGATAGTATTGGTGCTGGTAGTAAGAATTGGTAAAGCAAGGTTTCTCTGAGTTTGCAAAGGGTGACCTTAGAGCAGGGGAAGGAACTAGTAAGTCTTAAATGGAAAAATGGCTACTACTAGGGATGGAGAGAGATGCAGCTCTATGAAGAGTGCAGTCCTAGGTTCATTCACAGTACCACTAAAAAACCAAAACAAAACCCATAGTCTGAGATAGAATAGAAAGAGGTAAAACCCAGCAGAGGTTTTATAATGTGTGTATGTGTGTGCGCATGCATACACACACACACACACACACACACACACACACACACACACACACACACACAAGTTGTCAGAGCCATGTTGTTGCTTGTTGAATGTGTGTGTCAAAAGACGTTTTGGCAGAAATCAATTCTCTGTTTCCACCCTGTGGCTTTCTGGAATAAAATTCAGGTCATCAGGTTTGGTAGCAAAACACTCTTGACCACTGTCAATCTAAACCTTCATTCTCTTTGACACAGTAAAGCAGTTGTGTTTGTATGTTTATTTTCCACTTTGTTTTGAGAGAGGGTCTCACTGTATGGCTTTAGATGGCCTCAAACTCAAGATGTTACTTTTTTCCCCCACCATGAGCTGGGACAGTGGGCACATACTATCATATCTGCCATGTAAGATAGGTTTCAGATAGGTAACAGGCTAGTTAGAGTGATGAATGGAAGACCATAGATGTGAAATAAATGTTGAGTGGCCTGGAGATGTAAGTTGTAAAGTTTAGGGGGAAGCAATGGGGTAACAATAACAACATCCTCTGTCTCTCTCTCTCTCTCTCTCTCTCTCTCTCTCTCTCTCTCTCTCTCTCTCTCTCTCTCTCTCCCTCTCCCTCTCCCTCTTTCCCTCTCCCTCTCCCTCTCCCTCTCCCTCTCTGTCTTCTCTCTCCTCTCTCATGACTGCATTTTGGACCTAAATGTAGATACAGGAGATTTAGAAAAGGGGGGAAATTATTCTTTATTATTAGAGATAGTTAGACACATATGTCAATGACAAGAGAAAGGAACCTTACAGTTTGACAAAAGGTTTGGTAGGAACTACTTTTGAAAAATATTATGTGGTTTTGTTGTCTTTTTAATTTGTTTAATTTCATATTCTTTTGAGAATCAACTTTGAAGACTGCCACAGTTAGGACAGTAATAAATGATTGCTTAAGGCTTGATTCTTGTAAGAGAATTTTGAAGTTGCTAGAGTAGATGGGGGAAATGGATCAGTTAACACACAGAGGCTTGATCAAAGTGGTTACAGCTTTAGAGCAAGCTTTCTGCCTAATTGGCATCTATACCTCAGCTTGAATCTATATGCATATGAAAAGTCCTGCAATAGAAAACAATGTTTCCATGTTGTCTGCACTACTTTAAATATTTGTCTTTGTTTTTAACTGCCATGTAATAATTGGATTATTTCTGGAGTACATAGTAGCATTTCATGCATGTTTGTAATGTGGAATGATGAGGTAAAGGTAATTGGCCTGACATCTGACATTCACAATTCTCTCTAGTAACTATTGTGAAATATTGAAACAAATTTTGTCAACCATAGTTATCCTCCTATACTGTGTAGATTGTTAACATCAGTTTTTCCTATCCACCTTGACCCCTGTACCTGTTAACCATCTTTTCTCTTTCACACAGACTCTTCCAAAACACTGTTCTCTACTCTGAAATCAACTTTTAGCTTCCACATACACATGAGAACACATGCCATTTTCTTTCTATGCATACTTGACTCAGTTAACATGCTGTCCTCCTCCAGGTTCTGTACATGTTATTATAAATGAAAAGATTTTTTTAAAATGACTGAATACTATTCAGTTCTGTGGGTGTGTAGTTTGTGTGGATGTATATGATACACACATGCATACATGTCAATCATTTTTTATTGATCTAACAAAATACAGATAAATCAATTTAAAAGAACTAAAAAAATAGTGACATTAGGGCTTATGGAGATGGTTCAGCAGTAATAGCATTGGCTCCTCTTCCAGATGACCCAGTTAGATTGCCAGCACCCTCATGGCAGCTCATCTGTAATTCCAATCTCAGACAATCCAGTGCCCTCTTCTGGCCTCCACAGGCACTACATGCAAGTGACAAACAGTGTACAGGCAAAACACCCATATACATAAAATAAAAGTAAAGGAAAACAGGTTTAAAATAAACCCCAGTACTTTACTTTGCTCCTAGTTACATTCTGAAATGAGATCCATTTCATTGATTATTGTTTGGGTTACTTGGTTGAAAAAACTTTTATAGATGAACATAGTTCATTAAGATTAATCACTTCTTGTTAGTGGAGATTTTGTCTAATTACATTTTCTGATATTACATTTTCTGATATTATAATAAGATATGAACAAATGTAAAATTCCCTAAGTTTTGTCATTGAAAACTCTTAAGCAGGTTTCTATTTCTCTTGGGATTTGTATATACTATACTATCAAATAATCTAAAATCAGGTATTAGTTTTTAATTAGTAGAATTGATATATATTAATTACATGAAAATCTGAATATTTTAAGAAAATGTTTTCAAATTTAAATTTTCATAAACATCTGTTACAATAATTAAACTTTCATTAAAAGTGAAATTATTTATTGTATTGTGGAAAAACTCTACTGTTAGGTTCTTAGTTTCCTTTGAAATTAGAATTAAGTACAGAATGTACTGTATCTGTAGATTTTACATCTGTAGCTTCAGCCAGCCATAATTCAGAAACATTTAGGTTATGTTTAAACATCTGTAGATTTTTTGTATCACTCCCTTGGATAAATAAAGTATAATCTGTACTTATCTACACTATGGTGGCCATTTTAAGTAATGTAGGGAAGATTTAAAACATGCAGAAGGATTGCATAGATCATTGTGCAGCTAATGCAGGAGACTTGAGCACATGCAACACTCCAGATATGAATGTCTCTGCATTCTCGCTCTGTGCTCATCTCATCATCTCCACTGTGTTCTTTTTAAAGACTCCTTTCCCTTAGAGATTAGATTAAACCTCTGGATGAACAGGGTAAGAGCCTTTATGTGACTCTGGCTTAGAGGGGTCAATGTAACTGCTGCTGAGGACAGCTGTTACTTAGTATGGTGAACATAATACGGCTTCAAGTATGGCTAACAGTAAATATTAATGATGTATGTATGTCTAAATGGCTTGATGAAATTCTACTCTCACTTAAATGCCTAAATCAGAAGCACATTTAACTGTAGTATATTTAGTTCTTTTCTTTTTTATGTATTTAAAAGTTATCCCTTATTTTTTTTCTTTGTTTTATGTCAGACACTTAACCTAGGTAGGAAGTTTTCCCATCAGGTTTTCAAGGTGGCCAGTCATTTAAGTTTCTCATATACCTTTTCTGTCAGAGAATTCCTTCCTTTTAACGGTGTATGTTCATAACCTAAGTACCAGTTAGAACTGAATCCTTGCCAAAAGAAAATTACCTGTACTCTGGAGCATAAAGGAAAGTCCAGAAAACACTTGGGCAATTTTAGCTGCCAGGAAGACAAATTATGCCACAGCTGGTCCCTGGGAAACCCATTAGGACCCCTTGAGGAGGAGGTGACCAAGTGAATATAATCAGACAGTACAGCCAGCAGTGCTGCACAAAGACACAAAAACTATTAGTACAGAATGCTTTAGAAGTCAACATCCAATTTAACTAAAGATAGCAGTCAATTTTTCAAACCAAGGAGACTTGATAAACCAAAGATATAATTTGGCATATTGTAAAGGCAAATGGGTTGTCATTTCATTCCAATCTTGAATGACTTAGGAAATGGTAAAGATTGCTAACAGGTTGTTAGTAGGTGAATTATGTTAGTCAGGTTGGGAAGGCATGACTCCCTTTAATGAGAGCATTAAACTAAAATTAGTGATAACTGTCAGAGGAAGAGGAGGATAATTCCTCTTTATCCAGGCAGCATCTCTGAGACTTCTGTGTTAACTACTACTACTCAGTCTGAAATACTCGGAATGCCAGATACTTTAGGTCATACATGTACCACTTTAATGTTTTGGAATGGAAAACCAACATGAGATTGTCTTAGTTGAGTCCATAGCTGTGCTCTATTCCCAGTCTTTAAGTAAATTTGACTCTTAGTAAACTGTCCTGTTTACTCTGAGGTTTTGACTCCTGCTGACCACAGCTGCCTGCCTGCCTGCCTGCTCACCAGACATTGATCCCATTGCTTACTATGAAGTTGTTTTCACAATTAAACTTTATTTATATAGAATGTGTATAATTTAGAAATTTAAAAATATATGATTGGGTCATGAGCTTCAGAGTTGCCATTTAAAAGCAGTCATGTAGCTGGGTGAGTGGGTCTAGCATCCCAGCAGTTCAGTGTAGCTTTTTTCCTGGTCTATGCTGATGATATTAAATCTCAAGACAGCAGTGCCGTTTGCTGAAGCTTCAGGTGGGGCAATCTGCTCATTATTCCTAAACACTAATAGACTTAGTTTTTAAAACTGCTCTTTAAGAAGTGCTTTGAAATTTGTTACAATTTTTTTTTTCTTCTAACTACCTTAGGCCAACCAAGCCTCCGAGAAGCTATTTCCATGTCCTGTATAACCAATGGAAGTGGTATTAACAGAAAACAGAATCACACCAGCTCTGTGTCAATAGCAAGAAAAGAAACTCTTTCATCTGCTGCTAAAAGGTAAAGGTACCTAATGGTCATGGGGTGGGGAGCTGACAGGCACAGCCATGTGTGGTAGATTGGGCTCCTCATGAGAAGTTGGGTGTGCGTATACTGAGTTCTATAATCGTGGTGAGACACCTGGCCTGAGTCCGTCATGCTTACAGTATGATACTGTTGAGTTTTATACAGAAAGCTTTTGGTTCTTACTGAGGAGACAGAGCCTTTTCATGTCTTGGAATCTTGCTGTTGTTTTTGTTTTTCAGCAAGAATTTATTGATACACTTAATGAAATTATATTAGATGTTCCTAATCAAGTGACATATTTGATGAATTTTAAAGGCAAAATGGATTCTTTAATATGTATCTACCTTAGTGGTGGGTTAAAGGCTATTATAACTTCAGCAAAAACAAAAACTGAGGTTCATTTCAAAGTATTCTAGTAGTGACATGTAGCTGTCCACATGTTTAGGGCTGGTAGAGGCAGAAGGATGCTGGAGTTACTGTGTTATAAACGTTCCAGGGTATTACAGATTTAAATTCCATGTGCTCATACTCATGTTAACTCAGTATAATTCATTGTTTCAGTGACAGGCTTAAATGACATTTGCTCACCTGCACAGAGCAGGTCCTATTGTTGTTTGATAGTGCACGAGGGGAACAGTTTAAAAAGCAGAAGAATGTATGGTGACAGAAAGAAGCGCTTGCTTCAGCTAGCTAATGCCAGTGACTGAGGTTGGTAGTGTGGAATTGCAAGTGTTTAGCCAAGCAGGCGGCTACAAGCATGAAGAAGTAAAAAGACCTTCCAGAACCTAATGTCATTACAGAATCTAGATTTCTTTTTCCCCTTTCAAAAAGTGCTAAAACTATCTCTGCTTCACTTTCAGGAGAAAACACTGTAATAAAACATTTGTAGTAGAAATTTGTAATACTATTTTTCAAGATTGTCTAATATTTATTCATCGCTGTGTTTTGCCCTCTGGTGAACACATCATGCAGTGCCCACTAGAAGAGGATTTGGGATCCCCTGGAACTGGAATTGCTGGTAATCGTGAGCAGCCATGTGGGTGCTGAGAGGCAAACCTAGGTCTTGTGCAAAAGTAGTAGCAAGGGCTCTTAATTGCTGAGCCATCTCTCCAGCCCTTATTATACAATTTTTAATAAACATCCATTTTGTTATTCAGTAACAGTTTAGTTTTAGCTGGTTTTGTTAGCTAGCTGCTATACTGTTGCATTGTAGTGATCAACACAAAAGGGAAGGGAAGGGTGACCTAGGACACAAACTTGGTTTTGTTCCTGTACTTTTCGTGGGCACTAGATTTTCCTTTTAAGTAACCCCAAAGGAATATTGCTTTTAAGCATAAAGGATAGTTTGAAGACCAATACAAAAGAAGTGACATCTAATTCAGGTCCTCTGTCTCTCCCACCTTCCTTATTTGTGTGGAATATGAATACATACACGTATCTGTGGAGGTCACAGGTTGATTTTGGATGATCATCATTCCTTACCTTACCTCTCACTAAACCGGTAGTTTGCAATTTTAACTACATCAGATGGCTCTCCAGCCCTGGGAATCCTTGAATCCCTGCCTCCCATTTCCACTGCTGGAGTCCTGTCCCATCCCCCACCCCACCCCACCCCCTCAGGTGGTAGAGATCCTAGGGAATACTGCAAGGCTTGGCTTTTATGTGGGAGCTGGAGATCCAAACTCAGACCCTCACACTTAACACAGCACATTACCCACTGACCATCATCTGCTATTTGCCAATAAGAATGTGTTTCCTAGCACACACTTCTTTAAAACTGAACAGAGAGTCATCCATCAAAATGGCTGGTGCAAAAGTATCAGGAATGAATCAGATTCAGAAGTGTCAGTGTCAAAAAGATATTACTACATTTCCAGCTGTTACAGTGTGACAGTGGGACTGTATAGACTACTTAAACATGAACTCCAGAGCAAAAACATGGATGGTTCTGTACCCTTTCAACACTGGAATGCCCTTGCAACATTGCTCACGGATGCAGTTGAGACTTGTATCTAAGTGCAAAGTCATAAAGATTCTACATAAATATGTACTTAAAATACATCAACATTTAGTCATCTGTCAGCAGTCTTTTTTCCCTTTTTCAAAGGATGTATCTTTGATCACATTTGTTGACCGTCTTACATAAAATCTACCTATAAGTAACTTGGTAACTTTTCTTACTGAAAAGGCAGAATAAGAAATGTAAAGCTCTGGTAAAACAATATATTAGAGTTTTTTCTTTTACTTTGAAAGTCACTTCACCTTCATTTAATATCATTTTTAAAAAAAACAGTTGACGTTAATTTTTTTGTTCGTTTTTCATTTTTTGTTTTTGTTTGTTTTGTTTTCTCTCTTTCTTTCTTTCTTTCTTTCTTTCTTTCTTTCTTTCTTTCTTTCTTTCTTTTTTTTTTTTTTTTTATCAAGACATGGTTTCTCTGTGAAACAATCTTGGCTGTTCCTTTATACCAGGCTGGACTCGGACTCTCAAGAGATCTGCCTGCCTCTGCCTCCTGAGTGCTGCAATTAAGGCACACGCCAGAGTGCCAGGCCTCTTAAAGTACTTTTTTTTTTAAATTATGTGTATATATGTGTTAGTTTGCACATTTGTGTTCAGGGTCATTCCCCTGGAGCTGGAGTGGTGGCTTAAGCCAGCTGACATGGATGCTAACAAGAGCAACAGGCACGCTTAACAGCTATGCCATCTCTCTAGCCTCTCACATTGTTTTTAGTAACATTTTTATAGTCTTTATAAAGCATAAAACTTGGTTTTCACAGAACTACATTTTCTTTCCATATATATTTTGTATTTTTATACTTGCCTTTTATAATTAAAATAACTTATCATTAACAGGTTTGTAATAAGCAATAACATTTTTAGTAGGTTTAAAACACTTGATTTTAACGTTTGATGGGGGCTCTCGGTGTAACTCATTGGGAGAGAGATTAGCTAGCATATGTGAGCCCCTGAATTAATGCTCTGTACCCTTCTCTTCTCCCAATAGAAAGAAACCTCAGTTGGCGGGCAGAGGAGCCCAGGACTAGTCTGAGTTAAATGTGAGCACTTCATGTGCCATCAGTCAGTTTCTTTACAGGGAATGCAAATTGAAGTTAGCAAGAGAGTTGCTTCTATAGCCCCACTGAAATGTACCAAAATTACAAAATCCATTAGTGGTTATTTCTGTCCAGAAGGGCAGTCTTCATAGGATGGATTATTACCTTAGATTGTTTAAAAAATTAATTCTTTATTAAAGATTACTTTTCCTTATTGATTAAAAATAATACAAATTGTATTAGTTATAGGAGTTAGGGTCTTGGGTTATAACCACTCTATTATTTTAATTTTAAAGTTTGTTTAAATATGTGTTGTTCCATGTTATACTTTATTTTACAGTGGTACAGAAAAAAAGAAAGACAAGCCACAAGGACAGAGAGAAAAGAAAGAGGAGTCTCACACTAATGATCAGAGCCCACAAATGCGAGCATCACCTTCTCCCCAGCCCTCTTCACAGCCTCTCCAAATAAACAGACAAACTCCAGAGAGCAAGAGCTCCGCTCCCACCAAAAGGTTTTAACCATCCCCAAGCACAGAGCTAGGAACCGGTTGTAAAGATCCCTAAATTGTGTGATTTGGCAAGTGTTGGCTATCCATGGACTCCAAGAGAAAGCTTCTTCATCGTTATAATCTGTATTTTAGAACCCGGGGAATAAAAGATTTAGAACCATAATTGTTCAGTTACAACTGGCAAAGAAGCTAAGTTACAAACAATTTTGTAAAAGGAAAAAGGGTATAAACAACCCAAACAGTATTTTTATAATAAAATTATAGACTTTTAATATTTTTATGTAGTTGTGTATAAATTTATAGCCATGGATAGAAATTGCCATGTTAATTATCCTCACTACATTTTGGCATCATTACAACCTTAACTTGCAAGGCCCCTTTAAATAAAAGGTTCTTGTGGCTGTGTCTCAGTTTCAGCTTTGGGTCTTGGGAGATAAATTCTTGCTTGGGTATGGAAATGAATTCATGTCACCTGATCTTTTCTATGCTAAAAGCTTTTCTCTGTTCCATAATTAATGTTTTAAAGCGATGAGAGGGGAAGAAGGGAAAAACATTCTAACAAATGTGTGAGAGCCTGAATTAGGAGTGTAGACCTGCCTTCTGGGGCTCACTGATGCAGCTGCCTTGTAACAAATACTGGTATCAGTTTAATTAAATACGCCCATTTAACCAAGTGGTTGTGGTGCACACCTTTAATCCCAGCACTTGTGAAGCAGAGGCAGGTGGATCTCTGTAAGTCCGAGGCCAGCCTGGTCTACAGAGTGAGTTCCAGGACAGGCTCCAAAAGCTACAGAGAAACCCGGTCTGGAAAAACAACCCCCCCCCCCCCAAAAAAAGACTCAAGCTTTAGCATTACTTAGGTATTTTATTATTATAGTACTGCATAAGAATTTGAGGAAACTATTAATCCCCAGACGGTTTAGAACTTCAGTAGAGTAAATGTTAATCATTCCTAAAAGATTTGTAGTATATTTCTTTTTATCTACTTTAATATTTTGCTTCAAGTCTATCATAAACATTTGAAAACCAAAATATTCTTCACTTGATTAATGCATGTTTACTGTTTACAGAATGCTTTGTCTCTGTGCCTGACGCAAGTTCTCCTGCTGTCTAAGGGTGTGTGGTTCCTCTGCCCCAGCTCGTGTGGAGTTCTCAAAAGTGGCTTATTAACGTGTTATGCAACTTCATGCTGTGTGCAGGGGAGGGAGGCTCATGTTCTCTTTAAGGTTCTGATTAACTTGGTGTCTCTTCCTCCCAGCGTCTCCTTTTCAGCTTACCGTCTCCTGGAAATGTGCTTGCCCTTTCTTCTCAGTTGATCTTGGGATGCACTATTGCTGAAGTATTGAAGACTGGATGAGTCTCAGGGTGGTTAGCAATGCAACCAGAAAGCCACTTACAAACCATAAAATTTCAGTTGTAAATACAGGGAATCCTCACTGATAATACCAATAACTTTTTATTGTATCAATACTGTTTTATTTCTGATCCCAGATAAAAGTCTCTAAAACTGTAAACAAGAACTTCAATTTTAGTGTCACAGTTTATTTAGAAATTTGTGCTGTGTGTAAATTCATTACATGAACATAATTACATGCAGAACGAAAGGCACAGTCTCATTTTAGGTTTATAATTCATATTTTATAGCTACAAACTATGAGAAATATTACATAGAGATATAAGCATTTTCTTCTGTTAACAGCAGATTGTAGAGATTTCTTTTTCCAGATAATGTTTGTTTGGTAGATCTTTTGATTGACACAGACTTCCTAATTGCCTTGTTTAACTCCTCTACTCATCCAGCCAGATCTTTCAGCTTATCCTTCTCACCCCTGGACTCACTCTAAGAGTGCTAATCTCATCTTTCATTTTCTACATAACTGTCAATTACATGTCACTGTTACTCAGAACGTTCCTCTAAGAAGTTAATGTGTTTTTTCTAGCATAAAACGTCCACCAACAGCTGAAAAGTCACATAACTCATGGGAAAACTCAGATGATAGTCGTAATAAATTATTGAAAACCGTTTCAACATCAAAACTAATATCAAAGGTTATAAAAAGTGCAGACAAGTAAGTTAAGTCATATTTGTCATGTACAAAAACTAACATTTTGTGTCTCTGTATTGTTGTGTGTAAGGAATTTTTAAATCTATTTCAGTTGATTTTTTTTTCTTGTCAGTGTATTTTTTAAGTCTTCATAGAAAACCTTTGTCTTCCTATTAATTTTTCTCTAATATCCCAATTTTACAAGATTTGAGTATTATGCTCTTTGTGTGTGCTTTCACTGTTGCGATGATTTTGTGTGGTATTGTTGTTTTATAAAATAGTATATATTAGTAGTTGAGACTACTGAGAAACTGAAAAAAAAATTCCTACTTCCTGATTTTTACTTGTAGAGATTTATCTAGGGGATGGGCTAGGCATCAAAAATTTTAAATGCTTTCGGGAGATTCTAGTATTGAGCCACATAAAATAAATGAGTTCTTTGCATTCTTTTTTTTGTTTTTTAGACACAAAGATGTCATCATCAATCAAGGTAAATTAAAAATTCTTTTTAGAAATAGTTGCTTTTTTTATATCATTCTAACTTGCTGATACATAAGAATATGACTTAATTTTGTTCACTAGAATTTATTAGTTCATAGTCCAAAGAGATATTACTGTAGTTATTTAAGAAAATGCTCGGTTTTTATTATACGATGTCATTTTTGTCTCAACCAGCAAAAATGTCAACCCGTGAAAAAAACAGCCAAGGTAAGGATAAGCTCTGCAGTGGGCGCCCCTGAGCCCGCCTCTCCTTGGATCTCTTATTTGGCTTTTCATCATAACTTCTCAGGCTTTCCTCTTAACAAAGGAAATACCATGGTAATTTGAACTAGTAAGTGTAACTGCTTTAAAAAAAAAAAAAAAAAAAAAAATCTGTCTTCTGTGAGACCTGAAGAATTAAGGTGAACAGTAAAAATAAATACAGCAACAGAAATCAAAAAAATATATTTCCTCTAAAACTTAGAAAAGCCATCTAAAAGATTGATACATTTTAACTCAATTTCCTGTCTTGCCAACTTGGTTGCAAATAATCACTTATTTCTTGCTGCTAAGACTCATATAATGAGTCTAGCAAAGCATTTCCTCTTAAAATTTTCCCTTTTATTAATTGTTATTTCTGGCTACTTGCTGTTGGCTTGTTCTGACCAAAACAGGATAACTCTGTATATTTAATTTAATTGCAAAGTAGGTAAGTTTTATGTGTCAGTTTTATACTCTCCTCAAATTGCTTGCAAATTTAACTGAAGCATGCTGTTCTAGATGAAACTGTGCCTTCTCTGTGCATGCTTTTGCAGCTCATTTCTTGTGTCATAGCCATCTTTGTTTTCTGGTCTATTAGTGAGCTAATATGTGCATAAGTTTTTTGTTAGCAATTTAACTTAATTCCTGTGAGTCTTTATTTTCCTTTATTCTACTAAGAAAAGTATTATTTATTGGTTATATTCTTTAGGTCATAAGTTTTTACACAGAAATTATAAATAAGGTTAATGTGTGATAGTTTTCTTCAGTTAGATCCAAACGTTTTGCATTATTGTAGTATAGATTACATAATGGTTGGCATGCCCAAGAAAAATACTAAATTTATTTAAGACACAATTTTGACTCTATCCAAACTTTGTTAAATATAGATGCTGATATACAGAAAAAGCAGTGAATGCGGACAGCCATCGATTCTAGTTCTTCTGCCAAATGGCAGTGTCCTTGAATGGTGTTCTGACCTAAGAATAATAATCGCAGCAAAGCTTACTTCACATAACTCTTAAGGCAGAACAGTTTATACAGAAGTCCTTTAAAACTAGGAAACACTGTGTCCACAAACGTGCACTGTTACTGAATGTTCTAGAGAAGCACTCCGATCTAACAGAATCCTCATAGGGGAATTGAGACAGGGTTGTCTTTCTTTATTATGTTTGGAAGGGAAAGGAGAACTTAGCATGGGTTTGTAAGAGTGGCTTGTTATTGGCGCACTCTTCAGAGCCACTCAGGTAACAAGAGAAATGATGTCGATGCGTGGGTGGTCGTGGTGCAGCGGAGCGGCGTGGACAGGCAGGCCCATGCTTGGGGAAATGTGCAGAGGAAAAAAGGAAACTGAGGTTTTATCTTAAAAACAGTTTCCCAGCTGTGTGGTGGTGGCATACACCTTTAGTCCCAGCATTCAGGAGGCAGAGGCAGGCGGATCTCTGTGAGTTCAAAGCCAGCCTGGTCTACAGAGTAAGTTCCAGGACAGGCTCCAAAGCTACAGAGAAACCCTGTCTCACCCCCCCCCCCCAAATCCAGCCAGTTTCCCAAGGATGGGAATTGAAGACATCACATGTTGATCACACTGATCAACATTAGGTATACAATTTGAATACATTTATTTGCCCTTTAATTAGCTTATTCTTCTTGGAGAATAATCACTAGAGTGGACCTGTCAGTTACACAGTTTGTCCCTCAGATTGCTCAGTCCTTCTAGCTGAGACCCATATTCAGGGCGTCTGAGTCAGTCCCATACTGGATTCCCAACTATCAGTCTGGGGGGTGCAGTAAATTGTAAACATTTTTAAAGTTTGATCTTCATTTTGTATTGCATATTACAACTTTTTTATATTTTGTCTATTTTTGAACATCCTTTTAAAATTGTGAATTATTTTTTTCTTAGCCTTTTGTGTATCAATGATTACTAGTTTTAAACCCATTTGCTATGACATGGGAAGAAACCTACTTACATCTGATATATTTAGGTGAACAGTAGCAGAAAAGATTACCTAGAACCCTGTGTCTTCAGGCATAGCACAGTAAGAGGAAAGCTTGGAGAGGCGATAGGTCCAGGTCAGCAGCTGGACACAGAAAGCAGGAGTCCTGTTGGAAGCAGTTGTCAGTGGGAAAGGAGTGTGTACCTGGGGCAAGCTGTAAGGAAAGGCTTAGGGCTTCAGATACCTAAGCCCCTTTTACTTGCTGTCTTCCTGCTTCTGGATTTTGTTACAGTCACAGCAGAGGTAAAGGGCTAGCAGCAGTTAGAACTTGATAAAGTTTTCCTATAGGGCTGTTTATTATTAGATGCAGCAGCTAGGACAATAATATTCTGTTTGTAACTTACCCACTAAAAACCAGTTGTAGTTTTGGTTTGGTTTCTTTGTTGTGCAATGCTGGGGATCAAACCTAAGCACTGAGCTTTGTCTAAATGTGACTGCAGCTTTGAGTGCCCTGAGCTACCGCCCCAGCCCCCAAAAAACATTATCTAAGCTGACTGGGGGATTGTAAGTTAGGGCCAAATGAAACTACAGTTCCCCAGACTCCAAAAGGCAGGCAGTCCATTGAGCTCAGTCTGGACCAAGGAGGATTTCTGGGGGTTAGAGGAAAGCCAGAATTCCTCAGGAATTAGCTGCCATCTACCAACAGGAGTAATTTCCCTTATCTCTGGCAGATGGGTCACATGGCTGCCTGTGGCGCCTATTAACATATTTCAAAGTCCATGCTAGCATCCTAGCCTGTCTCACCTCCTCTCCTGCCATACCCTCCCCACAGCTCCTCCTCCTTATAACCCCCATGTCTCTCTCTCTGCTCTGCTTTGATCACCGTGTTTTATCTCCTGCTGTTCTTCCTTCTCTAAAGATATCCCTGGCCGAGCACAGTCGGCTGTCATGTTCAGTCTACTTCCTTCTATCTGCTGTGGACTCTGGCTTTTCTTTCTTTCATATCTACAATAAAAACCTCCCCCTTGCTAGGCAGTGGTGGCACACACATTTTATCCCAGCACCCAGAAGGCAGAGGCAGGCGGATCTCTGTGAGTCCAAGGTCAGCCTGTTCTGCCTAGCAAGTTTCAGGACAGCTCCAAAACAATACAAGAAACCCTGCCTTGAAAAACACCCCCACCCCCACCCCAGCAAACTCAAAAGAGGGAGATGGAGAGATGGCTCAGAGGTTAAGAGTACTGGCTGCTCTCCCAGAAGACCTGGGTTCAATTCCTAGTACCCAATTCACAACTGTCTGTAACTACAACTCCAGGGGATCTGACACCCTCACACCAATGCACATGAAATAAATTTAAATGAATTGTTTTTTAAAAATTGAGAGAGAAAGTTATATATCATAGATGAAAACCTTTAAGAGAGATTGGCATCCCCTTCCCCCCAAGAGGCAGGTACATATGTCAAGATGATTTTAGAAGGGAGAGTTTGCAGCTGGTAACCATTGAGTTGCTGTCAGAGTACAGCTATGCTAGAAATCATCTGGAAGCAAGGCCCACACTGAGATTCAGAAGTGACACTGACATGCGTCATGTGATGTGGAAGCACAGTGTGGGAGGTCCTGCCCTGTTGGATCAAGCAGTGAGGCTGAGCACACTGTGAGTAATAATAATAAAAATAACTTGAACTTTTCACCATTTGAAGCACAGCTTCTTAATCTGCAGTGATGGCAGACACTCCCCAGGTAATCTCTCTTCCTCCTCATAGTTACATTATATAAACTGCTGAATCTTGAACACTGGATATACACTACTTTTTGTAGGTAACGTGTGTCATAGAGATTTGAAGATCACATCAGCCTCTGGTTGGTGATAATCACACTTTCATTTTGTGCCAGACAAGTTAGTAAACACTAGACATTCCTGTGCCTTGTACTCAGCCTCATTCTCCTTCCCTTTCACTTTGGCAACCATGTCACAGCAGTGACTTACATGTATGTGGGTCATCAACAGGCTAGGGCAGAGATAGGTGGGGTTTGTGTTTTTTGTTGTTTCTTAGCTTTTGGGGGTAATCAATAGTCCCATCTGTGGGTTCCCTCCCCTTTCTGGTTTGTTTGTTTTTGTTTTTTGAGAGGTCTCAGAATGCAATCCTAGCTGGCCTGGAACTCCGTTAAGTAGACCAAGTTGCCTTGCACTTGTGGGTGATCCTCCTGCCTCTGCTTCCTGAATGATAGGATTGCAGCATGAGCCACCATGCCCAGCTCCCACCTGTTTTATAGAGCACTGTTTCCCTTGGTTAGAGATGTATAATCAATGTTGATTTGATTCTGACTTGTCTTTTAAAAATATTTTAGTTTTAGACTATTGAAGATCTTATAAACAACTATGGGTTTATATAAATAAAAGCTGTTTCAGAACCCATGGTGCTAGTAAGAAAAGGGAAACTCTCATTGTCTTGAAAGTTTTGTGTTCCAACTGAATTTCATTGTTGATATGAAGTTCATTGAAGGTATGAGAAGCAGTCTTACTCATTGTTGTGTAGAATAGCTCTCAACTCATTTTAAGTTGAAAAAATGTTTGAGTCTTTTTCTTAGGATATATTCCAAGATCATGGTTTTGGTTTACCATGGTAAGAAGATCTGACATGAGATCTGCTGTCTTAAATCATGTAATGTAATTAATATTGACTAGTGTAACATTGTACAATAAACTTAGCTTTCATTCTTCTGGCTTGGCTGAACTGTCACTCGATCCTCGTTTCTCTCTCCCTGTAACCCCGAGTTAACTATCACTTCCCCCATTCTTGAGTTTGACACTGTCTTAATGTGACTGGCTTAGTTTTGTCTACACCTCATCTTTATTTGTAAGTGGCCATTGAGGTTGTTTGCAGACCTTGGCTGTTAGGAACAATGCTGCTGTGAACATGAGAGTTTAGTGTTGATAATCTGACCAAGGTCTTGATTTACATTATTTTGGAAAATACCTAGTTGCAGAATTGCCAGGTGACACAATATTCTATTAGAATTGTCTCTGATGAGCTCCACCCTGCTTTTCCACTGAGGTGGCATCATTTGGCATCCCTAGCAGCAGCATATACAGTGATCCTGTTTTTCCATACCCCTGTTTATACTTTGTTTGGTTTTGCTAATCATTCTAACAGGTCTGAAATGACATACAGTGCTTTTCATTCACATTTTCCTGAGTTATTACTATTGATGTTATTCTTATTTTTTCAAATTGCCTGTTGACTATTTCCTTCCTTCCTTGCTCCCTTCCTCCCTTCCTTGTCATTCAGGTTTGCTTTTTTTTTTTTTTTTTTTTAACTTAAGCTCTTCTGGCTTCTTGTGGAAATATGTCAGCTTAAACAGCTAATGGCATTTGGATGGAATAGTTATTCTCAACTAAACAAATGGCCACTTTGTTATGATTTTTTCTTCTTCTATTGTCTTGGATTAGATACTTATAGTATACCTTTGTTTTCTACTTAATACTCTATAATATGCTTTAAAAACATATAATGGAAAACTTAAACAGCTTGTCATGTTTTCATTGTATCAATCTACTTTCCTACAGTTACATGGAAAATACATGTGATTTAATTTTTGTCTTATGTTTCAACAGAAGGAGAATATATTAAAATGTTTATGCGAGGTCGGCCAATTACCATGTTCATTCCTTCGGATGTTGACAACTATGATGACATCAGAACAGAACTGCCTCCTGAGAAGCTCAAACTGGAGTGGGTGTATCCTTCCCAAAGAAGAGAACAAACCTACTTGCTTTGTTCTAGTTTAATAAAAAACTTGCTTAGCTAATTAATCGAACTATTCTTAAACCAGAAATAAAACACAATAGACTTAAGAACCACTAGAGAAATTAAAAAGGAGACAGTATCTCTAAAACATGCCAGATATATTTTGCTAATAGCAATTTAATGTCACCAGAGTCAATACATACAGGACAGCGGTATTCCATGAACTCTACAGCAATTAGTGGTGGTGTGGTAGGAAAGGTTCCTGACTGCAGCTTGGAAAAGGGTAGTGTCTGTGCTGTCTCTGCCCTTACCCCTGTGAACCTTACCATTCTTATAAAAAGAGATAACACCTGCCTCATGGGGCTGCAGTAAGAATTTTAAGTACCGATGTGGTATTTTGTAACCTATGAAATGATCTATATGATGAAACCTTATTTTAGTTTTTTGTACTCACTATGTAGCCTAGGACTACTTTAACATCCCAAGAGTCTTCCTGACTCAGCTTCGCATGTGCTGGGGTCACAAACATGTACTGCTGAATGACTACTGTGGATTTTTTTAAGAGCTCTGATTAGCAAGGGTGATTGTAGTTCTCAAATTGACTGCTTCTCTGCCAGGCTTAGACACACCCATGATAGTTTAATTCTCAGCTTTACTGGCTCTGCCTGGAGAGAGTCATTACAGACTCTAAGAAACTCAGCCAAACAGGAGGCTAGTTGTGTAAACTTGGTTCTCTGTCTTTGTCCTATGCTCCCTTTCCCATACTCTTTAAATTCTTTACACTGGGCAAAATTAAATTAGCTCGGAGAAGCTCACCAATCCTGGAATTTGGCACAAGTTTTTATTGCCATTCTGTACAGCAGCCTTATTTAACTAGCCTTATTATGGGCCCAGCATTCATGTTGCCTTTCTGGGTGAGTCTTCAGTCTCTGTCTCCTCAAGCAGGTCTCCATGTGTGCTTCCTCCTAACAGACTGTCCACACAGGCCCCACTTCATCTGTTCTAAGCTGAGTGCTTGCTACATACTAGGAACTTTGTCCAAGGAATGTGGACAGTAAAACAGAGTAAAAGGCTTAGAGTTGGGCAGGAAAGGGGATGTGAGTGTCCTGGCTGACCCAGTGCTCCCCTCACTGTGCCTCCATGGCTCCTAAAACCCCCTTGGGTGTTTGCTTTAAAACCTTGACTTTTCGCTTAAGATACGGTTATCGAGGGAAGGACTGTCGAGCGAATGTTTACCTGCTTCCTACGGGGGAGATAGTTTATTTCATTGCATCAATAGTGGTACTATTTAATTATGAGGAGAGGACTCAGCGACACTACCTGGGTCATACAGACTGTGTGAAATGGTTGGTATCAATTACCGTTTGTCAATTTTGTGCTTGACTACCTTCATCATAATTCTTGTTGTTGTTACCATTATTATTTGAGTTGTATTGGAAATTTACTATTAGAAAGCTTAGGATATAAGTAAGAATGCTATTTATTCAGTGCAGACAACAGCGATTACCAAAAAAAAAAAAAAAAAAAAAAACCAACTCTGCTCTCAACCTCAGTGGAATCCCTCTCCCTCTGCTGCCTCAAGTCTGTAGTTCTTTCTGTCTGGCCTGTCATAAGAAGTCCATGGAGAAAGACTGGACTTCATGAATGTCTGGAAGTAGTTTTTTTTATTCATTTCTTAGTGTTTATTGAGGGTTTGTTCTGTGTGATAAATTTTGAGCCTAGGGTTTTCCTTTCAGAGGGAGAGAAGCCATAAGCTGAATCAGATCCTAAGTAACCCATGTGGTGTCAAACAACAACAGCAGAGCTTCTGAAATGCTTGGGCTTCGATTTTACTCAATGAATGTTGCCACTCTTTAGTTAAAGTCACAAACTTGTTACCAGTATCCATTGTCTTCTCACATTTCAAAGCATAGCTTCTTCATACTGTCCTGACAAATAGATAAACATTTCTCTAACTATGAATGCTGGGAGAGTACATAGATAAAACAGTTCCTGCTTGCACAATTATGCACGTACAGAATCGGTGCTGTGTTGCAGTGTAAGCATTAGAAGTGTCTGGTCTCTCAGCTGGGTGCTGGTGAATGAGTGAGGGTGGTTGGAACATCGTCTTTAATGCAGCAGTGAGGCCTGGGCTTAGAAGCAGGAAAGGAGGACGGAGCACTGTAAAAAGCAGGCAGGCAAAATACTGTTGTGCTTCTACATATGTACAATATTCCCTACAGTTCCCACTGAAAAGAAGCTGTAGTGGTTACCTTTAAGCCGTGTTACAGGCTGGGAAAGGTTACCAGTTGGTGCAGGTAATAAATAGCTTTTGATACTAGAGCCATGCAAACGTGTCACCTAGTGCAGAAATTACAATTTAAAATTTTTGTTTGAAAAGAAACAGCAAAATGTTAATGTAATAAGAGTTTTTTTTTTAACGATTTAGATTTATTTTCATTTTATGTGCATTGGTGTTTTGTATGCATGTATGAGGGTGTTGAATCCCCTGGAGCTAGAGTTAACAGTTGTAAGCTGCCATGTGGGTGCTGGTAATTGAACTGGGTCCTCTGGAAGAGCAACCAATGCTCTTAATCCTGAGCCATCTCTCTAGCCCCTAGAATTTTAGTTTTAATGTCTAGATGCAGGATATAAACTGTTTAAGAAAAAAAAAGAAATTTTGGAAGTATTTGTAAACCCTAACCTCCTTAGAAAAGAAAACCTAATACCATTTATGCCAAATTATTGAAACATTTCAAAAGATACAAATTCTTTCTATCTTATTTTATGTGTATTGGTGTTTTGCCTGCATGTGTACCTATCTGTGTGAAGGGGTCAGATCTTGGAGTTACAGACAGTTGTGAACTGCCTTATGGGTGCTGGGAATTGAACCTGGGTCCTCGAGAAGAATCTGGAAGAGCAGCTAGTGATCTTAACCACTCATCCATCTCTCCAGCTCCAAGATACAATTCTTAATATGGAGATGTTATAGACCTTTGGAATATTTTTATCTCTTGTGTCAAATTAATACAATCTTCTGGGGGGGAAAAATGAGCAACATGTAGCAGGAAACAAAAATTCTTTCCAGTTGAGCTGACTCCTTGATTGCAAGATGGCTCAGCAAGTGAGCCAAACTGACAAGCTGAATCCCATCCCTAGAACCAACATGGTAGGATAGTACCAACACGAACAGTCTACCTCTGACCTCCATGCTCTCTCCCTGAAAATAAATGCAACTTTTATATATGGATTCTAGAGGGAGACAGTGATTTTTGTGAACAGGAGCTAGAGAAAAAGCTCTGGTTAAAGCTCCTGTGGAAATATGGGCCATGAGTTAAAAAATCTCTTATCCCATGTAAAAGCTGAGCATAGTACATGTCTGGAACTCCAGTTCTGTAGGGTGGAGACAGATCTCAGGCTGGCTATCCAGCCAGCACAGCCAAAACACTATGCTCCATGTTTACTGACAGACTCCCCCTGTCTCAAACAATAAGGTGGGGTATGCAGTGAGTTAGTCCATGAGCAGTAGTGAATGTGGCACACATACACATATGCGTACTCCTGTGCACACATACACACTCCCAATATAATAAATAAATATTGGGCTATTGAGATAGCTCAGCAAAGGCACTTGCCATGGAACCTGAGAATGTGATCCATATGGTGGGATAAAACCAACTCCCACAAGTTGTCCTCTGATCTCTGCTGCATTCATGCACTTACATACACATATATGCACAGGCTTGCACACACAAATAAACAAAAATTTAATTTGCAAATGTTAAATGAGGTGGAGAGAGATAGAGGAAGACACCCAACATTGTCCTCTGGCCTCCACAGGCAGGCTTGCACACCTACACGGCCATGCACATATACATTTTATGGTTGATTTTGTGTGTGCCATGGTCAATTAGAGTACAGTTGCTGTATTTACCATTTTCATTTAGAACTCATTGATTGCCCTGGGGTAGATTTACAAAAGCTTAACATTAAAGACTAGCTATAGGTTCGTAGAATTATATTGGAAAATATTTACTGCTGGCTTTTTTTTGTAGAAATGCCTAAAATACTAAAGAATTAAGTTAGTGTATAAGGATTGTATAGAGATGAAGCTGTGCTTACATTTTAATAGTTGAAAAATTACACTGGGCCGTACTTCAATGTCTGGCTAAGTACAGCAACTAAAAAGGAATTTGAACAGATGAAAATGGCTTTCATTCTTACCATACCAAATTATGAATATTTCCTGTGAATTCACCTGTAATTTATTAAGATTAACCAAGAAAAATAGAAGTTTGCTTAATTAACTAATAAAAATAAATAGACCAGGTGTGTTTTTAAGACTGAAAACTATTTGCTTAAAAAAATTATGATATAAAGGTACATTCATGCTGTTTCATGTTTCTGTATTTAAAACTATTGTTGATGCTGCCTTTTAGCCTGGCTATACATCCTGACAAGATTAGGATCGCGACTGGACAGATAGCTGGAGTGGACAAGGATGGAAGGGTGAGCATCCAGTTTCATGTATCTACTCCTGCTTTTAGTAGGACTGACTCTTATTTTTTTCACTGTTCACACCTATATTTCAAGTTTGGAAATGCATATTTGCAAGCAATAATATAAAAGTATTCATGAAGAATGCATAATCTCTGAAAATTATGAAAACATCCCTGCTACCAATACATTCCTAAATACAAAACTGACTAACATATTTGTTACTTCTATGTAGCTAGAGAAGTTCCTTTTCAAAACATAAAATTCGGTCTTTAGGTGTGAATGGTATGAATGACAGTCTTTTTGTTTTGTTTTTTAAATTCTTAGTTGTTTGGGATCCTTAAGCATGCAAAAGCTTTGAACAGGAGGGTTCACAAAGGAACCAGTGTTGTATTATGGCTTCCAGTTAGGCCAGAGCTGGGGATGTCTCTGGGTTACCTATATCAGGAGCAGAGGCACTTGACTTATCAAGGACTGACTCTTTTAGCCACAGCTTATTAACTTACTGGCTGAAAGTTTATATGAAAGGATATCTAGTATTAGGGGGAAATATTAGAATGTAAGGAGGTCTTAAAATGTAGGATTCAAGCTGCTGTTTCTAAATAATTTCTCCCTAGGTAAACTGTCTACATGTGAAAATGGAAGGGCTCTTGCTTGTTAAATGTCAGGCTTATTAAACTAAGTTCCCACTAGCTTATGGGCCCTCTTGATTTTCTCTATTGGGAAGGATATCTCTAGTGATATCAGAGTTTCAGTTACTCTTTGGTTTCACTAAATTATTTTATATAACATCTCTTATTTCTGAGATCAGCCGTAAATCAATGATTATGTATACCATGTTCTGCCTGCATGTGTGCGTACATGCCAGAAGAGGGCACCAGGTCTCATTATAGATGGTTGTGAGCCACCATGTGGCTGCTTGGAATTGAACTCCAGACCTCTGGAAGAGCAACAGGTGTTCAACTTCTGAGCCATCCCTCCAGCCCATGAATTGATAATGACTCTCTGGACATGATGTTATCTGGGTTCAGTTTCTATAAAGAAAAGCTACAAATGAGATGGTTCTGTTAGATGGCATTGAAGATCCCTTCCAGTTCTGTATTCTGTTAAGGATTGTTTCTGTAGAACTTAGTAAACATTTATTTTTTTTTTAAGGTACATTATATCAAGAATAAAGGTAATACTAAAAGTGAAGTGTCAGGGTTGATGGGCTTCCCACACCTGTAGTACCCATTTCTTGGCAACCTCAAGTAGGAGGATCATTTGAGTTTAAGAGTTTGTGAGCGGCCTGTATAAAATTGTAAGATTGTGTCTCAAAAAAACAAAAAAGTAACCAGAGCATGGTAGAAGTAGAGTCTAACTCCACCTTTTAGTAGCTATAAAAGATGGTTACAATCCCCGTGTCTGGTCTCCTTACCTCTAGAGTAAGCATTGCAGATTATGAGAACTAAATGAGTTCATATATATCCAAATTATTTGTTGCTATGATCACTTATTTTCTTATTTCAATAGCATGGGGGGTGGGAGTACCTATTAAAATTTTTTTGAGGCTTGTCTAAATTTTGTAGTTTTTGTCTTACTAAGGTGGCAAAATTGGGTTGCGTGTAGTCACTCACACCTTTAATTCCAGACTCAGGAGGCAAAATCAGGTGAATCTTTTGAATTTGAAGCCAGCCTGGTCTGCATAGTGAGTTCCAGGACAGCCAGGGCTATATACAGAAACCTTGTCTCTAAACAACATAAACAAACAAAAAACCCAAACAAACAAAAAGCAGATTGCTATATGGTAGTTGTCAACATATCTACTCTTGGTAGTATGCACATATCTATACATATCTACTGTGTGGAGTAGTACACATGAATGTGCTGTGTAGACTGGTGCACATACCTATACCCACCTGGATACGCTAGTTCTGTGTTGTGTTTTGCAGCCTCTGCAACCCCACGTCAGGGTGTGGGATTCAGTAAGCCTTTCCACATTGCATATCATTGGACTTGGAACTTTTGAGCGTGGAGTAGGATGCCTGGATTTTTCAAAAGCAGTAAGTCACAGTTATATTTTAAAGTAAGCTAAGCCTGAGTTTGTTTTGTATATATGTATAATTGTGTATCCATCCAAAAACGAGATGGTTAGCAATTTTCAGCATAGCTATTGTTAAATAGCTACTATTGTAATCTAAGTACTAAATTTGATTTAGGTAGGATTAAGATATTATATTTATTTATATTTAATTTGTCTGTCTTGGTCAGTGTTTTATTGCTGTGAAGAGATACCATGACAACAACTTGCAGTTTTAAGCATTTAATTGGGGCTTGCTTACAGTTTCAGAGGTTTTGTTCATTTTGCATGGAGGCATATAGGCAGGCATGGAAGCTGAGAGTTCTACACCTGGTTCTGCAGGCTGGAGAAAGAAAGAGACTCTGGGCTGACATCTAATGGTGATCAGTGACTAACTGGCAAGTGGGAGTCAGCGCAGTAGCAAAGCTAGATATAGGAAAGAAGCCAATGAATTTCTGTATTTCTAAAACAGCATTCAGTTGTGTCTCAGAGGAGTTTAACAAAATTTTCATTATCTATTAGTAGTTTTAATAGTGACATTTTTTCTTTACTTTTATTTAGGATTCAGGTGTTCATTTATGTGTTATTGATGACTCCAATGAACATATGCTTACTGTATGGGACTGGCAGAAAAAATCAAAAGTAGCAGAGATAAAGGTAAATCAAAATAAGTTTTGGATATTATCTTTTAGAGTCCATTATTTTATAGGTGCTTAGATTTATAGTGTATGTGAATCCAGATTATAAGAATAAATTCACAGCTCACATTTATCAATTTTTGCAATTTATCAAGAATCTGTGACATTAACACTACAGTTAGATAAAACAAAATAGTCGACTTGGAGCAGTTTCATGTTTCAGAAAACATGATACTGAAATATTAAAATAGACAAATGTTCAGTTCCAAGACTAAGCATTCTGTGTGGCTACTGCCTTTTACTGAACTTGACCTTTCCATCAGCCTCTGAGGACTTAGGAGTCTAGAGGAGAGTTTTATGTAAGAGTGCACTTGATGTAACTGAAGGGCATATATAAACATGCAAAGTTTTGTATAATGAATATAGGGAGGAGTGCTGTAGCATTTAGAGGGATTGTAGAATCTATAAGTGCTGTAGAATAGTGTGGCTCAGACAGACTCATAAGACAGTTGTATGTTAATATCACAGCTGCATGTACATGGGTCAGAAATGCTAAGAGTACAGGATGACTTTGCTAAGTAAGTCCTTAGAGAAAAATATGTTTTTAAGGTTGGAGAGATGGCTCAGCAGGTAGAAGTGGCCCTGCTCTCGCAGAGGACCCGAGATCAGCTCCTAGCACCTGCATCAGGTACCACCTGTGACAGTTGTGATTAAGCCCATGGTACCTGCACTTGGGTGCAAATACCACACACAGACACACATGCATAAACACAATAAAAAAGTTAAGAAAGAGCCTGGTGGTGGTGGCTCATGCCTTTAATGCTGGCACTCGGGAGACAGGCAGGTGGATCTCTGTGAGTTCGAGGCCAGTTAAGAGAGGAAGAATATGTATGTTGCTTCAGCTCCTTGTCTGTTTAGTCAGGATCATATTTTCAGCTTTTTGATTTAAGAAAAAAAAAATGAGGTTTAGTTGTTACTTTATGTGTAATTTCTGAACTAAGCAGAGTCTATTTGATTATACTTGAATGTGGCAGTCAGATAACCTCACACCTTAAAAACATAAATGAAGTCATAGATGATCTTTCAGCCATCACCACTCTGCATAGCTTACACTACTGACATGTAGGGGAATTTCAGCCAAATGAATTATGTACATCTTTCTCTTTTGTGGGAAGGTCTCCCAGGTGAGGGCTGTGTTTCCCCCTGGCCATGCCTCTGTCACCTTTCTAGGATACGTTGCTGGTACAGAGCTCTATTGCAGACCCTCCACCTAAGGCATTGTTGTCTGTCTACCATACTACCATACTATGTACCTCCAGCCCAGACTTCCTCAGACATCATATATGAATGTCCTCTACCACAAATCTCCTTTCTCATCCAGATTCCCCACAGTCTCCTAAATGTTCATGTTCAGAATAGCTCACTGTAGAGCAAGCGAAGCTTAACTGCAGAGTATTTATTCCTGGTAGGGCAGAAAGGAAAGCCTTCATAGAAAAGAACGAAGGCATTTTGCCATGAATGACTTGGTTCCAGGGCTTGTTCCCTGGCTGCCTCTCCACTCTCTTCCTCCCTGTGTATTGACTTTATAGCCTCTCTGCAGGGGGCTCTCTCTGCTTAAGTCATAAAGACCCCAGGACTGATAAGTAAGTTTTTGTACTTGTAAATTTAAGGTTCAGTGTGGAACTGCTGCTGGGTGGGTGACTCGGTATAGCCATTTTGGAAAACTATTTGGCTAAGGCTGAACCTAGACCTACTTGCTGACACAGCCTAGTTTTCTCCAGAGTATAAACCCAACATAACTAGTCTGATATATTCACTAGAGTGCAGATTATAGTACTGTTTACAATAGTTTAAAAAAAAAAAAAAAAGTGGAACTCCCCTAGTTGAAGTTAGCAGCAGATGTGGTCTCTCTCTTTTTTTTTTCTTTTCCAAGGAATATTTTATGACATTTAAACTGAACATGAGTGGATCTCACAAGTATAATGTTGAAAAAATACTGTAAACTTGAAAGCATACAGTGCTTGCAGTTCTATTCCAGAGAGGCAGCGGCCTCTGGTTTGATTTCCTATGTACAAGTGGAGGATAGGAAACTTAGAAAGCATCTGGTCTGCTTCTGGCTCTAGTGCTGTGAGCTTTAAGACAACACACATTGCTCTTGCATTGTACATTGGAAGTGTGCTTGCCCGATATGTAAGAATTATACCGTTGGCCTGGCAGTGCTGGCACTCAGGAGGCAGAGGCAGGTGAATCTCTGCGAGTTTGAGACCAGCCTAGTCCACAGAGCAAGTTCCAGGACAGCCTCCAAAGCCACAGAGAAACCCTGTCTTGGGAGAAAAAAAAAAAATGTATACTGTTATATATAAACAGCAGAAGAATTGATAACATATTATGAGGATGTCACATTTAAGCTTTGATTCTAGAAGTTTGTTCTTATTTTTCTTTACCCCTTTACATGCCTTTAATCTTAGCACTCGGAAAGCAAAGGCAGGCAGGTCTCTGTGAGTTCCAGGGCAACTTGGTCTACAGAGTAAGTTCCAGGACAGCCAGGGCTACACAGAGAAACCCTGTCTTGGTGTAGATGATTTAGGAAAATAAATCTTAGAAGAAAAGACAGTTCCTAAAATATTTTTTCCTGTCTTTGTAAGGAACTATAATTGGATTTTGATAGCAGTAAGAATATATATTCTTATATAAAATTGTCATTTTTCCCCCCCACAGACAACAAATGAAGTTGTTTTGGCTGTGGAATTCCACCCAACAGACGCAAATACTATAATAACATGTGGTAAATCTCACATTTTTTTCTGGACCTGGAGTGGCAATTCACTAACAAGAAAACAGGGAATTTTTGGGGTAAGGATCAGAATGTTGGAACATTGCTAATCGCTAATCTTCTTTATTGTTGGGTAAGCATAAAGTCACCTTGCCAAAGAGAAAACTGAAGATTCTCATTTTATTGTAGAAATATGAGAAACCAAAGTTTGTTCAGTGTTTAGCATTCTTGGGGAACGGAGATGTTCTCACTGGAGACTCGGGTGGAATCATGCTCATCTGGGGCAGAACTGCCGTGGAGCCCCCACCTGGGAAAGGACCTAAAGGTATACCATTGTTTTGTTCCACGTGCTGCATAATTCTTACCTAGTGCTATGGCAGTCCCCCCTTACCTGATCAGGAGAGAGAGTCTGCACTGGAGTAATGTGAGCATTTGCTGACATACCTGTTGCTTTTAATGTTCTTCATAAAATCCTTTCTAATGAAATCATTTATTATAACCCACATGTGATACAGAACTTTTCCCTCCAGAATTGTAATATGAGAGTGAGCACTCAAAAGCACACACAGAGATATATACTAATTTAAAATAGATAAAGTTTCATTCTCCCCTGGGCCAGTGCTCAGATATCTGAGCAGAACTCATGGTCTTACTCTTAAGGAGGACAAAGGGAAGGGGAAAAATGAATAACCCATTTTTATTCCCCTCTCTTCTTAACTGTAGTTCCTCTTCCCAGCCCTACTAGTAATAGCCCTCCTAGTCTTTTCTCACATTTGAACTTGCATAGGACACACCAGACACACATACAAAGAAGAAAAGTTTTAAAAATAATTGTCACTCTTTAATCTTGGTCAGCCTCCTTTATAGATCTAAGAAACTCAGCCGTTTGGCCTGCCCGGCAAGTCACCAGCATGGACCCTTTGCCTCGTTGGTAATAGGTGACCTAACTTTCAGTATCTCCCTGATATTGGAGTCTGCGTTTGACTGAACAGAGAAAGCCTTCTAGCTGTCGTCACTTGTGGGGGGAGGCAGACTTGCTTATGCAAACTGTTCTGTTAGAGACAAGACTAAACGGAAGGGCATGTTAAACTTGAGTAGACTTGGAGAGTTTTAAACTCAAAGAGAGCATTTTTTTCTCAGCAAATATTTTAAATAATATTTGACCTAAACTAGACCATCAGAAATGCAGGTCCATAAGAGAGATTTTCAACAGTAATGTCTTAGTTACTATTTAGGCTTTATGACAATAACAGTGTCAGCATGGAAGGAAGTGGATGGAACTGAGTCAATCACAATATAGAGGTTTTTGTCCTGATGGAGTAAGTTCTTTAATTTTGCCTTCTGCTTTCTAACATCCATCGTTCTGGGAGAGTCATACATGTCTGACAAGTCCTTTGATGTGTTTAGAGCTAGGCTGAGTTAAGAACAGAAAACCTTGATTTTACTTTACTGCATTCTTCATGGGAAACCATGAAACTCTACACCTATTTTTTTTTTTTTTTTTTTTTTTTTTTAATGGTGTTGTTGTTAAACAGGGTCTTACTGTGTAGCTCTTGACTGGCCTGGAACTCATGAAGATCCATGGCCTGTTTCGAGACAAGGATTCTCTCTGTGTGTAGCCTTAGCTGTCCTGGAACTGACTCTGTAGACCAGACTGGCCTTGAACTCAAGAGATCCCCGCCTCTGCTCCCCCAGCGCTGAGATTAAAGAAGTGCACCCCCACGTCTGGCTGTTTCTGTGATTTCTTATGTGCTGCTTTCAGACTGCACATGAAAGGAAGGACTCTAAGATGTGTGGCTGCTCACACTGTTCATTCTCTCTTCCCCTTTCTCTGTTGCTGACCTAAATAAAGGAAGTCAACAGTGCTCAGAAAATTTACATTTTTCAGGTGTGCTGTCTGTCTCTCTTGGGTACCTAGATTCAATCAGAGCAAAGACAGATAAACTGTGTAGACAGGCATCCACTCAGCATATTGTGAAGTATTTTTAGGTGGAAGCAGTTGATCCAGGTATGCCCGTTACATATTTGTACCACTAATGTACTCTCACTGAGCTATTTTCAGGATCAGCTATGGCTGAAAGTTTTTTACGGATGCCACTACCCTTTTTCATGTTAGCTAATTTTACGAATTTATTGACAGGTCTGATAGAAAATTTGTTAAGAGTCATCTTGGTAAGAGCCTTGTTGATGCATCACTCACGTGGCATCCAGTAAGAGTACACTCAGTAATGTTTACTGTATCCACAGTTTCCTACCTGTTAGCACCTCCCAGTTAGCAGCCACTCCCTTCTCTCTGGGTGTCTCTGTTCTAGATAATTTATTGGAATAGAGTGAAATGTGTGGATTTGTATAACTAGTTTCTTTTTTGTTTGGTTGGCCTTTTTTTGTTTTGTTTTGTTTTTTAACACACTTTACTACCTGTCCTAGGATGGTCCAGAACTCAGTGTGTAGCCCAGCTGACCTCACACTCCACATCTCTCCTCCTGGGATTATAGATGTAAAGTTCCATGCCTGACGATAACTGGCTTCTTTTAGTTAGCATGTTCATTTAGTGCATGTTTTATTACCTTCTTTTTTGACATAATATTCACTTACATAGGCATACCTATGTTTTGTTTATTCATTCATTAGTTGGTATATAATTTTAGAAAAATGAATAATTTTTAAGTACCCCCCCCCTTTTTTTTTTCCACAAGATCTAAGGATATTTGTTGACTTTTAAACAAGGCTCTGGCTTCCATTGTGAGCCTGGTAACTAATTCTCTAAGGCATTATCTTCCAAAAGCTGTCCTTTTGCCTGGCTAGCTTCACATGATTACTAGAGGCCTCTGAATAAGCACCATGAACTCCAAATCAGGAATGGGTGATATAATTTCTTTTCTAGCCTCCCAATTCTCTGCAGTGGGCCTACTAGTGATTGTTATGTTCTGAGCTAACCATCAAGAGCTTTTTTGCAAAGCTCCAGGAACACTGAGGTGGGAGGCTTGGTTCCTGGTCATAGCTTTATAATTAGATAGCTGGTATTGTATGTGTGACCCTCATACTTCTTTCTGTCCTTGCTCTACAGTCAGAATGATACCACACTAATGTTGTACAAGAGTAGGCAGTGAAGTTTGGTGCTACATTTTACACCCTTTTGTTTGGACAGTTCTCACTGTTTTAGTGGTTTACTCTTCTGTAAGAAAATAATTTTTAGAGTACATAAATATCAACATAAATGTGAAGTATTCTTTTCTGCCTTAAGCTCTGCCTGCCAACTTGCTGAGAGTTGGCTTTTGATTATGAGACTGTGAACGTTCTAGTCTTCCTCTTGTAGATCTGCTGAAGCTTGTTTCCAGAAGGACACTACGGTCTAATAAAATGTGTTAATACTAACTAGCCTTTTTATTTCCTCATTACCATATTAGGTGTCTATCAGATCAGCAGACAAATCAAAGCTCACGATGGCAGCGTGTTTACGTTCTGTCAGATGCGAAATGGGATGCTATTAACTGGAGGAGGGAAAGACAGAAAGATAATTCTGTGGGATCATGATCTAAACCCTGAAAGAGAAATTGAGGTAAGGCTTGCAGTGGAATGCTAAAAATCTTAAAATAGTAGACTCTCTCTACTCATGCATTTTGTCCCATTTTGAGATTGCTTTTCTGGGAAACTGATACATGTTCTTACCATTCCTTTCCCTCCCCTAGAGGAAAAAGCTTGTTATGGCACAGAGTGATCTGCTTTAAACAATGTAATTTGGAGTTTGAGGGCTTTATTTTGCAGCACAAGAAATTTAACTTGAGGCCTGACACAGGTCAGGCAAACACTATGAGCAGAGACGTCTTGGAGCCCCTTCATGCCCCATTTCAGGGTCATTCTGTGGGGTTGTTGGTTATTGGTGTAAAGGTCACGGAGATTATATCACATTGTGTGTAAGTGAAATGGGTCTCACAAAGAGGCCCCTGAATAGCCTTTAGAACACTCTACAGTGCAGTCGTCCTTTGCTATCTATCTGAAGGGAGTAGTTTCTCTAATTTCCCCATGGAGTCCAGAGATCTGTGTGTGCTCAAGTCCCTTACATAATGCTGCCAAGTATTTCTGTGTACTTTAATTGTCTGTATACTGCTTACCTCATCTGATATAGTGTGAATGTTATCAAAATGTTTTACTGACTTATGTAGGAACTAATGATGGGGTGGTACATATTCAGTACAGACAGATTTTTTTCACTCTAATATTTTCAATCCACAGTTGATTTAGCCCTTTAATACAGGATCTACAGATAAAAGGCCAACTAACTGTGCTTTTTGATTCACTGAGATTTTTCTTTTTTGGTCTTTATGACAATCATGAATGAATGCCCAGAAGAACATAAAACAAAATCCAGGCCATACTCTTTTATGAGCTCCATTAGGACTTACTCCCCTTCGCCACACTTCTAACCCTTAACTCTTGGAACCATACAGAATATACATTTAGATTGTACTGAAGTGGGCTAGAAGTGAGATCACTGTGAGAAGCTTGTGTGGTCTCTGGGAGACCTTGTGCTGCAAAGATAATTACTATAAATGAGGCAAAGGATGTTGATAATAACACAGTATAACTTCTGTGTGATAAAATGTAAGCGAACATGAAATTACAAAATGATGAGAGTGCCTCATTGTTTCAGATTTAGAGTCTGTCTTTATTACCCTATAACTGCATATGGCTGTGAGCACAGTACTATTCAGGTAGTAATTATTGCATGTTACTCTGTTTATGGTAACTTCACACATTCATTTGTTCCAGGTTCCTGATCAGTATGGCACAATTAGAGCTGTTGCAGAAGGAAAGGCAGACCAATTTTTAGTAGGTACATCACGAAACTTTATTTTACGGGGAACGTTTAACGATGGCTTCCAAATAGAAGTGCAGGTAAGCTGTGTGAGGCCAGCAGTTTCTATGTTACTTTTTGGTGACAATACCCTTTGGTTCTTACAATAAGGTTTTCTGTTTTCAGGGTCACACAGATGAGCTCTGGGGCCTCGCAACACATCCCTTCAAAGATTTGTTGTTGACGTGTGCTCAGGACAGGCAGGTGTGCATGTGGAACTCTGTGGAACACAGGCTGGAGTGGACCAGGCTTGTGGATGTGAGTGTGGGTAATTTCCTTGTGCAAACGCCTCCCGCTGGCAGTTGCAAGCAGCAAAAACAAAAAAGGACTAAGCATTGATTTAAACTCATGTCTGTGGCTTGGCAAAGTGAGCCATGTACATTCCAAATTTTCCTGTCAGTTTCAGTGGTAAAATTAGACTTCACATATCTGTGGAGCATTAATTATGAAATACTTGGGCTGCTGTGGTGTTGCAGTTGGTAGATGCCACTGTCTTCTTTATGAGTGATCTTGTATTTTCACCCTACTGTCCAGACAACTACCTTTTCTAGCCTGAAAGAAATAGATGAGGTCTTTGTGTCTTTTGTGGGGGTGGGGGTGGGTGGGGGTGTTGAAACAGGGTTTCTCTGTGTAGCTCTGGCTGTTCTGGAATTCGCTCTGTAGACCAGGCTGTCCTCAAACTCCTATCTCTGCCTCCTTCTCCCCAGTACTGGGATTAAAGGCATGCCGCTGCCACTGCCCAGCACATATTTCTTAATATATTTGGTGTTACCCATATTGTTCCCTTTGCCAGTCAGTCCTAACATTCCTTTTCAGTTGTATCTACATGTTATTTCTCATTGGTTTATAGTAAAACTGACCAGGATTTCATGTTTATGTGAAACAAGTTATTTAGAAAGATGTTTCCTTAGATCTGAGGAGTCTTTCTCCTGTACCCTCTTAGTCAGGGTTCTGTTGCTGTGATAGACAACATGACTAAGGCAACTCTTAGAAAGGAAAATATTTAGCTGGGGCTGTAGTCCATTATCAGCATGGTGGGACATGGTGCTGGAGAAGAAGCTGAGAGTTCTGCATCTTGATCTACAGGCAATAGAAAGTGAACTGTGTCCCACACTGGGTGTAGCTTGAGCATATGAGACCTCAAAAAACACCCCCACAGTGTCTCATTTCCTCCAACATGGCCGCACCTCCTAATAGTGCCACTCCCTGTGGCCGAGCCCTCCCAAACACATGAGTCTGGGGCCACACCTATTCAAACCACCACACCCTCCATGGCTGTCTTTTTCTCCTCTAGGAACCAGGACACTGTGCAGATTTTCATCCAAGCGGTACAGTGGTGGCCATCGGAACACACTCAGGCAGGTAGGGTCTTTAAGTGAGCTGAATGATCTGAAATTGTGGGAGGTTTGAACTACTGTTGAGTGTTGTCAATTTCATCTGGGAAATTCATCTAATATACAGCACTCTTAATATTCTTGTGTGCATTTAGTCATCCTTTACTTAGCCCTAAATGGAATGGAAGGGTAGGGGGGTTTGAAAATCAAAAAAGCACAGTTTGACTGGATAAAGGAATACATGAGTGTCAAATAGATATGCTCATACACAACCCTAGTGTTTTTATTGTTCTGATTGATTAGCTAGGCGATGGCTCAGCAGGTAAGGTGCTTGCCACCAACCCTGACGGCATGAGCTCAGTCCCTGGAATTAAGAACCAATTCCTGAAAGTTGTCCTCTGATCTCCACATACATGCCATGGCATGTGCATTCCCCCATAATCCCCTCCCCCCAGCACACAGATTTTTTTTTTTTTAACCTTAAATAAATGTTTAAAAAGTTATCTGGTTGAAAAGTTGAAAAGTTATCTGTAGACCAGGCTGTCTACTGAAATTACTTTCTAACATTTATGAAATTGTGGAGTCACTCAGTCTTAGTGACTTACACTAAAGGTAAAGCAATTATTACTTCTTGTGGAGTTGTGAGTAGAAAACATATGAATAGAGGACTATAATAAAGAATTTCATATGTGGTGTTGGCAGCTAGTCTGTTCCATCTGGTGCAGAGCTGGAGGCTGCATAGACTCTACGCCAGATGCAATTCTCATTGTTCATTTTAGATACAACTCTGTGCTGGGTTTCACACCTGCTTCTGTTCTTTTGAATCATGGACCTTCTTTCTATTTGTCTGTTTAAAACTGAAAAGTTACTATTTTAGCCATTCAAATTACAGTCCTCTTTTATACCTGAGGGAAAAGTCACATTGAGGGCTAAGAACTGGTTATTGTAAAACATGTCCAAATTGTGCATGAGCCAGAAAAATGACTGGTAAAATGTTTAAATATGTGTCTGTGTCATGTCACCAAGTAACAAGTGCATTAATGATTCAGAATCACCCATATCCATTAGTACTGCATTAAGGGAAGAAATCAAAGCACTGCTCTTGGTGTAATTTAACCAAGAGGGAGCCTGAGTTTGAGTCCTCTTGTTTCTCTGTAGCTTATAGGTTCTGGCCAACTGTGAACAGTCTATTGTATTAGTCTGAGTCTGTGTCCCTAAGCCTGCCTGATGTCTGTCTTATCTGTCCCTATGTCTGGTTCCTAACAAAGGGCTTTTGCTCTGTATATGTTGAACAGCACAGAAAGGCATCAGGTGAGAAGGAATGAAGCATTAGTGACATATAATTTATTAAATAAGTGCATTTGCATCCTGTTTGCTGTTCTCAGCAAATGATTATCATAACACACACACAAACACACATATATTTTTCTGGGCTAGAGCCATGCAAAATATTAAAGCTGTGTTTTACCTTAGGTAGATTACATGGAGAATTCAAGGCAAGTTACACTGTTCTTTTAAATAAATACAGGTTACACAGGCTGAATACACAGTAGGATAGCAGTATTAAGTCTTAAGTGACCTCAAGATATATTATTAACTCAGCTGTGACATCCACAAATAAGCACAAAAGAAAACACATTATCAGTGATAATGTCATTTTAAAAGTGTGTGTGTTGTATGTGGTGCATATGGTGCCTGGGGATTGAACCTAGGGCCTTGTGTGCTAGACAAGTGCTCTACAACTGCCCAAAGACTGCATTGTATCATTTATATGGGGGAGGGGAACGAGTACATAACCATGAGTGGGCATAATTACCACTGCTCAGCTTTATTGAGATACAGTTTGCCATAAAACCCATTTAAGTATATTATCTAATGGTTCTAGTATATCCATAGATCTTTCATTAGCCCACAAAGAAATCCTTTACCCTAACAGCAATTCCTCTATACCCCCTCCTGCCCTGCTCAGCTATAGGCAGCTGATCAACCCTTTTCTATAGGTTTGCCAGTTGCAGACATTTCATATAAATGGAATCACACAGGCATGCCTTGGTGACTGGCTTCTTTCACTTGGAGCAATAAACCTTGAAAGAATTGCATTATGTATAGTACTTCATTACTTTTTATGGCCATTTGGCTTTCCACTTTTGACAATGGGATAATCCTGCTACAAACATTCATGGTCAAGGTTTGGTGTACGGGTATGCTTTCAGTTGTCTTGGATGTCCGTAGACTGGCCAGGTCATATAATTCTGTCTAATGCTTTGACAGACTTTTGTACATCAGCTGTACCATTTGCAATCCCACCAGCAACTTCAAAGGGCTCATTTTCCCATCTTTACAGCATCCCCTCACCTACCTGTGTTCTGTTCACCCAGGAGGCAGTGAAGTAGCTGATGGCATGCATGGTTTGTGTTTGCACTAGCCACTTGTTTGCCATTCTGAGCAAACTGTATTCAAATCCTGTTCCACATCTGAATTACTGAGTTAATAAAGAATTCTTTATCAAATAAGTGATCATTTGAATTGGGCTCTTTTATTTTTTCAAAGCAGGCTTTCTCTGTATAGTCTTGGCTGGCCTTAAACTCTGAGATCTACCTGCATCTGCCTCCTATGTGCTGGAATTAAAAGCTTGTGCCACCATCACCTGGTTTTTGTTTTTGTTTTCTTTTGGCTTTACATGTTTCTAATTACAAAAGTTATCATTCCTTTTGATTTTTATTTTCATGTGTGTGTGTGTGTCTGTCTATACCATGTATGTGTGGTCATCCTTAGAGACCAGAAAAGGGTGTCAGATCACCTATAGCTGTGTAACAGTCATCAACTACCCAGCATGAAATTTGGGTCTTCTGGAAGAGTAACAAGTACCCTTCACCACTCAACATTCCTGTTTTTATGAGAGAGAGAGAGAGAGAGAGAGAGAGAGAGAGAGAGAGAGAGAGAGAGAGAGAGAGAGAGAGAGAGAGAGAGAAGGCCATAGGACACACTTTATCCAAAAGATACTATCATGAATGTGTATTTTTCTAAAGGAAAAGAGATAAATTTATTTAAGGACATCAAGGTAATTTTACCTCTGAATTGTCTGTGCATAAGCCATATACCCAAGTATGGTGACACATAGCTGTGATCCCAGCATTTGGGGGAAGGTAGGAGGATCAGGAGGTCAAGGTCAGCCTTAGCTAGAGGGCAAGTTGACAGCCATCCTGGGCTACATGAGCATGGACCCCCACCCCAAAAAGGTCATCGTGATAAAGGGTGGTGCTGCACGTCAACTTATTCTATGACAGATTGTTTAGAAAAACCCATTAGATCCTTTAGGCTGCATAGAACCTCGTAGTTACGGCACATCACTCCCCAGTAGAAGCTCTGCTCTGATGTATACACTCTAAATGAGAAGTGATTGAGTAAGAACAGGGACCCTGGCCACAGTAGCGTCTTCTGAAAGTCAATGCAGTACAGTGAAAAGTGGTAAGAGCATGGCAGCATCTCTGCACATGTACAGGGAAACTACGCTTTTAATAACCTCACTTGATTACTGTAAAATATTATTTGCCTGGCTGGGGAGAGGACTCCATAGGTAATGGTCTTGATGCGCACAGGGGAGTGACTAGGGTTTGGATCCCCAGAATCCACATAAAAGTTAAGCAGGCATGGCATCCAGCCTCTAATCCCAGCCCTCAGGAAGTGGAGACTGAAGCTGGCTAGCTAAAACAGCTGAATCTTAAAGCTTCTGCTGCCTTCAGTGAGAGAGAGGCCCTGTCTCGGTGCAGAGTCAGCTTAGTGCTTCCACACACATGCAAATTAAAGTACAAAGTAAAACACCATTCCAAAAATAGAATTAATCTGCTGTGTATTTAAAGAAATAGAAAATATACAAGAGTTTGTTTTTAAGTAGCTGCCACCTATAACAGTATAGTCGCTGCTATCTATAGCAGTGTAGGTTTCTATATATGAGAACATGGTCTGGACTTTGTTGCTTGCTAAGGTTGCTTCCAAACAGATTTTTTTTCTCTTTAAAAAAAAATATATATATGTAGTTTTCCTAAGAATATTAAAGTGACTTAGAACAGTCAGTATTAGTTAGAGGTTTGCCAACTTTAATAATTTTAAATATATAGTAAAGTTGCGTAATCATTAAAACTTGAAGCCTGGTATTTATAGTGACTCTGTATCAAGATCCAGTTAGTCTTGGTTTTGATGTCATCTTGTTCCCTTTCTGAAAAGGCAGCTCTTAGCGCTTGTGATGGTAGCCTGAATAACAGTTCAAAACAAACATACAGTCTGGGCACCGTCAGCTGCGACAATGTATGTTCCGTAAATATGGACCATATGGCTCCCGTGTGCCAGCTTCCTACTGGCTGACCTTTAAACTCAAGCGTGTGAAGAGGCTGTTAAATGACAGACTATGGATTAAATTAGCTACCTAGAAATTCCAGTCCCTCACTCACAACACTACTAAAATTCAGTCCTGAATGTGTTCCTTGTTCCTGCCTACCTCCCTAGCTATGCAGCTGCCATTGTCCTAACGTCCCTCAATGTTCACTTCACCCTTTTTACAGGTTCTCCATGCCTGCTCTTACTCATTTCCTCCGTGAGTTCTGTTGTTTGTCATTTCCTTTCTCCATCGCCCCATTGCTGGCTTTCAGCTCAGTATAATATTTAAAACCTTGACCCTGTCATTTTATTTTTCTCTCTAAACAATGCCTAACAGAGGTACAGTTGACATTCATTGAATTCCTTAGTAGAAATAAAAACACATCTAGACCCATGTCTATCTAGCAGCATTTTTTTTTTTTTTGCATTTTTAAAAACAACCAGTCATAGTTAAAAAATTAATACTGAAATTTCGTAAAAGTGTAGAAAAAGGGGCTGGAGAGATGGCTCATTGGTTAAGAGCACTGGCTGCTCTTCCAGGGGACCTGGGTTCAATTCCCTCACGCACATGGCAGAAGCTGTGTGTAACTTGGGTTCCAGGGGACTCGACACCCTGTCACAGACATATATGTGGGCCAAATACCAGTAACATAAAAAAACTAAAATAAATGAAATCTGAAAAAAAAATGTAGAAAAAAGTCAGTTTTTGTTTTTTCCTTCTTTCCTTCCTAAACAGGTGGTTTGTTCTGGATGCAGAAAGCAGAGATCTGGTGTCCATCCACACCGATGGGAATGAGCAGCTCTCTGTGATGCGCTACTCAGTAGGTGGGCAGCCCCTCCCCCTTTGGTGTGTACTCACCAAAATCACATTTACTTATTGATGAGGTTCATTCCTTTTATCTGTTTCCAAGAATATCAGGTTAAACTCCACTACTGGAAACTGTAAGAAACCTGAACAATTAAACAGCGTAATCATCATCGGGCATGCATTTAACATGAAGTACTACAGCTGCAGCAGCAGTACAACCAAATTGTACTGAATGCACTAAATCTTTGTATAGTAAGCTGAATGTTAGCAGTACTTTCTCGTTGGGACTATCCATCCCCAAATAATGACACAGAGACTCATTAATTATGGAAGCTTGGCCTTTAGCTTATCCCCAACTAGCTTTTATACTTAAATTAACCTGCCTCTATTAATCTATGTTCTGCCACTTGGCTTTTTACCTTTCTTCCATTCTGTATGTCCAACCCCCTCTGGGTCTTGCTGGCATTTCTCATGTGCTAGATTCATTTCCAGTTCCTCTCTCTGCAAATCCTGCTAGCTATTGGCCATTCAGCTTTTTATTAAACCAATCACAGCAATACATCTTCACACAGAATACAGCTGAATGTTACATCTAACTAGCAAACTTTTCTTTGTATATAAAAGGATATGAGCAGTGGAGAATGGAGCTCAGTGGTAGAATACTTGCCTTGGGTTCTGTCCTTGGCATTGCCAAAAAATTGTAGAAGAAATAGCCAGAATGCACACTAATATCCAAATATTCTATTTAGCATTGTTTTGAGTTATATAATCATAATTTTATTAGATAAAATACTTAGTAATTCATAAGAGTTTTATATAACTCATTAACTCTTTATACCTCATTCAAAATGTTTTCACAATATTCCAGTTACTTTTTTATTGTTATTTATGTGGTTTGATGTATGCTATATTTTTTTTCTAGAGTCAGTCTGACCTTTTTTGAGGAGTAGTCTTTCTCAAGCTAGCTTGAAATTCATTAACTCTCCCCCTCTTAGGAGAACTGGGATTATAGGCATTGCATACCCGAATGTCTTACATTTGAATATTTCAGGTTGGTGGGTTTTGTTTTTGTACTGCTAGGGGTTAAAACCAGGCCTCTGTGTACCTTCATCAAGGGGCTACATCATTGGCCCAGAGAGGGTTTCTTATAGCTGTTGATTAAAAGTAAAGAAAAGATGTTTGATCAATCAGTTTGATTTCTGTTGTTTTTCACATGCATGTATATGTGCACATATGTCAGAGGACAACTCTTGTTAGGTCCTTTATCCTTCCACCTCATGGCTCCTAGGTTTGAGCACAGGTCATCAAACACAGCTGCAGGTCCCTTTCCCTTCTGCCCTGTTTTGCCTGGCCCTGCATTTTGAGATAACAGTGTTTCCTGTTTTGCTTTTATTAGGTTTTTGATGCTAGAATAACAAGCTCTACAAAATATAACATTTAAAATCAAAAGTTGAGTGGCGTCTGTCCAGTTATTCTCCTTAGAATAGTGGTAGGTACAACCAAAGATGACACAGAACCAGAGAGTGTAATGTGTTCCTTCCTAAGAAGACCTACCCTGTAATTGTTGGCATCAGATGTGCCTGCCCAGCTATGCAGCTATGCTTAGCCTACTGCATGAACATTGTGTGCTTCCACCAATAAATGCAGGGAAATTGCTCTGAAACCCAGCCTCTCTCTGACTACAAGGGGACAAGACCATCAAGTATCTCCAAGGAAGGATTCTGTGTTGGACTGGTTTATGATTTGATTTTAGGGGATGCTAAGTGATTGGATTTGTTCATAAAATGCCAAATAATGGTTACACTGATGAGATACAACATTTTTTAAAAGAACTAATAAGGTAGCAATACATAGACATTTTTCCAGTCAGCACTTTTTCTGTTTAATTCTATCTAGATGGTACTCTCCTGGCTGTAGGATCTCACGACAACTTTATTTACCTCTACTCAGTCTCAGAAAATGCAAGAAAATACAGCAGATATGGAAAGTGCACTGTAAGTAGCAAAATAGAATGAGCTAAGTTACAAAGTAGTTGGGAAATTGTATTCTGTTAAAAGGAGAATTAAATGTTTACCTATTAACTGCTTTAATCTATTTCTGTGAAACCTGAGATCACCTATACCAGAATGTGTGGGTCCCTGGGTCCCTTGCCTTGATCCCCAATACCTCATAAACTAGCTATGGTGGCAGGAGGATCAGTATTCAGGGTCATCCCCAACTACATAGTAAATTTAAGACCAACCAAGACACACAGAGACCCTATCTCAAATAAAAACAAAAGAGGAAGAGACCTGGAGGTATGTGAGTGGGAAGGTGTTTGTTCCTGCAGAGGACCCGGGTTGCCAACTCCCATATTGAGCTGCTCTCGTCCACCTGTAACTCCAGCTCCAAGGGATCCGGTGTTTCTGATCTCTGTGAACAGTGCACACCCACACACATAATGGAGTTAACTTTTTAAAAAGAAAATTGTAATTACCTGTTTGTAGAACACTACTATGGGTTCTGAAAGGGTATCCCCTTACAGTTAAGCTTAGTCTTTATCTCTTTGTAATTACTATTAAGGCAGTTTGTTCAAGCTATTTCTGCAGGAAGCTGTTTGTTTGTTAAAAGATCTTTCTGCCTAGCGACGGCTGCCCTTGAACTCACTGTTTAGACCAGGCTGGCCTCAAACTCAGAGATCTGCCTGCCTTTACCTTCAGAGTGCTGGGATTAAAGGTGTGTGCCACCACACCCTAGCTCTGGAAAATTATTTAGCTCAGTGTCCTACAATGCCCTATGTGGGTATTATGCAGAGAACATCTGTGTTAGGATAAAGACTTATAGGATATAAGTGTGCATTGCCATGATTAATCTGCTTAACCTCCAGACAGCAGAGCCAGACATGAGACTTTCCTGTCAGTGTGTTAGCATGCCCTCATACACACTCAGAAATACCTAGTAACCATGCAGGCCATTCTGGCTTTAAACATGGATCTCTTGTTGGTAATGTTCTCAACTGAAAGTGATACCCATAGTATTCAGGAAGCTTCCTAACTCCCAGACTCCACAGTTCAGTTCACTTAAACATATAAATACATGGATCTGTGGTGCTATGAGCAAGGTTCCAGAAAGAGTTTGGGACACATTTATTTGGCTTCAGGAGGCTGGAATAATTAAGAAGCTTGTGAGTCATTAAAAACTATCTGAGACACATTAAGTTTATTAACTTCAACCAATGTAAGCAGGAGGCTTTTAATTTCAAAAGTACAAAGTATATGAAACAAGTGAGTGTGTGTGTTTGTTGGCCTTGATAAACCATAATAAGATCTGCAGGATGTACCTGAAATGGGTTATTGGTAATCATCAAATGCTTACATGTAAACTAACAGTTAAGCATTTAGTAGTTTTGTTGTTTTAATTTCCAGTTTTAATAAAAGCTAAGCAGCAAAAGTTCACTGTTTTCCTATTTAAGGAAAGATTTGAAGAATCAGATGATTAGCTTGGGTCCAGCTGTTCTGCAGGAATGCAGTCTTGGGTCACTTTCTCCTACCCAGAACATTCTTTTGCGATAGGAATTTGCCTAGGAGAGTTCAGACTATTTATAGGGACCATACACAGCCCAGGAAAACTTCTCAAGACTGGTGTCACCCCACTGGGGGACACATGGTGAGTTGGTTAAAGGCAAGCCTGACGATTCAGTGTTCTGAGAGCAGACAGAATTCTCTAACAGAGGTGGTACGAGCCAGGGGTGTCACCAGGTTTGGAGCAGTGTTCCCTGTAGTGTGTAGGAACTCCACAGCCCTGCCCAAACTCTTGTTGTATCTGCCTGCATTCTCGCCTTCTAACAGAACAGGGTAAAAGGAACTGAAGAACCTGCTCTGGGCCCCTTTGGTGCCACAGGCTTTGATGCTGCCCCATCCCTTAGGAGGCCTGGCACATAAGGGCTAAGAAAGCAGTTAGCAAATTATTAAACTGTCACTCAATACTAAATGCTATCTTTATTAATATTTTCTTAGGGGCATTCTAGCTACATCACACACCTTGACTGGTCCCCAGACAATAAGCATATAATGTCTAACTCGGGCGATTATGAGATACTGTACTGTAAGTATGAGCAATCATCTATGGGCTCACATATGTTTGCCAGGCAATTTTACAGAGGCTGCATGGAATGTGAATGGTAGAATAAGAAGCTGGCCTCTTAACAGCTCATGTTAGTCTGGGCTAACTAATAAGGCTTTCATGCAGTTCCTTCTCCCAGAAACCAATGCATTCATTTAATGATGCTGAACTGACATCAGATGTTGCCATGAGAGATTTTTTTCTGTGAAACCGAGGCAGCTCTGAATGGCTTCATTTAGCAGCTTTTCTTGGAGGCAGGGCCAGTGTTGGGGTGAGCCTTTATGCCTTCAGACACTTTGTAATTCTGTTCTGTAAGGTCCTCATACACATTTTGTTTTCCCTGTTAAGTATATCTTAATGTTGTTCAGTGTATGGGTTATAAATACAAGTAAAGTGACCAGTTTGAATCAAGGTGCAGTCTGAGAGACAATTGTACACAGCACTGATTATACTGTTTCTCAATTCCTAAAGGGGACATTGAGAACGGCTGCAAACTAATCAGGAACCGGTCAGACTGTAAGGACATTGACTGGACGACGTACACCTGTGTGCTAGGCTTCCAAGTCTTTGGTAAGAACATCACACCAGCATGGAAGAGTGTGTGTGAGAGCTTTTTACACACCATGTTTACTGGGTAAACTGATACATGAAAAATGTTAGCTAGGCATGGTAGCACACACCTTTCTGCCTTCCAGATGCTGAGGTTAAAGGTAGATGTACCTCTGAGAGTTCAAGCCCAGCCAAGACTACATAGTAAGATCCAGTGTACTGATTAAACCAATGTGAAATTTGTTCTCTGCAGAGTACCACAGTTTGGGTCTCAGAAAAGTAGTTGGTGCAGTAGGGTAAATTACCTTCCAGTGTTCCCCAAGTGGATTTGAAAAGACATTTTTTTTTTTTTTTTTAAACAGCAGCTTCATTGGGATCTCATCCATATATTGTACAGTTTACCTAAAGTATACAAATCAGTGGTCATTAAAATTATGTATTAAGGGGCCTTAGATTAGGAAGATTGAGAACCACTACTCTATCCAAAACCATCAACACTACTACACTTACCTGCTTTCTGGATAGGTCACATAAGCACACATACACACAAAACTGTGGTCAAGGGACGGTGGCTTATCTAACTGGGCATAACAGTAAGAGTCGTCTGGGTGTGGCACAGAGCAGTCTTTCTTATAGCTCTGATGTCCTTTTATGAGTGGCATAGACTGCATTTTGTCCAGCAGGTAGGTTGTGTCTGTTCTTCACTATTACAATGATGCTGTGTATGTGGACAGCATTTTTATGGACAGGTTTCATTTCTCTTGAGTACACATTCCAATGTGGCATTGCTGGGTCCTGTGTTCTGTGACTAATGTGTGAATGTGCTGTGTGTACATGAGAATTACAAGGTTTTGGTGGCCTTGCCAACATGTGCTCCCCCCATGGATATTCAGCTGTCCTAGTGCCTTCTATAAAATATTAAAGTTTTAAAGATAAAATTGGGGGATTATAGGGCTGAGGAGATGACTTATATGCCAAAGTGCTTGCAAGGCAAGCATGAGGATCTAAATTCAGATTTGCAGCTGGCATGAACCTGCAGGCCTACCTGAATCTGAGCTTCAGTGTTAGTAAGAGATCCTGTCTCAAGTCATGTAGATGGAGCCCAGGAGATGGTTCCATGGGTAGAGGCACTTGCTTTGCAAGCATGAAGACCTAAAACCTGGATATAGTTGTAAACATGCCTATAACTCCCAACTTTGTGAGGCTAGCTTTCAGTTCATTAAAAAAAAAAATTGCAAGAGTCTTTTAAGACTTATGTGTAAAGAGTGTTTTGCTTGCAAGTATGTAAGTGTGCCGTGTGCATGCTGTTGGGACCAAAGGAAATGGAATAAATCCCTTGGAACTGGAGTTAAGGGTGATTGTGAGCCCGTGCAGGTCTAGGCTCCAGAACCCAGCTCTTCTGCAAAGGCATCAAGTGCTTAACAGCTTCGCCTTGTCCCCCACCCACAGACTGACCCTGTAGGCACTAGAGAAGACTCTCAGCAACAAGCCTACCATCTCCCCCAAAATGATTTGTTCTCAGTCACCCACTGTGGCTCACAACGGTGGGCCTGTTGCAGGGGGTCAGACGCCCTCTTCTGACTCCTGTGGTCACCTGGCACACATGTGGTAAGCATATACATGTGCAAGCAAACACTCGTTCTCCAATGTAGGACTCAGCTATGGGAAGTCAACACTTCAACCTAAATGTTCCGCAGTCTGAAGAACTGTAGTTTGTCCGTTTACTTTGATCATGAACCCCACACCCTAGAGTAACTTGCTAAGCACACTAGGTATGTCTCTGAAGACAGAAAAATTCTGTGGGATAGCTCACTAGACCAGTGCATAACACGGCACTTTCGTGAGGGAGAGCATAGTCCCCTCTGCTGCCCGTGACTCTGCTTTGCTCTTCTCTAGAAGTAACCGATAACTCTTCCTGTCACAGAAACTTTAAAGGCAGGGCTACTTTCTTAGCTCCACCTGTAGCTTCCTGTCCTGGGGTCTCTGGGGTATGTGTACTATCAGTTATGTTTTCAGGCTAATTTTGTACCTTTTTCTCCAGGTGTCTGGCCAGAAGGATCTGATGGGACAGACATCAATGCCCTGGTGCGGTCCCACAATAGAAGGGTGATAGCTGTGGCTGATGATTTCTGTAAAGTTCATCTGTTTCAGTATCCGTGCTCCAAAGCAAAGGTGAGCTCAGCTCAGTGCAAACCAGTGCTGTCCTGCCTTTTCCTTGGGGAGATCTGTGGGTACCAGCTCTTTTAGTGATGGGCTGCACAGCCCTGCTCAGTTGTCCCTTCTCACACTATGGGATGAACTGATAGAAGTCCTTCTCCTGTTTCCTTTCTGGGACAGGGCCTGCTGCCATTGCCCCCTTTTTATATACAGAAATGGGCAATGTTTTATTCCTCGGATCTGAGGGCTTGTGGCTTCTATGTAAATTCAATGAAGCTGTTTTCATAAGCTGACTCAGTCTCCCTAGTTGTCTCCCTTCCTGTAAGCAAGCATGTGAAGAATGAGTTCATTTTCCTGTCTCACTTCTTTCGTAGGCTCCCAGTCACAAGTACAGCGCACACAGCAGCCATGTGACCAATGTCAGCTTTACTCATAATGACAGTCACCTGATTTCAACTGGTGGGAAAGATATGAGCATCATCCAGTGGAAGCTTGTGGAAAAGTTACCTTTACCTCAGAATGAGGTAGTCACAGACAGCAGTCAAACCAAAGCCTCTGCCTCTTCCACTGAAAATGCCAGGCAGCCTAACCCTCCGCCATTGCCTCCTTCCCAATCGTTAACTCAGTCAGCTGAGGAAGAAAGCAGAATAAGCAGCTCACCCACACTTGTGGAGAACAGCCTGGCGCACACTGCGGAGCCCAGCGAGGAGCAGAGCGAGGGGGGCAGTGAAGACCTTGGCATGGTGATTGATGAAGAGCCTGTCAGTGAATTTGGCGAGAAGCAGGGAGCACCCGACCTGCCTGAGGACCAGCAAGGCGTGCCACTCCTGTGCTGAGACCCAGGCTGCAGTGCTCCCTCAGCTGCCAGGGATGGGATGGAGTAGAAACACGATGGGCAGTGAGATGCAGCAAGCCAAAGGTCGCTCAGTATATGATGAAAACCAAACTTAAATAGCAGGAGACTGGCAGGTGAGTGTCTCTAAGAAGCCACCGTGTGTGGTGTGAATACTGGAAACAGAGCTGCAGTTGTATCCATCGAAATAAACGATAACTGAACATGATTTCCTCAAAACCGAAGAACCGACGGAGGCATCGCAAACTCCATTGTTCATCCACGGGCTCAAACTACCATTTTCCCAATACAGGAAAGTGATCTAATGGGAACTTTTTAATTAAGGAAACTTGAGTATTGCCAAGTATGGTGGTGTTGCCTTTTCCTGTAATATTGCATTTTCTTACACTACCAGTAGATGTCCGGACATGCTCATGAGGGTACTCTAGGGGTTGGTTGCCTTCTCTAAGTGATAGCAAGGAACAGCCCTCCCTTCCTGTGGACAGATACTTTATCATAAAACAAGCATTGGTTTGTTGAAGAGCTTTTAATGTATATTAAACCATGATTCTGAGAGATGGTGGGGTCTCCAAGGAGTCCTTTACCAGCCTACACATTCTCTATTGTTTGGCATTCAAGGGAATGAAAAGAGGGGGGAAAAAAAACCCGCATGCCTTTAAAAGACAAACTGTATGATGACCTGCTAACCCTCGCTAGCCTTCAGCACTGTCTGTTCCCTCAGTAGAAGTATAAACAGTAGTTTAAATGGTTGAATTGGTGCTTGAGAATCATTGGTTCAGTTGTAATTTTATACAGTTTCTACACCGAGGGATGTCTTTTTTACAGGAGTGTAATAGTCACAGTACTGCTTACTAGGTGGCTCCTGTGCAGATTGCTGTCTGGGCATTTCCTCCTTCTGTGAGCCTTGCAGCCCCTGGATGGCCAGCCATGGTGCGGGCAGTGCACGTTGGTATACGTGGGAAGGGGCTTTTTTTCAAGTTTTGTCAGATAACTATTTTTCTTAAGTATGTTTCCTACTTAAATGACTGACAAGTGTGCATTTCCTATGTTTGTTTATACTTTGATTACAAAACTGTTTATTTTTTTTACCTTGCTACATTGTTTCATACTTTTGTTGTTGGATTATGTTTAGGAACTTTTCATAGGTTCAGATGTCTTAAGTATGCAGCCGTTTACGTGACTGTGCCATTCCAAAGTGCATCAAAACTGTCATTCCCTTCTAGTGTCTTCTCAGGAGTAACACGTGAAAATCAGGTATTTTATCATTTGGAAATATGAAAGCTCCAGTGAACTCCCAAGGACCCTTCTGACATTCGTACCGCATGCTGTGTGGAAGGGTGTGTGTGGAGGGACAAGTGGACACCTGTGTATCTCTAGATAAGATAGATGCACACCAAAACGTTCACAGTGTAAGTCTGTCTAGGTATATGTCCATGTATCTCTCCTTTTGTTTACAGCATTGTTTTTAAGGGGAAAAACACCTCAAAGTAGCTCTCTTCCAAAGAGCTACTAAGCCACCTGACTTTGAGTTCGTTCTGTACCCAGTTATCAGAGCGCAGTTTCAGGCATCTCTCTCCACCGGTAAGCAGTGGTGACAAAATCAAGTCCTTGAGAAAGGACACTAGGAGATGGAAGTACATTTCTTCTGTGCCTGGAGGATACGGCTCTCCACAAACAGGGACTTTATTTGAGGACATCTGTCACCTTTGGGGTTGCCATGTACAATGAGATTTTTAATCATGATACTCTTGGGTGGTAGTTTCCAAAGACACTACTCATGCGCAGAAAGCGTTCCAGCCCTAGTGCTGGCGACTACTGTTTCATGTCAGTCAGATCTGTGATAATGGCTGGAAGGATGTGGGATTATGAAATTATAAATGTTTTCTTAGAGAAAAAACTTGTGAATGAAAATGAACCCAAGTGTTTCATGTGAAGATGAGCCATTTCTATCATGCATTCCGATGTCATGGCAGAAAAATTTTGAAGATTAAAAAATAAGAATCAAAACATTTCTTTTGCCTTTTTTTTTTTTTTTTTTTTTTTTTTTGGTGGTGGTGGTTGTCAGAGACAGTCCTGCTGTACATCCCAGGCTGGCCTTGGACTTGTAGCAATCCTCAGCCTAGAAGGTTATCACAGGCAGGCCACCATACTCAGTTCTTTACCCTTTTTACATGTATCTTAAGTTGGTTTATTCCAGTACTCTATAGGGCGATCTGGATATCAGAGGGCATAGCTGTGCAGAAGGAAACACCCATTGACTGCTGTTTGTGGATATAACTCCTGGTAGCAGGAAACCTCATGCCGGTAATAGGGTGTATTGCAGGTGTGGGGACACACTTTGATACCAGAGGCTGGGAAAGCAGAGGTCGGTCCTTTTGAGTTCAAGGCCAGCCAGGGCTAGTTATAGAAATCCTGTCTCAGAGGAAAAAGGGAGGGAGGGGCATTTTACTGAAGCTGAATACAATGCCTGAAACAGCAAAATTGGCTAAATAAAATGATGATTCTCAAAAGGTAAATCTAGGAAAGAAACTATAATTTATTTTTCCCTGAATTTTTAGGAGCATTGAGGTCAGTAAGGCAAAGTAACCTAGAGGAGCTGTCCCCTGCCTAAGCAACAGTTTCTTATGGGGAGGGGGTAGTTTCAGATTGAGTCTATATGTGTTTTGTTTGTTTGGCTTTTGAACAGTCTCATGGAACCAGACTGGCCTTGACATTGTGGTCTGTCTCAGCCTCCAGGCTGCTAGGATTACAGGCATTCACCACCATACCTAGCTCAAAGACAAATACAGGCTAATGACAGGCTGAGAACAGATGCATGGAGTGCGAAAGAAAGTCACTGCTAACAGGAGGAAGACCACACACACACACACACCTTGGCCATCAGCTCCTTTGGAGCCTCAGGCCAAGTATGCCACACACACACACAGCCTATACCAGACGGGCCATCAGTCCAGGACTCTGCATGCTTAGAAGGCACAAGAAAGACTACACAGGGACAAGGAAGCTCTAACAAGGGTAGGACTCTGACTTTGCAAAGGAAATGAAACCCAGGCAGGAACCACGACATGACACTCCTCTTGTCCAGGAGTTACGGTGAATTGCCCAAAAGTCACACCAAGAACATGGGATCCATTGTTCTCTGAAAACAAAAAAGCTGCCACTCTTTCTGCAGGGGCAGCTTCACCTTCTGCAGGGCCCCCACTCAAGGCCCCTTCTCGTCTCACCACTCAAGTCTAACAGCCTTCCCAGCCAAAGGAACTTAGAGAGGAGCACATAATCCCAAATCAACAGGCGTTGCCAACTTCATTGTCACTCCATGAGCCACAGCCTTGGGTCTGCCTTACTGAATTTCTGTCCTAACATTTTTCCAGTCCAAAAGACTAGCAGAAAAACTCAGTTCTCCATCCTCACCCTCTGAAATATTTGAAAGCATGAAGAAATGGCCTGGAACAGCCTGGGATTAGCCAGTCAGAGAAGGCTTCAGACCCAACTGTCAAAAACTGAAGGACTCTGTAAGAGACAGCACACTAGTGATGGCCGGGCAATGAAGGAGAGGTTGGCCTTTGTGTTTTAGTTAGTCTTTAAAAACAAAACAAAAAACTACCTTAAGATGGTGGTCGTTTGAACATGTACTTGACTTACCTGGCATCAAAGTCCAGGACTAGTCAATAAAACTGGATAACATTCGTGGATTAACTATCAATTTTCTGTCAATAACACAGTCATGAAGTTTCACCACTGTGGAAAATGAGGAAGGGGTCACGGGACTCAGAGTTTTAAGTTCTATTATTTCTAAATGAATTTAAAACATAAAAAATACGTGGGAACTTTCCCCTTTGGCATCTTTGAAAAGAACATGCAGCATTTGTGGGGCCATTTTACAACAAAACCCTGGAGACGGGTTGACCTCAAACCTGCTAAATGGTTGAAAATGACATTACCCTCCATCTACTAAGTGCTGAGCTCACAGGCACCCATCATGCCTGTGAGGGCCTTGTGTATGCTAGGCAAACATTCTGCCAACTGAACTACACCTGACCTTGTGTATCTGTGCTCTACCCCAGGTCAGATGACTTTGTTGTAGCTTTCCTGGCTGGCTCTGCCATCACGGGTGTCTGAGTGTATTTCTCGCTGTGTTGAGATCACAGTGGGACTAGGGGTGCACTTCTGAGGTGTGACACCAGGGGGCCACAGGTTTGGCAGGCCAAGCACTCTGGTCTCATTTGGTCCATTCCAATGCCACAGTTGGTGTACACTGTTTGTATCCAAAATTCATGGGGTCAGTAGCGTTCAGGTTCTCAGTTTTTTCATTGTTTACATACTGACACTGATGGGCAGGACCCAAGTCTAGACATAAAATCCATGTACCATTTTCAAACACACATACACACAGCTGGAAGTTAACTATACACTCTGCATTCTGAGTGGCCTGGAGTCTGCCACTAGCAGCCATCATTTTGGTACTCAGAAAGTTTCAAGTTTTGGAACATTTCAGATTTAGAGTTTAACTTATGGACATCTGCCCAGTCTGTAGCGGTTCCCACTTCCTGCAGCAAGTGAGGACATGGCCTCTGCTGTGCCCCATTGCTGAGGCAGGTCATCCTTTCCCTTCCCTGCACCTGTTTTTGTTTTGTTTGTTTGCTCCGAGAAGCACTGTCCACTCTTGTTCTTGGAACCCTCTCCTAAAGCTACCCAGGCCCGCTTTCCCGGTGCCCGCACTGAGTTGTCTTCCTTTGCTCAGAGTTCATCCACGAAGGGGAGGTTAGGATGAGCAGGCCCATGAGGCTGCCCTGAGAGGAGACCATCAGCTTTCTCCTGAGTGACTGCTTGGCAGGCAAAATCCATTTCCATGAGGCCAACTGTTTCCTGCCCCTGTGCATCTCATCACCAGGATCATTAGCAAAAATGTTTGCTGGGCCTTGACATTTCCATTTAGAAGATGGATTAATTCTGAACGGAGCCTAGAGTCTCCTTGGCAGGATTCACACAATCCCAGAGCCCTCCACCCCCAGCCCTCGCTAAGACAGTGCCACCATACCCCCCAATCCCATAAAGTCATCTTGCCTAGTAAATAGACATTACTGTAGTGTTCACGTAAGAAAGAAATCTCCTAGATGCACCAGCCTGAGAAACACAGATTTTAATCAGTAATCACTTAGCTCCTGTCTGGTGGGTGGAGGTGAGGTTAAGTACTGCCTGCCTGAGCTGCCCCAGCTCTGGCCCCAAGAGAAAGGAGAAATGGAGTTTGGGGCTCTGTACGACTTCCTCCCCCACCCACCCACCCCCACACACACCTGTCTGCTCAGGCAAGGCCAGGCCTCTGTGGGCATGATTGGATGTCATTAGCAATCTTGATTTCTGGTACAGGAAAGCCTGGCCCCTACAGAGCACAGCCACATTGGAAGGAACTCCACTGGAAGGCCACATTGTTAGGAACTCCAGGAGAGCTCACAGGTGGCTCCAGTGAAGACACTGCCATTCAGTCAAGAAAACTGGGCTGTTTCCACAGGAAAGGTGAAGATAGGGTTTTCTTTCTCTCTTTAATAAGTCATAGTAATCAGTTGCATTGTTCATTATACATTAACAATTTAAAACACTGGGATTTGTCTAAGAGGCCACCCAGGAAGCCTGGATACTAAATGCAGACTTCATAGATGCCCTTGCCCTGAGGACCTCAGCAACCGCTCCTCCATGTCAGTCACATACCCACCTAGTAGACACATGGGGGGACAGGAAGGCAGCTGTCCCTGGCCTCCTTTCAGCACCCACCACCTCAAGCCTGTTTCCTCTCCAGCCCACCATCTACCCCTGGCACTATGGGCTCTGCACTGGGACTGACTGTTCCCAGTGTGCACGCGCCCACGCATGCACGCGCGTGCGCACACACACATCCCTGCTGCACGCATACACACCCCTGCTGCCTGCCAGGCACAGTTTGAACTCTCAACTCTCACCAGGACACAAGTTTCCAAAACAGACCTGAGCCTGACTCCCACTCTCTGGTACAGACCTTCCCCTCCCCTCACCCCCCACACTGTTTGTTCAAAAGGCAAATGTTCTCAGTCAACATACACTCTTCCCTGAGGCAGCATAAAATGTAAACAATGCCACCTCCTGCCTTCTTGGGCCCTGGCCCTACCTCTGGAGAGCTGAGGGTCGCTTATCACTCCATCAGTTCTGGAGGCTGAGGAAGGGTCCCTACTCTTTCTCTGACACCCCACAACACAATCAGTGACAGGAGCATGATGTGTGCCCTAGAGGGCACTGGCTATGGAGGTCAAATGAGTCTCCCACCAGAGGGAGTTGGGGTGCCTATCTCAAGATAACCCTAGATTTATCCATGGAAGACCTTCAGAAAAGGACAGATTGGGATCCCACGAAGAAGGGCATAAATCTATGAATTAAAGACATCCCAGGGAGCTAAGAGGTCAAGGAGGGCCTGGCAAGGCTTTGTGACCCTGGGTATCTGGGTCAGCTGGTAGCACGATTGAACCCAGGCCCGAGCTATTGAGCATGAAGATGGAGGCAGGGCTGAATTCTCCAATGGAGCCAGGCTGCCTGTTCTGGTCACACTGCCCATCCAGACCTCTGGGACTTACACACCACAAAGACCAGAAAGCACAAAACAAGCAGCAAGATGGCTCAGCTGGTGAAAGTGTCTGATGACCATTCATTTATTCATTTATTCAGTCATTCACTTATTCCCAGATGGTAGAAGTAACAAACTCCAACAAGTTGTCATTTGTTCTCCACTCTGTGCACCACAACACACATACACTACACAAGAAGTGTCCCTAGCATATAGCTGCCATTCTGAAACACACAGGTTACAGGACTGTCAGTATCTCACAGCCGTGGTAGGGAGGCCAACACTGCTTCGAGCCTCATGAGTTCTGGGGACCTGGAAGGTCACCTTGAGGAATCCTGCCTTGGCATAGGCACTCGGCTTGTTATAACCCACCATCTCTACAATCGACTGGGAAGACAGAAATAAAACAGACTTGGTAACCAGGAGTGCTGCAGCACCAACACAGGGCTTGGCCCGTGTCCTGTTATGGCCACCAGACTGGAGCCTGACTCCACCCACTGCTCCTAGCCTGCAGCTCTGACAAGGTCACCAGCACTCAGTGGGCATACATGGCCTCAGATGCACAGCTAGCTCCCCCCATCTCACCCGCAAGGCCCCCAGAGGCCCAATAAGATTGCCTAGGCCATCTCAGCTGTCCTGTAATGTTCTCCCACACGTTCCATGAGCGAGTCCCAAGGAAAGAACTTCAGGCACCCGGGAGTGGAGAAAGTCGGAAAGCCATTGCCTGCCGATCGCTTCAAGGAGAGATGGCGCAGCCACCAAGTGTAAACAAAGGCTCCTCTCCGATTCTGCCTTAATTAGAACGACAACTCATTGAGAGCAATTTAATGTTGGTTCACCAAAGGTTAATGAGATTCCTGTTTTGGAAGTGTTGAATACAACACAGACTTAACCAGAAACACAAAGCTAACCTTTATTCTCTTTAATTATTCGGTCAGGATAATTTCCTTGGAGCTGGTTTAGTCTCAAGATGGTTCTAATTAAACAACAGTGAACTTTGAAATCAACATCAACTCACTCAGCTGCAACTCAATTTTCAAATTAATCTGCTGTGGAACACGGGAGGGTTGGCGGCCTGAGTGGGGGTGGGGGGAGAGATGAGCTTAGACCCACTCGGGTGTGTCTGCCATCAGCCTCCCATGACAAGACCATCCCATCAGGCACGCTTGCATCATCCCAAACAGGGGCTGGGGCTGAGCTGTGCCATCTCCTACCTGGCCACAGCCAGAGGCCTGAAGTGGCCCCTGAAGCAGCAGCCCCTGATTCCCCTTCACCCCATGCACACACATTCCCATTCATACCCTTCCTCTCTCCTCCCCCCTTTCCTCTCCCCTCCCCCAACTCCTCCCTTCCTTCCCTCCCTCCTTCTCAATTCCTATCAAAGCTTGGTTAGCTGAGCTTTGCATTTTAACAGCTATTCCCAGGGATGGGAAGCAAGGCCACCATTTCCCACGACCTGCGGCAGCTGAAGTTGCCTTCCACCCCAAGGTGACGTTTGTAGTGACCAAAGATTCCAATCCGGCATGTCCATGGTGGGCTATGTGGAAGGCCTGTGTCTTGGCGCAGCAACAAAGCCATGTGATCATGACAAACATCAGTGACCACGGGAAAGGTCAGGCCAAGGGAAGGCGCTGTGTCCTGGTCGGGCTGTCCAGAACACGGAGAAAAAGATATTATCTAAGGAATGTTGCTCCTAGACACCCTGCACGGCCCTTGCTGTCCATTTGTGTTTTGCAGCCAGAACCCTTGCAAAGCCTGTGGTGAACTTCAGCTCAGGACAAGCAGAGCACAGCCTGCTATGGTCAACACCACCTTCTGAGCCACACAGGCGCCAGGATCCCAGGCACTGGCCTATGCGGTGACAGCAGCTGGTGACAGAGGAGACCATGTCCTTCATCCAGTCCTTTGCTAACACGGGAGCCTACTGGGACACGAGTTCCCAGAAGAGAGGCCCAAAACCCCACCCCCTTCAGCCAGGCTCCCCCCAGGCCTGCGGTGAGCAAACCCCCACCACACACACACACACACAGACACACACACACACACAGACACACACACACACAGAGGCATTGATGCTCCACACACGAGCACTAGGAATATGTCCACACGGGAGGGGCTGTGTGTTCTAAGAAGCCTTCACTGAAAGCCACCCCAGAAATGATTTCAAAGGCATTTCCTCCCTTCGTCTCAACAAGTGAAATCAACCAGTCTCAGGAAGGCAAATTTAAAATTCTAATCATGCGGGTATGTGTGTGTGTGTTTGCAGGTTATTAAAAACCAGGCAGGGCAGAGGAGAACTTAAGGGAGGTGAGAAATAGGGTAATGAAGTATATGTAATGAGAAAGCAGAAACGGTCTGGAGAGGCTCTGGCTGCTCTAGCAGAGGACCTGGACTCGGTTCCCTCCACACACATGGGGCTCAAACCATCTGGAACTCCAGTTTTAAGGTATCTGAGGGCCCCCCTCCAGCACCAGGCTTTCCACAGTGCACATACATGCATACATACATACATACATGCATGCATACATTCATATACATAAATAAAGAAGACAGAAGAGGGAACTAGAGACTAGAGGCAGAGAGAAAACCAGTGGAAGGGGTAGGAAGAGGTGGAGGAGGGCACTGTTCGAAACTGTAATGACACATGTATGAAGATGAACTTAGAATGTTCACCTGTATGGTTAATTTTAAAAGTTGCTATTCTTAGCCGGGCGATGGTATTGAATGCCTTTAATCCTAGCACTCGGGAGGCAGAGGCAGGCAGATTTCTGAGTTCAAAGTGAGCCTGATCTACAGAGTGATCATGTAGACAGCCAGAGCTACATGTAGAATCCCTGTCGCATAACCCAAAAATAATAAATAAGTAGCTATCCTTTAAGGCACCCTTGGAGTCTTCACATACCCGGGAACCTGGGATGAGGAAAATACCACTCCCTGGGAAGGGAAAGGCTACACTGAGGAGGCAGTAGCTCCTGGCCTTAACGGTGTGCCCTAGGGGAGGTGAGGAAACTGATGCCCTGGCCTCTGTTAGCGTGCCTCTCACCCAATAGCAACAAGAGAACTGCCCCCAGCGCCCACCACAACGCAGCTTATGAAACAGCTGAGTCTATAGTCTCAGTCAAGCAAGACCAGGATGACCTGGGCAGCCCCACTGCATCGGTCCCGTGTGTCACAGACTGTTGACTGGCCTAGAGAGAGTCATGGACCCCAATAGGCCAGTGAGGTGTCTTCGTCTGGGATTCAGGGCTGGGTTCTGCTGACTGGACAATCATTTCCACATGTGTGATATGAGAAAGCTCCTGGGGTGTAGAAAAAGCAGCAACTGGTGGCACAACCTAGACATGGCACAGAGGACCACTGGCTTGTCCCAAAGGCAGCCCGTGTGAGGCCCAGCTTCCCTTGGGCTCTGGGAAGTCCCCCTTTCTGCAATGGTTAGTGGTAACGGATTTACTGGGTAGGTGTCACTAGAGGCTGTCCCCGAAGAAGTCATCCCAAGGAGCCAATGACCATTTCCAGCAATATCAAAACAGTGCTCTGGTAAAACATGAAAATAGTTCACAAAAAAATGGCAACAACAAACCTCTCAAAGAGAAAATAAATTTAAAACATTAAAGATATTCTACACTACTAATATTGTATAAGAAGGTAACAAACCACAAAGACATTTTGTTGTGTATTAGACTGGCAAATATCAAAAAGCTAGACACTATACTCCACTGGCAAAGCAGATCAGGCACTTTCATGAACCAGGCGAGTACCAGCCCCATCTCTCAGGAGAAGGAAATGTCAAAATGGGAAGTAGCATCCCTTAGCCTGAAGCCTCTCTTCCAGAAATTATGCCTCAGATATGTTCAACAGTGTAGCAGATTCTAGGCAGGGAAGGTTGTGCAGGGGCTAAAGCATTATTTGTGAAAGCAAAAACAATTCGTGCCCATGTGCACTAGTTACTTTTTTGTTGCTGCTGGAAGATATGACCAAAAGCAACCTGGGGACCAAGGGCTTTATTACATCTTACCGGGGAGACAGAGTCCATGATCAAGAGGAGACAGGGCAGGAGCTGATGCAGAGACCATGGTTTGCTCCTCCTAGCTAGCTCAGGCTGCTCTGAAACAACCGGGACCACTTGCTGAGGGATGGGACCATCCACAGCCAGCTGGCCCCTCCCACATTAATTATTAATGAAGAAAATATCCTACACACTTGCCCATGAGCCAATCTGATAGACATTTTCTTTTTCCCAATTATAGTCCCTTCAAGTTTGTATTAACTTGACAAAAAAACCTAACCAGTACACCAGGAGAGACTAGGTAAAGAAAACTACGATGGATTATAAAATGCACATGAACATAGTCACAATGCCTTAAGAAGCCCAGAGAGGGAAGCTGACCAGCTGGAACTAGTTATGGGTGCTTGTGAGGCACCTGAAGTGGGGGCTGGGAATCAGTTTGGCTCCTCCGGGTGAGCAGTAAACTCTAACTACTGAGCTATCCCTCCAGCGACCCCCCAACCCGGGGGAGACTTAAGAATGACTTATTTTATATGTATAAATGTTTTGCCCGAGTGTCATGTATGTGCACCCAAATGCATGCCTCATGTCTGTGGAGGCCAGAAGAGGGCATCAGATCCCCTGGAAATATTATTACAGATATTGTGAAATGCCAAATGGGGCTTAGGAACTAAACCTGGGTCCTGTGGAAGAGCAGTAAACAGTTTTTTGTTGTTGTTGTTGTTTTTATTTTGTTTTGAGACAGGGCTTCTTTGTATAACAACTCTGGCTGTCCTGGAACGAATCTGTAGACCAGACTGGCCTCGAACTTTACAAGTGATCCTACTGCTTCTGCCTCCTAAGTGCTGGGATTAAAGGCTTGCGCCACCACCAAATGCCAGGCAGCAGTAAACATTTTTAACACTGAGCTATCTTCTCCAACCCCCCAGGGGTGGGAGGGGATGGGGGGGAATCGTTTTTTACAATTGCCTTAATAACAAACAATTCAGTCACAGTTCACCACTGAGGACTACCACCAGGGTGCTGAAGCAGCTAAACACAGAGTTGTGTCATCTCAAACACCCCACAAAAAGGACTTAAAATCACAAGGGGAAAAGATACCTTCTGGGGGGGGGGGGTCCATCCAATAACATTGACTGAAATGTCAGCTCCCAATCACCAATAACAGAACAAGTGTCACCTAACAAATAGGACACTGCATCATTCCAGGGGAGACCATCAGACAAATTCAAGTGGAGGGATGTCCCACAAGACAGCTTCCCAGGACTCTTCAATAACTCCATGTCAGGACGCCCCCTGGGAGCTGTTTGGATTAAAGGAGACTCACGGATTTCTGGAGCTTTCGTGTTATTACACACTAACTGGATCCTGGATGTAAAACAAAAACCCTCACCAACTAGAAGCATGGGTGTTGTGTAACGTCCTCGGAGCAGGACATGGCTGTGGCCCAGTTTCTACAATCCCTTTCCAGAGGGAGATATTCACAATATCCACTCCTCCTGAGGACGTGTAATCCCACCAGAGCGACTTTCTGTAAGAAAGTCTATTAGGCTTTCTTACAGAGCATGGGTGAGAGGTTACCTACAGGACACTTGTGTTCCTCTCAAACAACGCTGCATCCAGAAAGCCTTAGGTAGCAGGGTGAGAGCTTTCCCACAGCTGTGCAGATGGAAGTCTCCTCCACAAGCCTAAAAACTCTAACCCCTCCCTGAGGCCTCCAGGGATTAAAGATTTACATACACCAGGTGTAGGGAGCAGCTGGCTACTCAGGTGAAGGTCTTGTAACCCTCCTGACCCTTCCACAAAGGATGGATGTAAACAGTCAAAAAGCCCAGCTGGAAAAATTCTCTTGCAAATGGGAGCAGCTGAACGCCCCAAGATGGTGGTTGCTTGGCTTGGAGGGTAGTCATGAACGACACACCCTCTTGGACTCCCAAAAGTCAGGCCTATTTATGTTCCATCTCGCAGGGACACAGTGTTCATGAGACTCTCCCCTTCTTTGTAATTTATAGGCAGCCAACAGTTGCCAGGAGGGAGGGAACTCAAGAGTCCCCTCCGTGGGGATAAATTGGCAGTTAATGTAAGGAATACAGGGGACTTGGTCCCTAATGGACTGACTCATGTGGGTCATTAGGGACACTTGGTTAGCTCTGGCTGAGAGCCCCTTTAATTCCATGCCCTGGAGAACAGACAAGGACTAGAATTACTGGGAACTAGGCATCGAAGAGGCTGTTTTGATGCCCAGATGCTTGGGCCAAATAACACCCTGTTCACAGGAGTTAAGAACTGGGTTTGGGCTGTGCACATAACCAGAATGACATTTGATGCTGCCGAAAAACAGCAACAGCAGCTCAGACAGTAAACTGCTTGCCTTGAAAGAACAAAGATCTCAGTTTTGTCTCCAGAAAGCCAGGCATGGTGGCATGTGGTTGTAACTCTACCACTGGGAAGGTGGAAACAGGTGGGTGCCTTCTGGCCGCCCAGCCTATTCTACTCCGCAGGCTCTGGGGCTGTGATAGACTAGCTAAAATAAATAAACAAACAAACAAACAAAGTGGGTGTCTTCTGAGCAATGGCAACAGAGGCTGTCCTCTGGCCTTCATGGGCGCACACACAGATGTATACACGTGCACACACACATGTGTGTGTGTGTGTGTGTGTGTGTGTGTGTGTGTGTATATACACCGCCACCCCACACACCTGCAAAAGTTGATTCAGCAGGTATGTGGGCATTGGTGTAAGATTTTACTGGCTTTTCCTGAGCCCCTTGGTGGGACATGGAAGTCTGGCTGGCTTAGACTGGCCTATAGAACAGGTTCATAAAATCTGAAAACAATCAGAAGGGTACCGGAAACAGAAAAGGCAGGAGGTGGGGGTCAGGGGGGGTGGCTTGTCTGAGTCACTTGAAATGGATGTCATAAGATTAGAGCATGCCCGGGAAGGAAGAAAACCTAGCAGAAGCCAAATTCAGTGAGGCCCCTGGGCAAAAGAAGCTAAGTGACAGGACAGTGCAGTTAAAGCAAACTAAATCTGTGCCCACACCTGCTGAATCACCGAGCAACCACCCAGGTAGTCTCTGAACACACTGAGCGGGCGCTTATGATGGAACCAGTCCTTTGGCTTACACTGGTTCCCTCTGCTACGTGCCCATCTGCCCCTGGAAGCGTTGACTTGTGTTTACTTCATTTGACAAGATTTGGGGTCATCAGGCCAAAGACATTTTTTATCTAGAGGTGACTTAAACCTGCATCCAAATTTTCTTGCATGGTTCCCCAAATTTGCTACACTGTAAGGTCGCTCTTCCCGTGTCCCCATTTTTTTTATGAGATGGAAATGGCCAGTTGGGGCCTGCAGCTGCTGGGTGGGCCTGCCAGCAAATACCTCCATCCTGCAGTGGCAGACGGCTGACATCACAGGCCAGGCCACAGAGGAGCTGTGGGTAGAGAGATACAAAACTTAGGACTCCGTGCTCACACAGCAGCTGTACAGCCCACTTGCCTTAGGGTTCCATTGCTGTGAAGAGACACCATGAGCATGGCAACTCTTACAAAAGAAAGCATTTAATTGGGGTGGCTTGCTTACAGTTTCAGAGGATTAGTCCATTGTCATCATGGCAGGGCACTGTGGCACATGGGCAGACATTGTGCTGGAGAAGGAGCTGAAGAGTTCGACATCTTGATCCACAGGCAGCAGAAGGAAAAACGCTACAGGGCGTGGCTTGACCATTTATGAGCTCTCAAAGCCCACCCCTGAAGTGACACACTTCCTCCAACAAGCCCACACCCCAACAGTGCCACACGCCATGCATCGAACATTCAAATCCGTGAATCTTATGGCGGCCGTTCTTACTCAAACTACCAGAAATGTTAAATACAGTTTAGTTCTGCCATGTTTCCTGGCCAGACAACATCTGCTCCGGTCCTCCAGGAGAGGAATGTGTAAATGGATTTTTCTTTGGGCCCCCAGCTCACAATAAAACGACATGGAGACTTGCTTATTAATTATGAAAGATTGGCTTAAGCTTGCTCCACTCTTATAATTTAACCCATTTATATTAATGTTTTGCCTTATGGCTTTTTACCTCTCTTCCATCTTGCACCTCCTGTTTCCGTGTCCCTCCCTCTCTCGTGCGCCTGGATTCATCTCCTCTTCCTCTCTCTGCCCGGAAGTCCCACCTAATATCTTCCTGCCTAGCTACTGGCCACTCAGCTCCTTATTAAATCAATCTGAAGGCGCCTTGGCAGACCACATCTTCACAGTGTACAAAAAGATTATTACACTACAGGAATGCTCTCTTGCCCCTGCCCTGGCAGTGCAATCAAAGTCGTATAGCACCCTGCTCCTCCCCAAGTCAAGTTCTGTCAGGGAATATGTGTGAGCTGGGGCTCAGTCTGGGGACAAGGGGAGAGACTAGGGCCTCCTGGCCACTCCATCCATCTCTGAGTGACATGTACAATTCTCTGGGAGGGGTGAGGGGGATTGGCTAAGGGAGACAAAAAGTGCAAGGGTGTACTTTGTGTGCAGTAATAAAACCAAGTTTTCAAAACAGAAAAAAATACTAACCTGTCTGTCTCAGGGCTGGATAGTTATGCCTAGAGAGTAAGCTGTGCATAAATTACACTGGGCTGGAAACTGTTCGCCCAACCCAGTGCCTGTGAGAAAGGCAACTGTGGTCAACAAAGTGATAGCAGGCAGCCACACTCAGACCCAGAGACAGTCAGGTCCCGGATGCTGACTCTAACCAGGTACAGCAGATGAGGGCACAGCTATGCTCCCTGGTGACCCCAGGTCAGTCAGAGCAACAGGAGTCAGGCCTGAGCTCACCAAAACTGCCAGTGAGGAAATGCACGGCAGCCCAGAATGAGACAGTAGAAGGGCTTATGAAGACTAATCGGACGTCAAAGGCCTGGCATAGTGCCTCCCACCCATGCTATGTTCAACAGTGATCTTTAGAGGAAACGGTAGTTTTCTTGTTAACATTTTTCTTTGGGAGTCCTTTAGCTGGTTCCTGAGATCAAGCTGTACTTGAAATGGTGGGTGGGTAGTGGGCCTTCAGTGGTCCTGTCCACCCTTTGCTAAAGGTTTCACTTAGTAGATAGGATGCTAACCTCTCTGCAGACTTAGAAGAGCATTTGAAAGCCAAAGAAGAATATCTAAAGGCCCGAGGATGGGCAATCAGTTGACACTCGATGCAAAGATCAGGCACAGCTGTGAAATTCTTAGGACCTTCATGATTGAATAAGGCACAGATGGCACCCAAGGTTAATGAGAGAGAAAAAAAAGTCCTCCAATATTCCCTTGCCTGTTAATGTTAAAGCGAGAGTTTGAATGAAGGTATCCTGTGTGGGTAGAAAATGATGCTCTTAGAAGTCATAGATTACTGAATGAAAATCCCATGCCAGTGACAAGCTACCTTCCGATGAGCTGTTGGTCAAGGCCTCCAAAACATCCCTGGTGTTTATGCCCAGCATGGACCACAAGGGTAAGATACTCTTTGGTGAAGACGATAAACACTTGGGTTGCAGGGCCTAGCAAAGGCAAGCTGGGACTGAGCTAGAAGCTTCCACACTGAGGGCTAGCTTTAGAAGACACCACACAGGCTGCTGGAGAATCAACAGCAGAGGTCCTTCCCCACAATGGGCCCAGAGTGCTTCACTACCAAAATGCCAGGTAAGGTGTGCCCGCCCACTGGTACAATAGTGCCTTGAGTTTTATAGTAGTAACTGACACAAATAGAAGCCTAGAGCAGAGATTGGGGTTCAAGCTGGAGATGAGAGAAGCAAGCAGCCAGCCAGTAGCTCTTACCTCTATCAAGGCTGAAATGGAGATCCTGTCTTTCCTGAATGCAAATCTCATGAGACCCTTTGCTTCTTCCCTATGTACCTCTCTAGTGCTGGGATCAAAGGTGTGAGCTGTTTCTCTTTAAGACTGATTCACTCTAATGTGTCCCTAGGTGGCCTTGAACTCACAGAGATCCATGTGCCTCTGTCTGATCCTGGGATGAAAGGTGTGTGCCGCCACTGCCCAGCTTCTATAGCTAACTAGTGTGGCTGGCTTTGTACTCTGCCCTGCAGTGGCTTCAGTAGATCATAAACAATACATCACCAGCAACCAACTGCTTTCCAGTGGAATCGAGGGCTGCTCCACAGGAAGAAAGTCATCCATCACTGCAAAGTCAGCCAAAAGCCCATGGCTGGGGAGAACAGAGGCACTAATGAGGAAGCTACTGTGCTTTGTTTTGCTAAATTGGCACAATATGTTCATGAAACTGCCTTCTAAATATGTGTCTGAGCTGTCAGCTTTGGTCAGAGAAGCTTCTCTTTGCATTGCCTTGTGTTTATGATGGGACATCTATAACACACCCTCAAAATCTCAAAGGACATCCAAGAGCATGTAGAAGAATGTAAGATCCAGAAGAGGGGGGAGTGTTGTGACACGCTGTCCTCTGGTGGTGCCCTCTTGAACTCCCAACAACTGCGGTCCCCCTTCCCCACCCCATGATAACTGCACAAGACTGAGCACAGTGGGTTTCCATCATGGGAGTGAGGAGCTTGTGAGGTGCTGCACCAAAACCCCACCTCCCACCCCTGCAAGGATTTATAAGCAGTTAAGGTTGCTGGGGTAAGAGGAAGAGATGTTTGTTTTGTTTTTTCCTTTTTGTTTTTTAAACAGGATCTTACTCCAAGCTAGGAATTGAACCTAGAGTTTTGTGCATACTAGTTGTCAAGCTGGGCATGATGGCTCACACCTTTAATCCCAGCACTCCCAAGGCAGAGGCAGGCAGATCTCTGTGAGTATGAGGCCAGTCTGGTCTACATAGTGAGTTCCAGAACAGTCAATGAAACAGAGGGAGACACTGTCTCAAAAATAAATAAGGGGACTGGAGAGATGGCTCAGAGTTTAAGAGCACTGGATGCTCTTCCAGAGGTACTGGGTTCAATTCCCAGCACCCACATGGTGGCTCACAACCATCTGTAATGAGATCTGGTGCCCTCTTCTGGTGTGCAATCATACATGCAGGCAAAACACAGTTTACATAATAAATAAATCTTTAAAAACTAAAATAAAAATAAATAATTCCAAACTAAAATTTTTATTGATGTATTTATTTCCATAGTCAAGTGAATCATAACTTAGAGCCATAGCATTACTAAAGGAGAATTTCTGGTGCAGTTGTCTTTCCCATGATGGACACATACATAACATCTCACTAAGAAGCCGGGCAAGGTAAACAACCCTTTGAAACAAGCTGCTCAACAGAGGCAGATTGCAAATCATTTCTATTCACATTTCACTGCAGGGTGGAAAAAGCCCCCAGGAGGCTGACTCGAACCGCTCATTTCACATGCCTGACCTCTCCAGCTTTTGTCTTCCTTCCACAGTCACAGCTAAACCCAGAGAGGACTCTGCAGTCCCTGCTTAGCCCAAGTCCCGGAGGCCCTGAGCACAGACTGCCTGCCATTAATGAGGCTGTGAGCAACTTGCATCCAGAACCTCCAGGGAAATCAGGAGCACAAACATGAGCTCACTGTCATTTCCTGCAACAGTGCATTAACTGTCAAAACAGCACTGACATCTGACAGGCCATCTGCATCTCACCAACAACCAAAACGTTTGTGTTCTAATCTTTTCCTTTGTTTGCAAAAATGTTAGACCATCCAAGTGGGGGGGGGGGACACAGAAGACTGAAAATTCAAAGGGTTTGTGCCACCAGGTAAACCAGTCCTCCACAGGCTAATTCATTTATTTTTGGGCTGGGAAGCCATGTAGAGGGCAATCAGGCAGTAGATGGTCCCTCCCACAGTCAGCGCCATGGTGGTCCGGTAAAGCATTTGGTCGGGAAGGCCTCGTTTCAGGTGGATGGGCACACCGTCAGCCTTCTGGAAAGCAAGGATTGACAATGAGCGGGCTTATAAAACAAGCTTTTACAACAGACGGGAGAAAAATCTGTCCACATGGAAACTCCGTAAAAGCAACCCAGTGGAACCTAGATGTACCACAGAGTGGCAGAACACTGGTTACTTCCTTCCAATGGCGCTCAAGATTTTAAGTATGAAGTCATTCTCTACAACGGGGTCTGAGGCATCAATATACAGCAAAGCCCATGCTTCTACAGCCTTTACCATGTTATTACTCTGCCAAGAGAAGGGCTTTGGGGAGTTTTTAAAGAGCAAAGACAATCAGAGCTAAACAGAGCCCAGGCACAAGGAACACTCTGAGCATGTCTGCATTTTGTTTGGCTCGGAGAACAGTCAGAACATGGGCAGTCAGCAACACTCTGGCTCATTTGTGACCAGCTGGCTAAAGCTCTCTGTAGGACATTTAATTCATGTTTTGCACACACCCCAATAGTCTCTTACAGCTCACTCATCAGATTAAAAAGACTTACACGATAGCCAGGATGGACCTGAACTGGAACATAACTTTCATGGGGGGAAGCAACCTGCAGTGATAGCTGTAGTGGGCTCTGCCACTCTCCAGCACTTGAGGGTCAGGTAACTAGGTTCTTGGTTATCTCTAAGTAGATTAATCATACTGAAGTGTCAATTCCCACTTCTCTCTGCTGATTACCTACCTAAGAGGGCACCCAACTTCCACCAACAGTGCAGTGACTTGTAGTACCGAGCAAGCCAAAAACAGAAAACTGGCAGCCGGAAGTCACTGCACAGAGCTGGCAAGATGGCTCAGCAGTCACGAGCCCTTGCTGCTCTCAGGTCAGTTCCCACAAGCGCTTTTAACTCCAGCTCCTGGGGATTCAACAGCCTCTTCTGTTCTCTGCACATGTGACATACAGATAAAGATACATGTATATATATGTGTGTGTGTGTGTGTGTGTGTGTGTGTGTGTGTGTGTGCTCAAGTGTGTGCGCGTGCATGTGCGTGTGTGTATGTATGTGTGTGTATGCATGCACATATGTGTGTGTGCATGTATGTGTCTCATACTTAAGTAGGCATGGGCTGATTCAGTCATTACATACACTCCAGTATTCTCTTACAATGACTACAAGGAGCCATGCTACGTGAACGATGTGAAAATTTCTGCACACTACATGGTGATGAGGTTATTAGCCACCCTCCCTCTATTACTGGTATCTACCTGTAAATAGGTTCTATAAGCTAATGGAGCAAACTAAAACCAAGAGTTCTAGTTAAAGGAAAAGGAGGCTGGGTAGATAACACTGCTGTAAACTTGAGTTTCAGAAGCTCCCACTCATACACACTTCTAACACATTTCAGTTCTCTGCTCCAGTCTTTGCTCACCTGGAAGAATTTCTGCAGCTCTGGAACTTTGTTCTTCCCAGCATAGTCATATGTTGTCCCACTGGAGGTCAGTTTAGTCGGTGTGGCAAATATGATAGGCGGTGCTTCTGTGGAGACCACTGGCTTTAACCCCTGCAGGAAAGCAAAGGACAACAGCAAGTCTTGAGTATGTCTGAGCAGCTGAGCTATTTCCGGAGGCAGGCTGTCTGGGATAGCGGGCGCAGCACTAACTATATAAGGGAAGGGTCTTTATCACTTGCATTATGAGGAACTGGGTGCTTCTCAACCCTCTGACAAAACACCTTTAACTATTTTCCCAAAGCAAATTGTCAAGAACTCTGACAGTGAGCTGAAAAGGCCCAATGTGAGCTTTCAAGAGGTACTGTGTCTTCAGGACCTTGCTGTCCTCTTCTCATCTGAATTAATGCACTAATGCAGAGGAAGCTGAGTCAGTAAGGTGCTTGTGCTTGTACAAAGGCCTGAGCTCAGTCCCCACTACCTTGTATAGGCTGGGGATGCTCCTGAGAACTAGAACACACACACACACACACACACACACACACACACACACACACACACACACACACACACACCGATTTCATTAACAGCAGTGCAGAACAGATAGCTCTAGCAACAGAAGATTACTGGCTGTGTAGACCAGGAGTGTAAGAAGGTGCTAGTTGAAGAGGACAGCTTTCTTTTTAAAGTTACGCAATTATCCTAGACTTAACTGTGGGGGCTGCAAAGATGGCTCAGTCATTAACAGCACACACTGCTCTTGCAGAGGGCACAAGTTCATTTCCTAGCACCCAATGTGGGGTGACATCTCTTGCTTCCACGGGCACCCAAACACAGGTGCATATACCCAAACAGAGACATATACAGTTAAAAACAATAAAAATAAATCTTTTGTTTTGTTTTATCGAGAGAGTGGCCTGGAATTTGCTGTGTAAACCAAGCTGGCCTCAAACTTAGAGATCCACCTGTCTGCCTCCCAAGGGGCGGAACTAAAGCATGTGCCACCGTTCCAGAGTGCTGGGGCCAAAGGCTGCCTTGCTGCTGTTTTGGTTTGTCAGTGTTTTGCCTTGGCTGTCCTGGAACTCTCCAAATAAAACCAGGATAGCCTCTTCCTCCCTGGGATCAGAGGCATGCTGAGATTAACGGTGTGTGCCACCACCCCCCGGCTGTTTCTTTCTTTCTTTCTTTCTTTCTTTCTTTCTTTCTTTCTTTCTTTCTTTCTTTCTTTCTTCCTTTCTTTCTTTCTTTCCTTCCTTCCTTCCTTCCTTCTTTCTTTCTTCCTTCCTTCCTTTCTTTCTTTCTTTCTTTCAAGAACCTAAGGGCAGGAGGTTGAGGATGTAGTTCCTATCAAAGTGCCTGCTTAATACGTGGCTGCACCATAATAAACAAACACACAAACCAAAACCAAAGGGAGCTCTTGTTTTTATCTGAAGACGCAAAGCAACACGGGCAGACAGTTCTCCAAAACAACACTGCATACTAAAGTTGAAGTTTAAAAGTTACAAGTCAGTGAAATCATCTCTTTAAGTTCTAACTAGGAAAAATAAAATGTTATGTTTAAAGAAGTTTCAAGCCTAGCCTCTTCTTACTTCTCAAAGAAATTTATCTGTAACCGACAAGACCAAAAGATCGGGCATTTGAAACATCAATGGAGAGAGAGGCGGGAATGTAAAAAAACATAAAACACTACTGTTGCCCCCACTCACCAGGCAATAATTCTAAACCAAAGCCAACCAACCAAATGTACTGAAGCACAGTTGGTCTGGCGAGGAATGGCCTATCTAGGGTAATGCACTCACTCACTCGCCAGGCACAACCGCCACTTACTCTACACTAGACAGCTGCTTCAACAGCTTTAATAATCTCATATACTTACTATAAAAATTCAGAATACAGATTGTTAAGTTACCTCTTACCTCGGTGTCTTGCTCCATCAACTCTTATGAAGTGTGCGTTCTCCTCAATGAGCCTCAGCTGTGTTTACTACACTGCCCATTAATAGCGCAGTGGCTGGTAAGAATAGTGTGTGACGGTGCGTCACCTCCCTGTCATCACACGCTAAGTCTCCCAACAGCCCCAGTTTGCAGGCAGAGAGCTAGCCGGCACTGGGCTTCTGGAAAGCTGGCTAGACTAGGAGGTGGCTTTACATGTATGTACGTATGTATATATGACTCTGCACCATGTGACTGCCACCAGAGGAAACCAGAAAAAGAGCACAGGATCCCCTGGAAGTGGAGTTTCAGATGCTGAGGACAAACCTGGGTCTGCTCAAAGACCAGCCAGGGGTGTCAGCTGCTCCAGACCTTGGACTTACTGTCTTTCGGCCATGTCCTGCCAAGCCTTTGAGCTTTGCCTTCAGAACCTTCCCAGTATTTGACCAATGAGCTACCTCCACCCCGCCACACTAGTCCAACACCTGGATTTAACAGCCTAACTGCACTCTGCTTCCACACTTGCTGCCTGGAGGTCTACTCTGTAGTTCTGTTGAAATAGAGAACACGGCCACTCAGGAGACTGGAGCTGCCCAGGCTACCTCTAAGACAGGCATCTTAGAGAACTAAACCCCAAGTTCTATTGGCGGCTTTAGAGTTCTACACAGTGCACCCTACTCTTTACCCCCCTATTTCAGCCCCTCCCCCCACCACCCATACCCCTATAAGCCTCTGACTGGAAGCATATTTCTTCACCTGGAATGAATGGTCTTCCGATTTATTTCTGCATGGCTTGTGCTTTCTCACCTTCTTGCATCACCCTGGGAAACTTTTCCAAAACACCTTATCTGGTTTTTGTTTGTTTAAGCCAGGTCCATGTATCATGAATTGGCCCTTAACTCACATGTATCCCAGGCTGGCCTTGAACCCTTTCTTGATCCTACCACTTCTGCCTCCCAAGTGATAGGAATACAGCACCACTCTCAGCTCTAATAGCCCCTTTTAAAACTTCATGCCCCCTCCCATCCCTGCAAACAAGCTAGCCCACTTTCATGCCTTGTTCTTGTCCACAGCACTTAACCACCATCAAACGCGCTACATCTCCTATATTTACCGTCTCCCCCTTGTGCAACAGACACCCCACAAATGCAGGACTCTAGCATGTTTTGGTCACTGATCATATTCCCAAGACTAACAAAAGCAACTGATTTACGGCACCTTTCATACGTGTAACTCCACTAAGGAAGGCTACAGCTTCACTGCAAAGTAGACTCATAACTGAAGGCTAACTAGACCTCCTGTAGCAAGGGGGAAGCTCCATTAACCTGAGAGAAGCAGGGCTTTACTTTTTCATACAAACTGTACATAAACCCTACCCCTAAACAGTCTACAACACCTAAGTTCTTCTGTTCAATTGCTAAAAAGCAAGGAAGGAATGTGTTGCGGAAACTGAAGATAGGGCCGGCCACAAGAATGCCAAACAAAATCTTGACCACACCTCCTCCAGCCTCTAACTGTTGGAAATTGTGCTGGGATTCCTTCCACTGCTGTGCCAGCACACTGCGCAATGTTTAAAGACAGAGATCAGGGTAATCGAGGACTGTGTGAGCAGCGGTGGGTTTGACAGTGCTGCTGTACTGCCTGACCAGCTCAAATTAAAAACACAACAGGATTTATCTTTAAATTATGATCTTGCATGTGTGAATGTTGGGAAGGGGGTAGCACATCTGTGTTCACGTGAATGCAGGTGCCTGAGAGGCCCAGAAGACAGCATCATATCCCTTGAAGTTGGAGTTACAGGGCTTGGGTACTGACAGCCACACTTCGGTCCCCTGAGATAGCAGTATGAGCTACTTGATGGAGTAGACGCCTCTCCCACCTCCAGCTGAAAGTGTTAAAGACAAAGTAAACTGATTCTCCTCCTAAAGCCCACTAGCTCAGCATTTTCTTCTTTCAGGACTGAGAAGGGTGGAGGAGAAAATTATCCCCATTTTAAAAAAAATGTTTTAATGGGGACTGGAGGGAAGGCTCAGGTGTTAAGGGCACTCACTTACTGGTTCTCGTGAGCCAGTAAGGTGGCTCCCAACCATCCTTAACTCCAGTTCCAGGGGATCCAATGCCTTCTCCTGACCTCTGTGGGTACTAGACATGCATGTGATGTACATACATCCATGTAGGCAAAACACGCATACACGTAAAATATGTAAAAAGACAGCTTTTCTACGTTTACCCCTGATGTATGGCTGGAAACTAGGCTAAATCTTCAGTGGCTCAGATCATTTCATCACCGTGTCCCCTGCCACCTCACACTCCAAATGCCTCAAATTCACTGTCAACCCACTCCTGGTCTCCAAGGAGAGCACCACCACCCTCACATTCCCATGTCACCTTGGACACCCCTTCCTCATCCCCAGGACGCCACTCATCAGTAAGGACATAGTCTACCCCAACGGTCTGCATCCAATCTCCTATTAATTTCTTACAAAATGTAGTTATTGTATCACAGGCTCTTCACGATTCACCTCCACAGCCAAACTTACTCAACAACCCTCCTCCACCCTCTCCCCTTATTCCCCCACACCTAGACGATCATTCTAGTGTTTTAACTAGAAGTGCTGGTCATACAGTAAAACTGCATTTCCCCTCTTAAGGAACTACCCATGCTAGCTGATTTTATGTACACAGGCTGGAATCCGGGAAGGAGGACTCTCAATTAAGAAAATGCCCCCATCAGATTGGCCTGTAGGTGGCGCCACTCCTGGACAGCAGACTGAGCCAGCCATGAGGAAGGAGAAAGCTGGCAAGCAGTGTTCCTCTGTGTTCTCGACCTGTCGGTCACACCCCTTTTAGGGCTCAAATGACCCTTTCACAGGGTTTCTCCGTAACTGTTCTGGAACTAACTCTTTAGACCAGGCTGGACTTGAACTCACAGAGATCCGCCTGCCTCTGCCTCCCGAGTGCTGGGACTAAAGGTGTGCGCCACCAACGACTGGCAGTGGCTGCAGCATTTTAAGTTCTCTCCAGCAATGCAGTGGGCGTCTGGTTTCCCTGAATCTTCGCTTCTACAAGCTGTTGTCTGTCTTTTTGACTCCGGGCATTCTGGCAGACATAAGGTGGTACCTCACTGCAGGTGACTAGTAATGTCAAGCACCTTTTTATGTGCCTCAATTTATTTGTGGGATATATCACAAAAAGGAAAGACAGGTGCTTTTTAATCAGTACTATAAAATACTTCCCCAACAACTAGTTGCCATCAAATTGACTTACAAATCTCTGTCTTATTGTTATAGAAGTAGCATTTCCATATTTGGCTATTTAAAGCATGTTACTTATTCACTTCAATAACACTGAATGGTACAAACATCTTCATCTTACAGTGAACTCACTGTGTCCAAGAAAGACAAAATACTACTAATTATCAGAATCAAAGCACCAAGTTGGGGGTAGGGATCCTGGAACAGTTCCTGTAAACACTACAGTGATCCAAGTGAGGCAAAAGAAAATCCAGTCCTACACAACTTAGCTGGTGTTGGTTCAAACTTCTAGAGTCTGAAACTCCCACAGAAGTTTATTTTTGACACGTTCAAGCACAGAACGACTTTTAAAGTTTCCTCCTGGCAATTACTACAACAGAGCTAAGGCATGACTACACCGCTTTGGCAAGTATGTGTCTTTTGCAAAATACCTATAACCTCTTCCAAAATAATGGGGTCTCTTGACTGATGAACAGTTCTCAGGATAATGGTCTGGATTAATCATAGCAGTAGATTCTTTTGCAAAATACCTGGGACCTCCTTCATAAGAGTGGGTTCTACTAACTGAGAAACAATGTTGAAGACTAGGATAAGCACAGTAGCCTGGGGGGGGGGGTTTCAGGGGAAGCCTGGCTCTACAGATCACCAGGTTAGTAAAATAGATCCATTCACAGCTTTCCAGGCAGAAATCGGTGTAAATCCTCTCAAAGAAAAACACCTGCTACCTTTACGTCCCTGGTTTCCCTGGTGCTACTGTGGTCATGAGGCCCTACAGTCACTCTGAATCTACAAATCATATAATGCCCACCCCAAACTGCTTCTTTCAACACAGCCTAAGAAAACGTTAAATGAGCTGGAGATATAGCTTGGTGGTAAAGCACTTGTCTAGCAGGTATGAAGTCTTGGGTTCGATTGCCAGACTTTAAAAATAGAAGCTTTAAGTAACTTAGAAATTCTAATACTAGGGCAAAGTTTAATTCAAGGGGTGCCAAAAACTTCGAAAGTCCTGTCTATATCAGGAGCACCTTTAGGTAATACCTTACTGTGGATGTCAACTGTATTTTAGTGTCACTTAGTCAATATTTTCCTTTCTCCTTTAAAGCAATAGATTATGCTACAACTCTGTAAGAGGCAAATCTATAGGGTTAGAGAAAGGGTGCAGCAGTTAACACTGGCTGCTCTTGGATAGGATCCAAGTTCAATTCCCAGCACCCACACAGTGGCTCACAACTGTCTCTAACTGTGGTTCCAGGGAATCTGGAACCCCTTCTGGCTTGTGCAGGCCCCAGGCAATGACAATGGAACACAGACTTACAGTTAAGACAAAACGCCCACACACATAAAAAAAAAAATATTTAAAAAAGTGTATATACAACTATCACAAGAGAAACTATGACATAAGATGAAACTCTCATATATGTAGGGAACCTCAAAAGAACATTTAAAATAAGCCTTACACAGGAGACTACATGTTGTGGGGTTTACAGGGTGTTCTTAAAAAGGCAAAACTAGGACTAGAGAGATGGCTCAGCAGTTAAGAACACTGACTGCTCTTCCAGAGGACCTGGGTTCAATTCCCATCACACACATGGCAGCTCACACCTGTCTGTAACTCCAGGATCCAACACCCCCACACATACATACATTGTTGTAGGCCAAACAACAATGCACACAAAATAAAAATAAATTATTTTAAAAAATAGGCAAAACCATTTATACCTATAAATATCAAAATGGGAAGACAGACAGGGATTTTAAATAGGGAGAGTATGTGAGACCTTCCTAAAGGTGATATAATTAATGACCTGCATACTAATAAAGGAATGGGTTACATAACATAGGCATGCCAAAACTTCCCTAACCTGAACATATGATGGGTGCACTGAAAATACACCATAGAAGATACAATGAGCTGGATGGTGGTGGCCCCTGCCTTTAATCCCAGCACTCAGAAGGCAGAAGCAGTGGGATCACTGTGAGTTCCAGAACAGACTCCAAAACCACAGGGAAACCCTGTCTTGAAAAAACAAAAGACAATAACAAAAAAGGACACAATGAAAACAGTACTTTCCTAAATCTTCTGCACAAGGAGTCAATCAACATGCTGGCAATTCTTCCCTTACAACTCATGGCACTGGATTTTAGTGACACCACATTAGCAGGCTTTCTAGCCCCGGACTGTTCTTTCAACACATTTTCACTTCCCTTCACATTTCTGTAACAGAACGACAGTCTTTCTTCCTTACACACTTTCTGAATGACCTCTCTGCCTGCAAAAAGCCTTCTACCAACCACAGGCTGAAAATAGCCTGGTCTATTAAACACCATATTCATAAACTCGGCTACTAGGACATGTTGCCATAAGCTCAATACCTAAAATTCCAACACTTCTCCTCTTCGTTCTCCCCTAAAGGCAAATTCACCCCTTCTTGACCTCCTTTATCCTTCATTTAATCTTGGATTGATCATACTTTAACATTGCCCCTTAACCAAGATGTAGTGTCCCACAACGGGAGGAAAGGGGCAATAATAGCACACAGAGTATCCTCTACAGATACCGGTCACTTACTATTCAAGGTTTTCCAGCTTTGTGTTCCACCAAGCCTTCCAAGCCGTCACACACTGCTCTGAGCAATGATTCAACTGCAGCTTTTGGAGAACATATAGCATTTATCCAGCAACATCTGCCCCCCTCAAAAAAAAAAAAACAAAAAAACAAAAAAACAAAACAAAACAAAACAAAAAAACCAAAAACTGCTCTCTTGACACATACCTCATTTAACCCAAATTAATGCTACCCGAAATCAAAAAGGGCTCACAACAAAAATTTAGCAGTCAAGGTCACAAAATTAAGACTGCTAAATTCAATACCAACCCAATATGAATGGAGCTCTAAAATACCACATCTTCACAACACCGAGGCTGGACACCATTGGTAGGCTCTAAGTAGAACCTGAATGTCAGTTCGCGCAATGGTCACTGGCTGCTACTTTATAATTAACGAAAGGGTAAACCTCATTGCGTGTCATTTGCCATGCTTTCCCTTGTATTTGAAGTAATCCGCCTTACAGGCAAGCGTCTCAATTCCGCCCTTCCCACTCTTCCATTCGGTAGTTGGCTGTGACAGGGGTAACAATGGGAAGTCACAAAGGCCACCTCAACAAAAGAAAGCTGGAATTCGAACTCAAGCCGCATTCTCTGCACCACAGAATTCCACGGGAAATCCACCTTAAGCAGCGAGCCACCCCAGGGGTCACCTTGACCCCCTTAGGGTATCAAACCGAACATGTGTGCCAGGAAAACCTTGCCTAGGGTACACTGCACACAGAGAAGCCTCGGCGATTGCTACCAGGCAGTGCGGGCAGGTACCGGGAGACACCAGCAAACCGAACCCATCGGCCGGCAGCAGCCTCTCCCGGCTCAGACCCTGCGACTGCCTGCCTCGGGCCGCCGTTCTCCCGCCAGAGGCGGTGCGGCGCAGCTCGTACCTGCGGACTATAGGCTTCCGAAGCCCAAGCTCCGGCCAACTTCTGCGTGAAGCCGCTAAACTTGTAGTACATGTTGCCCGAAACCGGCTTCACAGCCGCTGCCTGTGCGACCGCCCTAAGGAAGGACCCCGCTTCCCCTCTGGCCCGCCCAACGCTTGGCGCAGGACCCCTGATCCGGGATGCGGACTGTTCAGGGAGCGCCTGACTGAAAACGTGCTCCCTCAAGCCATGTCAAGGAAACAACACGCGTTCTCAAGGCAGTGAGACGAAAACCAGCTCTAAAAGGACACGGGAAGAGGCCGTGTTGAGACTTTCCGAAAGACGCAGGCATCTCTCTGCCGCTCATTTAGAAGCGGGCAGTGCCGAGACGTTTTGATATATGCGCAAGCGTCCTGTGGACCAAGCCGGCATCTGAGAGCTGCGAAGTCGGACAGGGTGGAGCCTGGCCCTGGGGCGGGGCCTGATGCCGGGACGGGAATCTGGCATTGGGGCAGGGCCTAGCTCTGGGGCGGGACCTGGGGCGGGGCCTGCTGCTGGGACGGTATGGCATTGGGACGGGGCCTAGCTCTGGGGCGGGGCCCGATGCCGGGACAGGCTCTGGCATTGGGGCAGGGCCTAGCACTGGGGCGGGACCTGGCACTGTGGTAGGGCCTGGCATTGGGGCGGATGCTGGCACTGGGCGGAGCTTGCAACTGGGGCGGGGTCTGGATCCTGACTCCAGTTGAGGGTTATTTTGTATCTGTTGAGGAGTCTTAAGTACTTAGGGCTGTTAGGAACTTGAGAATTGCCTCTCGTACCAAGAAAGTGACAGGAAAAGGAAGAGAGGGAAAGGGAGAAAAGAAAGGGAAGGAGAAAGCGAGGGAGGAGAAAGAGAAGGGGAGGGAGAAAGAGGGGAGGGGAGGAACTTACAGGCTTCGTATGGAGGGCATACACTTAACCTAAACTTAAGGCACTTATGTGTACATTTTCACCTTCTGAGAGTGAGAATTTACTGTCATCTGCATTTATGGAGATTGGTTGCTCATCTCTTTCCTGGCCTCTGTCCTTTGGGATAAACACTTGCAGGGGAGGTGACTGGAAACCCTTGTGAAATCTGTACCGTCTGCTTTCCAGCTATAGTGGTACTCAGTGCAATGTGGAGTGGTTTCAAGCTTCCACCGTGTGTCAAAAACTTTTTTACAAGGGGAGTGTACTGACTTCTTACTCTCCAGGGATGGAGCAAGCTTCCAGTTCTATCGTCTAACCAGAAGTCTTTGCACGCACATTATAGATTTATGTATTCTACATTTTAAATGTAAGTTGGCTAACGGATAGATTGTGCCAAGCTTGACATAGAATTTTTCATAAATGTGTTGAATCTCCACAACCCTGTGAAGCAGGTACCAGGGCCATCTCTATATTTACAGCACAGGAAAATAAGGCCGGGCGGGGGGCGGGGGGGAGTAACTTACTGAGGTCAGCAATTAGTGGCAGAGTTAGTCATCAGATCAGGCTCAAGATTCTGTACCCTGAGTACTGTATTACAGATAAATATATATAAATCCATTCTATGAAGAAAAGGATGGAGGCTGAAAGCTCTAAAGCCAGGATATACACAGGCAGGATATACACTGGATATAATCTTGTCCTTGCATTCAGCACCTCTAATACCCTGGACAGCAAAGATTCCAGCAGCTTCCCATGGCATGCTATTCAAGGTACTGCCTTTTACAAAGCCATGGTATATAATGTTAAAAAAAAAAAAAAAAAACCAATAAGAATTGCAATTTCAGTTTGAGTTCCAGTTTCCCCACAGCTGAATGATTTGAGTCCAGTCATGACGCCTTCTTTGCTACGTTGCCTCCTTGATGAAGGAAAAGCCATCATTACCCTGTCTTCCTCACTCATGGTCTGAGACTCAACCATTCAGGAAATTATAACACTTATGCGTTGCCTCCTTGATGAAGGAAAAGCCATCATTACCCTGTCTTCCTCACTCATGGTCTGAGACTCAACCATTCAGGAAATTATAACACTTATGCTAAGCTCATGACCTATGCCTGTTGGTTCTTTCCCCTTTTCACAGTACCTGGCTATGGTTAAGAAGCTTAATTACCATGGTTACTTAATTAACATGATCATTTCTTGGTTACTCTTAATTCATCCGTTCTCAACCTTCCTAATGCTGTGACCCTTTAATACAGTTCCTCATGTTGTGGTGACCTCCAACCATAAGATCATTTTGTTGCTACTTCATAAGAGTAATTTTGCTACTGCTATGAATCATAATGTAAACATTTGATATAGGACCCAAGGGGTCACAACCCACAGGTTGAAAACCACTGCTCCAATTCCTCTCAAACAACTGCTGGGATTCTTTATTCTAAGGAAAAATAATAAGCTTGTTAGCAATATTGGGTGAAAGGAAAGGGTTTTTTTCCCCTAGATTTATATGGAAAAAGAAAACTGAATGGTTCAGGGCAGTCCTTATCCCCTCCTATCTTGGGGCATATTTTGGAGGAAGTAGGAGAGAATGTTCCCTAACCTCTAGCATCATTAAGGTGTGGCAGCTTCTCAAAACATAAAGGTGCCTGTCAACACTGGTTACTTTCTTGAAGTCCCTGCCTTCTGATTTTAGATCCTGCAAGACACAATTTAAGAATCCTGAAAATGTTACAACAGCCAGGCTGTTCAGTGGGAGATAAAATGTCAGTAGCAGAGTGTGGGCTGGGATGTCACATGGAGTGGCTGATCATGGAAAGATTTTTTTTTCCCCTCATTTCCCAAATAAAATGCAGCACACCCCGACAGTACCAAAGCACTCTTTCCTCATTCGAGTTTGCACATCCCACCCAACATCAGACATCTTCATTTTTTTTTTTTTTTTTTTTTAATCATGATGCCTTCGGGTCGTTCCAGATCTTATTCTGAGGAGCAGTGACCAGGATTCAGAGGGTAAAGAAGCTTGCCAACTGCCGAGTAAATTGAGCGAGTGCAGGCGCTGGTTGGAAGGATGGCTGTTGGATTAGAAAGAAGCCCTGCTTCTCCATTTGTGAGGGCTGTGTGCTAATGGCCTCTGGCAGGCTACTCTGGATGGGCAGCCAATATACATTTTAAATTGAGTTATGCTCAACGTAGACAGGAACGTCCTTGTGAATAAATTCTTAGATTTTAATTCTCTAGTTTTCCTAGGATTGGCTTTTTTTTTTTAATTGACACTTTGTAGGTTAGGCAGAGCTGAAACACAGAAGACTCTTAACAGTTGAGGTGACTGTGACCCCTCTTTTGTTCCCTTCCACTTTTGTTTCAAAGGATTCATGTATTGCCTGTTTTGGTATCACCTGTTAGAAATAGAAACACAAGGGTTTTTTTGTTTGTTTGTTTTGGTAAGCATTTGTCTGAGGGATTATTTACCATGAAGAAGCAATGTCTATCCAGGGTGGAGTCTCAAAGGCCCATCCTTCCTCACTGTATTGCTTATTTTGTTGCCAAACATGTGGCAAACATGTAGCTTCCTATCCTGGGGAGGTACAAGTGTGCAGGTAAGTTGTAGCCACTGGGAAAACGAGGTAGGTCAGATGTGGTCACAGTGAACGATACTTGTCTGTATCTGTCATCCCTGGCAGTAAGTAGGCAGGTACATGAGGGAGAGGTATATATTTTTCCAATATCTGATCTGTCAATCATCTTCAAGAAAGCCATCTCCACCAAAGCACTGAAAAAATCAACCTGAGAGCTAAACTGACTTTATGATGTTTATGGTAACATTCGTGCAACTATTTGGCAATTTTCTTTTTTCTTTTTGGATTTTTCAAAACAGGGTTTCTCTGTGTAGCTTTGAAGACCAGGCTGGCCTGGAACTCACAGACATCTGCCTGCTTCTGCCTCCCAAGTGCTAGGATTAAGGGTGTGTAACACCACTGCTTGGCTCTATTTGGTAATTTTCATGTGGAATAAAACTCAGCTGTCTTCTTCTTCTTCTTCTTTTTTTTTTTTTTTTTTTTTTGTCAAATAAATTAATCCCTTAATTTGTGTGGGGATTTTTGTCCTCAAAACCTAAAATCGAGGATTATACTGATATTTAAAAACAGCCCTTCATGGAAGCCTGGCATATTCGTAGAGGGGAGTAGAGGGTCTGAATGGCACATTTCTAGCCCAAAGGGCAGGGAAACGGCAGCTGGGGCTGCAGTTGCTAGGACAGCTTTATTGCAGTTTGGGGTGAACATATTGGCATCAGCTCCCTACCCTGTCCTTCTCACTGTTGAAAGTCAATATGGCGTACGAAGCTGTTCCAGTTTGCCCACCTGCCCGCCCGCCTTCCTTACAAGCAAGTCAAAAGCACATCCAGGGAGATTATGGATTTAACTCAAATTTGACACATCACATTTCATTGCACTGGTAAAGAAAGGCTGAGGTATGACTCATAATTTATTTTAAATCATTTTAAATACACTTAATTATGCACAAAAGAAAAACTTGAGCTCCTGAACAAGATTCATGCTACTTTACATTAAACTGTCTATAAAAATACAGCACGGGTAATGCTCTGTCCAGCAACAGGAAGGGAAACAGTGGCCTGACCTGGTCTGGGGGTGACAGAGGGATGCTCCTAGTCGCTGGGCATCCTTGCTCTCTGTATCACACATGGTTTGCAGGACTGAGATGTTTTACAATGTGCACATCTTACCTTCATAAGTCCACATATACACATACAATAACACAAATTCCCTGAGAGGTGACCCGCCATGGTGACATACACTTTTAATGGAAGCATCAGGAAAGATAAGCAGCTGCACCACTGTGTTTCAAGCTAGCTTGATCTGCATAACCAATTCCAGGCCAGCCAGAGCTACCTGGTGAGATTCTGTCTTTTAAAAAAAACTCCAAAAGACATAAAAGTCAGAATTTAGGAAATGTTTCTGTTGTATCTATACCCAAACTAATAACTAATTTAATTTAAGGTATTCCTAATCACCCTGAGTTGATGTGAGAACTACTGAGTGACAGTTTCTAAGTATGAAAGCCACACAGAAAGTGGCTCAAGGGCCATTCTGCCCTCTAGAGCTAATACAGTAAATATAGTGCTTTTTGTCTGTTTTTTGAGACAGGGTTTCTCTGTGTAGCTTTGGAGCCTGTCTGGAACTCTGTAGACCAAGCTGGCTTCGAACTCACAGAGATCCACCTGCCTCTGCCTCCTGAGTGCTGGAACTAAAGCTGTGTGCTACCATTGCCTGGCAATAGGCCATTTTCTCCCAAGGCCATTCTTGAGAGAACTCATTGAACATATCCAGTATTAAAACATGGAGTGCTCTATATGTCAATGCTAGTCTGTATATCCTGATTGTGGTAGATTCTAAATCCACCAGGTTTGTGCCCTCATAACCCCAGAATAAGGATTCCAATACAACAGGCTGATAGAATTAAATATGACAATATGGGCTGGAAAGCTTAAAGAAAATATATAAAGACAAAAAAAAAAATTCCTGGGGGAACTAGCTTAGCTGGTAAAATGCTCACTATACAACAGGGTAAGTACCTGAGTTTGGGAGACAGAGACAAGCAGATCTCTGAGGCTCACTGGCCAGCTACCATAGCCTACCTGGTGAATGTGAGGTTCAGTGAGAGACTACACCTTAAAAGATAAAATGCATCTTAGTGACATTCTAATGTTATACTCTGGCCTGCCCCCATATGCATATGTACACATGGACAAGTTCAAGTTTGAACACAGACAGACAGACAGCTAGACACACAGACAGACACAGACACACACACACACAGACACACACACACACACACACACAGACACACACACACACACACACACACCCCAACCAAGGGGCCAGGCCTCTGTGGGAAGTACTACAGTAAAATTTTATCTGTAGTCACTTCTATAAAACAAAAAAAATGAATTCATTCTCTAAACCATTAGAATTTTTCCATCTATTGTGGGAGTTTTGGTTTTTTTTTTTAAAAACATATTTATAAATTTGTATGTTTCTGGAGGCACTTGCACGAGTCCATTTTCTCTTCTAGCATGTGGGTTCTGAGGATTGTCCCCAGGGCTGCCAGGCTTAGCATCCAGTTCCTTCACCCGCAGAGCCATCTTGCTGGCCCTGGAATGGGTATTAGTATAAAGTTAGTGGAACCATAGGATGTGGTCAAATTCAAGTTCACATAGCTAGCATGCATGAAGCTCTGGCGGCACAGTGACACCCAGCTGCCCTCCCTGAACTCAGGAGGGCGAGCAGGATCAGAAGTTCAAGGTTCTATCAGGTTGGCTTTGCAGAGCAATATGACCTTGGCTACAGAGCAAGTTGGAGGCCAACCTTAGATACACAGACCCTTCCTCAAAAATAAGTGAGGAGGGGTTAGCATTAAAATTTTTAACCTGAAAATCTGTTTCCTCTGCCTCCTTTGCTCTTTTTTCCCCACATCCTGCTTTCATTTCATTTATTTATTTTTACTTTTTAGACAGGGTTCCTCTGTGTAGCTTTGTAGATCAGGTTGGCCTCGAACTCACAGAGATCCACCTGCCTCTGCCTCCCAAGTGCTGGGATTAGAGGTGTGTGCCACCACTGCCCAGCTTCTCCCCACTTCTCATCCTTCCCAAGAAAAGGGGAGTTAAGGCCATGAGCTAGTCAGAGCAGAACTGCCCAGTGGATCACAGAATGAAAGCAGCCACCAAAGATATGCAGTCTGGATCTTAAGCTTGAAGTCGAAGAGTTTCCTGTCTCATGAAAGCAACAGCCAACTTCTGGCATTGACATTAATTTAAAAATCAGATTTTCCCAATTTTTCCTATGATTTTGTTTGTTGCATAGGAACTCACCGTGTTACTACCTCAAAGTGGAAATCTTCCTACCTCTGTCTCAGTGCTTACACTACCATACCTAGGTCAGATACTTTTAAAATTTTATGTATTATTTGGTTTTGTTTGTTTGTTTTTCAAAACAGGGTTTCTCTATGTAGTCCTAGCTGTCCTAGAACTCCCTCTGTAGACCAGGCTGGCCTCAAACTCAGAGATCCACAGGCCTATGCTTCCCAAATGCTGGTACTAAAGGTGTTCACCATCATGCCGGGGTGATAATTTTTACTTTTAAAGGTGTTTTAACATGTATTTGTTTGAGGAGGTGCCAAAGGTGTCACAGGGCAAAGTGTGGGAGTCAGTTCTCTCCTCCTGCCGTGTGAGTTTGAAAGACCCGCAGAATGTGGATCCTCACGCCGACTCAGGAAAGGCGCCCCCCCCCCCCCCCTAAATCACTCACTAGAAGCGGTCTTGATGCAAAAGCATGAGGTCCTTTATACTCCAAGTGCACTGGGGTCAACAGCCATACGCCACGCAGGGGTAGAGGGCTGAGGACCCTGGGTACAGAATTGAGACAGCTTTTATAGGGTTACAACAAAGCACAACAAAGCCCGCGCATCATAAAACAATCATATCATAGCATCTAGAGCCCAAGCAGTGTGGACCAATCAATTTAAACCATCCAAGCCGGTGCTTAGCCCAGGAGGTTTGCCTTTGCGCTGGCTCCTGGGTGGGGTGACAAAGCTCATTTCCTGTGTTCACTCACTCACAGGTGCTGTCATAAACAGCAAAGAATGTGACCTTTTGCCCACTTACTGCCAGGGGACAGGATCTGAAATGTAAACTTCTAGCTTTCTGGGGTCAGTGGAGAGTTAGGCTAAATTTTTCCAACCTTACAGGTTCCGGGGCTCCAACTTGGGTTATCAGGCTTGGTGGCAAGAACCATCACCCACTGAACCATCTCATCAGGTCATTTCAGAACCCAAATTCATCCTTTTGCTTCCTCCCTTCCAGCTCAGAGTGGAAATCTGGCATTCTGTTGTTCTTGTTTGGAGTTTGTGGTGCCTGAGACTGAACTTGTGTTCTGCCTGTGAGCTAGATCTCCAAACATGGCAACTTCCTTTTAGTTTTCTGCTGCACAAAAACCCAAAGTGACAGCCCTAAAATAACAACTTAAAGAAAGTGGCCAGGAGAGAGGCTGTCCCTGGCCAACTTGGATTTGAGTGGCAGCCTCAGTCACCTTGAGCAACTCACTTCCCAGATGAATCACAGATTAGTTGGGTATTAATTAGTAGGTACAGAAGGCTCGGTCTGTTCAATGCATCCTGCTTTTGGAAGCACGGTGGAACTTGAGTGAATTGAATGGGCCTCAAGTCTGGTAAAGAAAGTCTAAGGAAAACAGCCTGGAAGGAAGTTACAGCTCTGCAGAAAGTGAGAAACGGAAAGCAAATCTTCCCTTTAGGCAACTGGAGGACATAGGACACACACAACAGCACAGCTGAGAAACTTGGAAGGTTCAGATAAAGCATGCTGGCCCTGGGACTGGAGTACCCTACTGTCCCCACCCTGCAGCCACACCCAGACCCTGACTCCTCATCAATACTTTCCACCAGGAGAACAATCTGCTAAATTGGTTCCAAAACAAGCCCACGCCATCCAGCCAAAGGCATGGCCAGAGCTTTCTAATTACTGGAGAACTGAACAAAGACATGATTATAATAGTCGTTTCGCTGGGTGATCATCACCTGTCCTCCTGCCCCTTTCTCCTCTATCCCATGAGCAAGAACAACCGCATCTGTTTTCATTTAAGTCACAGGAAAGGTGCAAGTCATCCCAAGGTGTTCGTGCTGCTCCCTGAGTATCAGCAACACACGCACAGTCGTTTCAGCGCAGATGTCAGGCTCGGAGCCTGTAAATCTGCCCAGGCAGTTCTGTTCTCGAATCATCAAGCACAACCGAGTGGGCGGCACAAGTACACGAGATTGCTCTGTGCACTCATGTTTTGTTGATGGAGCCATCATTTCCAGACGTGTCCTCTTTTTGTGTTTCTTTGTTTTAGTGACGAATCCTTTCTATGTTTTCCTGGTAACACCCCCACCTTCCTTCCTGCCCCCAGTTCTCCCATAAGCACTAAAAAAGGAGAAAAAAAAGTTGAGAGTATCACAGAAATCTCCGTGTATTTAAAAGAGTAGGTTATGTTGTCTATCTAACCAACTCCATTCATCCAGTCAAAATAAATGATTCAGTAATATGAATAATACAAGTTAACAATTGAATTTGAACATTGTGTATCATGTGGAGAGCTGTAACAACCGATGCCAAGTCATAAAAAAATCGCTTTACTCTCATCATTCTGCTCCAGACCCTGTTAACCCTTGTGATGCTAACTATCGGCCGGGTTTAAATGGCAGTGGGTGTCCCCGCCGTAGGACTCTTCCCTTCGATGAGCCTTGGGTTCTTCATAGCGTAGAATGGAAGCCCTTTGTGAGAGGTGTGTGTGCTTGTGTGTGTACCTTGGACACAGTGAGCACTCTGTAAACCGAAGCTGTTGGAATGCCTGGGCAGATGGCTGGAGGAGGATTCTTTTTCTTTTTCCAAATCCTATTACTTCTCCGATCTACCTCAACCTCACCATTTTGCAGGCACCCACATATGGTGGCTCTTAGCTTCACTGTGGTGAACTGACCGCTATCAGTGCCTCAGGTTTCAGGAAGGATGCAGCAGCTCCATCCTTCACAAGCCCAGCTGCTCCTGCCTCCCTCCAATCCAGAAACTGGGAGTAAGGCTCTGCTGTTTACTGTCTGGTCGGCTCTGTCTTCACTGTTTTCTCTCCTATTGTTTTGTTTTTTGTTTTTTGTCTTTGGCTTCTCAGCACTGTCCTGTCTGGCTCTGCCTGAAGCTAATTACTCTGAGACACATCCCAGAAATGCCCCCCTGATTTTGGCATCCACTAGCAGGTCGAGCAAGCGGTATCAGGTGCAGAAAGAGAGGAGAGAGAGAGAGGGAGAGGGGGAGCGAGGGAGAGAGAGAGAGAGAGAGAGGATATTAAAGTTTTGTCTCAGGAAAATAAGGTGTTTTTTGTTTTGTTTTGTTTTTTTAAATGTTCCATGCTGCACACCTAATAACTGGGTTCTGTAATAATTTCTCCTCTGCCTGCTCTAATTGCCAAGGCTTCTTTCCAAACACAGGAGAGTAGCATTACTGCTTCTCTGTTGGCTGGCGAGGCTGCTGCATTTACATAGGGCTTCGCCCACAGGTGGTTCTCCCTGATCTTCTCCAACACATATAGGCACCAGGGAAACCCCCTAAGCAAGTTTGGGACCGGGCTGGGAGAAGACCCAAGGCCTTCCTACCTTCCCCAGGAGGCTTCACGGAATGGATTTGCTTTGGAGGCATCTGAAAGCCTGTCCAGTCAGCATTCCCTGTAAGAACCTTGGAAATGTAAACAAGGCCGGCACACTGTTCTCCGTGACCTGGAGCTGCCCAGGATTGTCCCCAGCTGCAGGTACTCCAGGAGTCTGTGGCCACACTTTTCCAAGAGAGCAGAGACGACGCTGTCAGTCAAGTAGCATTAATTTCCGGTGGGCTGTAAAAGTGGCATTTATCCTGCACGCTGCAGGGTGAGCAGCTCAGTAGGCTTCAAAGTTAAATGATGCGAGAAGAACAACTCTTGGTGAGGATTTTGTGCCTCAGAATTAAAAACAAAGCAAAGAGACCAAACCTATTTTTATATTGATTGCAAATACGATCACAAAGGAGTCTCTTTTCATTAAATCTCCTTTATAAAACCACATGTAACCTGAGTTGACAAATTCCAGAGGCTTATGACTCTTCAGCAGCACCCCAGGGGCATGAATATCTTCCATCACTGTGCCTGAATGTGGCTGGGCCTCTGCAGCCTTCTCTGGGCTAAGGTTTTTAATCCTGAGTGTGTGTGTGTGTGTGTGTGTGTGTGTGTGTGTGTGTGTGTGTGTGTGTGTGCTGTTGTCAGAGGACAACCTCAGGCGCTGGTTTTTGTCTCCTTCCACCTTGTTTTAGACAAGGTCTCGTAGTTCTGGTTTGTATGTAGCATGAGTGTCCAGCTTCATGTGGGTTCTGGAGATGCAAACTCGGGTTCTCACTCTTGTGTATCACGCACCTTGCCCACTGACCCCTCTCCCCAACCCTCTCCCAGGCCATTTTAGCCATTTGAACATGGTCCTGACAGTAAGGCCATACTCTTTAGGAGAAACAGCTGGAGTCGAGATGAGAAGGATGTGGGTTAGATAGAGTATGGGGGACAGCTGCCGAGGCCTTGGACCAGAGTGGGAGTTCACAGAGGGAGGGTCAGGCATTTGCTGCTACCCTGTGTTAGGTTTACAGACCTCTGGGTTAGAAAATTACAGGGAACTTGTCATTTCTAAGACACAAAAAAGAAACAAATTCATGGAAAATGTAGTCCAAGCACACAACTTCCCTCTATAATAAAGGTATATTGGCAGGGCATCCAATGAACCGTTCGGCAGTGATGGCTGTATAGACTGATGACATGACCATTCCATGGTATGGTTCTGGGGAAGGTTGTTATTATACATATGAGGGGGAGAACAGCCAGGAGCATCTGGAAGAGTCCACAGCAGGCCAGCTGAACATGGCCAGCAGTGTGGGCCTGGCCAGGAGAGAAGCAAGGACAGAGGACAGAAAGAAGAGGGAGGGGGGAAGAAGAGAGGAGAGGAGGGAGGAAGGGAGGGCGGAGAGAGGCAAAGAATGAGGGCAGGAGAAGACCAAGAGAGCACAAGCTGAAATAGCAGGGCTATAAGGAGAATGGGAGGCTGAGGGAAGGGCAGGCAGCTCCTGAGCTGGAAGAAGTTTGGGGTTGGGGTGTGAGAAGAGCCAGGATGCCAGCGTGAACTCCGAAATGTGTAACAGGTACTTGTGATACTGATGGAGCCTGCAGGCCAGCACGTGCTGTGGTATGCTAGGAGGCACAAGTAGCCATTTGTCCCTTCTGCCGGTGATGAGGGAAGTGGCTTTTTTTTTTTTTTTTTTTTTTGGTAGATAAGAACCGACTTTACATGTTCCTGAAGAAAGCTGTCTGCTGCCTAACTGCCAGAATTTGGGCAGACGAAATTTCCTTTGGACCCGACAATGGTAATATTGTGTCTGTGTCAGTCATATGACAGGCACTGTCCACATGTGGCTATTCCATAACTGAAGAGCAGCTAGTGTGGTGAGGAACTTCATTGTCCATGTCATTTAGATAGTCACATGTAGCCAGGTGGCTTTAGTGTTAGCTGCACGGGTTTATGCATGGTAAGGCGGGAAGGGAAACACAGACTTTCCCTGCTTCTCCAAGCCCTTGTGGAAGAGACTCCAATTCATTTGTTAAAAAAAAATAATTTGTTTGTATTGAACCTGCCTAAATGTTGAACCCTAATAACTTTTCTTTTTCACGGTTTCAGTGAGAAAAAAAAATGTCATTTTCTACTTCTAGAAGATGGAAGTGTCGTTTTTGGCATGTTCCCTCCCACCGTTAATATCCGCATCTTCTTACCAGGGGCTTGCCTCTGAAAGTTTCTACCACCACAGTACAATTTTTACAACCAGAGGCATAAACACATTCCTCTGCAACTCATGATGGGCCAGGGGCCCCCACCCTGCTCTTGACAACTACTTCATCTGGAAGTTCACTGGGCTTCAAGGGAAGTGGCCATGTCCTTCTCTGCAGGCACTAAGGATAGTTATTTGGTTCCCAGCCTGTATGGCAGACCTGAGCATCAGCCCTGGGACCACAGGACTCCTCTGAAGACAAAGTACATTCTGCCCACAGAGAATGGACACCCACGGAAAGGGAACTATGGGCATCTCTTGCTGCCTGCTCGGGGCCCTAGCCCCCAGCATCCTTCTCTGACTCTAGTACTGTCCTTTGCAAGAAGCAAAGGTCCAAGTAAAGGGCTCAGAGGAGTGGAACAAAGAATTACCACAAATAGCGTGGGCAGTCAGGAGCAGGCCATTGTGGCTCACTGTTGGGGTAGCCAGTGAGCAAGAGGGAGGCCATTCTTCTGGTTAAACACAAGTGGGGTCTAGAGCAGTAGCTCACATCTTTAACTCCAGCACTCAGGAGATAGGAGCAGGAAGGTCTCTGTGAGTTCAGGGTCAACATGATCTCTCTATATAGCAAGTTCCAGACAAGCCAGAGCTACATAGTAAAACTATGGCCTAGGGAGATAGCTCAGGCATCCGAGGACTTGAGGCTGACTCCCAGAACCTGTGAAAACGGAAGGCACGTGTGGTAGCACACACTTGTAACCGCAGATGTTAGTAGTCTGGCTTGCTGACCAGCTGGTCTGATAACCAGAAAGATCCAGGCCAATGGGAGACTATGGAAAGTGCCCAAGGAGTAACACCTTGCGTGTGTATGTATGCAAAAAACATGGCCCCCAAACCCGGAAGCTGTAACACACTGGCAGGCGGGAGCCATGTGTCTTAGCCCAACAGTATGCTCAACAATGTCCTTTTACAAAATCATAGCAGCAAGTACAGTAGAGCGGTTATCTGAGATCAGAACTCTACACTGATCTTGAAAAGAGACAAAATGAACAAACCAAACCCAAGGGCTTGCCCAGTACTAGACCTTAAGGAGTAGGGAGGGTGTGGGAATGCCAGGCAGCTTAGGGTTTAAAAATGACCTCCATCAAGGCTGTGAGAGCTGGATGGTTTGCTCAGCCAGGCCTGCTTAATTGATACACTCTCCTAATGAGCAGGGTAAACACCATCCAAGCCATTTGCTGTGAAATGAACTGAAGTGTGTGAGAAATCAGCCTCAAATGGGCAGAACGCTCGCGTGTACACATACACACACACACACACACACACACACACACACACACACACACAGACACAAACACACGCAGCCCACACACACATGCTTGCACACACGTACATGCACGCGCACACATGCACACACCCCAGCAGAAAATAACATGCTAGGAGAGCTGAAATCAAAGATGTGCAGTCTTGGGTGTGCAGAGGCGTTAGTGCTTATGCAATTAATCACTTCAGATTTGAAGATTGGGGCTTTTTTCCATTTTAACTAATTAGCCAGTTTGCTCGTTACAGTTCATTTTTCATGTCAAAAGGCAGTGGGTTCTAAGAGAAAAGAGCAGGATCCACAGGGGAGGGGTGACAATGTTAAAACATGTGATGACCAGTACTGGGACCTACCATGGGTCCCTGCCCAAGACATCCCAGTGGAAGGAAAAGGAATCCAGAGTAGGGCACAGCAGGAGGGGCTTAGCAGGTCCATGTGGGCAAGCTGGGGGTGTTGTGCTTATCACAACCTGCCTTTAGTCTTCCATCAGTCAGCTTTCCTTCCACAAACACCTAGAATATGCTACCTAGTGGGAAAGGCTGGCTTTGAATCACAGTTTCAGAAGACTCAAGTTGACCTTTACTGGGCCTTGTTACTTTGGGCTAGCATGGTACCTCATGGCCAGAGGACATGGCAGAGAAGGCTATTGCCAGTATTTAAAAGAAAAAAGGAGGTCTGAGAAGGTATTTTAGTTGGTAGAGTGCTTGCCTAGCATGCCTGGGGGCATGGGTTTGATACCCAGTAACCACATAAAACCAGAAGTGCTGACACAGGCCTGTGATCCTAGCACTTGAGAGGTGAAATCATGATGAGAAATGTGAGGTATCCAGCAAGTTCCAGGTCGGCCTGAGCTACTAAGCAGCTTCTAGCATCCCAATAACCCCTTCAAGGGTACATCCTCAGTGACCTCAGTAAGAGGAGTTAATTGGTCTAGTTAATAAAAGGCTGGAGTCAGATATAGAGGGAAATGCTGAGAGATCAGAGAGAAGGAACCAGTCACAGCATACCTTACCTCCTAAGCATCCCAGCTGAGAAGAGAGTGATTTCCTGTTTGTCCCTGCTTATATCCTGTTTCTGCCCAGTTATATCACTTCCTGTCTGCCTGTACAGACCTCTAGACCTCTATAGTTAGCTAGCAGAAAGCTCCATTCCCTGACAGCCAGACAGGCTTTATTTGTGCAAGAAAGATATCACCACAACCTAACAGCCTTCTCCAGCTACCGGTTCCCATAGCTCCACAGGCTGTGACCAAGCCTTTACAAGGGCTTGGAGGGATATTTCAGATTCAATCTGTTGCAGCCTCTCATTGACAGCCATTACCTGTTTGGCCAATGGATTTGTTGTTTTTTTAGTTAGGACCCAACAAAAGGGCCAGAGAGCACACTCTGATGTCACCACTTAGACCAGTTCTGATGGTATGTCACTAACTAGAGACAATCACCCAGCCTACAATCCACAACCACAGAGAAGCTAGAACCCTCTTTCAGAAACACATAGAAGCAGATGAAGAAATCCACAACTAACCAATGGGCCAAGTACCTGGAATACATTGAAGTGAGGGAGGAGTGATAATATGAACAAAGGAGTCAAGACCATGATGGGAAACCACAGAATCAGCTGACCAGAGCTAGTGAGAGATCACTGACTCAGGTCTGACAAATGGGGAACCTGCACAAGACCCAACAAGACTCCCTTAATATAGGTGACAATGGTGTGACTGGGACAATATATGAGGCCACTGGCAGTGGTCTAAGACCTAACACGAATGCACAAACTGACTTAGTGGAGCCCATTCTATATGGAGAGATACCCTGCCCAGCCTAGACACAGGGGTGTGGGGATGGAGAGGTGCTGTGGTCCTGCCTCAATGAGATGATGGGAAAGACTTATTAGACTACCTAGGGGAGGCCTTACCCTCTCCATGGAACAGATGGGGGGGAGGTAAGGGGGAGAGAGAAGGAAGGGGGAACTGGGATTGGAATATAAAACAAAAAAATTAAAGGAAAAAACAAGACTATAAAACAATGCACACATATTTCTTACTTAAGTCCTCAAAATGTATTGAAGACTCAGAAAGTGTAGGTTTTCTATCTAGGGGAGCTGTACTTCCTAGGACACAACTCTTCCCTTGACTTCTTTATCAGGTTATGTGTGTATGCATGTATGTGTGATAAATACACCTAACACAGGCTGGGAAGACAGCTCAGTCCGCACAGTGCTTGTTTGCACAAACATGAGGTCCTGAATTCAGACCTCTAGCACCCTCATAAAATCCCAGGTGTAGGGCAGTAGAGATGAATCAGTGTTTAAGAGCATTGACTGCTCTTCCAGAGGACCTGGATTCAATTCCCAGCACCCACATGGCAGCTCACAACTGTATAATTCCAGGTCCAGGGGACCCGGCACCCACAGAAAAACACCAATGCATATAAAATGAAAAAAACTTTTTTTTAAAGCTAGGTGTAGCAGTGTACACCTACGACTTGAGCGCTGGAAGAAGGCAGAGGCAGGTGGACCCCTGGTGCATTCTGCCAACCAATCTAACCAATCTAGTTCAGTCACTGGGCACCAGGCTCAGTGAGAGACCCTGCTGTTGCGGCATGTTGTTCCCGCCGGCCTCCTGGTCCTGCCGCCATTGTCCAGCAACCACGTGTGCCCCAAATAACACTCAGAGACTCTGTATTTGATACAATCCTGTTGGCCAATTACCATTATTGTTTATGGGCTAGCTCTGCCTTAATTATTAACCCATTTCTACTTATCTAAGTATTTCCACGTGGTCATCTTATTGGGGAGCCGCAGCAAGCGTCCTGCTTCTTCACGGGGCTACATCTCGACTCCTACCACTTCCTCTCTCCTCCTCCTGGTCTCCTAGCCCCGCCTATCTTGTTTTCTATTGGCCACAGTGCTTTATTAACCAGTATGAGAAACATATATACAGAATAACATCTCACATTACCCCGCCTTTCAAAATAAGGTGAAAGTGGCTGAGGGAAACACTCACATGGTCTCTCTCTCTCTCTCTCTCTCTCTCACACACACACACACACACACACACACACACAATGCTACTTAGCCATTTTTAAGTGTGGTTCAGTTTCACTGTACATTTACCCTGTTACATAACCCCTATCAACTCTTCTTCTTACCCCCTCAGAACTCTTCTTTTTAAATATAACTTTAAGATCTCATTAGTACTGCTTACTTTTAGCCTATTGTTTTTTAAAAAAAGGTTTAAAAAGTGAACTAACTGCTTAAAAGTAAAGTTTCGCCATTGCTTGTAGAAACCTTTTTCCTTCTCTGTGCTGACAAGCTGTAATAGTTCTTCAGGGTTGCTTGCCTTCAATTCTGTTTGGCCAACAGCTTTGGCTGCAATTTGTCTTTTGTCTGTTTCCAGAATTCTTTTTGAACCTCTCTAATGGAAATCCTGAACCCATTATACCCTAGCTCCCTTTTGCCTCTATTCCCAGCCCAGACACCATGGCTCTACTTTCCACGTGGGTGAACTTCCTAAGTAAGAAATAGTACAATATGTGTCCTTTGTGACTGGCCTGCTCCACCTCACATGTGTCATCAAGGCTCATCTGTGTTATATGTGTTAAGTGTTCTTCCTCTTAGAGACTGGATGACATTCTGCTTTCCACTCATCCGTCTGTCTTTGGGTTGTGATACAGTTTGCATCTGAAATGTCACCCACAGGCTCAGGTACTCAAGCAGTGGTACCATAGTGAGATGGTGTGGAAGCTTCGGGAGGCAGGGCCTACCTGACAGCCGTAGTTCCCCGGGCACAGGTCCTTGAGGGTCAGAGCCCACTTGACTTTCCCTTTACTCTCTGCCTCCTGGTCGGTCGCAGTGTGAGGCGGTCCTGCCATGCTGGACTGTATTCCCAGAAATCCATGAGCTAAACAAACCTGGCCCCTGTACGTTGCTTCTATTGGGCATCATACCACACAATGAGAAAAATAACCAGTGCCGGTTTCTGGCATACAGCCACCATGAGCAACGCTGCCACTAACACGGGAGTGCAGGAAAAACCTCTTTCCCCCATCCCCGCTTTCACTTCTTTTGGGAACATACTCAGAAGTGGAATGGCTGGATCCTAATTAATTCTGTGTTTAGTTCTTGAGGAATCACAGCTTCATCCTCCACAGCTACTGAACCGCTTCGCATTCCCACTGGCAGGCTCCTCGCCAACACTTGTCATTTTCTGTTTGCTTGCAATAACCATCCTGATGACTATGAAGTGGCATCTCATTGTGGGTCTGGCTTATGTTTCCACAATGACAGCGACACTGAGCATCCTTCCTGCTCCTCAGAGCTGTAGACAGCAGCCATTGCCCGGGTCCTACTGAGAATAAGAATACAAGGTCCTTACCTCGACTTTAGCAGGCACACTGCTGTCAGGCACACTGCTGTCAGTCAGGCACGCTGCTGTCAGTCAGGCATGCTGCTGTCAGTCAGGCATGCTGCTGTCAGTCAGGCACGCTGCTGTCAGTCAGGCATGCTGCTGTCAGTCAGGCATGCTGCTGTCAGTCAGGCACGCTGCTGTCAGTCAGGCATGCTGCTGTGTTGGTCCCAGCTGTTCCATGAGGTACCATACTGCTGACTTTAACCTCCTCCTCTTGTGTTCAGCCTAGAACATTCCTTTAAAGTCATGTCCTATTGGTTCTTCCAAGCAAGGTATGGTGGTCCATGCCCTGAGTAAGCACTTTGGGGGCTGAAGCAGGATGATCCAGAATTTGAGTTCACAGTAGGTGACACTGCATGACACACCTAAAAAGCAAGAATCTGGTTCCAATGTCAATCAAAGCTAAAATTTTTCTCCTGGGTTTCCTATGCTCTAAAAAACCTATGGCCCTGTCTTAATCAGCGTTCTATTGCTTGAAGAAACACCATGGCCATGGCATGATAACTCTTTTTTTTTTCTTTTTTTCTTTTTTCTTTCTTCAAGACAGGGTTTCTCTGTAACTTTGGAGGCTGTCCTGGAACTTGTTTTGTAGACCAGGCTGGCCTCAAACTCACAGAGATCCACCTGCCTCTGCCTCCCAAGTGCTGGGGGATTAAATGCATGCACCCCCACCACCTGGCTTGCGACTCTTATGAAAGAAATCATTTAATTGGGGCTGGCTTACAGTTTCAGAGGGTTAGTCCATTATCACCAGGGTGCAGAGCACGGTGGCATGCAGACAGACATGGTGCTGAAGGAGCTGAGAGCTCTGCATCTGGAATGACAGGCAGCAGGAAGACAGAGACACTAGGCCTGGCTTGTGCTTTTGAAAACCTCAAAGCCCACCCATAGTGACACACTTCCTGCAACACAGCCACTCCCTGCTGCCTAAGGACTCAAATCTACATGAGCCTGTAGGGGTGTTCTCATTCACACCACTACAGTTCACGTGGAATTTTTATGTTATGTCTCATATTCAGGAACCAGAGAAATCTGGTCTCGGGCATATGGTTCTGGTTCTCTGTAAATCTCTCCTAAAAATGTGGAAACTTATGATCCAGAAATTCAACTTCTATGAATTTGTGCCAAGAAGTAATTATAATTCTATCCAAAGATATATCTTCAAGCACGTACATTTAAGTGGAAAAGTAGGGGGGAAATCTAAAGAAAAAAAGAAAAAAGAAAAAAAAAGTACTTGGTCCTGGAGAAATGGTGCAGTGGATAAGAGCCCTCATTTTGCAAGCATGAAAACCCTTGTTCAAATCCCCAGAACTCATGAAAAAAGCAAGGCCTGGCCACATGTGAGCCTGCAATCCAAGCACTGTAGCCAGCAGAGACAGGAGAATCCCTGGGGCCCTGCTCGCTGCCAGCTAAGCGCTGAGTTCAGGGGGAGATCCTCTCCGAAAAGCACAAAGCAAAGAATGATAGCACAGGGGACCCAATGTCCTTCTCGACCCAAGCACAAACTCTCACACACACGTGAGCATATATCACACATATACACTTCAAACACACACATGTGAGCATATACCATTAATATGCCACCCACACACATGTACACACGCACATGACCACACAACACGCATATACACATCACACATATACACCTCAATCACACATATATACACACATGAGCATACACTACACACATGCAACCTCACACACACACATGGACACACACATGTGACCATGCATCACCCATATACACTTCACACATAATAGATACTCGACCATATACCACACATATATACACCTAACAACACACACGTATGCACATGTACACACACATGAGCATACACCTCATATATACACCTCCCTCCTACATGAGTATACACACATGTGAGCATACCCCACACATATGCACCACACACACATGCATGCACATGTACACACACACCAAAATAAAAAAATAAACAACAGGATAAATGGATTGTGATACATATGGAGAATGAAATACTTTGTGTCCATTCTATAGCTATGCTGTTGAATTCTGGTTGCTGGAAAAATATTATTAACATTAGTTAAACTAGAAAAAAAGATTATTTGTGAAAGCATAATTTCAGATCCTAAAAGAAAGGTCAAAATACTAGTGACTTTATTGTATTTATTTTGGTTCTTCAAAACGGAGTTTCTCAAACTCAGAGATCCACTTGCCTCTGTCTCCTGAGTACTGGGATTAAGGGTGTGCACCACCAACACCTGGCTTTAAAAAAAAAAAATACTAGTAAGTTATAAGTAAAAGTTAACAGGGTGTAGAGTTGATGAAGAATCTACAGGACAAAGGGCCCAGGTTCCATCTTTCTGCTTACTCTTCATCGGCATCTCCCACATGGTCTACAATGTCTCCTCCATCCCTGTCATCAGCAGTGGTCCTCAGAGACACAGAGGATGTAGCCCATTCTTCGGAAGTGTGAGCCAGATGCACTCATGTCCCTTCTGCTCACGTCAAGTAGCTAGAAAATAATCACACAGGTACACTTCGTGAAAAAGAGACTAGAAACTGGGTCCTCTGCCCAGTGAAATCACCAAATGACTCTGAGAAAGGGTCCGTGGCTTACCAAGCAATCTTTCCCACATCAGGCGGCAAGGCCGCATGTCCAGTATGATGCCTTCCCAAAACTGCAACAAGGACAGTCTCTAAACCGTGACTCTATATGTTGCTTGCACTTTTCTGCTAATGAATCTGTGTTATTTATTAGTCAGATAATTGTCACCATAGTTCCTGTTTAACAATGATTGAGTTTCTCTAGGTTTCCTCTTGCTCTCCCACCAGGCCCAGCCACAATTTGTTTTGCCACAGGCCCTTTCTGTTTGTTTTCGAGACAGGGTTTCTCTGTTGCCCTGGCTGTCCTGGAACTTGCTCAGTAGACCAGGCTGGCCTCAAACTCAGAGATCTGCTTGCCTCTGCCTCTGAGTGCTAGGATTGCAGATGTGCACCCCCAGATACTATTTAATCATGCTATCTTCAACACAGATATGCTCTTATCACCCTCTTCAATGTCACTATTCATTTCCACTCTCTTCAAGGTCAACTCACCCTCTGGCAAGCTTGTCTGTCACATATCCACATCACATTTATACATATGCTATACTTTTTGTTGTTGTTGTTAAGCTGAAAAGTTCCCCTCCACTGTGTCTCGTGTGGCCCCCAATAAGACCGGAAGCAGCTAGGAAGCAGACAGCCACCTCACACATCTAAGCTCTTCCCTCTGGCTCTCTATAAAAAGCCAGGTGTGGTAACGGACACCTATGTAACTGAAGGTGAGATGCAGAGGTAGTCATCCTGGGACTCACTAGCTTGGTAGCTATCTACTCAGGTTGCAGTGAGACCTTCACACACACAGGAACATACATGCGCACACTCTTGCATGTGCTTACACAGCCAAATAATTAATTAATTAAAAGTTTACCAAAGGAGAAAAAAAAAAAACACTTCTTTTTGTAAAAACGATAGAGAATGTAGGATATATTCACACCCTGCCCCCTCAAAGTCCCATGGTGTAGATGGTCTCTCAAGAACAACTGCTTTTCTGCCTCTACAACTGCCCTGGTTCTCCTCATCTCCACACACACACACACACACACACACACACACACACACACACACACACACACACACACACATCAGGCCCCTCACCAGCAATTCTGACTTGACTTAGATGAATCTGTCCCCTCCCTGATTGTCAAAATCTTCACACAGCTTTCAGTCACAGCCCACCAGAGTCAATCTCTGGTAATTAATGATCTTTCCTCAGCAGAAAACAAATCTTAGTTGTTATAAATTCATGGGGTTCTCTGTCTGAGGGCAAAGTCTTCTTAAGGCTTTATTTTCTCATCATAATTAATTTTGTTTTATCTGCTGTTTCTAGACAGTGCCTACCCCATGCCAGGATGTGTCTGAGTATCTGCATTCATTCCTTTGTTCTTGGGTTGGAGTCTGAAGAAAAGGCCATCGAACTAGCTGTCATGAGTGACAAGAATCTTCAAGTACACAGAAATTAAGTGACCTACTGGATTCTATGGTGACAGAGTGCTACTCATTGGGGGGTGAATCCAAGAAGACAGCCCTTTAGTGCAAGCTTCCAGTATGACTTTTTCCAGTTTGGATGGATGCAGGATGCTAGAAAGACGACAGCCCGGAGGCTCCATCTAACTGGTGACCTGAAGGAGTGAGGGAATAGAGGAGGAAAGAAATTCACCCATTCGTTCATCTTGTTGGTGTTTACTAAGGGCTCTGTGCTAAGTGCCCTCAGGAAAGAATAAGTGTGAATTATTTTCCCCAGAAGAATAAAATGCATGGTGCTTAGGATGCTATCGGGTCAGCTCCGGAATGGAACAGGTAAGCAAGGGGTGAGAGCAAAGGTTGGAGAAGGAAGCGGGAATGAGTGATCTCCATTTCAGAGAAGCCTGGGGACCACAGCTCACTCCTGGCTGGCAGAGCACTGTGACTACCAGAATTTTCTCCTATCTAGAAGCCAAAGGAACACGGTGTTTCCACAAATAAACATCACACATACTTAACCCAGAAGGCTCCACTAAGCAGCCACACTTGGAGGAAGGAAGGCTGTATTATCTACAGTCTCATCCAAAAGGCCTGTCTTGCAGACACTGGGCCGTCACACAGCAGGCCCTGGCACAGGGTAACACAGGTCCACCCACTAAGGAGGGCCAGTGCTTAGGCCTGGGGTCCCTGCCAGTTACTCCCTCACTCCCCACCATTCTACTCTTCAAATGCACAATCTGTCTTGCAAGAATAAATGGCACCGCATTTTCAGGAGATGAGCACTGAGCACAAAATATTTACCAGCTCTGGCATAAAATTGGTTGCCACCTCAGTGAATTAAATTCAATTAGCTGCCTCCTTGTCTTCACAGTGCTTGGAATGGGTGGTGGTGCCCCACCCTTGCCTGGTCTCCTGGTAAGGATCAGCAGGGAGACGGAGGCAGGCACTGGGTAAGCTAGGCCGTCGGGAAGGATACACTAGAGACATTCTCCTTCAAGGCAACGGGGCAGCTGGCTCTTCCTTTCCTTTCTACTCAGAATTTGATTACCCTGGCATCTGTACCCCAAACACTCTGAGGGCAGAGGGGACCACTCTGCTCTGGCAACTTTCTCTGCAGCTGACATTGTCTTTTCAAGCAGTGACAGCCCCAGATCCAGTCTGACCGGAAGAAAGCAAATGTGTAGTTCGGAGAGCTGCTTAGAACCAATTCTCCTCTCCAAATATCCTAAAGAATATTCCACAGTATCTGTAATCAAATGGGGAAGCATGCAGAATTACTTCAAATGACCATTACTCAGAAAATTGTATGTACTTTCCTCCCCGTGAGGCTGATGAATATGTTTATGTAACAGGGCAAGTCTTCTCCTTAGCAAAGCTTCCAAGAATTAGAGTCATTAAGTTAATGGCCTGAAACAGAACCCCAAAGATGTCAGATTCCAATTTCTCCCATGAAACACATCCTGGGTGCTGGGACACATTGTTGTGTTTAAAAAAAGATTTTTTTAAAGAGTAAATTACTTTTTCTGATGTCCTTGCCATACACAGCTATACTATATTTCATGTTATGTTTGCTGGGAGAAGTCAGGTTAGTCAGGAGGTGACACTGGAAAATGTCAGTTCCATGGGTCTCTCCCTGCCACTGTGCCTGGTCGTGGATAAATCTTAGGTCATTCAAAATGGCTCTCCCCACCAGGTGACGCTGGCACATGCCTTTGATCCCAGCACTTGGGAGGCAGAGGGAGGTCGATCTCTGTGAGTTTGAGGTCTACAGAGTGAGTTCTGGGACAGCCTAGGCGACATAGAGAAACCCTATCTGAAAAAAAAAAAAAAAAAAAAAAAAAAAGGAAGGAAGGAAGGAAGGAAGGAAGGAAGGAAGGAAGGAAGGAAGGAAAAGAAGAAATAGCTTCTATCACCAAGAGTTGACCAGATACTGGGAAGAGGCCTGAGGCTAGGTAGAGGATGTTGGGGTCACTTCGACCATTCTTCTCCAAGGACAGGTGGGCGGGTGCTTAGCCTTAGTTTTATTACCCCAGAACCTGTATGGTTGAATAAAATGGTCCCACAGGGAGTGGCATTATTAGGAGCTGTAGCCTTGTTGGGGGTAGGTGTGGCCTTGTTTGAGGAAGCGGTCACTGTGTGGGCAGGTTTGAGGTCTTACATGTTCAAGCTATGCCCAGTATGGCTCTCAAGTCTCCTTCTGCTGCCTGCAAACCAAGATGTAGAACTCTCAGTTCTGTCTCCAGCACCATGTCTGCTTGCATGCTGCAAGTCCATCATGAAGATAACAGACTAGACCTCTGAAACTGTAAGCCAGCCCTAATTAAATATTTTCCTTTATAAGAGTTGCTATGGTCATGGTATCTCTTCGAGGCAATAAAGCCCTAATTAAGACGACTTGTAGTGAACCAATCAGTGCTTCCATTCCAACGGGAAAGTCACCCTGAGGTTGGCAGGCCTGACATCTGGGTAGGCCCTCAGAAGGAGTTCAGTCACAGGTCAGTAAACTGTCACTCTAGGGTCCACTGCTGTCCTCAGAGTCTCCCCAGAGACAGCCCCAGGAAAGAGTTATCACTGGAGAATTTGGCATACAGGACCACAGCACTTAGCTGGACAATGACACTTAGCCTTCCAGCTGGCTGTGCCTTTGCTGTGTCCAGGAGTCAAGTGGATCTCATATCTCCACTCCTGTTTTAACAGCTGTGCAGTTGTCTAGAAACTTCTGAGTTCTTTGGGGGTCATTTTTCTCTCATTTGCAAAAAGAAAGTTACTAGGACATATTCCCAAGCTATCAACTTACTGGTTATTAAACCTCATAACTGCCCAGGTAGAAGGTACTGTCTAAATTTAAAAGTGTCATTAATGATTCCATTACTAGCCGGATGACAGGAAATACTGGAAAATTAGCGCATGTAGGTTAACAGTCAATTGAAATGCTCACTTCCCTTCTAGATATGTGGCAGCCCAGAACCTCACCAAGCCTCCTTTCTCCTTTCCTGCTCATCTTCCCAGCACTGCAGACAGCCAGTGTGGCTGGTTTCCGGAATATGGTTATTCAAGATGCTGCTACGGCTGATTCACAGGAAGCTGGGACACATGGGCTATCAGCCAGTTGTCATCTGTAACTTCAGCTCTCTGCTATTTCTTGTAAATAATTTTAGTAACAAACACTCCCCAATGCTAGTCTTACCTCAGGCCTCCTTCAAATCAATCCTACAAAGATTTGTTGGCCAATTATGAAGCATCAAACAGCGGCAGAGACAAAATTTTAATCCCAGCAAAGAAATATTTATCATCACCAAGGATGCGAGTGGCTGAGGTTGGCCTTGAGAATGCCAAAATAATGCCACAAGTGGTGTCTTTGGAATGCTGACAGAGAATACATATTTTAAAGAATGTATAACTGCTGAGACGGGGGAGGTTCTCATCTACCTACTGCCCAGCCCACAGCCAGGCCATGCAGAGTGCTGGGGGTTGGGTGGGGGTAGCAGAGAGACGCCTGAAAGATGGAGGCTGAGGCCACAGCTGGATGGAAATAGATGTCAGGCACGGGGATAAGGGAAATGGGGCATAGCACAGAAAGTCAGTACCAGCCAGGTGCAGGAAAGTTTCAAGGTGTCAGAAGAGCTCCCAGGAGTCTCAGCTTGATGAAACACCTTTAACAAAAGACAGATTCATGGTGGCGAGGGTGGGGGGGGGGTGAGGGGGTGGGGGGATGGGGAGGTGGGGAGATGGGGTGGGGGGGTAGTGTGTGAAGAGAAGTTCATTAACATGTATAGTTCACATATGCATCAAAGCAACTCCAGAAAATAAGCTGCTCCTAAGGAGATGTCTTACAACTCCAGTCTTCACAGCATCTTCAACACTCCAATTCTGGAGTACTCACAAGACAAAGGAGAAGGACACTGAGCTGCTCACGGCGATAACTCAGGGGTGGGAGGGGGGGTGGGGGAGGGATGGGGCAAATAAAAGGCCAACAATGGCTAGTTAGTAAGGCTGATTATTTTCCATACTTTTTGAGACAAAGCTTCCTAATGTAGCCCAGGCTAAAGTTCAACTCAAAATCTTCCTCCCTCACTCTTCCAAGTGCTGTGATTATGCACACTGCCATGATCTAGGGAGGCTTGTAGACTCCTGTGGTCCATCGCCTGGAAGATAACAAGGCAGGCATCCTTGGTGGCTGACCTGTGCTCTGTCAGGTAGGAAAGTGGGTACAAGGCTTTTGGCTCTGTAGATCTACTGCATTCTGCCGTTAAGCAAATAGGAGGCAGGGAGTGTGCTAGAATCTTCTACTCATTGTCTTCAGCCCTGTAATTCCTCATATGTGGGGGACACAGGGACACATTTAAGGAAAACCAGCAGGTAGGGCACACAGAAGCTTGGAGGATGGGCGGTGTCTTCAGCTTGGCTGCTTGGTGAGGGTCTTAGAGCCACACTGAAGAGTCTGGGCAGGGTGGCTGTAAGATTAGGAGTTAGAGGTTACCCTTAGTGAGCCTGGGCTACATGAAACAAAAGGGGACTGGAAGAAAGGTGTTCACCATTCAAGCATGAGGACCTGAACTCAAGGCCCAGCACCCATGTAAAAGCAGGGCACAACAGCATTTACCATAGAGGCAGGTGGGAGAATCCTTGGCTTTCTGGGCAGCCAGTCTAGCTGAGCTGGTGAGCTCCAGGTTTGGGGAAGGAGTTTGTTTCAAAATTCAAGGTGGAAAATGTTGAATGGGGACATAGAGTTCACACAGGTGTAAAAATACACACCCAAGACTGCCCCTGATGATTCCCTACTAGCCAGTTATCAGGACTTTGGGTGTCAGGGAGAGCCTGCATTGGGTGGTCCCTGACTCCTTTTCCTGGAGCTTCCCTCCATTCTCAGAGGGCATTGTCCCTGGGAGGTATGCTGGGTACTACCAGGAGGTGCTTACCCAGTCTCTCGACCTCTAGTGTCTGGAGGAAGAGCTCAGGGGAAGCAAGGGTTCCTCCCTGATCTGACCACATTGATTCATAGTGCGACACCAGGTCAGGCTTCAGCCGATAAATGCCATGGAAGGCCTCCAGGGATAATTAACACAATCGCACTCACACCTCCACCTACCTGAGCTGTGTATAATACAAGTGTGAGAACATGTCTATTTCCCCAGTGGACCGTCTTCGCCTTGACAGCAGACATTATTTCTGTATTCAACGCCACTTCTCCTTGAGTTTGGCTCAATGCCTTGCACATTTCGGGCACAGATAAACATCTGCTGGATGCACAGACTTACCCAATACCTAGTCCCTGCTGCATCAGCACAGTTTGCTAAGTGTCTAAGAGTGCAGTAGCAATTTCTCTTGGCACCTCAACTAAGGTTAAGGTTAATTTCTTAACCCACCTTCCCAAACATTAAAAAAATAAACAAAAGTCTAGCTAACCATGCTGTCTGCAACCTCTCTTGTTTGCAAATGTAAAAACTACAGAATCCCAAAGAGGATTTAAAGATGTTTATCCAAGCTCAGACTTGCCAATGCAGAACAAATATGTAAATTTGCAGATCTGGAGCCAGGTCTCAACACTGACTACCCCTGGGTTTGTTAGAGCCAATACCCAAAACCAAAACCATTTGCCTGAAACTCTGGCAAAGTCTGCACATAAAACACACTGCCCAGGAATAGCGCATGGTTGGCATGGAAGTGGGAAAGTGTAACATATTTCTACTTCAAATATGAAATGTGTGAGGACCAGAATTTGCCTGTGGGCTGAGTCAGACCTCTGATCCCACCCACGAGATGGATGGGGAAAAAGCAGGAAGAAGACAGAATAAGGTAGCAAAAGGTGGCATTCAGGGTCAAAAAGCCTGGACCCTGGACAGCTCTATCATCCTTAGCCCTGCACACTGGTCCCTAAACCTCCCAACCTCCCCCTTAAGCAGCCATATACTGCCTCCATTGCTTACTGCCTAGGTAATTAAACTTTGAGCATATAGGGGATGTCCATTTGCTTTTAGAAGTTGCTGGCTTGTGTGTTTGAGACAAGGGCTGTTTCAAATTCAAGAGCCTATTGCCTCCACTTCCTAAGTGTTGGGATTACAGATATGCACTCCTTAGGCACTGCTCAGATACGTGCTTTAAATCACAACCATGGTTCAAATTAAGTTATAAATCACCAGTGAAGCCAGGGGTAAAAAGCATCTCCGAATATCTGGGGTAAGAGGAATCGGCAGAGGTTGGCTCTGTGGAGGAGGTGTGTTGAGGCAATGCTATCTCACCTGTTCAGACTCTAGCCTCAAAGGAGACTGAGAAGTCAGTACAGTGAAGCCAAAAGAATGATGTGTTTGTGTAGTGGCATCTGGCCTTGCCAGTGAACCTGAGGAGGGAGCCCTGAGTTGGGCGCCATCTGAAGGCAGGAGATTAAGGAGTTCACCAGACCCAAGACAAATAAATGTTTTACTGGAGAACAACTAACACAGATAAGAGTGAACAACCTGCTTCAGAAGATGCAGTCTCTGCTCTTCCAATGCCCTCCTCAACCCAAGAGTTTGCCACTCCCCCCCCCTCTACCTTCAAGCACCTGAAACCACGCCCACAGGGTGCAGCTACTTCTTCAGGTTCACTGGCAAGGCAAGATGCCACTACAAGTTCACATTTATTGTTCTTTAATATTAATGTAATTCAAATTTACCACAGGGGGTGGGGACGGACACGAACATTTAGAATATTCTCTGTCTTTAATGTCATGGATTGCTATAGCAAAATAAAACAGTGGAGTAGGTAGCTTAAAAAGAGACCTGTTCTCTCACAGATCTGGAGGCTTGGGGTTCAAGATCAGTCAGGTAGTTCACATGGCTCTTCCCATCTCATCTACAAGGGACTGTACATTCTCTTATAAGGTTTAAGGGCCATTATGGTCTCATTTAACCTGAACTACCTCTCAGAAGAGCTATCACCAAATACAGTCACACTGGGAATTCAACACAGGAAAAAGAAAATGTTTTTTAAAGACAGGGTGTTATGTGGCTAAGGCTGTCCTTTGCATGCAATAGTAGCTGAGGATAACCTTGAACTCCTGACCCCTCTGTCTCTATCTCCTGAGGACTAGGATTACAGGCATGAAGCCCCACACCCAGCTCAAGGTATACATTTGAGGGGAGACAATCCAATCCATACAAGGTAACAATCTCACCCACCTGGAGAAATCTACAACTTGCTCCTTGGTGTATCTTGTCATTTTAAGCACATGGTTTAACCAACTGTGCTGTAACCTGCCTTTTCTACTTGGTGATACTTGGTGATGGCATTCTCAAATCATCAGATCACTTGTCTATCAGTCCCGGTAACTTCACAGGCTCCTCGAGGCAGCACTGTCAATTCTCCCCTCCGCTGTGTCACTCCGACTGCATGTCAACCCCTCCCATTCCTGAGGACGCTATGTCCAACACCCTGGACTAGCCTTAAGACAGATTCTTCCAAATGAAACTATAGCCCAGGGGATACTTCTAGTGTTCCCAGGGCTTAGTGTCAGAACTTCATACCTATTCATCTCCCACCAGCAACATTTGCAGCTTCGTTAACATCCCCCCCCAGAATGTTTGTTTTGGGATAAACAGAAAAGTTACAGTGATAAAACAAGAGTTTTCTATAGCACAAATAATAGAAAAAAAAATCAGAGACAGACATTGGGGTTCAGGCTGAAGATCAGAAAAGCAAAGCAGCCTGCCACTAGAGAGTTCTTACTTCTCCCAAGGCTCAGACCAAAGTGTGTGTGTGTGTGTGTGTGTGTGTGTGTGTGTGTGTGTGTGTGTGTGTGTTGGGGGTGATCATGTCCACAGTGTGAATGCAGATGCAATGTTCTCCATCAACCTCAAACTGCCCAGAGGCTACACTGAGCTCTTGCCTTATAGTCCTCTCTACTGCTAGGATTAAAGGCTTGTCATCCCAAGTGCTGGGATCAAAGGTGTGGCCACCAATGCCAGTCCTCTGTGGCTAACTAGTGGCTTAGTGTGCGTGTGTGTGTGACTTAGCTCTGCACTCTGATCTTTAGGCAAGCCTTATTTGTTAGATCACAAACGAAATATCCTTAGTTTCCACTTAATGTCTCAAGAGTGACACAAGACCACACCATTCCTGTGTCAAAGCTGAGTGACCAACACTGGTATTTTGTGGTATTGGATCTTATTTGTTCTGAAGCCCCTGGTGTTTGGGGGGTTTCTGCTGCCTCTCAGAGTAACCAATGGATGTTGTTCATTATGTAGATGTTTGATTTATTCCAGCCTATATTTCTTCCATCAGCAAAATGTATTAGTGTATATGGTCAAGAGAGTGATCTACGGGAATTGGGCTGCATTTTCCTCTCTTAATTCTGTAGAGAGCCAAGAAGGCTCTCGATATGAAAAAGGACACCGTGGGTTCCAACAGAGTCTCCCATGTAAATGTCATGCAGGAAACATTTATAAACAACAGGGCCACAATTGAATTTTGCTCTATATTTGGAAAATTCAGCCGCTCATTACAAAGCAAGCCGATGTTATCTTATTTAGCTCATTCTTTCAGCTCATCTCCTGTAATCATCAAATTACACGGCCATATTTCCAAAGCTCTAAGGAGGAAAAAGTAGATTAGGGATAAAACCTCTTAAGCGCCTTTCACAGAGCTCCAGATTCACTTCTGAATGCGGGTGGTTGCAGTGCCCCGGGAATGATCTATCTATTCGGAGCCGTCGGGGTGAGTGATTTGTTTCATTTTCCCCTGCTCCCCAATGTTCTTTCCAGAATGTGGGACAAGGACAGAGCCTTTAATATTCTGTTCCTGGATGTGTCCCTGATTGCTCCATGACCCTGTCCCTCGGGGCGGAAATGAACGAAGGAATGAGAAATTGTGAAATACACGAATGATCAGAAGGAAGAAAATAAAAGCCAGGAAGAAAGGATTGTGGGCTGTTTATCACCGCCTCCTCCGCGGGCGGTTGCGATATTCTCCCAGCCTTCCTCGGAGCTGTCAGGTCGGACGTCTTTGTTCTTTCCCTGGCAAGGCCCGTTTGTCTTAGGTGACTCAAAAACTTAACAAATACTTATTGAGCGCTTCCAGCATTCCTTAGCCCTGCACTTGGAGGCTGCGTTATCTTCCCCACTCCCAGTCTGCCTCCAGTCATGATGGATTTCCTTGCATTTTATTTGCTCACATTTTCTCTGAGTTCAATCAGACTCTTCATTAGGGTTCCCTGGGGACACCTACAGGTTTCCCTCGGGCCAGCCAGCTTTGGCTTAGAAGTCCCCAAGGCTGTCTCAGCCTCAGGCTGTTTCCTTGGCCGGGAGAGGGGAGCGCAGCAGGCAAATATAGGCTCCCCCATGGAAATGTTCGAAAAGGAGTCCTCCGTTGTGTGCTGCTAGGCCTGTTTTCCTCTGGATGCTCTGCCAGGATGTGGTACAGCAGGCTAGATTTGCATTCCAAATACAGGGCCCATTTGCCTCATTGCTACTGTGACTTTATTAAGAATGAAGCAGAGGAGAGCATCCTTAGAGACCAGCTTTCTCCAGGCAAGCCATGACCTCTCCTGCAACCCTGCAGACTGCCAGCACTTCAGAACCAAGAGACAAGCCCAAGAGAACTGCCTAGGAATCCGGGGCGAAACCGAATCACCCGATAGCACCCATAACTCACAGCTCATTAGTGCAACCTCAAACTCTGACTCCAGCCTGTCTAACTCACAACAGTATCCGTAAAATTGGCTTATTTACAATCAGTTTGGGGACCAAGGATTACAACTTATGAGGTAAGGTGGTAACAGGAACAGCCCAGATCTCTCCCTACGGCCCCCTGAGAAAGCTGTTCTTCCCAGCCTTCTTCTTAATCAAGAGCCCCACGTCTAGCACACATACTCCCTCTCTTTTCAACACTTCCCACCTCTTGTCTTTGATTAATTCAATCAGTAAAGATGAGTGTGTGGTACCAAGTGCTCTTATGCATGCATGTCTTAAAACTTGATCGCGATGTCCCCTACCATGCCCGAAGCAGAATTGACAAGTATGGTGTCTTAGAACTATTTTTTTTTTCTTTTGAGACAGGGTTTCTCTGTATTGCTTTGGAGCCTGTCCTAGAACTAGGCTGGCTTCAAACTCAGAGATCTGCAAGCCTCTGCTTCTGCCTCTGCTTCCCGAGTGCTGGGAGGCATGCACCACCAACACCTGGCCCTAAAGAGCTCTTTCATTGAAGGGACCAGACCCTCACTCAGCCCCCTGCTTTGGCAGCCATGACAGGCTGCAGAAAAGACCCAGCAAGACAAAGGCCCCTGATGTAGTAACAAGTGCTGAGCTCCTGACTTTGCCCAACCTTCTAGTCACTAGGAAGCCAGATACCCTCCATGTGGTGAAGAACCAATCACAAGTCAGCTGGCAGGCCCTGGATGTGCTTTATGATAACAATGGAATGCATAGCAACCGCTCTGGGAGGGGCTCTGGGCATAGCAATCTTGCTGTAGCTGCAGCTGACCAATCAATACAGGACAGGTTGCCCAATCTGGGAGGTGCACCAATCCTGAGACTGTTGCTATGTAACTAGCGACCCCCAGACACTTCCCTTGCTCTACTCCAATATATGCCCTGCCCCTGCTGCTCAGGGCCCCTCCTGCTTCACCCCGTGTGTCAGACGGACGGGGAACCCAGTTAACTCGTAAAATTAAAGACTCTTTGTTTTTGCACTGGATCGGGTCTCTTGGTAATTTCGGGGTTCAGAGTTTGGGTACAACATCATTAATTCAGCTCAAATGAAACCAAACAGTACAGAGGACCACACCTAATGGGTCGATGCTAAACACTGGGGATTCTTGACAGATGAAAACCAGGGGCTCTGTGTACCATCTGATGAAAAACAGAAACTAAGAGGGAAGGGCATGACTGCTCCTAGGTATGGTGGACGAGAAAGTTTATCCTAGATAGGTGGGAGAACATAGCCAGAGGCAGGGACATCTGGGACAGTTCAGAGCCATGATCAGGCTGAGCTGGGCCCTGTAGGGAGAGGGAGAGGGGAAGGGAAGAGAGGGCAGTCAGGTGCAGCAGCTAGGAGGCCAAAGGTACAAAAACAGCTGGGGAACCAAACTATCTGGACTCTATAGGAACAGGCCTCTCGGGGAAACTCACAGCCCAGCCCCTGGGCTGGGTAGAGGGCAGGGTGTGCCAGCCATACCCTCTAACAGGTAGGGACTGAGGGATGCTGGGGGAAGCTGGTGGCTAAGTCTGCTTTGATATGTTAAATAGGCACCTTGGTCATCTGTCCTGAGTTTGAAAGGTAACACCATCTCTACAATATTGGGGTGAGGGGAAAGGGAAGCATTGTCTCTCATTTCTGTTTTGCTTTAGAGACAGGTAGCTGGTATCACTCAGCAGATCTGTAAATTGCTATGTTGAGGATGACCTTGAACCTTTGATCCTCCAGGGTCTCGTGCATGCTAAACTCTTGATCTACACTTCAGCCCTCAGGCCCCTGACTTCCTGGTCACCTGGCTGCTTCCTCTATCCTCCGCCTCTCTGGGAGCCTCTACTGATGTCGATTGATGCTATTTTCAGCCCCAGAACCTTCCTTCTTGGGCATCAGGGCCAGGGGACCATGTTTGCTGATCTAGTACTCTGATTTTACCTGGCAAGACTGTGGAGGCAGCTGGCTGGGTAGCACTGAACAAAGGCGTCAGCTGGGATGGGCTTGGCTGTTGACACTTTTTCCACAGAAGAGCCTGGTGTGTTTCGAGGCCAGATAATCACTGCTAAACCCAGGTTACCACTAGACTAGTTAGTTCATCTCTTTAGGCCTCATCCCTCATCTGCAAAACAGGCATAGTGGTGCCTACTTCTCAGTGTGGGTGGTGGGAGGATTAGATATGTTAATACATAAGCTGAGACCTTCCAAGGCATTTGGCACAAGATAAGTGATTACCATAATAAACCAGAAACCAAAGAGAATTTCATTTACCTAATAAATGAAGAGATAAGCACACCAGACCTGGTACTGGGAACTTCATGATATTATTAGACTTAACTTCCTGTTCTTTCTTCAAGAATACCTCAAAACAACACTGACCCCCGAGGTTGCACCGTGAGTAAAGGTGCCCGGGACCAAGACTGACAACCTGAATTTAATTCCTGGGACCCTCATGTTGAAAGGAGAAAACCAGCTCTGCAAACTGTCTTCTACCTCCACACGTGTGCCATGACACAAATTCCCCCATCCCCAACAAATACATAAATGTAAAAGATAAATAGAAAAGAACCTGGTGGTTGTCATGGTAGTGCACACCTTTAGTCCCAGCACTCAGGAGGCAGAGGCAGAGGCAGAGGCAGTTTGAGGCCAGCCTGGTCTACAGAGAGAGAGAGGTCCAGGTCAAGCTCCAAAGCACAGAGAATCCCTGTTTCGAAAAACCAAAATAAATAAATAAACAAGAATACTGTAACTGCTACAACTCCAGTCATTTCTTTCCAATTCAGTCTTAAAGGCAGATGGGCTTAAAAGAGGTATTGCAACTGATAAAATCCCTTTAACTGGCCTTCCCGGGATTCTGACGTGACGTTTAAACCCAGGACTCAGTCGCACCACGCTCATATCCTAGTAACAAAAACAAAATTGTGTGGCCATGATTTGCCACAAAGGAAACAGTTAATAGCTTCTCCTGCCCAAATAAGAATGTGTCCAACTAAAAGGGAAAGGAAATGTAGACGCAAGAACAGGGCAGACCCTGCCACACCACAGCTTCAACAGCAGGCCTAAGATGATGGCAGACATCTGTTTTTCCAAGCTCCTCGGCCAGCCCTCCCTACAGGAAGTTTTCACCAGCATCACCCTGTCCTTTTGCCCAAACTGCGGCTCTGACTGTCCCTGGGTCATCATCACACCCGCATCATCTTTACATCTTCCCTTCCTCTTTTCTCTGGTCTCACACTACATGCCTTTTTCTGTAATCTTCAATTCTCCCAGCATCCTGCCGAGCAGTCCAACTTCCTCTCGTTTTATCGAAAGAATACCCAGGGGTGTTGCTGCAGTGGGAGCAAACCTCGCTCACTGAAACACTCACCTGGCCACTCAGTGCACAGAGCTGGCGGGTAGACACAGGAATTTAGCCTGCTCCCTCTGCATTCTACTTAAGCACCAGGGAAGAGATCGGCAGAGAATACCAGCCCTCGAGGACCAGGAGCGCAGACGAGGAACAGCAGCCCAGAAGCTGGAAAGCGACCCTGAGAAAATGGATATTCAGCTTCCCTCCACAGCACCAAAGGCTACACAGCAGGCGGACTCTGAGTCTGAGGCCAGCCTGGTATACAGAAAAGTTCAGGACAACCAGGACTATTACACAGAGAAACTCTGTCTTGGGGGAGAGGGGTGAAGGAGGAGGAGGAGGTGCTGCTTAACCCTTTAATCCCAGCACTCAGGAGGCAGAGGCAGGCAGATTTCTGTGGGTTCAAGGCCAACCTAACCCACATAGTGAGTTCGAGGCCAACCAGGGCTATACAGTAAGACCCTGTCTTAGAAAGGAAGGAAGGAAGGAAGAAAAAGAAAGCTGCTTGACTTCCCCTTTCGGGGTAACCATCCCTTCCTCTCCCCTAGTCAGAGGCTTGTTCACCTGTAGAGAACCTAGTGGCTGGGGGAGTGAGTGGGGACAGAGCCAGAGCCAGAGGACACCGAAGGATGCTTACATATTGGATGTGGAAACCCCCAAACCCTTTCTCATCTCTATACGGACAGGAAGCTGGAGACGTCTTGGGGATGTAACCTATTGACATGAAGAGAACTCTAAGGGCAGAACCCAGGCAGAAGAGATAGGACCCCAGTGATCAGTAGAGGCTCACATGGCCCAGAGCAATGGCCTGTGACCACACTAAGGGACGAGGGAAAGAAATGCAATCTATATAGAGCCGAGTAGATGACACCATGAGAACACAGACAAGTCCAAGACATAAGATCACGGACCAGGGCTCTTCAGCAGGTCGATTTGATGAAAAGGTTTTTTTTTTTTTTTTTAAAGTAAGTGTTGCAGAGTTTTCTTGTCCTGCCAGGTCCCACCACCCTTTTCAGCCCCAAATAAATACACAGAGTCTTATATTATGAAACTGTTGGCCTATGACTAGAGCTTCTTATTGGCTAGCTCTTTCTTAATTATTAACCCATAACTACTAATCTATGTATTTCTTCATAGCCTTATCTTACCAAAGACTGCCTGAAGCATCCTATCCTCCCAGTCTTCACATGGCGTCTCCTTCTGCATACCTTTCCCAGAATTCCCTCGTCCCACCTATCTTCCTGTCATATTGGCCAACAGTGTTTTATTCATCAACCAATAAGAGAAACATATATACATAAGGACATTCCCCCATCAAGTAAGAGGAATTCAGCACCCCAAAAAGAGGCATGGTGGGCTAGAGAGGGCTCAGAGGCAAAGAACACTTGCTGTTCTTGCAGAGAACCACATTTCTGAACCCACTGTCCATATCACGAAGCTTATAACTGCCCGTAACTCCAGCTCCAGGGGAATCTGATGCCCTCTTCTGGACCCCATGGGTACCTGACTTTTATCCACATACCCACCATTAGACAATATATGTATATGTATATGTATATGTATATGTATATGTATATATATATGTACACACATACATAATTTAAAATAGAACAAATATTTTTGAGAGAGATAGCAATCAAATGTCGATGTGGTACTTGTCTAGTTCTAGGTCATTAAAAACATTATGAGAATTTGAAATAAAGAATATATTAATAGAGATAGGTTATTGAAAACTAGGAAATGACTGTTAGCCATTTTATTGGTCATTTTGATAGAGGCAATCATTGTGTTTAGTTTTTAGACTATGCATATAACTATTTATATATAAAGCAACAAGGACCACCATTACTTGAGGCTGATGAAAGGTCAAGCCTAGCCTGGGCAGCTTATTGAGAACCTGACTCAAAATAAAAAGTGGCTGGGTATAGGGCACTTGCCTGGAGTATAAGAGGTCTTGGATTCAGTCCCCAGTACAAGAAAAAATAAAAAAAATAAAAAGTCAAGGACTGACGATTAATAGCATACACTGTCAGAGACATCAGAGGGCCTAAGGGCTGGTGACCAAGTTAGACCCAGAAGGCAGCTCCCGATGCTGTCCAAATGATGCTTGTATCTGGTCAACATGACCTTAAAAAGAACTCAGCCCAGTCCCTTTTGTTTGGTGCTGAGACTGGTCACATTCAGCTTTGTGTGTACTAAGTACCGGCTCCACCACTGAACTATACCACAATCATCATTCATTGATTACCCAATATGTTTGAAAACAGGCAGGGATCATGCGTCCCCGTCCCAGAATCGGCTCCCCTTTCCTTGAACTTGAGTTTTGAGTGTAGACTCACCAGAATTAGAAGCCCAGCTTTCCCAGGGCTCTGGAATTGGTTCTTCCTTTATGGAACCACATACCAATGAACGTAGCAAACCAGCTTCCTTCTGGGAGACTCTGTAGAGGATGTATTATATATAGTTGGTTCTTGCTTCAGTTGACTGTTTCACGATGTTGGGCCTCTCACATGCTTGGCAATTGCTTTACCACTAAACTGTGTGTTCCCAGCTCACTTCAACATCTTTTGTCATTCCCAGTTGCTCTGTTTAGCTTTACTTTTTATTATAAAAAATTGAAACCCAGTAAGACCAGAAGTGAATCACTAAGATCCCAATGACCTGGATTAAAAAATTCTTAGTGTTTTGTCATACTGAATCATTTTTTTTTTCTGAGCTAGTGAAAATAGAATATTGACAAAAGTTATAAGAAGTTTTATGCAAGAAAAAAAAAACACCAAGGTTTATAGATATCAAGCTTGCAACCCTATAATGTTCTTAATCTTTGATTTTGCTTATTTGTTTTGGTACTGGGGATTATTTGGAGTCATGTTCTCACTAAGTTGCCCAGGCCGGCCTTGAATTCACTCTGTAGTGCAGGAAGACCTTGACCTTTTGACTCTACCTCAGTCTTCAGAACAGCTAGGATTACAAACAGTCATTGACCTCTGAGTTTTCTAGGTGAGAACATTTCACTTTGATTAAACGATCAAGCATACAGCTTCCAGTCTTCACCAACAGACACCAGAAAACATGGTCTGCCGCTGAGGCCACCAGTTCCTCTGACCCAGGCAAGGCCAACAATCCCAAACCAACTGTAGAACACGGACCCTTTCTCGCCTTAACACAAAGGGGGCTGCTGGGCATGGTGGCTCATGCCTCTAATCCCAGCACTCAGAGGCAGAGGCAAGCAGATCTCTGTGAACTTGAGACCATGTCTCAAAATAATAGATAGATAGATAGATAGATAGATAGACAGAGAGATAGATAGACAGACAGACAGACAGACAGACAGACAGACAGACAGACAGACAGATAGATAGATATTAAGGGGAGGCTGGAGAGAATGCTCAGCAGTTAAAATCACTTGCTATTCCTGGCAAAGAATCCAAGTTCAGTTCCTAGGAACTACACTGAGCCACTCACAACTGGCTATAAACTCCAGGGCATCGAACACCCTCTTCTGACCTCTGCAGGCACTGGCACACACAGAGAGACACATACATACATACATACATACATACATACATACTTACGTACATACTTACGTACATACACAAAAATCTTTTTTTTTTTTTTTTTTTTTTGAGTTCTGACAAAAGGATTAAGGGGAATGGAAATCCTTGGATTGGGGAATGAGACAAGGAGCCTATATGTCTGGCTGGAGCAGCTGCCTACAAGCAAGCAAGCAAAAATGGAAAGCTGTGGGAAAACCAGCTAAGCCCAGCCATCATGGAGTTGGTGGTGAACCTGACCATTGACTGTCCTTATTATGCCATCACTGCAATGCATCGTCATAGTGGAGTTCCACCTGAGGAGCTGAACTCATGTGCAGGCACACAGTAAGCCATGTGCAAAGCAGTGTATGTGCTGAATATTCAAATCCTCCCCACGAAATAAAATGCACATTTGTGGGCACTCTTCCCAGGGCAGCCAGCTGTGTGTTTTGTGGCTGCTGTCCTTCCTTTCTGTAACAAACTTCCACCACTTCTTTGAAAACAGAGCTGATAGGTGGGCAAGGTCAGACACATTGCATAATGGTTGGAAAATTATGTTCTTGCTTTGCCGGGTGGTGGTGGCACTCACCTTTAATCCCAGCACTCAGGAGGCAGAGGCAGCTGGGACTCTGTGAGTTCAAGGCCAGCCTGGTCCACAGAGAGTGTTTCAGGACAGCTAGGACTGTTACACAAAGAAACCCTATCTCAAAAACCAAAACATAAACTAAAACAAAGCTGTGAAAGGGTTGGAGAAATGACTTAGAGGTTAAGAAAACTGACTATTCTTCCAGAGGACCCAGGTTCAAATCCCAGCACCCACATGGCAACTCACATCTGTCCAAAGTTCACCTGTCTCTAACATATGATACCCTCACACAGACATATATGTATACAAAACACTAGTGCACATAAAATAAATTTTTTTAAAAAAAGAAAAGTTATGTTCTCAATCTCAACACTTGAGAAACTTAAGTAGGACAACCAGAAACAACCAGACAACCAGCCTAGGAGACACAGAGCATTCAAGGCCATTCTGAGTTACATAGAAAGTACGTGGCTCAAAATTGCCCAGGGCTGAGGTGTAGCTTAGTGGTAAAGAGTGTGCCTAGAAAGGTCTCTATCAACACACACACACACACACACACACACACACACAACAGAGAGAGAGAGAGAGAGAGAGAGAGAGAGAGAGAGAGAGAGAGAGAGAGAGAGAGAGAGAGTGTTTACACAGGGTCATTCAACTGGGGCACTATTCTATTGTTTAGGAAAATAAAATGAATAGAATACAGCTACACAATGCTTTACTAGGTGGACATAAAAAGCACTGAGCTATAATCATCATGGAATAGCAGCTCAGTCTGTTTCCTCATTGGCTAATAGGATCAGAGGCTGGGTAGCCCTACATTGGCAAGCCACAAGCACCTGGGATGCTAAGCTCAGTCCAAGAAGCTGGAGGCTACAGAACAAGAGGGACCAGTGGTGCAGGCCCTGCTGCATGGCTGAAAGCCCGGGAGCAGCCAGGAGTGCTGCTGGTGCAGATCTACACTCAGAGATTGAGGAAGCTGGAGTTTGATGTCAGTGGACAATGCCAGCAGAATAAAAGTAAACAAACATCCACACCCACTCAGTAAGGTTGTCTGCATATGAACCCACCGCGTTCTGCTTCGTTTCATCCAAATGCCGCCCATCAGGCAGTGGGTGCACAGTTAGAGCAGGTCATCCCTATTTGCTGATGTACATGCTATTCATTTCTGGGAACTATCCTTTCAAGAACACGAAAAGACGTACATTACCAATTGTCTAGGTATCTCTCAATCCAGTCCAGGTGACAATCACAGTAACCATTGTTGAAAATTTCCAGGACACACTGGGAAAGAAAAGGCAAGATGCAGAATGTTACTTTTCCATGTAGGAAACAAGAGAAAATAAGATGCATTATATATATATAATATATATGAATGAGTGTGTGTGTGCATGTTTCAAAGAAATAAATCATAAATTAATAAAGCAGTTATTAACATAGAATGAAGGGTAGGTAGTTCATGTGTTACTTTTCTTTTGATAATTACTTATTTATGGGTATGAGTGTATTCCCTGTTGTACATTTGCATCATGTACATGCCTAGGGGCTTCAGAGGCAGGAGGGGACATTAGGTCCCAGAGCTCCGTGCCCCTCCCCAAACAGCAAACTATTGCCATTGCTCTTGGTTGCCCACCAAAACTAGATGGGACTGAACACTGATTTCAGGATAGAGAAGTCAGGCTGGATGTGACCTGAGGCCTTCCTGCTGGGTGGCTTTCACTGTGCCAGTGGAAGAGGAAAACCATTGCCAGGTGTGGTGGCACATCTGTACTCCCAGCACTTGGGAGGCAGAAACAAGATGGTCTCTGTGAGCTTAAGGCCAGTGTGGCCGACACAGAGAGCTCCAGGACAAACAAGAATGTATATAGAGACCCCGTTTCTAAAAACAACAAAACCATCTATGGTAATCTATAATACCAACCTGCCAGGGAAGATGTGCCCACTGGTCTCAGTGACATGAAGGTTACAGGGTAACCAACTACTTTTGGACTGGATTTGCGGTCTATTCACCAAGGTTGAAGACAGCACCAAGCTACAGGCCTGGTACTGTAAACCTGGTCAAAAGCCCATGGGTTGGGAAGTTCCAAGCCCTAGAGAGATATCACTACTGGTGTTCTGTTAAAGAACACGCTGTCAAACTGCCTTCTAAATAATAATACTTATCTCTGTAGCTTGGTGCTGTCTTCAACCTTGGTGAGAGAGAATTTTCTCTACAGTGGTCACCAGCGTATACAGAGATTCATACATGGTAAGAGTGCTAAGAATTAAGTGGCTACCAAGTGCTTAGCCTGAAATGAGACATCTTTATCAACCTTCCACCCACACGGCTCAGGGAACAGCAGAGAAGAGTGGCAGAAAGAGTGTAAGAACTGGAGGGTTGGAGAATGATGCAAATGATGTCTTGTAAATGATGTCTACTCATACATTCCCCTCAGCTATGGTGACCTGTACAAGACCAAGTCATCAAGATTGGCCATGACCTGTACAAGACCAAGTCATCAAGATTGGCCAACGTTCCAACAGCAGCATCAATTGGAGCCAGTGAGTTATTAACATAAGAAGCCTGGGGGGGAGGGGGAGGGAGGAGTTGGGAGTTTCTAGTGGGGACTAGACCAGAGGGGTTGACTAAGAAGCAGTGTTTACAAGTATGAGATTGTCAGTGACACACTTTATCTAGCAAGGGTCTACCTCGTAAAGGTTCCTCAGCCCTTCCAAAACAGCGCCACCAACTGTTTGCCCCAACACATGAGTCTACAGGGAATGGTTTTTTGGCATTCAAACCACAACATAGAAAGAGATTCAAATTTGCACACACATATTTTTTTTCAGTTTGGGAATTGTCGCTTACTTAGTCAAAAATTTAACTCCCTGATCTCCAGTCTGTGGATGGTAGATGTGCAACTCCTCGGCCTTCCCCATCACGTGAGCCAATAATTCCTATTAACAGACAGAGTACGAACACACTCACGTCTATTTCTCTGTAGCACGCCAATACAAACACTTTCCTTTTAGGCATTTTAAAACTGCTTTTCATGTGTAGGTCTATTTCAAAGATTTACTCATATTTATTTTATATCTACGAGTGAATGCTTTCCTGTATCTATGTGTACCACATGAATGTCTAGAGCCCACAGTGACCAGAAGGTGGTGTCAGATTCCCTGGAGTTACAGGCAGCCATGAGCTGCCATGTGAGTGCTAAAAACCGAACCTTACTGCTGAGTCATCTCTCCAGCCCCAAGTGTAGATGTGCTGTGAAGAGACACTATGACCATGGCAACTCTTATAAAGGAAAACATTTAATTGGGTGGCTTACACTTTCAAAGGTTTAGCCAATTATCAGCATGTGTTGGTGACAAGTGTACCAAGCTTTTTCTTTTGGGCCACCAACCAGCTCCCAAACCACAACACAGAGACTTACTATTAGTTTTGAATGCCTGACCTAGCTTAGGCATGTTTCTGGCTAGCTCTTTTAACTTTAATTAATCCGATCTCTTTATCTACCTTTTGCCTTGGGGCTTATTACCTCTCTTCTGCTTCTCTTTCACTGCATCTCTATGTCTGGCTGGCATCTCCCTCCTCGTCCTGCTTCGTTCCTTCTTCTTTTCCTTTCTCCTCTGGAGCCTAGATTTCTCCTCCTATTTACCCCCCCCCCCGCCCCCACCTCCCACCCCACCCCCGCCCCCACCTCCAACCCCCCCACCCCCGCCAGCTCCACCGATCCCTCCCTCTGCCTAGCTATTGGCCAGTCAGCTCTTTATTAGTTCAATCAGGTGCCTTAGGCAGCAAACAAGGGGCAACAGATGGAATACATCTTTACATAATTAAACACACATCCTTACATTGTTAAACAAATGCAGCAAAACAAAAGTAGCACACCCTTACAAAGTTTAAGTAATGATCTGCAGCATAAACAAATGTAACACATCTTTGCTCAGTAAAAATAATATTCCACAACAGGAAAGCACGGTAGCACACAGGCAGACATGGTACTCAAGAGTTCACTGAGAGTTCTACGTCTGGATCCGGAAGCATCAGGAAGAGACGGTTCTATGATAATCTATGAACACTAACTTAAGACCTCCCGTGATTATGTATTTGTCAGATTCTAATAGGTTTACCTTATATACCTTAATATTCTCTTATAGGATGTAAACACACACACACACACACACACACACAAACACCCCACATTAGGTTGACATGACACCTAGATTGACTCATTTCCCTGAACAAGATGTAATTTCTGTTTGTTTGTTTTGAGACAAGGTCTCACTATGTAGCTTTGATTGTCCTGGAACTCACTCTGTAGACCAGGCTGATCTCAGAGATCCAGCTGCCTTTGTCTCCTGAGTGCTGGGATTAGGCGTGCACCACCATGCCTGGCTCATAATTTCATTCTTTACCGATAAATAGAACTCCTTCGCTGTATCTATACATACCTTCTCTACTGTTCTGTTGATGAGCTCCGGGGCTGGTTTTATACCTCGGCTGTTGTGACTGGAATCTCTCAGCGCAAAGGTGTTTGGTCATTCATGCTGCATCCTAGAAGACACAAGGACAGTCTGGCTGTCATGCAGGTTCCACTTGGGTCATGAGTCCTGCTGTACACAGCTGACCTCACTGTTTTATCTGTGGTGTTCAGAAGTGAAATTCTTCTGGCTGGAAAACCAAACACTCTGATGATCATATACTAACTAAGAATGTGGCAGAAACAATCCCCAGGGCTAATGGTGGAGTAGATTAAAGGGGAAAATGGTGTGAGGTTGTAACCACCGAGTACATATTAAACCATCAGTGCCAAAGAGAAAAGAACACATAAGCAGGGATACAGTGACCCACAGGTTTACAGACAGACAGAACTTACTCTGAGTTTCAGGAGTTAAAGGCATCCTTTTTTCTTTTCTGACGAGACTTTGAAGGTTCGGGTGTAGATGACCTTGTCTTCAAGACATTCTTGAGGCTGTGGGGTCTCAGAGGGGACAGGGCTTTAGAGTATGACTTTAGAGTATGAGGTGTGGTTATCTGCCCTGAAGTGTCAGCCAGCATCACACTTGGCTCCATCGGGTATATGTGATTTTTTTGTGAAAAGGGCAAATCCACAGTGTTCAGAGTCGAAGTAAACTGCACCTGGACCTAGCCCCAGCTCCACAATTATCTTTGCTGGTATTATTTGGAGTTTCTCCCAGGTTGTTTCTTATAAACAGTAACAGCTGTATTTAAAAAAAAATGATGGGCATCTCTATTTTCTGGTGCTGGGAACCATACCAAGGCTTCTGCTCCTGCTGGGCAAGCATTTAACTGTAACTGTGACCCTCTGCTGATGCCCTGACCAGACATTCTAAAGAGAAACACTATGTCTCTCCCTTTTGAATTCAGAATATTGAAATCGAGACCCTGATACAATGGATCCTTAAGCATTAATCCTTCTCCAGGAATTCTATGCTGGGGGGGGGGGGGGGGAAAGACTAAACAGCCCTGTCCCCGAGGCCAGCCAGAGATGGAAATGCTGGAGGTAGCAGGTTCATGGACCTAGCTGCCCAGCACAACATACAGTCAAGCTGGACCCTACTCCCAGAGTCTTACTTCTAATAAAGAGATTTAATCTCCACAGACTATAACTGATCGTCAGTACAGCCAGTGATATGCATTGCTACCTTGTGTTTTGTTATCCTTTTTTTAAAAAACCCAAATATTTAGTTATTATTATGCATGTGTTTTCATATGGTGTATGTGTGACTGCATACATGTGTGTGGCAAAGTATGCATGTGTATTTGGTTTCTCGAGATAGGGTTTCTCTATGTAACAGTCCTGGCTGTCCTGGAACTTGCTTATTAGACCAGTCTGGCTTTGAAACCACTTGAGATCCACCCGCCTCTGCCTTCCGAGTGCTGGGATTAAAGGCAAGAGCCACCACTTCCTGGCGAGAGCACATTTTTCTGCAGTCCTCTCCTTCCACTGTCTGTTCCACAGCTTCTCTGGCTCGTGAAGCAAACACTTGTACCTGTGAGCTACCTGACCAGATCCTCCTGATTGTTTCTATTTACAGATGTGTTTGTCTGCATGTTCCTGTGCATGTATGCATGTATACACCTGTGTGTAGAGGCAAAAGATGAATGTCAGGCTGCTGGAGTTGGCTCAGTCATTAAGAGCATTCATGTTCTTGCAAAGGACCCAGGTTCAATTCCCAGCACCGACATAGTGGTTCATAACTATTCATAACTTCAGTTCCCGGAGAACTAATATCTTCTTGTGACCTCAGAGGATATCAGGATATATATGATATACACATATACTATACATGCAGGCAGAACATTCATTTGCATGACCTAAAATAAATTCATTTCCCTCCACCTTTCCAGTGCTAGGGATACAAGAGCCTAGGACCACACCCAGGCTGCTTTGTTTGCTTGATTCAAATGGGTTATGGGATTTGAAGTCAGGGTCTCCTGCCTGTGACGCAAGCTCAGCCTATGCTCCTGCCCTTTTGTTTGCAGAACTTCATCTTTTTCCTTTTGCCTCTCTTGCCTGTTTTTCTTCCTCCCCTCAAGGACAGTTTTTATCAGTGTTTAAAAGAGAAAGCAGGCAAGCTGATAAATCTTGGCACCTGCCCCGAGGAGGAGAATCAAGAAGAGAGAAAACCATGTCATGGAGATAGGCGTGGAGGTCAGCTATGCAGCTGTCCAGTTGCCACAAGGAAAGGGTGGTGGTGGTGGTGGGGCTTCAGAGAAAAAGAAAGGAAGCCCAGAGTACCAGAAAATGCACACATTGCCCAGCACCCAGAAGAAAGACAACAGAGAGGAAAAAGGGAAAGGCAAGTCCAACCAAGTCTCATTCCTGCCTTCTCCTGTAAGCCTGATAAAATTCCCCTCAGTCTATTTTTAATATTGTATTTCTAGTAACTGAAGAATTTCAGGGCTGGAGAGATGGCTCAGTAGTTGAGCGCATTGGCTACTCTTCCAGAGGACCTGGGTTCAAATCCCAGCAACCTCATGGTAGCTCACAACTGTCTATAACTCCAGTTCCAGGGATCTGACATCTTCACACATAATATATACAGGCAAAACACCAGTGCACATTAAATTAGTTAGTAATTAATTAACCTAAAAAAGAATTTCATGCCATGTACTTTGATCACATTCACCCCTACTCATTCCTCCCAGATCCTACCTCTTTTATTATTATTGTTGTTACACATGTCCTAGTTAGGGTTGCTATTGCTGCAATGAAACACCATGACCAAAGTAACTTGGGGAGGAAGGGTTTATTTGACTCACATTTCCACATCACTGCTCCATCACTGAAGGAAGTCAGGACAGGAACTCAAGCAGGGCAGGAACCTGGAGGCAGGAGCTGATGCAGAGGCCATGGAGGGTGCTGCTTACTTGCTCATCATGTTTTGTTCAGCCTGCTTTCTTACAGAACCCATGACCACCAGCCGAGGGGTGGCACCACCCACAATATACTGCTCTTCCGCCTCGATCACTAATTCAAAAAATGTCCTACAGCCAGATCTTACAGAGGCATTTTCTTAACCGAGGTTCCCTCCTTTTAGAAAACTCTAGCTTGTGTCAAGTTGACAAATGACTAGCCAGCACACCATGAATACATATTTATAAATGCATAATACAACTGGCCAGGTCTATTTTGTGTTGCTCCTATGAATATGTGTAGAGGGCTCACCTGTTGGCCTAATGGGTAACTGATGGATGTCTCATCCCTGGGGAAGACTGATTCTCCCTACTCAGCAGTCAGTAATTGCCTCTAGCTCTTCACATAGGGGAGTGGCCTCGTGAGATTCCTCTCACCCTCTGGGGTTGGCACGCCACAGCCACTGGCTCTGCATTTTAACCAGTTGTGGCTTTTGGTAACCATCTCTGTCTGCAGCAGGGAGAAGCTTCTTGAAGGATGAAGGGTGAGAGCTACAGCTTATGTGGGGCTGTGGAGTGGGGTAGCGGGATTCCCAGACAGGGACACAGGATACCCGTGCTCTTTGCCATGAAGCAGCTTTAACTGCACTGACATAGGCTCAACGGATCAATACGTAAAGGCCTAGCCATGAGCTCAGTGGGCCTCGCCCTATATATATATTTCTAGGCTCTTTGTCCCCTTAATATTGCAACATATATTTGATGACTATAAGGGTATTTTATGACGGTAAGGCTATGACACTAAGGCTACTTGAATGAGATAGGGTCACCATAATACTAGGACAGGGATGTGATAAGGTTGCCATGACACTGAGGGCCCAGAAATGAGATAAGTCTATGCACACATATACTGTCCTTAATTAATTATATAATTAAGTATATGTGTGCATAGCCTTATCTCATTTTCTTTGATCTACAAGGGTCCTTACCACAGTGGCTCCAGGGTCCCTGGTGGCAAGCAGGCCTTTATTCTATTATTCTTAGAGTAAGGAGTTATATCCTGTTTCTAGTCTTCCAGTGATAGTGAGTAATCCAAACCATTTAATCTTACATTCCTTCAGCAAAGCCCAAAGCTAGCCAGTATTCTAGCCACCTTCTTGCTCTCACATCCTTTTGTGGCTTAGACGGTAACTGCCAAGTTGCCTTTAAACACACACACACACAAACACTGTTGAAGATGTCAAACCCATTTACCACTGTCTTGTCTCCCTCTCTCCTGACTTGTCTTTTTTTCTTCTTCTTCTTCCCCTCTAAACAGTTTTCAGAAAGTTCTTGCAGTAATGGTCTGTTGCTTTGTGCTTTGCCAGTATTTAGTCCCCAAATGTCTGAAAACATGGTACACACACACTTTTGTGTGTGTGTGTGTGGAATAGCAGGAAATTTGCGGCAGGGTCTGACATTCAGACTGGCCTGAAAATCACGGCAATCCTCCTGCCTCAGCCTCCGGAGTGCTGGGATCATAGGTCTTGTAAGACCGGCAAGAGCGCGGTCCCTCGTGCTCCCACTCAATAAAGGCGCCCCCCCAATCACTTACGAGAAGCGGTCTTGATGCAAACGCATAAGGTCCTTTATATTCCAGTATACTGGGGCCATCAGCCATACGCCATGCAGGGTAGAGGGCTGAGCGACCTCTGGCACAGAATTGAGACAGCTTTTATAGAGTTACCACAAAGCCCGCGCATCGTGAACCAATCACCTCGTCGTAGCATCCAGTGCGGACCAATTAATTTAAAGTATCCAAGCCCGCACTTAGCCCAGGAAGTCTGCTTTTGCACAGGCTTCTGGGCGTTCATTTACTCATAGGCTACCGTAAACATTAAAGTAGGTGATCGTCAGCTTGGGATTTAAGACTCCCAGCTTCCTGGGGTCACTGGAGAATTAGGCTAAATTTTTTCATCCTAACAGTCTGTGCTGTCCTGACTGTCTCTCATACACTCCTGGTGTGCTTTCAAATTCTCTTCTCCCTTACACACCATCCTCAGATACGATGGCTCAGCTTGGAATTTTCCCGCTTACCCAAGTGTCCAAGAGATCAGAGATCAGAAGAACACCACTTCGAGTTTTGATCTTTTCCAGGCTGGCAATTCTCAGTGCAGTACTGTTTTGTTGTTGCTGCTTTGTTTATTTTTGTACGGTGTAAAGCCTCTATCCCCAGTATTTTGTCATTTCATTGTCCTAAATACAGTTTTCTTTTCTTTTTCCTGTGATAATCTCCTTCACAGTCAGTATTTTTAACCTGGTAGTTTGTATCCTTCTTGGAAGACTCTTATTTTATCTTTGGTTCTTGCCATCTCTATTCCTTCTTTCTGCAAATTCTTCTCAAGTGCCAAGGTGGGTCAGGTCGCCAACTGGCTCCCCTCAGCTTTAGCTCTCTACTCACTAATTCTCTCTTTACACGAGTCCAGTCTAGTGGTTCTCAGTTTCAGTTTTGATCATTCTCACACTTAACACGTTCTTACCCCATTGCCTCCTGATCTTATTTCACAGGTACCAGCCCTCCTGTTACATCGTTACACATTTTAAACACACTTAAGATCGTTTGTGTTAGCCTGATAAGTTTCATTTTTAACATAAATTCTCTACTTGTAGCTGAGTATGATGCTGTCTTTAATCTCAGCACTTGAGAAGTGAAGGCAGGAAGCTCAGGAGTTTGAGACCAGCCTAGATGAAAAAGCAAGTTTATGGCCAGCTTGGACTACATGAGACCCTGCCTCAAAGTAAACAAATAAACAAATAACTACATAAATAAAAGACATTTGTTAGATCTTTAAATTCTTATCAATGGGCTGGAGACATGGCTCAGTGGTTAAGAACACCAATGGGCTTCCAGAGGTCCTGAGTTCAATTCCCAGCAACCACATGGTGGCTCACAACCAACTATAATAAGATCTGGTGTCCTCTGGTGTTCTGGCCTGTAGGGGTGCATGTACAAAGAAGGCTGTATACATGATAAATAAATCTAAAAAAAAAATCATTAATGATGCTAGAGGCCCCACCGACAAATGCTTTGTAACACACATGTTGTAGATTTACCCTGTTCTGCCCTTCCCATTAGAGTCCTGAAATTTAGCCGCACGGCAGGACTAGGCTCTTCTGCCATCCAGATCCTGCACTGGCTCCACAGAGAGGCCTGAGACACATAGATGCTTCTCTTCCTCCATGACCACAGACAAGTGTCATGTTTCTAGTTGCAGCCCAGTAGTGACTGTATTAGTGCCCCTCAGTGGCCACCACTCCTTCCTGCTGACAGATTATATTTTTTCACCCCGACTGGCCCAGGCTGGGTCATTCACCCTCGTTCAATGCTTCCAAACAGAAATTTTAAGCTCACATTGCCACTGTCTTTTCAGCATCTTCCAACACAAGCGTGGCAAAGTTCCAAATAAGGGTGGTGTCTTCATCCTGCATCCCCAGCGAAGAGGATGTGGCAGAGTCAAAGCCAGCCTGTGAAACATGGGCAGTGCCAGTAAAAAATAGATCTTCATAACTATGATGCTTTGGGAGCTGGAGAATGTTGGTTATGCTATTTAACTTAGCCCGGAGTGACTAATGCAAACTTCAAGCTGTCAGATATAACCACATTTAAAAATATTTTGTATCATATGTATCTATCAATCTCCTACTCTTCCTCCCTCCCCCTCCTCTCCTCTTCACAATGCTAGTGATCAAACTTGGGGCCTCACATGTGTTAAATGAGTATTCTGCCACTGTGCCCATGAGATAGCATTTCTAAGTGTTCATGCAAAACAGAACCCTATCCCTAACCCTAACCTTCATGCAAAACAGAACCCTATCCCTACCTCTAACCCCTAATCCTAACCAAATGCTACATACTCACTCTGCTTTTACTATTGTGGTAAAGTATGTGTAACACCAATGTACCATTTTAATCATTTAAAGGTGTGTGTGTGTGTGTGTGTGTGTGTGTGTGTGTGTGAGTGTGTGTGTGTGTGTGTGTGATTGTGTCTGATGCATGCATGCCACATATGCATGTGAGGTCAGAGAACAACTTAGTGGAGTTGGTTGGAGTTGGTTCTCTTCACCTTTATGGGGGTTCTGGAGATGGAACTCACATGTCAGGCTTCTGTGGTAAGTGCCTGTACACCGAGCCTCCACGTTGGCCCCATATTAACCATTTCTTAGGTGAAGAAATGAGTAAGTACATCCATCCTCAGTATTGTGTAGCACAAATCAGTTCCACAGTGTTTTCATCATTTCAAATAGAAACTCTATTCCTCAATGTAAGCAGAAGCACACAGCCTTTGTCCTTTCCCACATAGCTTATTGCACTTAGCATAACGTTCTGAGGGTTCATCTCCCATGTAGCATATATGGGAATCACATTCTAATTGGAGGCATTCTATTTTAGTTGCATTCTATTTTGGTATTCATTCCACTTTTCTATGTGTGCATGGTTCATCTGGTCTTTTGGGTTGCTTTTACATTTCAGCCACTGTTGTTTGTTTCTAGACCTAGAAGTTCTCACATGCATGCCATTATTCACCAAAGCCTGATGTCCACGGCTGCAGCTCAGTTGGTAGAGTGCCTAGCCGGCAGAAGCTCTGGGTTCGATTCCCAGCACTGCATAATCCAGGTGTTGTAGCTCACATCAGTAATCCCAGCACCTGGAAGATGGAAGTAGGATCACAAATTTCAAGGTCTACTTTGGCTACACAGAAAATTGAAGGCTAGCCTTGTCTTACAGAAAAATTAAAAAGAGCCAGAAACATTACACACAAAATAGTACCGGTGGGTGACTACTGGGCTGAGTTTGTAAGAAAATGTTTACTCTGGATCTTATAGATTCCTACCTGATTTAAGTCATTGTAACGATTTTATCCAATTAAAAAAATCCAGCGAAGGGAGTTTTAATAAATGCTTCCCTGGGGAGGCACAATAATGAGTCACGGCAAATGCGTGGGGTTTTAGAATTACAGTTAAAACACATAGCATACACGTCACCATCTCAGCCACTTATAAGTACACGTGCAAATGCCTCATCAGACAAAACTTAGGGTGGTTCCACTGCTAATCAGCCAACCACAGAACCTCTATAAATGAAAGAGCAATTATTAAAAAATTAAAACCACACCACAGGAAGCTTTGGTTCCTCCTTCCATCCTCTCTGCCCTCTGGGTCAGCTGGTATGGCTCATAACAACTAATGATTATTAGGAATAGCAGACAGGCCTCTTGAAGCAGAGCTAAGACCCATCACAAAGGACCATCTGTGAGTGTAAATGGGAGGAGAATAGTCGCTACAGCAGCGACACCACCTTTACTGGACGGCCCCTCTGTGTGACGGCTCTTGGTTTTGAAATGAAAATACCACGGTGGTTTTAACTGTTTACACTGTGTCCCAGATAGGCCCCTGGAAGTTCTCGTGTGTTGCTGTTTCCCAGGAGGTCTGACAACAGTTCAAACAGGGTTTCTTAATATCCTTGCCAAAGGTCAGACCCACGGTGAAGCCACTTGAATGTAAGGTTTACTGTGTTACGGGTGGAAAACTTGGCCTTTGCCCTCAGTACTCTAGACAGCCTGAGCTTTCACCCCCTCTGATTAAAAAAGTAAAATCGCCCATCGATTTTATGTCCAAAGAATAAAGCTTCAACAGAATAGAGTTGGCAGAGAGCAGAGAGGAAATGAATGATGCTCTGTGTGCATGGGGCTGCAATCCCAGAACTGTTTGTTGTTGCTGATTTCTAAATCAGCAATCCTCATCATAGAAGCAAGACTTCTGGTCTACTGGTGACCAGGGATCCTGCACTGAGCTGTTTTATGTAAATGAGGACTCGGTGTCTGGAGCCCTAGGCTTGATCTCAACCAAGGCAAGAAAAGTTCGTGACCTTGGGAAGGTTGATTTACTACCTTGAGAGATTTTTCAAAGAGGACCGATAGTTTGGGAACTTAGATCAGTGGTGCAGAGTCTGACATGCTCAGGGCCTGGATTTCCTTTCCAGCACAAGGCTTACAGTTTCATTTCTAGCATCACACAAACAAGCAAAAAAAAAAAAAAAAAAAAAAAAAAAGGCACACACACTCATGGGCACAGACACGCTGTGCACTCACAGGCACAGGCACAACATACATGCACACACACACAAACTCCAAAGGGAGTTAATACTTAACTTGCAATATTAAGATTAAGGGACACACACATACATCCCCCACCAAAGGGAATCTTAATGAACATAATGTCTAGCATCCTAACAGTTCTGTTGGCAGAAACCATACCAAAGGTTTTAACCAAAACTTGGCAGATAGACTCATGCCTATAATCCCAATACATAGGAGACTGAAGCAGAAAATGAACCATTCCAGGCCAGTGTGGGCTATCCACAAAACAAAAAACAGATAAATGAGAAATCCCCACTAAAGCTCAGCATGGTGGCTCATGTCCATAATCCCAGCACTCTGGAGATGGGAGCAAGAGGAATGTAAGTTCCAGGTCATCCTCAGCTACATAGTGAGCTTGATGCCAGCTTGAGATGCACTGGGACTCTGTTTCAAAAGGAATGCACAAACAAACAACAACAAAACAAACACAAACACTGACAAAGGTTTCAGCCCCTCCTCTAGGGTTTACCTGGAGCCAGATGCGGGCTGGGAGAGACAAAAGAAGGCCCGAATCAGTATGGGAAAGGGCCTGAGCAGATTCTCCTAGTTAAAAAACAGACCCAGAGAGACTAATTAAGCATTTTATGTAAATGCAGGGACAGTCAGCCCCACAGCGATGCTCAGATGGTACGACAAGTCATTTTCCTTTCAATTCTAAAACCTTCAGACCAATACATGGTCCTTGATCTCGTTGGCTAGATACTAAAAAAATAAGGCATGCCCACCGGTAACAAGATTTGTAATTCCTCACAAGAAATCATTATTCACTAGTTGTATTAGGGAAAATATTTTAATGAGGCAAAATCCAATGTTGACTGGAGTGTGGTGGAAGTGACCATAGGGAGTAACAGAGGACACCACGACTCACATGCCCTTCCTGAGCAACCAGTGTGCCAGCCAAAGTTAGAGAAATGGTAAGAGGGGTTGGGGATGGCTCAGTGGGTGGGGGGCTTGCCGTGCAGGTCCACAGAATCCACGTCAATATAACATGGGTGATGAGACCTCCTGTAATCCCAGGGCAGTGGGAGATGGGCAGGGGGAATCCTGGAGCAAGATGGCCAGTCTGATTTGCTGGGAGGGCAAGCCTGGCATTCAGTGAGAGATAAGGAAGACATCTGACACCAACCTTGGGCTTTCAGCATGTACATACACGTGAGTACACACACATACACACAAAACACACACACACCACACACTTGCACATACACATGTGTCTGCTAGGACTTTCTGATTCATTTCTGGGAATCCTATCTTAACAAATAACTTCCAGGACACCCAAAAGCAATGGTGGACCAGTCAAGTGGGTAAAGCACTTGTCACCCTAGCCTGATGACTCAAGATCAATTCCTGAAACCCGTGGTGGGAGAAGACAACCAACTCCTGAAGATTGTCTCACCTTCAAATGCCCAGTTGGTTGCAAGCGTGCATGCACATACATAGTAAGAACACAGATCTATAAATCAATGGCTGGGCTGGGGAGTTTCTACAGTCAGTTTCTACAGTCAGAGGCATGGCTGCTGCCGTGCCCACCCTCTTCGTGTCCTGGCTCACAAAAACACTCCCATCTTTCACTGGCCCTGAAGTCTCTGAAATGGCTTCCCCCAAAAGCCCACTGGCTCCTTGTCACTGAATTCAGTGGACACTTCCTATTGCTACAGATCATCTGATCATGGGGAGACAGTTAATATCCACATTAATACCCCATCTTGAGCCCGTTTTCTCCCACTGTCCCATTTGGTGGCTTTTAGGGACCAGACATACATTAGCGTCTTCTTTTCCCCCTCAATACCCCACTAACAGGGATTTCCCCCCTCCTTATCCTTCTCCAAACTAGTTTCTTTTTCTATGGCCAAGGCAAGGATTTCCCCATCCTGACATCTGGATAGCTTTTGACAGGCCTTTTCTCAGGACTTCAGGCAGAGCCACCAGCCTGTGAGATGTCCCCATCAGAATTCTGTCCATCACCATCTACAGCAGAACGATTTCCCACAGAAAGCGGTTCATGCACTGTGTCTCCCGCCCTTGCTACTGGAACCACTCACCACTTGCTTGTGACAATGGCCACAAGTGTCTCAGTTATCCCTTGGTCCCCAGTGTGCTTGGTCCTGGTACGTCGTGTCAGTCCTCTGGCTGATGTCCCTCTGTGGCTCTCTCCCGTATGCTTACTCGCCCAATGTACAAAATAAAACCCTTTCTCTTGGGTTAGCCCACTGAACCTAACAAGTATCACCAAGCCTTAGGTGTCTATCTGTGAATGTAAGAACCACCTCTCCGGGTTCCCAACCAGAGAGTTATCTTCTGGGATCAAGTAACAGCCACTTATCTTCATATTTTTCATCTCACTGGTCTCCGTCCCCAGCTCCGGAGTATGTGTGAGACGAGAACCTAGTACAGAGGCAAGTGAGGTGAGGTACCTATTGATGGGGAGACATTCATCTTCCTGTCTCAGTATGTTTCAAAAACTGATTCATTTGTAAGGCATCTCTGCTCACTCTTCTAGAAAATGTTAGTAGGAAGAACCCTGCTGCCCAGGGCTGGTCTAGCTCAAGTTTTTCTCTCTTAGGAACCCTCTGGCTTAGAGTCCACAAATTCAAGACTGGGCAAGGCAGAAAGGCTTGCTTCAACAATTTCAGCAGATGGGAGGGCCACCCACACATGCGCATATTCCTTGGTTTCGGAAAGGCCACACCACGCTTGTCCAGTGCCAAAACACATTTCTGGACAAATATTATCAGGATTCCCCTGTATTCACAGGCTGAACACAAAAGATGGACTCTGACAAGTCCCGATAGCACTTGTGTACATCTAACGCCTTGTCTCCCTGACACATGAATAAAAGGCGGGGAGGGGCAATCCTTGGAGATTCTCCCCTCCCTCACTTCTGTCAAAAGAACATTAACGATCTTCTGAGGTCATGATCCTCAACCAGGCACATCGGGCTTACACTTCTTTTAAGTTGGAGAAGAATAATCCAGTCAAATAGTGTTCAGCCTGACATCTGCTAGTATGTTTTTTCCCCCCTTAAAAGAAAAAACAAAACCCTGATTAGTTCCAAAAATAAAACCCAAAAGGGTGAGGGGGGGAAGCTCAGACAAGAAGCAAACCTTGTGGCTGAGAATTCATCACTGTGATTAACAGCACATGAGTGTTACCTGCCTTGTGGGCTCCTATCTTAGATGCAATTAGCACAATTTCCTTGTGATTCCCCACTGTTCTTAGCATCTATGCTGAACTCTTGAAGTAACCACTTTAAAAGCAATAAATGACAGGAAGCCTCTTCTGGTACATAAGCAGACTTTGACATCCCAGGCAGGGAGCCCCTGGATGGATGCTGGGCCCTGTTGCCTCAGAGAGTTTCCGGATATTATTTCTCTGTCCTCTGAAGTTGCAATGAAACCCACTGTCAGGACCTGCTGTGACAGCCGAGGCAAGAGGCATCTCACTGGCCTACACTCTTGTGGCTGTATCTGCCATGGTGGTGGGACGTGGCTGTATCTGCCATGGTGGTGGGACCTTGTGAAAGGTGGAGGGTAGATGTTCTGCAGCAATGGTGCAGCAGAATAGAGGCGAAGAGGGAGGGAGAGTCACATGGCTTGTTCGTTAGAACTGAAAGTTCTTTCTGCCACTGAGAACAGACTGAACACCAGCAACATTGGGAAGTATAATTAGCAAGACTTCCAATTCAAGTTCACACCCAATCCATGCAATGCGTAGTCATTATCGTTAACTGGAGTCTAACATCGATCATGTTCTTACCACAGAGGAGTTGTTAAAAGGAAGAAAGAGAATACCCATGAGCCAGAGGAAACACACAATTGGTTCACCTGCCTCCTCTTGCTCCCGGCAACAAGGGCACTACCATTGCCAGGGGACAACTTCCTGGGACGGAGGTCAACCCCAGGGTGTGCATCTTGCTCTTGCAAAGCCGAGTGGGTACATCCCCAGTCCTGGGAGAGGGTAGGTAGGCTTTAACCACCAGTCTTTTAGTGCAAAATGAAGCAATGGTTCAAGAGATTAAGTCAATCAAGAAGGGACACAGCCAGTAATTAAGTCAGCTCAGTAAAGTAACATGCATTTCATATCAAACGAGGGCTGGGCCTCAAAGTCAAGATTTATTAATACTTCAGATGTTCCAGCTGTACAAACCTGGTTTTGCAGATGTGCATACAACATGTTTACATCACAACAAAGTTAATGCTTAGTAAAATATTACCTCCTTAAGGACTGAAGAGGCCAAAAAGCTTCAACCATGAGTTGAATACGTGATGTACATTTACAGGCACTATCGAGTTTGACATGAATATGTATGTAACACAGCTAAGAAAAGCTGTGTCCCAAATGATCACACACTTTACTACATCTGTATTCAGGTAGAAACAAGATTACATCACACAGACAGAGCTGATTTAAAGACTTTTATTAGATGATAAAAGCTATGGCCATGAACCATCATTTCTCTAAGACTTGACCATACAATGTAATGACCTTAAATCCCAAACCATAATATACCCTTCATCCTCCATGTTATCTTTTCTACTGGTTGGCACAGTGCATCTGACCCTTGTGATATATGCAGTGACCATTAATGATGACTGTTAGTAGTGGAAATAGCAAGTGCATTTTGCATAACTCCTGCCACCGAGAAAAAGAGCAATAAAAAGAATGGTTAAAACCCATACCTCCTTTAACTTGCTTCCATAACATCTTTACATGGTGAAATACTTTTTAACCCAAGTTTAGATTATCCACAGTAAAACAAGCTATTCTTTCTTGCATGCATGGATTCTGTCACAGCTGACTCATGAGGTACATAGCAATATGAGTCACAGGAAAGTCTATTCGACCATATGAGGATGCTCTATTTTAAGGCAAGTCAGTCTCTCCCTCCCTCCTTCCCTCTCCCCCCTACACACACACACACACACACACACACACACACACACACACACACACACACTAGCACAGAGCAATTCATCCACTGATGGACTTTATTATATAACAGTGCCAACCAGGAAACCGAGGTACAACGTACTCAACATAAACACAGATACTAAATTTACTGTAGGGACATTCATGGCCATATCCCACACATAACTGAGAACTCTTCCAAATGTTTTTTATATGCTCCCCCCAATACCCAGGTTTGAATTCTAGAAAAAGTACTTTAAGTTCTCCAATATCTTTGCAATAAGGCTTTCCACATAAGGCTACTTTTACTATAAGGTTACTTGGACAGAATTCCTGAACGTAACAAAAATGGTCACTAAAATCCACGATATTCTGAACTAAAGTGAGAGGTGTTGGCTTTATTTGGGATGGCAGGGTGATTTGTTCATGTGTCAAAATTATACTAAATCCAAAATAAAAAACTAAAGCACAAAGAACAAAACATTTCTTATTATTTGTAAGCATGAAACCGAACAATCATGATTCAAGAGGTCCAATATATAAAGCACTATAGTGCAAAACAGACATATACACTTTACATATAGAATTCAAACAGAGCATGATCAGTAACACGTAGATTACAATTTTAAAAAATAATCCGTATTATGCAAACTTTATAGAAGCAGAGCTTTACTTTCAAGTTAGAAAAGGCCTTATGGCTTCTTTGGGGATTTCCAGGCGATGGCTTTCTAAAATGAAGGATAACACAAATCCAAGTCACAGGCCATTTGGTGCATTAACGAGTATGCCATCAATTCTGGGCCTCAGGACCAAAGAATGATTGATACTACAAAACACAGACAGAAAGAAAAGAAAGAGAGATTTCTGCTCTAACCCAGACTTTGAGAGTCTATGTATTTTTAATTACTGATATAATGCTATCCAGTAAAAGAAAAAATGGATTACCAATCACAGTCACATTCAGAATGTTTTACTTAAGATGGAAACAGTCCCACAATGTCCCAAACACAGATAAACTAATAAATAGAGAACTAATGGTAAGGGAGATCTGTTTAAAAAAAAAAAAAAAGGTTGGACAGTACTCATGTCCTCTACCAAACTCTCAGTAACATTACGAGAAAAAAATTCTAATTATTTTTGCACAATAATGCAATCAAGCACAATAGAAAAAATGTTGTTTTAGGGCAGGTTTGGCAGGAGTTGCTTATTAAGCTTCCAAATTAGATCAAACTAAAAGAAAAAGAAAACAAGATTAAAAAAATTAGACGACATAACTGGACATAGAAAGGTGATGACGGTGGTGATGGTGGCGATGATGACGGTGATAATGATAGTGATGGTGGTGATGACGGTGAGTGATGGTGGTGCTGGTTGTGGTGATGATAAACACTACAAGAGCTGCACACTGAGAAACTGTAAAATTCACAACCCAAATTCCCCTTGCCCAGTCATCTGGTTCTAAGGTTGATGCTGATTCTGGTGCAGGCAGATATAAAATCATCCTTGGTCATCACTGGTACCAATTCCACAGAGCTTTTTCCCAGGCTGAGATGCGCTAACTAACAGTTGGGGGGAAGGTGGGTGAGGGCAACTGAAGTGTATGTTGATTTAGCTGGAGAGATCTGAAGTCTGCTAATTTCATCATCAACTATACAGGCCCCCAACTTCAATTCAAGCACACTCGCACTTCTAGGCACAGACACCAACCAGCCACACCTTCTGCCCACAGAATGATTCATTCCTCTCGTAACCGTATAAGGAGAGCAATTAAGACATTTGAATAAAACAAAACCCACTTTCTACTCTTGAGGATGGCAGGCAGGTCAACTGTTATGACATCTAAGTGACTTGTTACTTCCTGCTCATCATGTCCTGTGTTCACATGTCACCGGTTTGGTGGCCAGGGAACAGTCCTGCTCAGTGTCTCCGGGAACCATATTATAGTGCTCCCAACACATCCTTGTAAGACTTTCTCACCCCTACCTCCCCTAACCAGGGGCAGGGCTGTGGAAAACCCCTTCCCTAACCTAGATAATGGTAAGGCCAAGCCGATGCCAGTACAGACTTTGAACAGGAAATGTGGAAAGAGAATCAACCAGTAGAGATGCTAGAAGAGAAGCATCTAGACCCTGAGGAACAGAAGGCAGCTGTTCTAAGTTCTTATGGCAGTATCTATAAACTTACAGTAATATCTATGACCTTGGGTAACCTCTGTGCTTCCCTGAACAAGTGAGTTTATAAATATAGGGACACAGATATTGTCATTACACACACACACACACACACAACACAACACACACACACACACACACACACACACACACACACACCCTGTAAGGAGCACTTGCTTGAAACCTCAGCATTTGGGAGGATGAAGAAAGAGGATTTCAAGTGTGAGGATAGATTTGAGACCCTGTCTCCACAATGAAACCAGTTAGACGGAGACCTAACCAAGGAGATTGTGCATACTCAGCAGGCACTCGGCTGTACTCTACCACAGAGCTAAATCGCAACCCAAAAGATACATTTCTAGTATTTATTTAATTTTCTTTCTTATGTGTATGGGTGTTTCACCTGCGTGTGTGTCCATGTACTATGTGCGTGCAGTCCACAGAAGAGGGTGTTGGATCCCCTGGAGTTACAGAGAGCTGTGAGCAGCCATGTGGATGCTGAGTATCAACCTGGGTCCTCTGGAAGAGCAACCAGTGCTCTTAACTGCAGCCACCTCTCCAGCCCCCAAAAGACATATTCCTAAGGATCTCGGCTAGGACCTTTTCTCTAAACAAATTTTATTAGAATAATAACTAGGGTCAGAGATTTGTTTTCAGAATACTTAAAATATTAAACAAAAATAATAAAACATCAGTACATTGGTTTTTTATTTTAAAAAGTTGCTATAATTTTCATTACTTTGTAAATGCTAGGAATTGTAGCCATTATTCACGCATTTGATAACTAAGAATTGGAGGTCCTACTAGTTTCATAACAATTGTTATGCATTGTATTGAATAAAGTTATCCTACAGTTATGGCAAAGTCTCTTTTTGAGAGCTTGTTCCACAAAACTTTTTTTTTTGTAAATATATTTCATGTCAGTGTGACCCAAATCTAGGTTCCAGGTTCCATTAGGTCTACTATCCTGCACTGAAGGGTGCTAACATTTGTTCAGCCCATTCACAAGATGTACTAAGCCTGGCCTACATATCGAGTTCCAGGATAGTCAGGGCAACACAGAGAAACCCTGTCTCAGAAAAAAAAAAAAAAAAAAAAAAAAAGATTATTAAAAATATAGCCATCAGCCAAAGGCCTTCAGGGCATTTGTATAAAATTAGAGAAATGTTAAATGTTCAAATGCCAGATTAGCTGTATTACTCATGAAAAGTGCCTGTGGAGTCTACTCATTAGAAGTCTGTCACACTGGAACACCTACAGGCGGTCTCCCAACATTTGAATGTGTTATTGGCAGATCATAGCAAACTTTTTCGTCACTTCCTTCCTAAAGGGATTTCAGGACGACCACATTCACGATGATAAATCACATTTATCACCAGCACTTGTGAAAAAAAAAGCCTCAAGCCAACAAACAGATCTTTATCTATTTTTAAAGTAAATAATAATAATAATAACAATTACGGGGGTGAGATGGAGTACGTGAGTGAGGGTGCCCGCAAGCCGGAAGAGGGCGTCACATCCCCTGGGGCTGCAGTTACAGGTGGTTGTGAGCCACCTGACATGGGTGCTGGGAACCCAACTTGGGTCCTCTGTAAGAGAAGAGCACACTCAACCACTGAGCCTTCTCTCCAGTTCCCCCTCCCCAAAGATCTTTAGACTCAAACAGATAGAGAGCTGTTTGGACAGTATCTGCTAGGCAAAGACATCTCCCCCACCCCCATAGTCATCTTTGTGTGTATCCCACAGGCGAAACAGTGGCTACACTTTTCATGGCTTGAGACAAAGCTGACTGTGTAGACCGGATTGTTCTCAAGTTTGAAACTCTCTTGCCTTGGTCTTTTGAGTGTTGGGAGGATAACAGATAAACGATTGCAGATGGAGGCAACACCCATGGAACAAAAGTTTCTACTCGGAGCACACAGTTAAAAGAACTATAGAAAAATTACCCAGGTAACTGTACCCACCTTAAACCTAATTGTTTTCTAATGCAAACACCCCCCCCCCAGGCAGGTTAACTATTAAGTCTTATTTTTGAGATCTTCCCCACCACCACCACTTAGAACTCGGCAACATGTTTCCTTTGTAAAAATATACAGAGAATAGACTTCGGTTCTACTAGGAAGCTCAATTTTCAGGGTTTCCTCTGGAAGCATTCCTAAAATATTCAGAAAGGAGGGAGAGAGGCAGGCAGGCAGGAGGGGAGGGAGGAAAGAAGGGAAGAAGGGAAGGAGGGAAGGAGGGAAGGAGGGAGAGGGAAGGAGGAAGAGAAAGGAGAATGGGAGGGAAAGAGAGACACGAGAGACAGAGGAGAGAAAAGAGAGACAGACAGACACGTTGGGGAATTAGTTCTTTCTCACTACCACTGACCTTTCAGGGTGACAGAGGTACCCAACTTGTCTGAATCTGAAAAGCAAAGGTTAGCTAATTAAAAAAAAAAAAAAAAGCATCCAAAGGAACCAACCGGTAAGAACAAATCATCTTGTATCTTCTAAGTTACCTCTGTGTCTTTAAGCAAGTGAACACAAACTCAAATTAACTTGGGTTAATGAAAAGTCAGTTGAAAAGACTCAGGAACCACGCAATGTACATCTATTGAGGAGCTGTTTAAAAGCCATTAGCAAGCATTTCTGTGCTTCTGATTTGATTAGTACCTTGTAAAGTACTTGGAGACCAGCGTCAGCAAAATAGGTTTCCCTACACAGGCAGTACAACTGGACTCACCGTAAAGCCTTCCCATCTGTTCATGAAAATACACCGTAAGGAAACTAATACCTCATCGTGATAGAAACAGCATGCATTGAGGAAGGCAAGGAAACCCCCCAGTCTGGAGAGAGCCGCTGCCAGCATTATACTAATGGGGAAAGAGAGGCAACTTCCCTTTGTGACCAGGAATATGAACAGGATGTTTGTTGCACTGGCCACTTACATTTGACATTGTACTGGAAGTCCCAACAGGGGCAATTAGGAAAGAGAAAGAATTAGGAAGTGTCTAGATTGAAAGCTGTAGATGTTGTGACAATAACAGAAAAACCCTGAGAACCCTTTCGAAGCTGTGTGAGCCGGTGAATTCAACAACACTAGAGAACAATCAAGATTAACACACAATATCGAGAATCACCCTTAAAACGAAATCAAGAGTGGGGTGTTGGTGGCACCCCCTTTAATGCCAGCACTGGGGAGGCAGAGGCAGGTGGATTTCTGTGAGTTTGAGGCCAGCCTGGTCTACAAAATGAGTTCCAGGACAGGCTCCAAAGCAATACAGAGAAACCCTGTGTCAAAAAAACCAAAAATAAATAGATAAATATTAAGAAAATAAAAATCAAGAGACCAATACCAGCTGGGCATGTTGGCACACACCTTTAAGCCCTGCACTTGAAAGATAGAGGCAGGTGGCAGGTACATCTCCAAGAGTTCTAGGCCAGCTTGGGTCAACACACCGAGTACCAGGCCACTCTCGGCCACACAGTGAGACCTTCTCTTAAAAAAAAAAAAAAGGAGGGGGTAGGGATTCCATTTACAATAGCATCAGCAGAGGCAGGCAGATCTTTGAGCTGGAGGCTAGCCCAGTCTACAGAGTGAGCGCCAGGACATCAGGGACACAAGGAGAAAACAAGAAAGAAAGAAAAGAGAGAGAGAGACATAGGAATAAATTAAACCAAAGTGCACATGGAAAGGTAGAACTCTTTGTCCTAAGAAGCAAATGGAAAGACAACCCTGTTCATGGATAGGAATGCTTACTACAGTTAAGACAGTAATATTATCTTAATTGATGTATAGATTTGATGAGATCCATACCATGCCAAAATATTAACTACCAGCAGCCGTGTGTAACAGTGCATGTGGTAATGAATTCCTGTAACCCCAACATGCCTGAGGCTGAGTCAAGATTGAGGACTGAGTTCAACACTAGCTTGGACGTTAGGTCCATCCTAGGCGAGTTAGACATTGTAAAAAAAAAAAAAAATAGCAAATACAAATTCCAGTTGTCTTTCATGAAGAGAAAATGATACGTTGGGCCAATGTGGCTGCTTCATGTGTAAAAGTGCTTGCCTTGAGGGCTTGACAACCTGAGTTCCACACCTCACAGTGGAAAGGGAACTGGTTCCCAAGGCTACCCCCTCACAGCATTAATACATTACATAAAAATAAATGACACAACTCTAAAGTTCATATAGAAATGCAAGAGACCAAGAACAGCCAAAAGACTTGAGAAGAAAGATTCACATTCCTGACTTCCTGACTTACTAAAAGCTGTCCCTCCTGTCCCATAAAATGCAGTATAAATGCAGATTATCACATTCCATTCCCTAAACTGGTCATTAAGCCCACAGGAAAGGACAAAAGCTAACATGCACTCCTGGGAAGTGTACTTCAGTGGTAGTGTGCATGACCAACACTCTTGAGGCCCCGGGTTCAACGCCCAGTAGGAGAAGAAACATTAAAGTGCTTCCTGGGAACGCCTGAGAGAACGGGGAGATCTAAAAGTGTACATGTAAGCTGTCACCTGGTGGCGCATCATCACCATACTCGCTATAACTCCACAAGTCTATGGCAGGTTCCACAGCATGCGGGGCAGTAAAGCATTCGTTTTCTTTCTGAACCGGAACTGTCCACTCCCACAACTGCAGATGGGCTCTAGGACGGCAGGAAGCAAACACCATATGAATGCTCCATACAAACAGTGTATGAAGCTTTCCCAGACCAACTGGAGCCGGTCCAGAGTTCTCCATCAGAGCTTCCTGTTCATCTGCGGCTGTCCTAAACAATGCAACAACGATAACCAACTGCCTGTGTGCACAGGTGTGCATGCTTGTGTACATGCACGCACGCACACATGCCACACACACACACACACACACACACACACACACAGGAGCTCTTCTAAAAGTCTACTGAAGGGCTGGGAGAGTGGCTTGGTTCTAAAAGTGTTTGCTGAACGTGTATAGCGCACAGATGCACATGCTTGTGTACACACACACACACACACACACACACACACACACACACACACACACGTTCTTCTAAAATTCTACTGAAGGGTTGGGAGAGTGGCTTGGTGCCAAGGGTGTTTGCTGAGTGTGTATAAGGTCAGTTTCCAGCACTGGGGTGGGAAAGGGATGATGTATCACGAGAAAGAAGAAAAACAAAGACAAAACATCCCTTCAACATGTGAGCTCCTTCTGGACATGGTGGTATATGCCTGTAATATAAGGTTTGGGAGGTAGACACCAGAGAGTCACTAGTTCAAGACAAGCCTTGGGGGTGGGAGGCAGAGACAGGAAGGTTTCTGTCTACACAGTGAGTTCTAGAATAGTCAGAGCTACATAATGAGACCTTGGGGGGGGGCGAGAGAAAGAGTAGTCTTAGATATTCAGAATCCTATTTCATAAAATCCAAACAAACAAAAATAAAATAAAAATCTGAATCCCCTAAGGCATTGCACAGTCCCAAAATTCTCCTTTCTGACATTTAAGGGTTCTAAAAACAATGATGTTTAGTTAGAACTAAAAGTGTGGAAGGAATCTCTAAAACATTAAAGAAAAAGCTATTTTAGTGTGTGTGTGTGTGTGTGTGTGTGTGTGTACCATACGTATGTGTGGATGGTGCTCTTGGAGTCTAGAAGAGGGCACTGGATCCCCTGGAACTAGTGTTAGGAAGGGTTGTAGGCCACCAAGTGAATGCTAGGGAACTGAACCCAGGTCATTGGTAGAGCAGCCAGTGCTCTTAACCACTGAGCCATCATCTCTCCAGCCCCTAAAGAAAATATTTTTAAAAGAAATCCTCCCTACATTTAACTTTGCAAAACATTAACAGCAAAACACCAAGTGGGGTGGGAAGGAAGGAATGGACAAAAGGATTAGCACTCTGGACCTCAGCTCTTGCTAGGAGTCTGTGTGGAATCCTTAGGGCAAGGTAGACCAGAAGGCCCCCAGCATCTGTTTAGTCCTAACTTCCTGAGAACCTGTAAATATTATTGCAAATCTGACTGGGTGGTTGGTCTGGTTTATTACACAAAGAACACACCTATGTCAGGCCAGAGAATACCCTGACTCTGTGTGCTAAGTGTGAAGCTGCAAAGCCTGGCAGAATAGGGACTAGGAGGTTTTCATTCTTTATTTTCATTTCTATTGAGAGAAAGAGAGAGAGAGAGAGAGAGAGAGAGAGAGAGAGAGAGAGAGAGAGAGAGAGAGAGAGAGAAGAAAAAACAAGCTTAATCTATAAAGTACCAAACCAACTAAGAAAATTCTCCTTAAGTCAACATTCAACTTCAGCCCACCTCCACTCTGCAAGATCACCAGAGATACAGGCAGGATGTGCACACAAAGACTTGAAAGGGCTGAGATGGCTCAGCTGATGAAGGTGATTGCTGCCAACCAAGCCAGCTGTACTGAGTTCAATCCTCTGAAACCACATAGTGGACACAGAACAGAACCTGTAAGTTCTCTGATTACATTCTCCCTTCCTCCTTCTCCCCCCACCCCCAACACTATACACACAGTAAAGTAAGTAAATTAACTTTTTTTTTTTTTTTTTTTTCAAGTCAGGGTTTCTGTGTAGCTTTGTAGATCAGGGTGGCCTTGAACTCACAGAGATCCACTTGCCTCTACCTTCCAAGTGCTGGAATTAAAGGTGTGTGCCACCACTGCCCAGCTAAATAAATGCACTTTAAAAAATATTACTTTGATATACTTAGTCACTATGAATAAGCAGATTTTAACATTTTTAAAATAAGAATTTACAAATGTGCAATCACATGTAACTACTAACCCCAAGAACAAATGGAAGTGTTTGAATAATTAACTCAACAGAGTAATAATAATTAAAACAAAACAAAACAAAAAAAGAGCTATGTGTGGTGGCATATGCCTTTAACCCAAACACTTAGTAGGTGTATCTCTGTGAGTTCAAGGCCAGCCTGGCCTACAGAGTGAGTTCCAAGACAGCCAGGGCTATATAGAGAAACCATGTCTCAAAAAAAAAAAAAAAAAAGAAAGAAAGAAAAACAACAAAAGAGAGAATTTATTGAGTTATATACTCACTTTTACACATACTACCTAATTTTGTTTTTCCAGTCCTCCCACCCCCCTTGTTTCAGGGAATACAAATTAAGTTACATGTAAGAGCAATTGATCACACATGCTCAAACACAGTGAACTCCCAATAAAGACCTGGGCATCATTCCCTCCTCAGTGTTCTAGTTGGAGATATCTGACTTCTTGGGGTGGCTGTGGGTCCTAGTGAAAGCATTTGTACCATAAAGGTCAAACCGTGAAGAACGCTAAAGTACATCTAAGAAGAAGATACCAGGTTAAAAATGATCTATTTATTTTTAAAATCTATGTGCATGTGTGTGTGTACCTGTGTGAGTGTATGTTTGTTACATGTGTGTAGAAGCTCATATAGACCAGAAGAGGGCGCCAGATCCCCTGGAACTAAATTTCAGACAATTCTGAGCCACCATATGGGTGCTAGCAAATAAACTTCAGTCTTCTGCAAGAGCAGTGAGCGCTCTTTAACACTGAACTGTATGTCCTAGGTTTGTTTTTGAAGCAGCTGGATGTTGTGGCATGCACCTAAAATTCTAGCACTTAGGAGGCAGAGGCGGGATTATCACAAGTTTGCAGTCAGTATGTACACAGCAATGGACCCTATCTCCACAAAAAGCAAGATAACAAATAAAATAAATAAATAAAGCAAAAATCAGTAATACCCAGAGAAAGCTGCAAGAAGATGCCTGTCCCTGACACGCTACTGCATCCTACAGTCTGACACACTACCACATCTTATAGTCTGGACAGAGCGACTCTGTTGTATTTGCTCATTTATGAATGAACCAGTTTATTATGTCTCATCTCCTTGTTTATAAACAGGTAGCCCGACTGCTGTTAGCAGCATCCAAGGCGCTTCCGATGAAAGCCAGCCCCCATGAAAAGTTGAGCCTCATCACTCGCTACCTGAAAGCAACTCAGAGCTCACGTGTGGATCCCCATGTGTGGCTAACCATGTGCACATGCAGGCATGTACGTCTCCTAATCTCTTCATATCAGTTTCTGCCACACATCAGCCTGTTTATAACTTGCACCTCGAGGACATCACAATGTGTGTGCGTGCCCGAGAGCGTCCCAGTTCATGATAGTACTGAGTCTCTTGAGAGGTAATACATATTCACATGAAGTATCCCAGAGCCAGTAAAATTAAAGGTTACCATCTTCTTACTAATAATATAGATGAGCTATCATCTGCATATGATTTGCATAAATCACAAAGCTTAAAAATAAATAAAACTACGCCATATGTTCAGCTAAAATGCAACAAAAATACATAAATAACAACCTAGTGCGTGACGTTAGCACACCGATGAAGCTAGTAGGAAAGAAACAGCGAGTTTTTTGTTGTTGTTGTTATTTGGGTTTTTTGCTTTTTTTTTTTTATGGCCAGTTTCACATGAATTCGGAAAAGGGAATTAGGGAAAAGGAAATGATTGAGCTGTTATTATTACCTGGTCATGGCAATGAGGAAAACGTGTGGCCTATGACAGCTGCTGTCAAACCTAGAGGTGTGTGCAGAATAAACTGCCTGGCCTGCTTACAGCAGACAAGGTTTTCAGCTCCACTGTCTCTTGCCTTGGTTTTTCTACCCATAATGGTGAAGGCTAGGACTCCTTTAGCGCACACTTCTGGCAATTCTTTCTTGGGAAAGTATATCTGGGCCTCAACCCATTTCCTTCACCCCCGATGATCACAGAACACAAACTAAATTATTGCCGAGTCAGCGACTCTGATTTTTGTGTGTGTTCACATGATTTATTACGATGTATCAAAAACTCCACAGTCTCATTCATAGTAGTGCGCAGCCTACCACTAGCAATCTAGATGGAGTAATGTGGTCTGTTAGCTGATACCCTTACAAGAACAGTGTCCATGGATCAGTGATTCACAGTGATGGGGAGGTCAGGACAAACAATCGTATCTGCACTGCTCACAGACACTGACCAAAGCAACATTTCTCCTTTCATGACAACATAGACACCACCCAAGTATGATGCTGTGCCAAAGGCTAAATAAGTACCTTTTCATGTTTTAAGCCCACAGTACTGAGCGTAAGTGGACAGCTGCACAGGGGAACTATGGGTTGTGACACTGAGAACATCAAACCATTTCTGTTATTTTTTTATATTGGAAATTCTTGGCTATCTGAATGCTGGATTCTAAGATCACCCAACAAAACGCTAAACACAAGCTCTCTCTGTTATCACATACTCTTTGGAAGTTATTTCAGGAAAGTGAGGAACCTAACTAGGAGGAGAAAACACACTTAAGGTAACACGAAATTGTTAAGATAAGGGAAGTGACAGGCACAAAAATTAAGCCAAGGACGGAGAAGTGTGCAAAGTTTTTTCAAATAATATTTTTGCTTGTCTCTAGCTCCACGATACAGTTTAAATTTGGGCCAACTTTTTAAAGTATTTGTTAAACAGTTCCCACATGTGACATATGTTTCCAGGATACTTCTGACATTGATATGAGAAATTATAAAACATTTAGAAATGAAAATGTTAGTCTCAAAAATAACACTGTTAAGTTCCAAGCTTCTTCTGAATTCGTTAAGACGGAAAAGCATTTGGAGAATGGTGTCTTTCTGCTTTAAAGTGTTCAAATAATGTGCTTAACAACATCCAACAACAACAGAACCGTAAGAGCCAAGGCAGAGCCAGACCAAACCAAGCAAGGTCCTAAAGTTTACTCTCGGTGTCACTGTTTTGTGTGTGTGGACCCCCATCTCTTTTACTCAGTGCATTGACTGCTTTATCCCTTCAACTGGAAAGAGTATCGTTCACCCCACCATCACGACGACAACGCCACTGCAGGGCTCACCCAGGGAGAAACACATGAATAAGAAGTCGTGTCAACTCTCAATCAAATGAAGTGTGAGCAAGGACTGATTTGCAACACATTAATTCAGAAACTCAGCCGAAAGGCTTCTACTATATCTAGCCGATCTAAACTTGAGCTCGTGATAACACTGTACAAAGCTATGGTAGATGAAAGTGATAGGCAATGCCAACAGAACAATCCCACTGACAACACAAACTCCTCCAAGAATTCTTCCAGGCACTGTGATAGGATACATATCTCCATAGCCAACTGTAGTCATGGAGATTATCACCCACCAGCAGGCAGCGGGGATGCTGGCGAAGTCCTTGTTGGATGTTTCCAGGTCCAACCCGTGCTCAAGAAGCTGAGAAAGTGCACTAAAGATCGCCATGGCAACACAGATGAAGACAAGTAACATAACCATCTCCCGGTAGCATCGCTTGAGAGTCAAACCCAGTGTCTGCAGACCAATGAAGTGCCGGGCCAGCTTAATCACCCAGAAGATCCTCATCATTCGGAGGACCCTCAAGGTGACTCCAGCCCTCTGCAGTTGAGAGTTCTCGCCTGTGAATACTGTCATTAGCACAGAGATGTAATAGGGTGTGATTGCCAGTAAGTCAATGATGTTCAGGGGTCTCTTGACAAACTCACACTTGTTTTTGGAGACGATAAACCTCACGATGCACTCTGCAGTGAACCAGCCTATGCAGATCGCTTCAATTATCCTGTCAAGAGAACAAAGAGAGAATTGATCACTTTATTTTTAAGCCTTTTAATAGCTCTCAGTTTCTTCACATAGCACTACACTGACATATTAATTCAGTCACTTTTCCAGAAAACATGAAGAACAGACAATGGTAACATCACCGGACCCACCAGGACGCAACATGACAGAGTAAATACTATGGTGATAACTGAGCTTCAAAAGGTTTTTATATGCTAGCCTACATATAAGGAGTAGGGTTTTGTTTTTTATCCATCATTAGCATTTGAAAAAGAGATATCACTCCAATTTGGTGGTATGACCTTAGCTTAAATTGATCTAACCAAGTGAGATTTCACATATTCTTTGAGGACAATGGTCCCCAAGTATGGTGGGACAGGAGGTATCTGTTCCTAGAAAGCAAAAAAAGAAAAAAAGAAAGGTCCTAAAATGTGACTCCGTGACTCTTTACTTGCCCCTCTCCTGTCCCCCTTCAACCAGTAAGCTTGTGTGGGAAGACACTGAGGCTGGGGGAGCTTTTAGGGATTTCATGAATGACTACTACAGGGAAATTCCTGGTCCACTTCTGATGGGAGATGTCATTTTGTAAATATGTTTCTCTTATTGGTTAATGAATAAAGCACTATTGGCCAATAGGAAAACAAGATAGGAGGGACAAAGAGACAAGGAGGATTCTGGGAGATGTAGTAGAAAGGGGTCACAATGTAGGACCAAGAGGAGTTAGAGGTCTGGATCCTTTCTCCGGTTAGATAAGACCATGTGGAAATACTTAAGATTGGTAGAAATGGGCTAATATTTAAGACAGAACTAGCCAATAAGAAATACTAGTAACAGGCTAACAGCTTTATATCTGATATAGCATCTCTGTGTGTTATTTGGGGCTGGCATGGCAGTGGGACCAGGTGGGTAGAAAAACTACTCATAACACACTTCCCTTAGTCTGGAAAACAGACTAAGGACTTCTGGGCTGGGCCAAAGAATTACTTAGATCTCCCCAAAGAACACAAATACTTGGGTTGTTACTTTCATAATTTTTTAATGCAGCATATGTTTCTTTAATATTTATTTATTTTTATTTTATGTGTATGGATGTTTGCCTGCATATATGTATGTGTACCACAGGTGTGCAGTATCCATACTGTCCAGAAGAGGGCATCAAATCCCATGGTACTGGACTTATATAGACACCTAGAGTTACAGCCACCATGTAGATGACAGGAATCCAACCAGAGTCCCCTCTGGAAGAGCAATAAATGCCAATGTTTCTCAGACTTCCTACCTCACTGCCCATGATGAACATAATATTTGCAGAGTACCTCAGAGCTAAGGGACAGGACTATTAGAAGAAGCTGCCTCTTGGAGACTCTGCCCAACGACCCCACTGCTCTAATCTGCACTCTAGGGCTGAGGAAATCCAATTTTAGCATACTGGCTAGAAAGATCTGACCTGGAAGAACAGCTAATCCAGAGGTAATTGTAAACTGACTTAAACATTTTAATTCCGAGCTAAAGTGACTGCTAGTGTTCCATCATTCATTTTTTCACACATAGCCAAGAAGGGGATGAGGAGACAGGAAAGATAGATGGGAAGTTCTATAGTGTATAAAACTAATTGGCCAGGAAAGGCAGGAAGATAGGCGGGGCTAGATGAGGACAGTGCGGCTAGAGACAGGCAAAGAGGAGATGCCATGTAGCCGAGGAAGGAGTAACAAGTCAAGACCCTTCTCTAGTAAAATAAGGCCACATGGATTTTAATACAAATTTAATTTAATTGATAAATTAATACAAATGGGTTAAAATTAAGAGAGAGCTAACCAGTAAGAAGCACTGGTCATTGACCAACAGTTATATAATTACCATGTCTCTGTATGTTTATTTGGGCCTGAAAGGTGATGGGACCTGGAAGGACAGAAACCTCCATCTTCAATTACTCTAAGTTCATACCACAGAACTAAAGATGTCCTGAATGGCACTTGAAAATAAGTAAATACAATTAACAAAGTTAATTTATTATGTGGCTTTGAGTGCCATGAAAATGAACTTTATTAATTTTTACCTATTTTTTAGTAAGTATTCATCTTTACATGGCTCAAAACTACAAAGCCGAACGAGGATCAGAAATTCATGACTAGCCTCTGCCACACAACAAGTTAGAGGCCATCCTAGGCTTCATAGAACCATACCACCCCTGTCCCAACACACACACACACACACACACACACACACACACAAGAATATAAAAAGGGAAATCTCAGCCAGGCCTGGTGATGTGTGCCTACAGTACACCCTGAAGCTTGGGTGCTGAGGAAGAATTACTATAGCTCATGAGTGAAGGACAAGCCACAGGGAGACTCTAGTCAGATGGTCTCACTATCATCCTATTTCCAAGTCACCCAGTTACCCTTCCCAGAGTAAGTTTCTTATAAATGCTTTCAGAGTTATTTTATCTATGATATAAACAAGTAACATTTGTAGCCTGTGTGTTCTCAGCATCTCTTGGGAATCATTTCTTTCAGGTCACTGGATCAAAAGTTTTCTCAATGGAGGGATGGGAAAAGTTTATTAGGTACAACTAGGTGGATGCATTCATGTGCCAATATATTACTCTCTACCTTATTCCCTTGAGACACTGTCTGCCGCTGAACCTAGAGCTAGGACAGAGGCCAGCAAGCCCCCTCACACCTCCTGTTTCTGCCCACCCCCAGCATTAGAATTACATGTGTGTGCACAGCTATGACCAGCTTTGTACACAGGTGTTGAGGATTTAAACTCAGGTCCCCATGCTTTCACAGCAAATGCTCTTTTTTTAACCCTCTAAATCACTGCTTCTCAACTTGTGAGTAGTGACCCCATAGGAGTCATATATAAGATATTCTACAAATCAGATACTTACACCATGATTCGTAACAGTAGCCCAATTACAGCTATGAAGCAACAATGAAATAATTTTACAGCTGGGAGGTCACCACAACATGAGGAACTGTATTTAGGAAGGTTGCAGCATTAGGAAGGTTGAGGACCACTGTGCTAAATCATCTCCCCAGTGCATAAGCTTTCTCAGTTGTCAGGTATGATAGCATGTTGCAAAGTATTTGATTATATGGTGTAAGACATGTTACTGTAACTGGTTTAATGAAGAGCTAAATGGCCAATAGCTAGGCAGGAGGTATAGGCAGGACTTCCAGACAGAGTGTGCTCTGAAAAGAAAAGGGGGGTCTCCAGCTGGATATAGAGGGAACAGGGCGTGCAGGAGGAGAGGTAAAAGTCACAAGCCATGGGGTAGCATGTAGATCAATAGAAACAGGTTAATTTAAGTTATAAGAGCTAATGAGAAACAAGCCTAAGCTAAGGCAGGACTTTCATAATTACTAAGAAGCCTCCATGTCATTATTTGGGAGCTGGCTCGTGGGACAGAGAAAGACATGCTGCAATGGCATATGCAGGAATGCAGGAAAGAGGGGCAGGAGGAGAATTATGAGTTCTGGGCAAGCATGGGCTACATGTTGAGACCTTGTGATGGGGGATGGCCTTCTGTATATATGTTTCTCTTATTGGTTGATGACTGAAACACTGTTTGGCCAGTAGAGGCAGGAAGATAGGCAGGACTAGGAGGCGAGGGAAATTCTGGGAAAGGTAGACAGAGAGGGACAGCAGGGAGATGCCATGCTGCAGAAGGAGTAACATGCCAGATTACAGGTAAGCCACAGCCTCATGGCAATACATAGAATAGAAATGGGTTAATAGTTAAGACAGAGCTAGCCAATAAGAAGCCCTAGTCAAAAGCCAACAGTTTAATTATTAATACAGCATGGAGTGTTTATTTGGGGCTTAAGAAGGATGGTGGGACCAGGTGGGACAAGAAAACTCCAGTAACAACAGTGCCTCCAAAACAAAGGAAGAGAGAAGGTGAGGGTAGAGGAGTGGGAGGGAGGACTCACACACTTGGGGATGAGCAAGCTGCAAGATCAGGTAATATCAGCAATTGGGGTGGGGGGGGAGAAGCAGAAGAATCAGGAAGGGGTTCAAGATCTTACAGGCAACACATTTTTAAAGGTTCCTTACTTCTTAAAAAAAAATTATCACGTATACAGTGTTCGGCCTGCATGTGTGCCTGCCAACCAGAAGGGCACCAGGTCATTATAACAGATGGTTGTGAGCCACCATGTGGTTGCTGGGAATCAAACTCAGGACCTCTGGAAGAGGAGCCCGTGCTCTTAACCACTGAGCCACCTATCCAGCCAGGTTCCTTACTTCCTAAACATGGTTGCACAGGATTCCGTCCAGAACGTTTGTATATGGCTGGCTCAAACAGCTCACTTGGACATGAGGCAGCTTCTAATCTCTGGCTAATCTCTGTGAGGGCACAACAAATATTGTACGTGTGTCATGTGTTTCATTTGTAACTTTTTAAAGACTTATTTTCTGATTATGACTGCTCTGTCTGCGTGTGTGCCTTTGTACCAAAAGAGGGCTGTGAGCCACCATGTGGTTGCTGGGGATAGATCTCAGGACCTCTGGAAGAGCAGACAGTGCTCTTAACCACTGAGCCATCTCTCCTGTCTCATGTGTTTTATTTTTTGAGACAGACTTTCACACTATAGCCCAGGCTGGTCTAGAACTCACTGGATAGCTCAGGCTGCCTTCAAACTCACAGCAATCTTCCTGTCTCAGCCTCCTTAGTGCTGGCATTACAGGTGAATCTCCATGCCTCTAAATCAGTTCACACTGGGAGAATTGCTTGCTAGGTCTTGCCCCAGTGTTCCCACACAATTATACTAACCCCCCCCAGCCATGCAGGCAGTACCCACAGCACCCCAAAGTGAGGCAACACGCAACTCAGAGATCTCGGCGACTCTGACAGATGGAAGCCACAGGCTTGTTTGAAAGGATGCTGGGAATATTTTCACATGCTACTTTATGTTCCATGACATATGCCGCTTGCCCCAGGCCTTTAATCTACTGGCATATGTGACGGAGATACCATGGGGCATGCAAAGTGTCAGATCAAGTCTGTTTAGTTCTCAGTCTTGGAAAGCTGTCCGCAGGCTTTGCCTATGAATGTAAGCGACAAGCTATAGCCTGGGGTCTGAATCCATCACGCAGTCTTTTTTTTTTTTTTTTTTTTGTATGATACTTTTTAATGGTTGAAGGGGGGGGGAATGAAAGAAAAAGAATTAGATTCCATGACATGTAGTAACTGTATGAAACTGGAATTCCTGTGGCTATAATCTTACTGGAACGCCACCAAATGAGTTTACATCTGCTTGTGGTTGTTTTCATGCTACAGTGGCCAAGCTGAGTGAGTGGCAATGACGGAACTAAGATGGCTCTGCAAGGACCCATCAGGGCATTAGGACCCTGCCTGCCTGTCTCTTTTGGAGTGAATAACACCCACCACTCAGGCATCAGGAGAACAGCAGTAACCTAATGTCCTACTGAGGGAGATGAGCAGATAATGTCAGCTGGACCTGACACGTCTCTACTGTGGATATGAGGCTCTATGATTGACAGGAGCATTTCTGTTCTCACCAGACTATTGGAAGCTGTTGTCGTGGAGGCTTCAGCAAAACTGGGGGCTCAGAAAACTGGGCAGGTCATGGAAGAGTCTTGGAAGAGATGAAACATCTCAAGGTAGAGTTTTCAAAGGTACTGTTTGAACAAGTGTAACGTAACAGTCCTTTCTACCTGGTTCTGATCATTAAATATTCCATGCGTTCCCCGTTTTTCTAGACTCCTTGAGGCTGGGCAGGGTTGTGTGACCTGCTCTAACCAATGGGCGATGATAACAGGAGTAGAGAGGAGAGGGTGTGCATTCATGCCCAGCTGTGGTAGCATGGAAGCCATGAGCTCTGAATGGTCTGTCCCAGGATGGCAGAACCTCTACCTGCTCTAGTCTCTAACTCACTGCAAAGAGCACAGGCCCACTGAGCCAGACTGGATACAGTACACAATCAACAGCTAAGTCTTGTTGTGTTGAGCCTCCAAGACCTCTACCTCGCTTGCTATCCTAGTCGGTAATAAACCAGTGAATCCGGCAAGCCTTAAACTGGGCACTCAGAAGGGACACCAGGAAGACACTGTAGTACCAGATGACCATCTAAATCTGAAGACAAGAAACGAGAAATAAACAAGAATCTGGTTTTTTTTTCTGAGCTTTGACATGATGCTCTACATGGAAAAATTCCACACCTGAACTCATGAAACAGGTCAGTTAAAACAAAAGAACATTGGAAGTGTCGTAAAAGATTGCCTCCAGGCCATGTGTGTAAGATATGCAGGAAACAGGTGAATTCTGGGTAACCCTCGGATAACCTATTACATCTATAGATACAGGGAGGAGACTCATAAAAACCGAGTCACTCCTCCAGCATTTTGGGAAAGGATCACAACCTGTACTGATTTCAATTCTTTTTCTTTCTTTCTTGATTTCTTTCTTTCTTTCAATTAGAAGCAATCTTATTTTACATATCAATTCCAATTCCCTCTCCTCACATCCTCCCCTGTCCCCCACCAATCCCCCATCCCACCCGTCTTCTGCTCCCCAGGGAGGGTGAGGCCTTCATCAAAGTCTGTCAAATCATTTGGGGCAGGGCCTAAGGCGCGCGCACACACACACACACACACACACACTTGTCTAGCCTGAGAGAGTATTCTTCTATGTGGAAAGGGCTCCCAAAGTCCATTTGTATACTAGGGAGAAATACTGATCCACTACCAGAGGCCCCATAGACTGCACAGGCCTCCTGACACCCAAGTTCAGGGGGTCTGGTTAGGTCCGACTTCAATTCTTACACGTGCTTTTGGGTAAAACGGGACCATGTGTCTTTTCCAGCCAGATATGAGCAGGACACCGTACTGGACAGCAAGAAGAAGCCCATGTTCTTCTCCTTTGATGGGTGAGCCCCATCCACCAAGTACCAGTGTATGTGTTCCTAGGGCCCCGTCAGTGCTGAAATCCCAAGATCCATCACTTTCAGAAGAGCAAAATTCTTAATTGTGCCCAAAATACCAGAACACTTTCTGACTAATTATTTCCACCAGCAGCCAAAGTTGCTCAGATTAAAAAGGAGGAAATTCAAATGATGTGGAATAATCTGTCAGTAAGGGAATTCAAAGAGGCAAGCTTGTCTGTAATGAGGTCCTGGGGGCTTCAATGCCCACCCCTTCCCTAGTCAGATGAATTCTCTCTAGAGTCACACTGAAGGGATGGATCAGCGAGGAACACTGGGTACTGGCTTTCACCTAGGACTACGCCAGGGCAACCTTCACCAACAAACACCTGAAGCCTGCCAAAACTCCCCGGCTTCCAAAGGCTTCCACCAAAGCACCAACAACTGCGGGGAAAGCCAGCACTGTTTGCCGAGCTCCGTGGCAAACGATGACAGGCTTCTGAAGACTATTTCCATCTAACACAAACAGCAGAGCTGAGATGACACCTGGGAAGGGCGTGCCACCTCGGAAGCCTATTATAACTGCACTGCTAGAAAACAGAAACAAAAACAAACAACAAACAAACAATGTTTCCAAGTTACTGAGGCCCTTCCGGTTGGTGCTGCAAAGCACTGTGCAGGCAACACCTTGAGCAGTCCTTCCAGAATTCTAGGGAGTGTGTGTTTCCCCTGATGTTGCTGTTAGAGATGACAAACCTGAGACTGGCTGGCTAGCATTTTTTTCAGGTCTCACTAACAGGGACTGCAAGGCACAGACAACGAAGCCCAGACCTACAGACCTTTAGAAGTGTCTGAACACAGCACGGATGGCTTTTATTAGTGTCCACTGTTAATATTAAATGGTTTGTCTCTGTATCTTCATTCCCACAGCTTCTAAACTCGTTAGGAGTTTATCGTTTCGGAACAGGCCCTGACAAAAGGATAAGAATGGCCCTTGGCCTCCACCATGCTGTGAGGAAGCATGAAGGCCTTTGATATAACTGGTGCTATGCTTTGGGGCTTCCCTGCTGGAAAACCATGAGCCAAGTGAAGCTCTGCTTGATAATCTGAAACGGTAGAAGAGAATGGATTAAGACAGTTACAACATAAAGTCTGCCTTTCTCTAGTCCTGCAAGGCCTTAACCACTGCCTGAAAATACCAGCCATTACTAGCTGCTTGCTGATGCTTCATGACAGAAAGCACTTTCAGGGATGACTCTGAGGGTTTCTCTCTCTCTCTCCTCTCTCTTTCACCACTCTCTCATTTTCTTAGACACCATGGAGTCTAAGAGGCTCTCTCTTTTAAGGGAAGAAAATGCCTCCTAGCATATCCCTTCGGATGGGACACAGAGATAGACCATTGACTATGTCAGTGAGGTGAAAGGTCAAGGCCTATGGGTGGGTCTCTCTGTCTGTTCCCCATGACATTTTACTGCCCAACCTTTTAAACATACAGAATTCAAGCAGATTCACCAATGTTTTACTTATATATTTGTGCATTTATTTTGTCAGTGTTGGACAAGCATTCTAAGGACAAAGCCCAAGGTTCAGCCACTGTCTTAAATATGTTGCAATTGCTTATCACCAATTCCTCTCTTTAACTATCCATTAGTCTCATTTTTAATGCAGCTCAATTGCAAACATCAGCTCACATCCCCCTAAAAAACTCAGGATGTACTGAAGTTAGCATTTGTTTAATCTTTTTTTTCTTTTGATATAAACTTTACATGGTGAAATGCCCAAATCTTAAGCTACATTCACTGAGTATTTTTTTTTCCTTTCCTTTCTTTTCTTCCTTTCTTTTTTCTTTCTTTCTTTTTCTTTTCTTTTTTTTTTTTTTGTTTGTTTTTTGTTTTTCGAGACAGGGCTTTGGAACCTGTCCTGGAACTCACTCTGTAGACCAGGCTGGCCTCAAACTCACAGAGATCCACCTGCTTCTGCCTCCCGAGTGCTGGGACTAAAAGCGTGCGCCACCACCAGGCTGAGTATGTTTTTAATACTTCATTTTTATGTGCATTGGAGTTTTGAGTGCATTCATGTCTGTGTGAGGGTGTCGGATCCCCTGGAACTGGAGTTTACAGACAGTTATGAGCAGCCAGTGCTCTTAACCACTGAGCCATCTCGGCAGCCCCATTCACTGAGTTCTGACAACACATTTAACCTAAACCACTATTGAGTCAAAGTTTTCACGTTGCCCAGAGCTCTCTGTTTGACTCCTCCTTCTGTCTCCTGCCCTCATTTCCCAGATCCTTCAGACACAACAGGGGCTCACCCAGCATAACGTAAGTGACTTTGATGGACGTGAAGGCCTGGTGTGGCTACTCCACAGCAGTTGGTGGGATTGTTAAATGGGGCATCTACTAGGCGAGACAGTGCTTCCTCCTGGGAAATTAAAAGACGGATCATCGGCTTCACTTCTTTGAAGGGATAAAGAAAAGGACACACTGGAATATAGTGTTCAGCTTCGTGTGTTCAGGTGTGGTGGTGTTTCGTTTGTGCCAAATAAAGCCTGCCTAGAGATCAAAGAGTAGAGCTAGCTACTAGTTAACCATAGTGGTCTGGGGGTCTGTACAGACAGACAGGAAATGATAAGGCAGGGTGGAGACAGGAGCTCGGCCATTCTCGGCTGAGAGGCTGGTGAGGTAAGAGGTGACTGTGGCTGCTCCTTTGTCTCTCTGATCTGTCAGCATTTACCCTGATATCTGGCTCTGAGATTTTATTATTAAGACCAATTTAGAATACATGCAACACGCAGGTGTACTCATCCCTATGCACATACATGTGGAAGCCAGAGATCAATATCACATGCTCCTATGCCACTCTCCACCTTATTTTTATGAGGCAGGGTCTCTCACTGGTCCTGGAGCTTGCCACTGACTGGCCAGAAACCCCAGGATCTGCTGTCACAACCTCTGCTGTCACAACCAACAAGTGCTGGAGCTATAGATGTATACCACCATGCTCAGCTCTCACATAGGTACTGGGGAACTGAATTCAAATTCTCAAGCTTGCATGGCAGGCACTTTACCCTAGTTATCTCTCCTGCCTTCTCTAACTTTGAAAGGGAAAGAAAGTCCTATTACATCCTAGCTACATCGTGCACAAACCTCTGGCACTTTAAGCTAAGTGGAAAAATAAGCCGACCCCCACCCCACCCCCAATGTTAAATGCTATGTGACTTTGTTGGTATGAAGAAACTCAATAGTTCTCTAAACCAGTAAGTGGAATTGTGGGTAGCAGGGACTGGGAATTGTTTGATAGGTATATAGTTTCAGATTTACAGGTTGATAAAGATCTGCAGTCTATTTTATAACAACGAGACTACTTAGCACCAATGAACTGTACACTTAAAATGTCTTTTAAAAAAGTAAAATTTGATATGTGGGCTTTTTAAAACCACAATGAAAAAAAATATATGGGCAGTGATGGCATTCAAATCCACACCCTCAACACTTAACCTGGATCCAGCCTTAACCTGGCACGTCTTACTGCAGAGCCACAGCACCCTCCAGATTAATGAAAAAAAAAAGTGATTATTTCTGTGAACAACAAACAGAACCCGAATAAAACTCAGTACGACAAGGACTCCTAGAACAAAATGAACAACTAGGTGGAGACATGACTCAGGAGTATTTCCTAAAACACACATGACAACATGCCTGCAAAATAAAGTAAGAGCCTCGAGCATGCTTTGGTACATAATAAGTGCTCAGTAAATGGTGACAACCACCAACTTACTATTACGACTCCCACTGTTACTGTCCCCTGGCCACACAGTCTTCTTTTCACACACAAAAGATCATTTCATGTTTTACTGAGTGGAAAGAAAGGAAGTCATGGGTACATTGCCTGCAACTCATCTGAAATTCAATTGCCACTACAATAGTCTCAGGAGATGGGTCCTTAGGTGGGATTTATGTCATTAGGGTTCTACCTTCATAAAGGGATTAATGCCGATTGTGGTAGGGGAAGGTGGAGAATGATAGAGAAAAAAAATCTTATGCTAGCGTCTGGTCTCTGCATGCAGAGGGGCACGCGCGCACGCGCACAACACACACACACACACACACACACACACACACACACACACACACACACAAAACCAAAGCTGGACAGCATCCATCACAGGAGTGTGTCCAGCTCTTTGCAAGCACACCCTCTCCTCCTCTTTGCTCTTCAGCCTTGCAATGTCCAGTGGGGAGGATGCAGTTCTGACCACATGTGGCCGCCTTGGTCTCAACTTCCCTGACTCCAGAGTTGAAAGCTGATGCATTTTTGCTCGTTATTAACTACCTAGTCCAGGGTCTCCTGCAACAGCAGCAGAAGGCAGACGACAAAGACAGAATTCTCTGAAGGCTTTTGCATATATTCTTACACACTGATAGCTGCAGCATAAACTGTTCAAATGAGTTACAGGAGCAAGAACTGGCAAGATCTATCAAGCTGAACAGTGCACAGGAGTATCAGCCACCCACTCGGGGATTTATCCTACACATGCACCCACACGCTTCCAAGAACATGTATGATGAAAACCGTTACAATACCCAGGGATAAAGAATATATATAAATGTCTACCCGAGGGAGATGGATTATGTAAGTACGCTTCTAAAAGTTATTATTGGTTCAAGCTGTGTGAAATTATCAAACACATATCCAGTTTTATATCATGCAGCCATAAGAAGGAGCCTTGCAGAAGATGTATCATTGCATGCTCATGTAAAATATTCCTCCAGACACAGTTATGTGAGATGCAGAAGGGCACAAATAACACAGTACAATTATGTGCGGATAGGGTGCATGTGTGTGCACCGGAAATATCCTCGGGGCTCAAGCCAGGAGTGGTGGCACATGCCTGCAATCCAGGAACTGTGGAAGGCTGAAGCAAGATGGCGGTGACTTTGAGACCAGCCTGACTATACAGTGAGGCCACCCAGCTTTAACAACAAAGAGGTGGGGGGAGGATGGGGGAAAGCAGACAGGGAGGCAGCAGCGTTTCCCCTGAAACCACCCCTCAAGCCCAATGCAGGGTGGAAATTCACTTTTCACTCTCTTCCCTTTGGACCACTAAATGCTTTACCAAGTGCACACATTATTTTTCCAATTTAAAAACACTTGTAAAAGTAAAAAGCATGGCCAAATAGAAAAGCAATCATCATGACCGTGTTGTGAATGGGTTGAATCAACTCAGACAACCCTAGCAAAAACCATGAAAGGAAGAATCGGCCCCACCCGCCCCACCCACCCTAAGCTTTCAGACTTGAATAATGTATACGGCATTTCCAATTTCCAACCACTTTTTAAATCTTTTTTATTTTATTTTATTTTTTTTTATTTTGGAGACATAGTTTCTCTGTGTAGCCCTGGATGTCCTAGAACTCAAGAGATTTTCCTGTCTCCACCTCTGGGTCCTGGGATTAAAAGTACATGCCTAACCCTAACCCTAACCCTAACCCTAACCCTAACCCTAACCCTAACCAATGACCAAAAGTGAGGGTGGGATGAAAACCTATTAACCTGGGTGTGGTTTCAACTCCACAAGACACATTAACTCTATCATTGTGCAGTAAGTTTAATGAGCATATACTGTGTGCCAAGTTCTACAAAGCAGCAAAGAGGAGGAGGGAACGCACTAGAGATAGAAATACAGTGATGCAAAACACTAACACAAGAGTGGGGAGGGTACACTAGAACTCTGCACAGTTTTTGCAACATCTTGTAAGTATAAAATTGCCTCCAAATAAAATAAGGTTCCATTTCTTTTCACTTTTGAAACAAGCTTGTTTTACATGTCAATCCCAGTTCCCTCTCCCTCCCCTGCACCCCCACCAACCCTCATCCCATCCCTTTTCTGCTCCCCAGGGAGGGTGAGGCCTTCCATGGGGGATCTTCAAAGTCTGTCATATCATCTGGAGCAGGGCCTAGGCCCTCTCCCATGTAGCTAGGCTGAGAAAGTATACCTCTATGTGGAACAGGCTCCCAAAGTCCATTCCTATACTAGGGATACATACTGATCCACTACCAGAGGCCCCATAGACTGCGCAGTCCTCCTAACTAACACCCACATTTAGGGAGTCTGGGACGGTCCTATGCTGATTTCCCAGCTATCAGACTGGGGTGCGTGAGCTCCCCCTTGTTCAGGTCAGCTGTTTCTGTGGGTTTCGTCAGTCTGGTCTTGGCCCCTTTGCTCATCACTCGTTCTGTCAGAGGACATCTTGCCGGAGTCAATTCTCTCCTTCCATCATGTAGGTACTGGGAATGAACTCAGGTCAGGCTTGGTAAGTGCCTCAACCTGTCTCACTTACTCAAAAGAAGAAGAGGGGCTGGAGAGATGGCTCGGTGGTTAAGAGCTCTGGCTGCTCTTGCAGAGAACCCAGGTTCGTTTCTGGTCTCACTTGGCAGTTCACAGTGTCAGGAAATCCAACATCCTATTGTGGCTTTGCCAGCACCAGGGACATGGTGGTGCATACAGATATGAGCAGACAAACATGTATGTCCATAAAATAAAAAACAAATACATCCTTTAAAATAAAGACAAAACTCAGCCTGAAAGAATTTGTGAAATAAACCGGGCGGTGGTGGCTCTCACAGATGGATCTCTGTGAGTTCCAGACCAGACTGGTCTACAAAGTGAGTTCTGGGACAGCCAAGGCTACACAACAAACCCTGTCTTAAAAAACAAAACGAAACTAAAGAGAATCTACAGAACAGTGAACAAGTCCAGGCACACTAATGACTGGATGTCCTTTTGTATATGTTTCTCTTATTGGATGATGAATAAGAACAGTGTTGGGCCAATGGCCAATGAGGCAGTAAGATAGGCAGGACTAGGAGAGACCTGGGAGAGGCACGCAAGAGAGCCTGCCAGAACAGTTGTGATGTAGCAGGCAAAGGAGTTGCAGGTTCGGCATTCTCCAGTAAGCCAAGACCACGTGGAAATACATAGATTAGTAGTTATAGGTTAATAATTAAGACAGAGCTAGCCAATAAGAAGCCCTAGTCATTGGCCAACAGTTTCATAATTAATACGGCGTCTGTGTGCTTTGAGTGGGGCTGAGAAGGGTGGCAGGACCAGCTGGCCAAGAATCTCATGTAACACATTAACTCAAGAAAAAAATAGACAGAAAGTTCTGCACTGAGCAACCCAGGCTCTCCCTGAAGCACATGTTAAAAGGGGTCAGGAATGTAAGTAGTTGGGTAGTTGGGTGGCTGGGGACTCTACTCAGTCTTGAACCCTCTACTCACTTCTAAGTACATGTATGTCTGAGGGAAGGTGTCCAGATCTCCTGGAACTGGAGTCACAGATAGTAGTGAGCTACCATGTGGGTGCTGGGAAAATGAACCCAGATCTCCTGGAAGAGCGGCCGGTGCTCTTAACCACTGAGCCACCTCTCTAGCCCCCTCTTAGAATTGTTTAACTATGTATCATGCTGAGAGATGAAGCATCGTATCAATAAAACACCAATGAAATAAAAAACATGGTGAGTAACAGCAATCATCACACTTAAGATTCAGAAGGAAAAGAAGTGAAGTCCTGTTCACTTGGGCCCTTCTTTGACAATGATGCGATTTAATTTGGCATGGAGGGACCAGCACAAGCGAAACTAGAAAAGAGCTGTAAGCAATAACACTTTCCAAGCAAGAAAATAAAATAACAGTAACAAAATCCCTTGGGGAGGTAACAAGTAATAAAGATGGAGAGGGAACAAAGAAGCTTACCCAGTGGTAATAATGGGGACCACTCTTTGAAACGGCAGCTGTTGTGGTGCGTGGGGAACATCATACCATATCTGGAGGTAAGTACCTAGCCAGACTATCAAGTTGCTAGCTAACAGGGTGTGGTGATTTGAATAAAAATGGTTACCATAGGCTCACCGAGTTTGAAGACTCCATCACCCAAAGTGGCACTACTTTAGGAGGTGTGACCTTTTTGAAGGAAGTGTGTCACTGGGGGTGGGCTTTGGGGTCTCAAAACCTCAAGCCAGCCCCGGTGTCTCTCTTCCTGCTGCCTGCAGATTGTGATGTAGAAATCTTGGCTCCTTCTCTAGCACCATGTCTGCCTGCATCCCACCATGATGACAATGGTCTAACCCTCTGAAGCTGAAAACAAGCCCCTATTAGATGCTTTCCTTTGTAAGACCTACCTTGGCCATGGTGTCTCTTCACAGAGACAGATCACTGATTAAGACTGTGGGTTACTATCGTACATGGGACTGGTATGTGGAGGATTATAAAGTAAACGTTAGCAATCTACCTTTTACTGTATTTGTGAATTTTCATAATTAAAATATATAGTATTGCTGCAATTTTAAAATTTATTGTGTGTGTGTGTGTGTGTGTGTGTGTGTGTGTGTGTGTGTGTGTATGCATGTGCGGACATAAAGGTTAGATGACAACTTTTGGGGTTCAAAATCAGGTCATCGGGATTGCATGACAAGTGTTTTTACCTACTGAGCCAGCCAGGCCTATCTCATTTTTAAAAATAATGTTTAGGGCTGGCAAGATGGCTCAGGAGGTAAAGGCACTTGCTTCTAAGCCTGACAACTGGAGTTTATTCCCTAGAACCACATCATGGAAGAAGAGAACCAACCAAAAACTGCTCTCTGACTTCTATATATATGCACCTGTGAGTATGTGTATGTATGCACGCATGGGTGCGGTGCGCGCACACACACACACATGCACACACACACACACACACACACACACACACCACTAAATTTTTAAAAAAGCAAACAAATCAAGCCTTTCTTTATACATTATTATCACCTTCCAGGGTTCATTAGTTTCTTGTTGCAACGGTATCATACTTATTTTCCAGATGAGGAAACAGCCTCCAGGCATGTCTGGGGTGCTGGGTCATGGACACTAAGGCTTGGGGAGAAGCTAGTTGGGGGCCAGCACAATATTACAAAACAAAACAAAACCAAAAAAAAAAAAAAACAAAAAACAAAAACTCCAGTCATGTGATGACTGTGGGAAAATGAAATGAGGGAGGGTGAGCCTAGGAAGAGAGGGACATACCTCAGGGCACTCCAGAGTCCTTGGTGGCCATGTCAGATGTGCAAAAGGAAGAAAGGGCACACTGATGGTTGACATGCCAAGAGATTTGAAGGTCAAATTGTAGTCTTAAAGGCACAGGTAATCCATGAAAGATTTGACAGTAGGTAGAGCCATTCATTCTTCATTCATTCATTCATTCACTCACGCACTCATTCACTCATTCATTCTTGTTACTTCAGTGGTTACTATGTGCTGGCTGATGGGAGATGTCCTTCTGTATATATGTTTCCCTTATTGGTTGATGAATAAAACACTGTTTGGCACGAAGATAGGCGGGACTAGGAGATGAGGACAATTCTGGGAAAGGTAGGCAGAGAGAGACCATGAAGTGACGCCATATAGTTGAGGAAAAATAACAGGTCCAGGCATTCTCCAGTAAGATAAGACCACATGGAAATACTTAGATTAACAGAAATGGATTAATGATTACAACAGAGCAAGCCAATAAAAAGCCCTAGCCTTTGGCCAACAGTTTAATAATTAATACAGTGTCTCTGTGTGTTCATTTGGGGCTGAGGGTGTTGGGGCTGAGTGTGGTGGGACCTGGCAGAACAAGAAAAAACACCAGCAACAGCAGGCTCAATGCCAGGCCTGTGAGGCTGTATTCAAGTGGGTGTGGGAATACTCCGGGCTAGAGATGTGGTCAGTCAGGAAGCTCCAATGCTCACCAGGGAAACACAAGGCCAAGCTGGCAGGTGCTACATACAAAATGAAGTAAAACAAGGAAGATACATCCAGGAGCCTCTGACAAGAAGACCCTCCACTGACTGGCCATGCACAGTATAGTCACGTCAGTGAGGATGTGGGCCAGCCAGTATCATGCACACTTGGGCACAGAGTGGACATGTATTTGCTGTCTCGAAGTGCCTGTGGAGTGGTGAGGGTGAAAAGTACCCAGGCAGAGCCCCGGAGGCTTTCTCTAAACAGAAAGGCAAATGAGGGAAACAAAAACCACTTAGATTCTTACTTCATGACGCGGCCACTTCCGATCACTCTCCAGACTTCAGAGTTGCTCCCTCCTTCCACCTTTATGTGCGTCCTGGGAATCAAACCCAGGCTATCTGGCTCAATGGCATACCCTTTTGCCTGTACGCCATCTTGCTGACCCTCCCTTGACTTTTTTAACAGCTGGAAGAACAGTGGTCATCTTTTAGGGGCAGAACTAACTAAGAATGTCATCAAACCCATCCTTTGGCTGGCTTGTTATTGTCTGGTAGAGAGCTTGAGAGCTTGGGTTGTTTTGTCCTTAGCTCTGAAGTGGCGCCCAAGAATCAGGAACACCGAGTCTTTCTGACTGGCCAAGAATCAGGGGGCGACCTTTCAAAGCCACAGTGTTACCAGTAGTCAAAACTTAGAGTTAAGTTAGTTAGGTTTTCAAGATGGATTTCAGATGGATAGGCATTTTTCAAACCTTTCAAAGACCTAAAAAATATGGCATTTAAAATGGTTTAGGGTTTTTCTTAACAGTGAGCACAACTGCTCCTGACTACACCACCTGCGTCAGAAAGGAAGATGGACCTTGAAGAAACACGTTATGGAGTTTGCTTCTAATATGGCAAGACTAGCCATTTGGACAAGATAATGCTCTTGTCTGAACTGTTTGACTTTATGCTGTATAAATTGGACATGTGAGACCCACAGAAAAATAACTACTAATACAAGATGGACATAGCTACAGGGTTTCTGCTTCAGGGAAGAGTTTGCCAGACAGTCTACAGGACACAGAAAAAAAGTGACTAACAAACTGCCAACACAGGAGGAAAAGTTTAAAGTTTCCTGCTTTGCTGAGGAGTCTGCCAGACACACTATGGCCTATGGGCTAAAAATGGAACATTACAAAAGAACTTCAGGTGACCGACCAGACAAGTTGTCTCTGTCATTTCTAGAGTTTATATATTATCCTTCTGTGGTCTTTGATGGAGTTAAAAACAGATAGTTATGGCTATAGTTTTCCTTAGGATTAAAGATAAGTTACATATAGTACTTTAGACTCACAAAGATAAGATAAATAATAAAACATTTTCTTTACATCTTGCTAAATGTTAATGGACTAAACATTGTTAACTATAGTTCTTATTTGCTAACTGTTTTGTTATATATTTTACTATATTAAAGTTAAAACCCTTCTTTTTATTTAGACAGAAAAAGAGGAGATGATGGGAGATGTCATTGTGTAAAATGTTTTTCTTATTAGTTAATGTTGGCCAATAGGAAAGCAAGATAGGCGGGATGAGGAGACAAGGAGGATTCTGGGAGATAGAGTAGGAGATTCAACATGCAAGACCAAAAGACAGGTCCAGATCCTCTCTCCGGTAAAATAAAACCACGTGAAAATACTTAGATTGATAGAAATGGGTTAATAATTATGACAGAGCTAGCCAATAAAAAAATGCTAGTAACAGGCCAACAGCTTTATATGTAATACAGCATCTCTGTGTGTTGTTTGGGGCTTGCGCGGCTATGGGAAAACTACTCGTAACACCACAGCTTGGGTTTCAGAAGACTATCATGTTCCAGGTAGGAGCTCACAGAGCACAATCTGAAATCTATGGTTCTAAAAGAACAGCTAGAGAGTCACAAAAGCCCTCCCAGACCTCATCCTCCATCCCACCTGTCTCCTCTCTCAGCTCCATATAGCAATGTCAAGGCTCCCTCCCACACTGCTCCATGTACAACCTTTAACCTAAAGGATGCTACAAGGAACCCCTTCAACACAAGCCTGCCCCTGGTCCCCTCCCTCAGCACTGAGACGTGTGGTCCTCTGTCCTTTGCATTCAAATGGCAATCCATTCCTAAAAGAATAACAAGAAAAGAAGGGCCATCAGCCCAGTCCCCACTTCAAAGATCTTATTATAAAAACTGACACCCATTTTTCTTTCTTAATATCACTTTAACATTTTGATTTCAACTATCGCTTATATCTAAGAAGCGACTGTGGAATATATATGTAGGCTTAAATACTGTACATATAAATGTAGAAAATGAACTCCGAAAGTGCATTTTTTTAAGATAATTTCTCAAAAGGTATTGCTTGATATTTTCTAACTACAGACTGAATTACTATAAATCTAGATTATTTTCATTTAATTTCCATATACTGGGTACTCATTGCAAACATTAAGACATCAATCATCAGGGGTGGGGGGAATACTTCTGCAAACACAGTTTCCAACATACATATAAAAACTGCGTTTCAATAGGGCATGGTAATTACAGATGGAGACCTATAATTACAAGGCTTTCTAGGTAAAGGAGAATAAGCTTCAGGCTAGGTTGGCCTATGTAGTGAATTCTGGTGTAGCCTGGGCTAGGAAGTGAGGCCAACCAAGCTCTGCACTGGTTGTTTTCCTCACTGAGATAAAACAGGACACAGAGACAGCTCAGGGGAGAGGAATTCACACTGGCTCAGGTTCACACACCGTGTGCAGGAGCTATGCAAACCTCCTGGCAGCAGGATCAGGGGGAGGCCAGCTCCTCAGGCATTTGGCTGACCAGGAATAGGAGCTCATCAGAGAAAAAGGAGAGGGGCTAACATGTCCCCAAGGGCCCACCCCCAGTGACACACCTCCTCCGGTGAGGCTCAATCTTCTAAAGGTTCTACAACCCCCATCCCACCACCATGCACATCATGACCAAGTGTTCAAGCTCATGAGCCTAAGAGGGGTCATTTTGGACAGGAACAGGAATGTGTTCCCTGCCAGAGTCTCTGCCCTGCCATGATCCCCGAGCAGTGGAACTAAAGCAAACGCAACCGAGGGTGGATCTTCTAAAACCACCAGACAAAACCACAGCTCCCAGGAGGAGCCAGACCTGCTTTGAGTACTGATGTCCAGTCGACACCCAACCATCACCAGGTAAAAGCTACCATGAGCATTATGTCATGAAAACAGCTGGGCTACTACTCTCTGCTTGCCCCAGCAAACAGGAAGCAGGGCAGTCTCTGTCACCTCAATGCTCCTTGGTATCTATCTGTCTTTCAGGTCTGGTCTTAAACATGACCAACGCCCACACCCACAAAGGAAAGCCTTACCATTGACTTCACAATGTGTCAAGGCGGTCTGCTGTTGTGTTATTTGTCCCCATTGTAGGCAGCTTCCTTTTTAAGTGTGCGTGTGTGTGTGTGTGTGGGGGGTGTCTGTCTATCTGTCTGTGGGTGTGTTTGTGAATGCAGGTACCTGAAGAGGCCAGAAAAGAGTTTCAGACCCCATGGAGGAGGGGTTTAAAGGTGTCTGGCAGTGATAATGATGATGTTCAATGGTGAAGATACTGGAAATCAAACTCAGGTTCTCGGCAAGAACAACAGGTGTCCTTAGCCACTAACAACCCAACTGCCTGTTTCTGAAAAGAACTCATTCCCTTTTTTTGTTTGTTTTTAAAGCAAGTTCTAAAACTTGCTCCACAGAGCATGCTTGCCTTGAACTCAGAGATGTGCCTTACTCTGTCTCCCAAGTGCTAGGATTAAAAATGTGTACCACCACCAAAAAGAAAAAACAAATGCTGGGCAGTGGTGGCACACTCTTTTAATCCCAGCACCCAGAAGGTAGCAGCAGGTAGACCTCTGTTACAGGCCAGCCTGGTCTACAGAGTGAGTTCCAGGACAGTCAGGGCCACACAGAGAAACCCTGTCTCAAAAACACAAAGTGTAGCACCACAGCCAGCACTACATTCTCTCATAATGGCATTAAGTGACATGTCTAATACATTAATGCGATCATAAATTGTATCACTTGTAAGTCCAGTTGTTTTATCAGACTATTGAAATACTCAGGACAAAATGAAATAGGTGTTCTGGTGTTAATCAAGAAGACAATTAGGGGGCCGGAGAGATGACTCCGCAGCTTAGAGCATAGACTGCTTTTGGAGAGGAGCCAGGCTCTATTCCCAGCACCCATATGGTGGCTCACAATGGTGGCTTATCCATAACTCCAGTCCCTGGGATCTGACACCAAGTCTAAACTCTATGAGCACCAGGCACACACACAGTGCACATCCATACACGCAGAGAAAACACTCTACATGTAAAGTAAGTAATCTTTAAAAAGAAAGAAAACAATTAGAAGCTAGGCATACCCGGGAGGCAGAAGTGTTCGGTTTGAAGCTCTAGCCTGAACTGCACAGCCATCCAGAGCTTCACAGCAAGACTCTCAAAATCAAAACCATTTTAGGAAATGAATAAACCATCGGGCTAGGAGATCCGTGAGGAAAGTACCTGCTGTACACACACAAGGACCCGAGTTTGATCCTCAGTTCTCACTACAACTGGGGGACCCAGAGGGTCCCAGGAGTTCAATGGTCAGCCATCCTAGCCTTGTCAGTGAGCCCATCCCACTGAGCCCATCCCAGTGATACTCTGCTGCCAAACAGGGCTTCAACTCTTCCCCCAAAACAAAGCAAGGTGGGCAGGTCCAGAACACACCCTAGGTTAGCCTTTTACCTCCACATGCTTGCACACTCACACACCTGCACTTGTGTAAATAGGCTCACACATATTTGTGTGTGCATGCACATGCATGAAAATGACCAGCTGTGACTCCAGCAGAGACTGGAGGAAAGAATTTACAACACATCTGACAAAGTATTAGTATCCAGAATGTATGAAACACTCCAAAGACTCAATAATAAATGCAAATATACCAGTTATAAAAACAGGTCACGGGCTGGGAAGACGGCTCTGTGGTTAAGGGCACTGGCTGATCTTCCTGAGGGCCTGGATTCAATTCCCAGCACCCACATGGCTGCTCACACCTGTCTCTAACTCTAGTTCCAGGAGAGCTGCTGCCCTCTTCTGGCCTCTGCAGGCACTGCACGTTAGTGTAGAGACATGTATGTAGCCACAATAACCATACACATAAAATAGAAATAAATAAAATTATTTGTGTTTTAAAGACACAGTTTCTGTGTGTAAAACAGCTCTGGCTGTCCTGGAAATTGCTCTGTAGACCAGTCTGGCCTTGAACTCACAGAGATCCACCTGCCTCTGCCTTCCAAATGCTGGAACTAAATGTGTGAGCAACCATGCCTGGCTAAATAAATACTTTTTAAAAGCAGAGTACTTATTTGGACTATAATCCACATAGTAAGGTATGTAAAATGCCAACATGCATATTAAAAATGATCAGGACTCTTACTGTCCAGAAAATTAAAATTACTTCAGTATGGTATGCACTGAAATGTCAGCACTCAGGAGGCTGAGGCAGGAGGATCTTCATCAACTTGAGGACAGCCTAGGTTACACCCTGTGTTCCAAACTATAGAGTAAAGATCCAGTCTGAATAGAGAGAGAGAGAGAGAGAGAGAGAGAGAGAGAGGAGAGAGAGAGAGAGAGAGAGGAAGGGAGGGGGACGAAGGGAGGAAGGGAAGGAGAGAGGGAGGGAGGGAGGGAGGGAGGAAGGGAGGGAGGGAGGGAGGGAGGGAGGAAGGGAAAAAGAAAGGATCAAGCCAGATGTGGTGGTGCACACCTTTAATCCCAGCACTCAGGAGAGAGGCAGTTAAGTTCAAGGTCAGCCTGGTCTTCAGAAGGAATGCTAGGACAACCAGGGCTGTGCAGAGAAACCCCACCTCAATAATAATAACAATAATAATTAAAAGAAAGACAACGGGAAAGAGACGTGAAAAGCACGGTGAGATGTTACCACCTATCCAACAGAATAATTAAAGCTGTCAAAGCCAGGACCGACAAAGGCGTGAAGCATCTGGAAAGCCCCCCACACTGCTCTGTGGTGCTCACCAGGTTCTCCCTCTGTCAGCAACGTATGGGCTGTGACCTCCACGCCAAGGATGGGATTGGTTTGTGCAAGGCCAAGGATCAAACTCACACTAGTGTTCTACCAACTGATGCCTCTGTACACTTCAGCTGTGCCAGAGAGCAGGCCATTACCAACACATTCAAAGTCTACGCCTCCGAAGTGCTTCTTTGGTCAAGGACACTGTGCACCACTTAGGAACCAAAAACACCGGCGGGAAGATGGGACAGAGAGAGAAAACTTGAGGAAGTAATAAAACAATAATTACATGGTACACAATCAACAACATATGAGGTGCCACTCTGATGCCGCCGCAGTCTGCCATCCCAGCACTTAGACGGGAGGCAGGCTCTGCACACCCTGTCGGAGGGGAGAGGAAGGAAGGTTTGTGCTGTCAGAGCTTGAAGCATTTACTGACAGGCACACATGGAGGGGAAAAGCGTCTCTTTTGGGTTTCTGAGACAGGATTTCACATACCCCAGGGTTGTAGACCCCACGTTGGGGGGGCCGTCATCTGTCGGGTCCAGCCGACTTGTCCTGTTGGTACCTGAGACGGGGAGTGTGGACTGAGAAAAGATGAGACAAGACAGAGTCCGGAGGGCACCCAAGGAATGCCAGTTCATTACTCAAAGTTCGTATATACCCCAGTCAGAAGGGGGGAAGGCAAAAGACGACCTTACCAAGAATCAAAGCATAATTACCGTCTCAATACGCAATACATCAAGTAACCACACCCTAAACCAAATGCCCAGTTGTCAAGGTAAGACAGCCATTAGTTACTCCTTGAGCCAAACAATATCCTGTTGTCACGTCAAGACGCACAGCAGCCACACGTTAGGCCAAACATTTTGTTGTTTAACCTTGAAAGAGCTTTAGCGGTTTAAACTCTCTGACCTTAAGTCAAGATTCCTGAGCCTTTCCTACGGGCCCGGACATAGGCTGGAGTTCAACTCACTAAAGAGTGGATAATCTTAAACCACTGATTCTCCTGCCTTCAGCTCAGTGCTGGGATTGCTGGTGTGAAGGTGGGAGACACACCCTCAGATGGCAGAGGCATCTGCATGAGCCTTGAGGCCCATCTGGGTTCTCCCAGTATCGCTTCTCTGCCTGGGGTGGGGGGGGATCGCCAAGCAGATACACAAATGTGTCTGATGTCAACAAACTGAATACTTGAAAATAATGTACATTACATGAATTATATATCTCAGGAAACTTGACTTTAAAAGCTATTTCATGTGTACCAAATCAACAATGTGAATCTAATAACGGAAGCTGAGCACCAGGACTATTAGTCCCTGATGATAAACCCATAAATCCACACCCTAACTCCAGCAGCTGCTAGGAGCAATGTGCATCCCTTCCCATCTACATACCAGTCCTAGGTAGATAAATTAAAGACATTTTCCTATCTGCGCACTGAGACATGAACAAAGCTATTCACTGCATTGTTGCAGTAATGGAAGCTTTCTACAGACTCAGGTACAGACGTATCCCTGCCTTCTACAGTTAAAGCGAAAGGACCATGGCTTGTGGAAATAAACATCACAACAGAAAGGGCAAGAGGCAGGCTGGGCTGTGATGCTTTCTCTAACAGCTGTAGAAACGCCACTATAGTCTGAGTGCAGGATGTCCCCCGAACATTAAAGGCATGGCTTGCCACTAGATACTGTTAATGGGAGATGGTGCAAATTTTACAAGGTGGAGCCTAGTGGGAGGTTTTTAGTTCATTGAGGGCATGACCTGGAAGTCTCTTCCTCTTCCTTTGTGTTTCCTAGTTTTGAAGTGAGCAATTTGGCTCCATCACAAGCTTCTACTCATCAAAGACATAGAAGGAATGACATAGCTAACAAGGCATGGCCCCCAAACCTCCCAAACTGTGAGTCTTCTCTCCCTGTAAGTTGATTGTTGCAGATATTTATAATAGTAATATAAACACGAACATATATGTGTGTGCAGACATACAAATATACTTGCCTTACTATGTAGCTCAGGGTAGCCTTAGTGATGCTGTGTAACCCAGTCTACACCTGAATTTATGGCAATGTTCCTGCCTCAGCCTACCAAGTGCTAGAATCACAGGCATGCACCATCACACTGGGTTTATAAGCACATATACACATAACTTACTTGTCTCCATGAAGGGACATGTACATGCCCTGAAACCTGTGAGGAGGTCAGAAGCCCACTTGTGGGAGTCTCTCTTTCCACTGTGTGGGTCCCAGGGATAGAACTTAGCACAAGTACCGTTGCCCACTGAGATACCAGCCCTTACTGGATTTCTAAAGCATAGAGAAGTAATAAGGCAGCCATTGTTTCGGGATATTTGTTTACACTGTGTGAAGATGTGTCACTGTGATTGGTTTAAATAAGAGCTGAATGGCAAATAGCTAGGCAGGAGAGGATAAGCAGGACATCCGGGGAGAGAGAGGAAGAGGAGACCACCAGCAAGACACAGGAAGTCGGATATACAGTACGAGAGGCAAAAAGCCACGAGGTAAAACAGATTAACAGAAGCATATTAATTTAAATTGTAAGAACTAGTGAGGAACAAGCCTAAGCTAAAGGCCAAGCTTTCATAACTAATAATAAGTCTCAATATCATTATTTGACGGCTGGCATCCACAAACAAGTTCAACCCCACATTGTTGTGGATTTCAGTAGGAAAGAGGCACCTGGTATATTTAAAGGGTGTACAGGTATTCACTATTCTATTATCTATACTTTTGTTTAAACCAGGGAATCTTTCTATGCACTCCATATGTAGATCAGGCTAGCTTTGAGCTTGAAGAAATTCTCCTGCCTCAGCCTCTAATGTGCTAGGACAACATGTTTGTATAGTCACACCAGCTCTATAATCTTTTTTATAATATATTTTCATGCCCCAGAGACTCTCTTAGGTGTAACTTTCTCCTCCCAACTTTTTGTTTTGTTTTTGAAACAGGGTTTCTCTGTAGCTTTGGAGCCTGTCCTGGAACTAGCTCTTGTAGACCAGGCTGGTCTCAAACTCACAGAGATCCACCTGCCTCTGCCTCCCGAGTGCTGGGACTAAAGGTGTGCGCCGCCACCACCCAGCCTTTTTAAGAGGCGCATCTCCTCATCCTCAGCTCCACTTTGAAGGGGCCCTAAGCAGCACGGGCTAGCCTCAGACTCAAGGCTGAAGCACACTAAACTGACCTTGAACTCCCGGCCCTCTGGTCCCCAACTTCAGAACACTGGGATAACAGCCAGCACTGAGACACTCTTCGTAAAGCATGTCTCTGTTACTTCACATGCCTGATTTATTCTGCTTAAGTTTTGGTAATTGTTATTCAAAGAAAACATATTTTGATTGGCATAAGAGATCCTTCATTTAGAAAAAAAAAAGTCTGAATTTTGTTTTACTTTCAATTTTGCAAGAACTTTCAGAAGATTCATTATAATGACTTACTACCAACATTTAGATAAATTACACAGGTTAATTGAGAAATTGGAACAATCTGTTTTAAAAACCCATTGTATACTGTACTGTTAACTGGTGAAATTTAATTTGTATCTAGGGATTGAAAAAGAATCTTTTTCATTGAACTTAGTTCTTAAGTGACTTATATAACAATAACTATCAATTAGGTTCAATTTGGTCTTTAATTTGGCTTTTGTAATATGAGTCAAAATTCCCCACGCATCATTTACACAACCAAAGACAGAACATGCTGTACAGAAAAAACCTGGATTCCAGCTGAGTACTGAGTCACCCATACCACTGATTTCCCCATTGTCTTCCCTGGACCTTGACACTTGTTACCTCCGAATATTTAAAAACAAACAAAAAATCCCACAACAATTCATGCCACTGCTGGGCATGTGTGGTAAGGTCTACAACATTACTTCACGAGGGCTATGACGTCACATACACAGGTGCATGGAGCAAAGGTGTTCACATGCTGACAAGACAGAAGCAGAATTGCCTCCATCTGACTTCGCCGTATCTCATACGGCGTCACAATCAGTCCTTGGCGATCAGCTATGCCCACACTCTGGAAGCAAGTGAACAAAGGATGGGACTTCAAGGACAGGCAGGTGCCTGACGTCCCCTGGGCTCTTCAGTACTACCTACGGTTTGCTTCTCCCTCGACGCAGTGCCCCTCTCTGGGAAGGAAACTACAGTTAACACCCTTGCTGGACACTGTCTGACCCTCGGATGCCCCCGCTGGCCACCCACATCTCCTGACACTCATGATATTACGGCGACTTCCTGACCTATTGCAACATGGTCCCTAAGCTGTCACACAGTCCTTGGCTGGCACTGGTGAGCTAAAGCATAGAGCGCTCAAAACTGGGTACCCCTGAAAGAACTTAGAAAAGCTATCTACGCCCTATAACATTTTAACTTTGATACAAATCTCTGTGTGTGTGTGTGTGTGTGCACGCTGTGTGTGTGTGCACGTGTACATGTGATGTGTGCAAGTGTCTGTATACATCTCTGTACATGTGTGGAGGCCAGAAGAGGAGGCTGAGGTTCTGTTACTCTGTTTTATTCCTGAAGACAGTCTTTTACTGACCCTGAAACTTGCCTTTTTTTGTTTAAAGCTAGGCTGGCTAAGCAGCCAGCACTTGAGTCTCTTGTTTCTGCCCTACCCGCAGCCGTAGCAACTAGTGTTCACAGCCACACCCAGTTTGTCCTGGGTGCTGGGGATCCAAATTCAGGTCCTCACTCTTACAGAGTGAGCCATCTCTCTAGCCTGACACTTTTTTTTTGGGGGGGGGTAAAATAATTGCAAATTATTTTGGGTAAAATAAGTTATAGCATTTTGTAAACACACAACCTTTACATCTAAACTAATGGGATGTAGCTCAACTGGCAGTGTGCTTGCCTTACAGCACAAAGTAGGGGCTTCCATTCCCAGGACTGAATAAACCATGACCTCCAGTGACTGAGGAGGGAGGATCAGGAGTTCAAGGACATCATATGCTACATGGCAAATTCAAGGCTAGTGTGAGACAAATTAAAACCGAACTTAAAAAATAAAACAATGAGAGGGACCTGGAGGCAGAACAAAGCACCCAGCATTGACTGCCATTTCTGTCTTTCCCCTGCACCCTCAGAGAGAGAGAGAGAGGGAGAGGGAGAGGGAGAGAGAGAGAGGGGGGGGAAGAATAGAGCCTTGCACCCATACCCACCAGGAGAGGGAGAGACCCCACCTGTACACACTGGAAGAAGAGATGGGAAGACGAGAGTATAAGAACACATTCAACAACAGACTTACATGACACCACCAGAGCCTAGGGACTCTATGCCAGCAAGATATGAGCATACCAATACAAGCAGTTCATGACCTGAAAACTGAAATAGAGACAATAAAGAAAACACAAATGAAGGAAATGCTGGAAATAGAAAAGTTGGGTAAACTATCAGGAACTACAGATGCAGGCATAACCAACAGAATACAAAAGATGGAAGAGAGAATCTCAGGTGCTGAAGATAAATGAGAGGAAACAGTCATTGACGAAAGAAAATCTTAATTCCAACAAATCCTTAACACAAAATATCCAGGAAATATGGGATACCATCAAAAGATCAAACCTAAGAACAATAGTTATAGAAGAAAGCAAAGAAGCACAGCCCAAAGGTGCAGAAAATATATTCAACAATATCACAGAAGGATATGTCTATGAAAGCACAAGAAGCTTACCAAACACCAGACTGGACCAAAAAAAAAAAAAAAAAAAAAAGGGTCCTTCCTCACCATGTAATAATCAAAACACCAAACATACAGAAAAAAGAAAGAAAATAAAGCAGAGTGAAGTGAGGGGGAAAAGGCCAAGTTACATATAAATGCAAACCTATCAAAATTACACCTGACTTTCTCCATGGAAACTCTGAAGGCCAGAAGGTCCTGAATAAATGTTCTACAAATACTAAGAGACCATGGATGCCAACCCAGACTACTATACCCAGAAAAACTCTCAATCACAATAGATGGAGGAACAAGATATTCCATGACAAAACCAGATTTACACAATACATATCCACAAATCCAGTCCTACAGAAAGTTCTGGAAGGAAAACTCCAATCCAAGGAAGTTAACTACACTCACAAAAAACATAGGCAATAGATAATCCCATTTTACCAGAAGACAAAAGAAAAAGCCTAATAAATCTACTCATAATACCAACAACAACAAACCAAAAACAAACAAGAATTAACAATCAATGGTCCTTAATTTTCATCAACATTAATGGTCTTAATTTACCTATAAAAAGACACAGGCTAACAGAATGGATATGAAGACAGAATCCATCCTTCTGCTGCACACAAGAAACACACCTCGATTTCAAAGGCAGACACTACTTCAGAGTAAAGGGTTGGGAAAAGATCTTCCAATCAAATGGACCCAAGAAACAAGCTGGTGTAGCTATCCTAATAGCTAACAAATTAGACTTCAAACTAAAATCAATCAAAAGAGATGATGGTCATTTCATAGTCCTCACAGAAAAATCCATCAGGATGAAGTCTCAATTCTGAACATCTATGCCCCAAATACAAAGGCACCCACATTCGTAAAAGAAACGCTACTAAAATTCAAATCACACATAAAACCTCATACACTTATAGTGGGAGACTTCAACACACCACTCTCACCACTAGACAGGACCACCGGACAGAAACTTAACAAAGAAACAAAAGAACTAACAGAAGTTATGACCCAATTGGGTTTCACAGACATCTATAGAACATTCCACCCAAACACAAAAGAATATACCTTCTTCTCTGCTCCACATGGAACCTTCTTTAAAATCAACCACATACTCGGCAATATATCAAACCTCAACAGATTAAAAAAAAAAAAATTGGAATAACCCTCGGTATCTTATCAGTCCACGATGCTTTAATGTTTGAATTCAACAAGAACACAAATTGCAGGGACCCTACAAACTGAACAATGCACAACTGCACCATTCCTGGGTCAAGAAAGAAATAAAGAAATTAAAGACTTCCTAGAATTTAATGAGAATGAAGACACAACATTCTCAAACTATGGGACACTTCGAAAAAACTGAAGGACAGTCACATAAGAGAATTAACAGCACAACTAAAAGTTCTAGAACAAAAAGAAGCAAACTCCACCCTGGAGTAGAGGAAATAATCAATTTGAGGGCTGAAATCAATAAAGTAGAGCCAAAGAAAAAAATACAAAGAATCAACGTAACAAAGAGTTAGTTCTTGGGGGGGGGAAAATCAACAAGATAGACAAACCTTTATTTAAACTAGCCAAAAAAAAAAAAAAAGCAGAGAGAGAACATGCAAATTAACACAGAGGAAATCCAGAGAAATTCAGGTCATACTTTGAAAACCTGTACTCCACAAAATTTGAAAACTTAAAGGAAATGAACAATTTTCTGAATAGATACCAATTACTAAAATTAAATCAAAAACAGATGAGCAATTTAAATAGACCTATAACCCTTAATGAAATACAAGCAGTCATCAAAAGTCTCCCAACCAAAAAAAGCCCATGGCCAGATGGCTTCAATGCAGAATTCTTTCAGAAATTCAAAGAACTAATACCAATAGTCCTTAAATTGTTCCACACAATAGAAGCAGAAGGTTGACTGCCAAACTCTTTTTATGAGGCTACAATTACCTTGGTACCCAAACCACACAAAGACACAACTAAGACAGAGAACTACAGACCAATATCCCTCATGAACATTGATTCAAAAATACTTAATAAAATACTGGCAAATTGAATCCAAGAATACATCAGAGAAATCCTCCACCACCAAGTAGCCTTCATCCCAGGAATGCAAGGATGATTGAACATATGGAAATCCATCAATGTAATCCACCATATAAACAAACTGAGAAAGAAAAACCAAATGATCTTCTCATTAGATGCTGAAAAAGCCTTTGGCAAAATCCAACACCCCTTCATGATAAAGGTCTTGGAGAGATCAGGGACAATAGGAACAAACCTAAACATAATAAAAGCAATATATAGTAAACCAACAGCCAACGTCAAACTAAATGGAGAGAAACTCAATGTGATTCCTCTAGAATCAGGAACAAGACAAGGCTGCCCTCTCTCTCCATATCTCTTAAATGTTGTACTTGAAGTTTAGCTAGAGCAATAAGACAACAAAAGGAGGTCAAGGGGATACAAACTGGAAAGGAAGAAGTCAAACTTTCACTATTTGCAGATGATATGATAGTTTACATAAGTGATCTGAAAAACTCTATCAGGAACTCCTACAACTGATAAACACCTTCAGCAAAGTGGCAGGATACAAGATAAACTAGAAAAGAAAAAAAAACCAAAAACCAAAACCAAACAAACAAAACAGTACACCTTCTATATATTGATGATAAACGGGCTGAGAAAGAAATCAGTGAAAAACCACCCTTTACAATAGCCACAAACAACATAAAATATCTTGGGGTAATGCTAACTAACCAGTGAGAGACCTCTACAGCAAGAACTTTGACTCTTTAAAGAAAGAAATTAAAGAAGATACCAAAAAATGGAAAGATCTCCCATGCTCTTGGATAGGTAGGATAAACATAGTAAAAATGGCAATCTTGCCAAAAGCAATCTACAGATTCAATACAATCCTCATCAAAATCACAGCACAATTCTTCACAGACCTTGAAAGGACAATACTCAACTTTATACAGAATAAACAAACAAACAAATAAATAAATAAAGAGCCAGGATGGCCAAAACAACCCTTTACAATGAAGGAACTTCCCGAGGCATCATCATCCCTAACTTCAAGCTCTATTATAGAGCTATGGTCCTGAAAACAGCTTGGTATTGGCACAAAAATAGACAGGAAGACTAATGGAATCTAATTAAAAACCCTGATATTAACCCACACACCTAAGAACATCTGATTTTTGATAAGGCAGCTACAATTATACAAAGGAAAAAAGAAAGCATTTTCAACAAATGGTGCTGGCATAACTGGATGCTGATGTGTAGAAGACTGCAGATAGATCCACATCTATCACTATGCACAAAACTGAAGTCCAATTGGATCAAAGACCTCAGCATAAATCCAGCCACACTGAACCTCTTAATAGGGAAAGTGGAAGGTACCCTTGAACAAACTGGTATAGGAGACTGCTTCCTGAACACAACACCAATGATAAATAGGATTTCCTGACCTGAAACTGAGAAGCTTCTGTAAGGCAAAGGACACAGTCAACAAGACAAAATGGCAACCCACATAATGGGAAAAGATCTTCACCAACCCCACATCTCCAAAATATACAAAGAACCCAAGAAGCTAGTCACCAAATAATCCAATTAAAAAGTGGAGTACAGAACTAAATAGAGAATTCTCTATAGAGGAATCCAAAATGGCTGAAAGACACTTAAAGTGCTCAACATCCTTAGCCATCAGAGAAATGCAAATCAAAACAACTCCTGGTACCATCTTACTCCTGTCAGAATGGCTAAAATCAAAAACACCAATGACAGTTTATGCTGGAGAGGGTGTAGAAAGAGGAGAACACTCCTCCACTGCTGATGAGAGGACAAACTTGAAATTAGTATGGCGGTTCCTCAGGAAAATGGGAATCAGTCCACCACAAGATCTAGCAATTCTACTCTCAGGCATATACTCCAAAGATGCACATCCATTCAACAAAGACATCTTTCAACTATGTTCATAGCAGCATTATTTGTAATAACTAGAACCTGGAAATGACCTACATGCCCCTCAACTGGAGAATGAATAAAGAAAATGTGGTACAATTTACACAATGGAGTACTACTCAGTGGAAAAAAAAATCAATGGAATCTTGAAATTTGTAGGCAAATGAATAAAACCATCCTGATTGATGTACGCCAGTTACAAAAAGACAAACATGATACGTATATATGGATTTTAGACACAGAGCAAAAGATCACCATCCTACTATTCACACCTCCTAGGAAACTAGGAGGACCTTAAGAGAATCATACATGGTCCCCCACAGAAAGGGAAAGGGACAAGATCTACTGAGCAAATTGTAAGCGAGGGGGGGCAGTAAGGGGAGGGGGAGTCAGGAGAAAGAAAAGAAGAAGAGGGGTGAGGAGAACATGAGGGAATCAGGAAGGTTGTATGGGGAGACGAATAAAGAAGAGTAAGAAAAGAGATATCATAATAGAGGGAGCCATTATAGGTTTTAAAAGAAATCTGGCACTAGGGAAATATCCAGAGATCTACAAGGATGATCCTAACTAACAATATAAGCAATAGTGGAGAGGCTACTTTAAATGCCATTCCCTGATAATGAGATTGATGACTACCTTATATGCCATCCTAGAGCCTTCATCTAGTAGCTGATGGAAGCAGAAGCAGACACCCAAGCTAAACACTGAGCCGAGCTCCTGGAATCCAGTTACAGAGAGGGAGGAGTGATAAGCAAAGGGGTCAAGACCAGGCTGGAGTAATGCACAGAAACAGCTGACCTGAACAAGGGGGAACTCATGGACTCCAAACTGATAGCTGGGAAACCAGCGTAAGGACTGACCCAGACCCCCTGAACGTGGGTCTCATTTAGGAGTCCTGGGCAGTCTAAGGGACCTCTGACAATGGAACCAGGATGTATCCCTGGTGCACAAATGGATTTGGGGAACCCATTCCCCATGGAGGACTATTCCCTTAGCTTAGAGACATGGGGGAGGGCCTAGGCCCCACCCCAAATGATTTGACGTATTTTGATTATCTCTCCTGGAAAGTCTTACTTTCCCTGGTGAGTGGGTGTGGGATGGGATGGGGGGGTTGATGGGGGTCATGGAAGGGAGAGGAAACTGGGATTGACATGTAAAATTTAAAAAAGTATTTAAAAAATAAAATAATAACAATTGCTTATTAGTGGACAGAGAACATACCTAACATCAAAGTTCTCACCACAAAGACAGGACAAGTACATCAAGTACGTGGTGTCACAGGGGTCACAGTCACTTAATGATTCCATAGGTAGCCAGGGTTCCAGCACCCTGGAGGAAGGAGCTATGGATCTCTGCAAGCTGGAAGGCAGCCGAGTCTACACGTAACTCTAGGCCAGCCAGGGAGGAGTAACAGGGGAATCTGCCTCAAAAACAGAATGATAAACAGAATGATTCCACGATGTGAGCACATACGATGTCAATAGCACCCTATAAATAAAATTGTCATGTTTACTAAGAGACAAGTTTACAATGCTGAGATCAAGCCACAGCCTCACAAATGCTCAGTGATAGCATTTGCCTATGTTACATTTTTTTTTTTAAAGAAAACAATGGACTCTAATTATTATCTCCTAACAAACCAAGTCTACTCTGTGTTGAAATCAAAGGACCGAGAATCAGCGAATTTGGAGAAGGATTTGTTGCCCATCATTAGAACCATGCATTTTCTCATTTTGTAGGGAGTACTGCATAAGAAATTACTCAGCTACATACACACCATGCTTTTCCACTTAAACATACCATTCTGGAGGGCATGTGGTGGCACAGTCTGTACTCAGGTCAGCATTTGGGAGGCAGAGGCAGGAGGGTCACTACGGCTTTGAGGCCAACCTGGTCTACCTTCTAAGTTCCAGGCATCAGAAACTGGGAAGAAGGCAGAGTTTGGATCTCCCAACACTCACAGAAAAGGCTAGGCGGAAGTGGTTGTATGCACTGGGACGTCGAGAAGCCCCGGATAAGCTAGCTAGTCCTGCCTGTTTTACGTTCCAGGATTAGTGAGAAACGCTGTCTTAAAACAATAATAGTAGTAGTCATCGTCATCGTCTCAGGGTTGCTATTGCCTCAACAAAACACCATAAGCATAAAGCAAGTTGGGAAGTTATTGACTTACACTTCAGCATTGCTATTCATCACTGAAGGAAGTCAGGACAGGAACTCAAGCAGGGCAGGAACCTGGAGACGGGAGCTGATGCAGAGGCTGTGGAGGGTGCTGCTTGCTGGCTTGCTCAGCCTGCTTTCTTACAGAGCCCAGGACCATCTCTGCCCAGGGGTGGCAGCATACACAATGAGCTGGACCCTCTCTATCACTTATTGAGAAAATGCCTTACAGCTGGATCTCAAGGAGGCATTTTCTTAGCTGAGGCTCCCTTCTCTCTGATGACTCTAGCTGTGTCAAGCTGACAATCAAAGCCATTACAATAATGATGGTGATTAATAATAATAATGAGACAATGATCTCTACTCTCCAAACTCTCTCTCTCTCTCTCTCTCTCTCTCTCTCTCTCTCTCTCTCTCTCTCTCTCTCTCACACACACACACACACACACACACACACACACACACACACACACACACCTTTTGACACAGGGTCATACTGTATGGCCCTGGCTAGCCTGGAACTCACCTATGCTAACTAGGCTGGCCCTGAACTCACAGAGTTCTGACTGCTTCTGCCCCCTGAATGCTAGGATTAAAGGTGCTCATCACCACTACCTTCTTTTAGATTTATTTATTTTATGTGTACCATGTGCATGCCTGGTTCTTGCAGGTCAGAAGACAATGTCAGAACTGGAACTGGAGTTACAGATGGTTATGAACTTCCATGTGGGTGCTGGGAATCGAACCTGGGCCCTCTGCAAGAGCAACAAGTGCTCTTAACTGCTGAGCCATCTCTTCAGTCCCACGAATAAATATGTTTAACTTGGGAAGGGTGAACAGAGTGCTTGTTAGGAAAAGTGACTGGAAAAGAGCAATAGCAAGGATTTCCCAAATCCTCCAGAAGACCGGCTTGGATGTCCATACTAAAACTGAGACTGATGAGCTGGGTTTGGGACATTTTTGTTGCATGTAGGTTTTATCTATCAATACTTACATTAGATATAAGGTAGAAACTTTTGAATTATCTGTTGCCTCACTCAAGATATTAATAAATAAGCCTGAGAATATAATTTAATTGGTAGACAACTTGTCTAACATGCATGAGTTCCTGAGTTTGAATCTGTGTATGGGTACAACCAGACAGGGTAGGGCTTGCCAGAGCTGAGGAGGCAGAGGCAGGAACATCTCTTTGAGTTCCAGATCAGCCATGGCCACACCATAAAACCCTGCCTCAAGAAGTACACAAAAGCCCAGAAGTGGTGGTGCACACCTTTGATCCCAGCACTCGGGAGGCAGAGACAGGTAGATTTCTGTGAGTTCAAGACCAGCCTGGTCTACAAAACAGGCTTCGATGCCACAGAAAAACCCCGGCTCAAGAAACAAAAACAAATAAGCAAAAAAAGAAGTAAACAAAAATGGGGTTAGAGACGTGGTTCACCAGTTAACAAGGGTTAATGCTTTTCCAGAGGACCCAAGTTCAGTTTCTAGAACCCACACAAGTCAGCTCACAATTGCCTGAAATTCCGGTTTTCAGGGGATGTGGCACCCTCTCCTGGCTCCACAGGCACCTGCACACACACACACACACACACACACACACACACACACACACACACACACACACACACACACAATTTTAATTTTTTTCCTTTTAACTATATGTATATGGGTATGTCTGTGTGCGCAGATGCCCATAGAGGTTAGGAGTACCCCCCACCCAGACCTGGAGTTACAGGTGACTGTGAGCCAACTGATATGGGTGCTAGGAATTGAACTCTGATCCCTCTAAAAGAACAGTATGGACTCTTAGCCAATGAGCCATCTTTCCACAACCCAACTTAAAAAAAAAAAAAAAACTTTAATAAAAATATTTTTTAGGAAAAGGAATTTTACTAGCCTTTTCATATTATGGCAGACATTTCTCTTTGACATTATACCGAAACTCAAAAGGCAATGGCTTCTCAGAGGTGAGACGGCACCTGTGACTGCACTAACCTCTGGACTGAGATGTTGTCAAAGTGCACCGTTGTCTTTGATACTCCAGATAGGATCTTTTGCAGCACAATTTTGCGTCATCTGGGAACTGATCACTTAGCATATGCCAATGTAATGAGTGATGCAGATTACAAAATGTTGACAGGGCTGTATGTGGTGCTGAGGCTGACCTGGAACTCGCCATGTAGTTAGTCTAGGCTACCCTCAAACCCTTAACCCTCCCTACCTCAGCCTCCTGGGTGCTGGGACCACAGGCTTACGTCACCACAGTCAGGAAGTTTACAGTTACTAATTCTTACCTTCAAGATGGAATTTTATCAATAGCACATATACTGCCCACTGCTCTTCTCAAACACTCTCCTCATGCATTTCAGTATGCTCTGCCTTCAACCCTGAATAAATGTGGAATATCAGAATGTCAGTAGTTCTGTGTGCAGGTGGGGGCGGGGGCTGGTAGTCAGCTCACCCCTCAGCCACCTGCAAAGTGATCTTCTTTGAAACCACCACAATAGGCCACCACACAACGGAGGTGCTCTCTGCAACCTCCCCCGTCATCACAGATAATTTAAACACACACACCAGGGCTGGCGTCACCGCAGAGTCCACGATTCACAAGACTCTCGAGCACTCCAATTTTTTTTCTTTAATTACAAATATGCAGTAAGGGTCAAGTTATAGCAAAAATAGTTTGGTTGCTTTGTCTAGGACATTCCTAGATGAACCCTTTTTAAAAACCATACCCAGCAGGCAGCAGTGGCGCACGTCTTTAATCCCAGCAATCAGGAGGCAGAGGTAGGCAGATCTCTGTGAGTTCGAGGCCAGCCTGGTATACAAAGCAAGTTCCAGGACAGTCAAGGCTGTTACACAGAGAAACCCTGTCTCAAAAAACCAAACCAAACCAAACCAAAAACCATGTCCGTCGTGGTAGAGAATCCAATGCTTGGCACAGTTCTGCTGGCTGCGCCACACTTGTGACAGCTATGCGCCTGGCACTGGGGAGTTCAGTTGATGCTGATGCCCTTCCGCTGCCCCAGCTCCGCCCCTCTCCAGTGTCCCTGCCCATAGTGACACCACCTCTCCTACTCAGTGACCCTTGGGCTCTTCTACCTCCCGAAAAGATGCTGAGGGCCAAGGCTGTGACTTCCTACGTGGCAGGGGCAGAGGGTAGATACCATACATACAAACCACTGCCCCTGTGGTATTTTCTGCAACAGGGTCTTGCTATTTACCCAGGCTGGCCTCAAACTTATGATCCTCCTGCCTCAGCCTCCCAAGTGCTGACAATTTAGGAGTGGCTCACCACAGTAGCTTCAGTTTCCTGATGTATTTAATATTCATATAAAACCATAAACTTAAATTTTATTTACTTATTTTTGTGTGTGCTATAGCATGCATGTGGGGGCCAGGGGGCAACTTGTGGGGGTTGCTTCTCTCCTCCTACTGTGTGGGGTGCAGGGATCAATCACAGACCATCAGGCTTAGCATCAAATGCCTTTTAGCCTCTAAACCAGTGATTCTCAACTTGTGGATTTCTGCCCTTGGGGAGGAGGGATGAACGATCCTTTCGCAGGAGTCACCTAAGACCACTGGAAAACACAGTTATTTACATTACAATTCATAACAGTAGTAAAATTACAGTTATGAGGTAGCAACAAAAATAATTTTATGCTTGGGGGTCACAACAACATGAGGAACTGTATTATAAAGCATTGAGAAGGCTGAGAACCACTGCGCTAAGACGTCTTAATGGGCCTAAAATTATAAACTTCTAAAACGTTGCTAAAGCGCCTGTCTCCGATTTAACAGGACCTAGTTCATGAATCCAGGTTTTGGTCACAAAACCCCTCCCCACTAACCACAGACATTTAGCAGCACTGGGTACAACATGGCTGAATGCAGGGCGTAGCCTCTAACGGAAATTAATTAGTAACTGTACCTCCTGGAACCCTGTCGTCTCACAACTCCACTCCACGCAGGGAACCTCCTGGGTTTCTGAGATGGAATCTGGGCATGAATATCTTGACAGACAAATGTCATAAATGAGGGAAAGGAAGGGGGTACATATGATCAAATGCCTTGTATATGCATATGAAACTCTCAATAGTTGAATAAAAATGTGTGTGTGTGTGTAAGAGAGAGAGACAGAGAAACGTATAGCTTGCCTGGGCTACATGGAAACTTCCATGTCAGCCTAGGCAACTTAGCAAGACCTTGTCTCAAAATAAGAACAAAGCAAAAAACTAGCATAAAGCTAAGCACGGTGGTACTTGCCTTTAATCCCAGCGCTTGGGAGGCAGAGGCAGGTGGATCTCTGTAGCTGCTGGTTTCCCACCAGCCTGGTCCCATCACTTCATTAGGCACCATTTTGTTGATGTAAGTTTTCTGAACCAGCAGAGTCCCGCCGCCCTTGAGAGCCCCAAATAAACACACAAGATTTATATTAATTATGAAAGTGTTAGCTGATGACTAGGACTTATTGCCTACAGCTCTGTCTTAATTATTAACCCATTTCTAGCAATCTATGTATCGCCATGAGGCTGTGGCGTATTTGGTAATGCCCTGGCATGGTGTTATGCCTTCGGCAGCATGGCGGCTCTGTGGTGGGCTACCTCTGCCTACCTTTCCCAGAATTCTCCTTGACTCCTAGTACCACCTATCTTGCTGCCTTGTAGGCCAAACAGTGTTTTATTCATCAACCATTAAGAGACACTTATTTACAGAAGGACAACCCCCTTCAGATCTCTATGAGTTCAAGGTCAGCCTGGTCTACACGGTGAGTACTAGGACAGCCAGAACTACATAGTGAGACCCTGTCTCAAAAACAAATACATGTGAATTAGGCAAACCTTAAATGAACAGAATGATTGTTAAATTCATGAGAAGTGGATTTCCCTTACTAAGCACAGAGAGAAAACAAATGTCCTCAGTGTACCCCAGCTATGACTGAATGATAAGGCGAAGGCAGAACAATTTGTGAGTCAGGATGCCTCAGCAGGATCCAAGGGCAGCATCTGACACCAGAATCATTTGAAACTGTTAATCGTTAACCTATTCTCAGATACCCAAAAAGGTAGTGCAATTGCAATGCTGATTTCTATGGAGTAGGAAACTCAGGCCCCAATGTCTTAGTTGGACATAGAGGAAAACATACAAGCTTGGGTCAGACCTGATGGTAAAAGCCTGTTCTCCCAGCTGAGGCTGGATGATCACAAGTCCTGAGTGGGCTACAGAGCTCAAGACCAGCTGAAGTAGCCTAGTAAGGTTAAGTGTCAAAATAAAAAAAATCAAACAAAAGATTTAGGCATACAACTCACAGGTAGAACCCTTGCCTAGCATGTGTGGGCCCCTAGGTTCAAGACTCCTCAATCACCAAGATGTGTGAACTCAGACCTGAGTGGGGTCATCATTTCAGAAGGCCAGGGGCTGGCAAACTTCCTCTGCAGGCAGCCAGGCTTTGAGGTACATACTGTCTCTTTTGGGGCTTGTTTTTTTGAGACAGTCTCATGTAGCCCAGGTTGGTCTCGAACTTGAACTCCTGATCTCTTGCCTCTGTCTCCCAAGTGCTGGGCTTATATGCATGCACCAACATGCCCTGCAGAAGGTCATGTCACAACTGCTCAATTCTGCCAGACAATGTGTAAAAGAACTGTCTTAGCTACTTTTCAATAAAACCTTAGACAAAGATACTGAAATATGAATGCCATACAATGTGTGCTAATTTGAATGTAATTGGCCCCCATAACCTCATAGGGAGGGACACTATTACGAGGCGTGGCTTTGTTGGAATGGGTATGGCCTTGTTGGAGGAAGTGTGTCACTATAGGGGTGGGCTTTGGGGTTTCCAATGCTCAGATACTGCCTAGTGTGTCAGTCAACTTCCTGTTCCCTATAAGATGTAGGACTCTCAACTCCTTCTCTAGCACCATGTCGCCCTGCACGCCACCTTGTCCCACCATGACAATGGACCTCTGAAACTGTAAGTGAGCCTACTCAATTAAGTGTTTTCTTTATAAGAATTGCCGTGGTCATGATGTCTCTTCACAATAGAAACCTTAACTAAGACACAATGTTAAGTCACAAGATTCTTCAGTTTTGTTTTGGTTTGTTTTTAAGTGTTTGGGCTTTTATTTGAGGCAACGCTCCTGCCTGAGACTTACAAGTTTATACAGCAAGAGACCTGGTTTTTCTTTTTCTTTTGCTATTTAAAAATCCTACCAGTGAGCTGGGTGTGGTGTGGGTAGAAAACAATGTTCATTTAGTTACCAATTCCTCTGAGAGAGAGAGAGAGAGAGAGAGAGAGAGAGAGAGAGAGAGAGAGAGAGAGAGAGAGAGTGTGTGAGTGTGTGTGTGTGTGTGTGTGTGTGTGTGTAGGACCAGCCTGGTCTACAAAGCTAGTTCCAGGACATCCAGGACTACACAAAGAAACCCTGTCTGGAAAAACAAAACAAACAAAAAACAAAAGAATTGGAAAAATACAGCCAAAAAAGGTTAAAATCTACTTAAAATTTGGTATGCATTTGTCGTGTTCTCTCTCTCTCTCTCTCTCTCTCTCTCTCTCTCTCTCTCTCTCTTCTCTCTCTCTCTCTCATAGTTACCCCCCCCATTACTTGGTGAAATTGTCCTCAGGCCCACAAGTAACTGGGGTCCCTCTGGCTTGACCACTCATTGAATAGTGAATTCTCTCCTATGAGATCTGCCTCCCATGCTAAGGTATTATGAGAAGTATCTAGAAGAGAAAACCCCAGGAAGTGGTTGGTGACCCTTTGAGTGTTCTTTCAGGAACATTCCATGCACATTACACATATACATGCATATGAGAATCAGAGGCCATTTTCCACACTGTATGACTGAAACCATCTTGCTGAAATAGATTCAGACATATGCTCACTGAATGAAGCATGGTTTACTCCTGCACTGGAATACTATACAGATATTAAAAAGAACAAGAGTATCAGTCATGGTGTCACATACCTATAACCCCAGTTCCAGGGAGGTAGACAATCAGATTTCTGGGCCAATCTGGGCTTTTATTAAGAAAGAAAGAAGAGGGGAAAAAATGAACCAATAAAGGAGTTCCAAGATGCACTGTTAAGTGATAAAAGCAAACTCTTGGAGGCCAGAGAGTGGCTCAGCAACTAAGGATGTGTACCACTCTTGCAAATGACCTACGTTTGTCCCCTGCACCCACATCAGGCAGTTCACAACCACCTCCAACTCCAGTCCCAGGGGACCTGGTGTCTCTGGCCTCCACAGATGTATGCGCATATCCATACAGACACAAAGACACACAGACACACCCACACCCACCCACACACATTTTAAAAAACCTTAAGGGAAACTACTGAGCAAGAATATAGAGTAAGCCCAGTTATGCATATTTTAATATGTATAATACACACTTGTACATACATGTCTTTGCATGTATGTGTATCATGCATGGAATGTTCCTAAAGAACACTCAGATACTAGAAGCAGAGCAGGGGGACCAAAAATTCAAAGTCACCCTCAGTCACACAGCAAGTTTAAAGGCAGCCTGGCCTCCATGAGAGGCTGGGAAGAGTACCCAGGAACTACATGGGGCCTGAGGAGAGGAGTATGCTACAGCTTGACATTCTACCCCCCCCCAACATGCACGCACACACACACACACACACACACACACACACACACACACACACACTCGAATGAAGTTTCATTAAAAATAGATAAATAAAAAGAGCATGTAAAATGACTTGCTCACCAAAATGAGAAGAAAAAGCCCTTTATTAGAAAGAAAAAAAAAAGCACTGACAAAATAAATCTTCCACAGAACTGTCAAACTGGCAGCAGACATAAAAAATAAAAACCCTCCCCACACTTAGAAGTTCGGGGTGAAAGAACTTTTTTTAAATTTCCATCACCTCGGCGCTCTGTTTCTGACTACCAACATTTTAACTGAGGTCCTGGGTTATGTCCAATCTTATCAGAGATCTATTAATTACCAACTTGTGCAAATAACTGCCTTATCTGCCGAGTGAAAGCCCATAGACTTTTCATCTGCAATTTCAAATACTGCTCTTATTTTTAACACACTCCAAGGCCTACTGGGTTTATGTAATAATATTGAACAAAAAGGCTGTGGGAATAACACAATTGATTTTTAAATTTCCATCACCTCGGCGCTCTGTTTCTGACTACCAACATTTTCTTAACAGGGGCTTAAAGTAACACGAGAAAGTTAAAGCGTTTTACAAGCTCCTCAAATTCTTAGCACCCACAGCAAAGCAATGCAAATGTAAACAGCAAAATCCCCACACGAGGCAACTGTAACAAAGAACCCATCGGAGTTATCATAAGACTTTGCAACGTCAAACTGACCAGAAACTCAGAACTGGTCTGCTGGGGCTGATGGAGAGGACACAGGTCCACAGACAAAGGGAGCAGACACAGTTGTTATATCAGACACGCCTGCCAGAAGTCAGACCTTCTCACAAGCAGCAATCAAGGGTACATTTTTATAAAATAGACACCAATGCTTAGTAATCTTTTTCATTCCTTCAAAATGATTTATTTACTTTCAGTTTATGTGCATGAGTGTTTTTTTGGGTTTTTGTTTTGTTTTGGGGTTTCTGTTTTTGTTTTTTGCCTACATGTATGCCCACCCATGTCCTACCTGTATGCAGTGCCCGAGGGGACAGGTCTCCAATCCCAACTCTTAACCTCTGAGCCATCTCTCCAGCCCATCCAATCCCAACTCTTAAGAGAGACGGAGCAGGAAGGCTGTACATTTGAGGCCACCCTGAGCTACTTAGAGAGACCCGGTGCTGGAACGATGGCTTAAGAGCACTAGGTTCCCAGCACCCACACGGTGACTGACAAAATCTCCAACTCTAGTTCCAGGGGATCTGACACCCTATTTTGGCCTCTAAGGCCAAAAGACTGATTAGTCAGTCACCACGTTTGTTTGTCTGGGGACCTGCGTGTGCACGCTCTACAGACCTGTACCGCGATGACGTCACAGTCCTCGCACAGAGAAGGCTTCGGTCACACAGCTTGGGAAACGTTCTCTGACTCCTTTCTCATCAACCCTCTGGGGTCCTCCTCACAGTATCCCCGAAGAGGACACACACCTCATAGACAAGAACTGTATTCAGTGCTCGGGATGTGTGAGCTGAAGTGGTCGTGCCAGAAGCACCACAATGCCTGCAGGCCCAAGGACAACTTCACTAGGTTACACCTCACACCGGCCTAGTGCACCCTTACGTGATGAAGGTTCACAAGGCCAGGTACTGAAGGACCAGCTTCACAGCCAATGATGCTTAGGAGGTGGGGCCTACGAGAAAGAAATTAGGCCACTGGAGTAGTATCCTTGCATGGGATATTGGGACCCTGGCCCCTTCCTACTCCCTGTGCTTCCTGGACACAAGGCGAGCACTGTCCCCTTGTGTCCCAGTCATGATGGGTTACACTGTTATAGGACCAAAGCAACAGGATCCAAAGACCATGGATTGAATCCTAGAAGCCATAAGCACAGCTAAACCATCCTTCCTTTCAACGGAGAGCTAACACACCTGCTCTAAGAGATGTTGTAAAATGGAATCCATCACTGGCCTCAGTCGGATCTCTCCTCACCTTCCTGCCTGACAGCTTTTATAGCACCTGTCCTTGATCCCCAAAGGGCTGGGGACATGGCTTAGCAAGTGTTTGTCAACATACATGAGGCCCCCGGGCTTAATCATAGCACTACCAATATATAGACACTGACTAAATAAATCAAATACACCAGAACATGCATATTTCTTTTAAAACCTTTCAGCTGAGGGGGAGGCATGACTGGAAAGATAGCTTAGTGGTTAAGAGCACTTGTTCTTAGAGAGGACCTGGCTCTGATTCCCAGCACCCGCCTGGGAATCCACAGGTTCAGTTTTAGGGGACCCCATGTCTTCTGACTCCCACAGGCTCCTGGCATGCTTGTAGTACACAGACATATACAAGGGCAAAGCATACGTAAAATAAAGTAAATCTAAACAAACAAACAAAAACCACTTCTGGGTCTAGAGAGATGGCTCGGCAATTAAGAGCACTGGTTTCTATGCCAGAGGACCCACATTCAACTCCCGGCGCCCACATGGCAGCTCACAACTGTCTGTAACTCCAGTTCCAGGGGATCTGACACCCTCACACAAACACACATGCAGGCAGAGCACCAATGTACATAAAATAAAAATAAAAATAAATAATAATAATAATAATAAAAACTTCCAAATCTTGTGTCATGCTTGAAAGAAAACGCAAGCTCCTTCCTCCCCGGTGTGTGTGTGTGTGTGTGTGTGTGTGTGTGTGTGTGTGTGTGTGTGCGCGCGCGTGTGTGTGAATGTATATATGAGTGTGTCAACTTTCACATACTTGTCTTGGGAATAAATTCTAGCCCAGATGGCCGGTCCTTCCAGTCTGTAGATAAGCTGGCCCTGTTGCCTACTCAAAGCCTTTGCATTTACGGTTCTTCCTGCCCAGGACACCGTTCCCTCCAGTTTCCCACAGCTCTCTCTCTCTCTCCTATCCAGGCTTCAATGTCATCTTTTGCAATCTTGAAATTCTTATGCATCTGTTTAATGTGTTTTCTTTCTCGTCACTATCATCAAGTTAGAAAGCTCCAGAAAAATAGGAACCCCATCTGAGCTTGTGCACTCACAGAAACTTACCAGGTGATGAACACCCAGAATCCCTCCCACCCCCTCCTCCAGACCAGGTTTCACTATGTAGCCCAGGCTGGTCCACACCCAGCCTCATGGTAACTTTTTGAATATCATCTATTTTTCCTCAATAAACAGCAAAAATCTGCTGGAACACTAGGCAGTATTCTGTGAGAACATTAGGCAGTGGTAGTTGTCTTTTAATGAGGGCCTTAAATGAGAACAAAAGTGTTTCAGTTCATAAAGAACTAATCCACAGCTTTAACCCTGACAGCTCTTTAAACTGTGTGGTGGTTTGAAAGGAAATGGCCCCCAAAGAGAGCGGCACTATTAGGAGGTGTGGCTTGGTTGGTGTGGGTATGTCCCTGTTGGAGGCCATGTGTCACTGTGGAAGAGGACTTTGAGGTCTCATATATGCTCAAGCCACACCCAGTGTCTCAGACCACTTCCTGTTGCCTGCATACTAAGATGTAGGACTCTCAGCTCCAGCACCAAGTCTGCCTGCGTGTACCATGATAATGGACCATACCTCTGAAGATGCTAAGTCACCCTAATTAAATGTTGTAAGAGTTGCCATGGTCATGGTGTCTCTTCCTAGCAATAGAAAAGCTAACTAAGACAAACTGTAACAAAAGATGTATGTCAATCTGGAGAGAAGACCCTTAGTAAGACAGCTGCCAGAAAACCACAAGCTCCTGAATACAGATCTCAAACATCCACATAAATGCAGGATACAGCAGCCCAGGTGTGTAAACCCAACGCTGCAGAAGGAAGTCCCTGACGCCTGCTGTCCAGTCATCGAGCTATCGGAATCCATCAGCTCTAGGTTCAGAGACAGTGTCTCAAACAATAAGGTGGAAAGTGGCAAGGAGGTGGTGGCAGGCCTTTAATCCCAGCTCTCGGGAGGCAGAGGCAGGTAGATTTCTGTGAGTTCAAGGCCAACCTGGTCTGCAAAGCTACACAGAGAAACCCGTATCATAAAACCAAAAAAATAAGGCGGAAAGTGACTGAAGGAGGCGTGTGACATCAACTTTTGGTCTCTACATGTGCCTGCAGGCACACACCTGTGAACATTCACCATCACCACCCACCCCACGCTCTGCCTGGTGATAGTATACACCTGTAATCCCAGCATGTGGGAGGTAAAGTTAAGCAGGGGGATGGAATGTCTCAAGCCACCCTGGGCCATATGAGAGGCTTGTCTCAACACCTGCCCGCCTCAGAGCCCCCAGAGGAAGACATACCTGAAATCCCAGTACTAAAGGGCAGGAAAATTGTCAGTTTGAGCCACATAAAACTGACTCAGAAATGTCGGCGCGGGGGGCTATGAATGAGTTTACCCGCCTTCAAAGACTTTGCATCCAATCCACCATAAGAACCACGATGTGTTTATGAGGAAATGGCACCTAGGAAGGCCATGACAAATGACATATAAACAGTACAAGCCAGCAACCCCTCAAGGTTGGAAGAAAACAGTCATAAAGCTTCGTAGAGAACCCGAGTTGGGCTTGAATGATCGTTTCATTAGGTTGGGAACTGCACTGTGAGGGCCACAGAGGTGACTTGGGGACAAATGAGCAGAGCAGGCTGGACAGAAGGACCCTGGGAGTGGTACTGCGAGTTCCCAGCTCCTGGAAGATCGCCTGGTCAAGCCCTACAGCTTCCATCTTTACAGGGCTCTGGAGGTGTCTCAAGTCTTCTAGTACAGACCAGGGTTGTTTAGTCTCTAATCTCACAAGCCCAAAGTAATGCCAGCTCTCAGACCCCACACAAAGTCTTCTTTTTTGTTTGTTTTTACAGATTTAGGAATCCAACACAGGGGCTTTTGCACAAGTGATTTAGTACTCAGCTTAACACCCCCAGCTCCTGCTCCTTTGTAGGGACTGGGTCTCACTGTGATGTCGTAGCTCATTTTGTTTGAGCACAGGCTCCAACTCCTGACCCTTCTGCACTGAACATGAGTGGAGGGAAGGCCGCTGTGTGCCGACCCCATGCCCAGTCATTGTTCCTCCCTCTTCTCCCTCTCCAATCTCCTCCCTCTCTGATCACGGAACATACTGAACACATTCTCTATTTTCTATGGATAAGGTATCAGCACAGATGACACAAACCAGCCAAGAGCTAGCCACGGCTGCAAGATTGATCGAGTCCCTCAATTCATTCCTATAGGCTCTCTAAACCATCTCACACTCTTGCACTGGAATCTTGCTCCCCAAACATAACATACAAGTTTCATGCCTATGCCCACGCTGTTCCTTGTGCTGGAAAACCCTCCTATATTTTCCTTAAGCAAGACACAGGATGGAGCAGGTTGCATAAACCAGTTTATGTAAGTGACACCCCCCCTGCCAGTGTTGGACACTGCAGAACGTTTCAAGGATGTCTTGTTTCCACCCTCTGTGACCTTGAAGGCTTTCTCAGAATAAGTCAACTCTTAGAAACCCATTGTGCGGCTGAGTACTACATCAACTTTTCTTTACAAGAAAGTTACAGTTCCAAACAAGGGGATACTCAAAAAAGATACAAATTATGATGAGATGAAACAGGATCCGTGAGTTGCATGGCTCGGACATAAATAATAAGTGGCTGGACACTTGCCTAGCAGGCTGCGGTGAATGTCAAGCCTCTAAGAGGGGACTTTGGCTTTATTTAGTGGATTTTATGGTCAAGGATCAGAAGGATGCAGACTCATTTTAGCTGCCACAAGCTGGCAGGGACTGAGAAACTAAAATTCCAGCCGAGGGGGCTGCCTGTGCAATGTACAACACCCTCATTTGGCCATCCCCCAGTATATCTGGGATTGCAGACACTGGCTTTCTTATACCTACACTCAGAGAGGGGAGCTTAAAACTGGGCCATTAAGCCAAGAAAAACATGCACTTGCCTGAAATATCTGTGTATCTAGGAAACAGTTTGACTTGAATAATTATATACATACTTAAGATACGTGTACACAAATTAAGCCTTACTCTTATCTCCTTCCCTTCCTTTGCGTGTCCCTCCCCCTCCCCTCTGTCTCTCTCTTTCTGTGTCTCTCTCATCTCTGCCTCTTCTCTTTCTGGTTTCTTTATCTAAAACTAGCATTCATCCTCATACTTTACACGAATGATCTTTCTTCCCAAACTCCCTTCTCCTTCAAAAGAAACAGAGTAATCACTCACTTAGTTCCCTGGTCTTTGCCTGCTTTTCTCAGTGTAGTCAACTCCCTCACAATCTGTACTATCTGACAACCCTCCTGTTTCCTTTCCATCACTAACCTTCCCATTCTACATCCACCCATGAATCAGTCCCGAGCCGCTCAACTCATGGCTCCTTTTTCTATGACCCTTGACCCCCCCACTCCACCCAGTCAAGTCAGTTATTTACATATAGAAGTTAATTTCATTGTATTATTGGGGCACCAAGGAAGTAATTCCTACCTGTGAAGTGAAAACACAACCGAACACACACAACACATCATCATGAGTTTCCTAATTTACTTCTTTTCCAAGCACAGGTCTTGGATTCCATGCCAAGGTGGCATACAGGTAATGGACTCTGCCACTAGTCCACTGTGTTTGAGCCTGAGATTTACACAGAAGCCTTTACTCCCTCCAGGAAGAATACTGTGGATCCACTGTTGCATCAACAAGCACCGCGGCCCCTAGCATACCCAGGCCCATCAGGAAAAGACTACAGGGTGTCACCTTGACTTGAGGGTGAATGGAGAGAAGAAAAAAAAAAAATTAAAACAAGAAATTGGCTGGAGAGGGGAAATTTGTCGAAGAGCTCTCGAACAAGGGGTAAAAGAGATTACACAGTTTGGGTTTTATGCCCAAAATGGCTGTCTCTTCTGGAAGTCCAACTTTAGTCTGCTTATTCCTCCCACCAAATATGCAAAATAAACTCACTTCTTCTAAAAACAGAAAAGTGTTATCGCCATTAAGAGGTAAGTATGAACCCAGGAAAGATTTGTTTCCCTTTCATCCTACTGAGGGGCGCGGGATGGGGGAGGGGACGACGACGTTTCTGGGTATGAGGAACTTTCGCTTTTTCCGCTCTCCCAAGCTATTTTCTTCCCCACGCTGAAGACCCTCTGAATGAAACCGTAAATCTTTAATGCCACACAGCGGACAGGAATTTGCTGGGCCCGTACTTGGTCGGAAAGGAGAGAAGAAAAGGGCATAGACATCCATTATTCAGAGTCTAACGCTAAATCAGCCTCCTTTATAACACGGCAATTCCATTCCAGCACACACTATGCCAGGGGCAGGGTGTGCAGAGCGTGTGGGCAGCGCAGCAGGACCACATTTCTACGGAACAAGAAATCATCTTTCCAAACGCCACCCGTACTGGCACACACTTACTTCAAAGTGCTCTCCGCTCAGATTGAGTCGTCGTGTAAATTATTGTATATTAGCAATAAAAGTTTAGAGAAACCTCGTTAGAGGATTGCTATTTGCCTAGAATTAAACTACAAAGCCTGTGTGTGTGTGGGGGGGGTAACCCTAAAAAAGGTGAGGCCCAAGCACACCGGCTGACTGTGCCTGGGAAAGGGGCGGGGTTGGGGACCCACACATCCCTGAGTTGGAGCGCCAGGGGCCTCCCGAGGCAGGAAGAAGCCTGGCAGGGCCACCAGGCAGACAGGACGAAGACTGGACGGACGGCACGGACTGACGAACGGACGGGACGTGACGGACTGGACGGGCAGAGAAGCAGTGCGTCCTACCCGGAGGGCTCCCTCCCAGGGCCGGCGGAGTACCTGCTCCGGTCATCCAGGCTGCGGTTGTCGGCGGCCGCCGCGCGCCAGTCGGGCAGCGTGCTGGCGCACAGCACCACCATGGACACTATCACGAACACCACGGACACGCTGGCCAGGATCTGCGCGGCCAGCGACGACGTGGGCTCCTCGAAGGTCCGCCGCATGCGCTCCAGCCAGCGCGGGGAGGGAGCCGCCTCGGGCCCGGCGGGGCGAGCCTGCTCCCGGCCCAGCTCGTCCGCCGCATGGAAGGTGTGGGTGTCGGACATGCGGTCGTCTAGGCGGCGCTGGCAGCAGTACTCTAGGTGCGCGCCCTCCAGGCCCCAGTAGATCATCTCGTTGTAGAAGGAGAGCTCGCACATCCGCGGCGCGAAGCGCAGCTTCCCGTGGCCGCGCACGTACAGCAGGATGAAGCCGAAGGCCTCTGAGTGCCGGTCGAAGAAGTACTCGTTGCGCTCCTGGTCGTAGTCGTCGCACACCTCGAGCACGTCGCGCTCCGAGCGGCAGCCGTGCAGTCGGCTCACACGGCGCAGCGGGAAGTCCTTGAGCAGCTCCCGGGACAGCGAGTACCGGGCGCCGCCCACGTTCAGCACCACCGAGGCCGCCCCGCCGCGCCCGAAGGTCATGGCTGGCCGCCCCGGGGGCTTGGCCACCGAGCGCACCGGGTGGCCGCGCCGTCGGGGCCCGCGCTCCCCCGGGGCTCACACCCCGCGCCGCCTGGATTCCCCCCCCTCCCGCGGAGTCAGTGCCTCCGCCCCGCGCTCCCGGGTTCGCTCTTCGGGAGTCCTAGTGGGTGTCCGCGGATCCAGGCGGTGCCGGTCTCCCGGAGGGCGCGCGTCAGCCGAGGCGCCGTGAGCAGGGCTCCCCGGTCCCCGGTGCACGCAGCCCGGCAGCCGTCCAGAGGCGAGAGGCAAAGTGAGCGGGCTCGGCGGCGGCGAGGAGCGGGCTCCGAGAGGCGGGGGCGGGGCCTCCCTCGCCGTCCTCCCTCGCCGTCCTCCTCCTCGCCCGCCGGCTCCGCGCGCTCCGCTCCCTCTGCGCGCACCTCCTGCCCGCCCGCCCGCCCGCGCCCGCCCGCACCTCCCGGCTCGCTCGGGCTGGGATTCCCCGCCGCCCCGCCCCGGACCTCGGGCTCCCCGCCTCGTGACGCCGTGCGCCCCCGCCCGCAGTGGCCGGGAGGGCTGCGCGGGGCGTGATGCTAGCTGCGGGGAGCCCCGGGGCCATCGGGATGACCCGCGCACCTCCCCCAGGCTCCTTTAAATGGTCCCCGAAGGGAGGGGCGGGGAAGAGGGGTGCAGAGGTGAAGAGAGGTGCAGAGGTGAGGACTAAGGTGAGGGGTTTGAAGTAGGAAGCAGACGGCAGTGTCTGGATGAGCCTTTGCCAGGGACTGTTGGGAACCCGGGTCGGCTTTTAAGGCTGCCCCAGAGGATTTCTCAAAGCAAGCAACCTAGTCGCGGCTTTGCCTGCCGACTTTGAGCTTCCTCTCCGCGCGTGGGGCGCCCCACGTGCGGTGCGCTCCGAAGGCGGCCGCGTACCCAGCCCACCCCCCCTTCCACCCGCCTCCCGTTCCGCGCGCGATTCCAAGGGCCTGGGGACCCGCCGCGGCTACCCCCTCTTTCCAGCCTCGGGTCCTGAGAGGTCGCCTACACCGCTCTCAGGACGCCTCCCTCCCGTGGAGCGGGGTGGCAGTCTGGAGAGAATGTTTCACTGGCAAAACCAGAATGTCTCATTGCCTCCATTGGTCTTGCATTCTCCTTTTCATGCTATCTCGATGTCCACTCGTCCCCCTCCCCCGTTGCACCCCATGCGACTGCGGCACCGGCCCTCCAAATGCAGACATCGTCTTAAAGCTTGGTGAAGCCAGCCACACTGTGCAAAGCCAAGGGGAGTGAGGTTCGACTTGGCAGACATTATTTTAAACAGCAGTTCACACATCCGACACCGGCAGCCCAGCCCTTCAAAGGCAAGAAACAGGTGAGTTGTGTGTAAGGGAGACGATGTTAGGATGCAAAACAAACACTGGAAGAAAAAAAAATAATTAAGGAGGCTGGAGGGGTGGGATGCAGTCCTAGGACCACGGAGTACCTGGGGAGGGGTTTTACTTTCCTCTCCACTTTTCGTAATTTTGTAGGACTGCCCCGTGCCCGCTAGAGGTCACCAAAAAGAGCCATTTGCTCTGGTTCTAGGGTTGATGCCTTAAGGAAAACATGCCGCTTGCAAATTTGAGTTCTATCTCTTGACAAAGTCACCCTCTTAAAGAATGAAAATCTCTGTAAGCTGTTTATCCCTAGACTCGGACAATTTGGTTTTTTTTTTTTTTTTTAAAGCACTTAATGTGATTAAAAGCTCAAAAACGAGAGTTGTTTATCTGCTAAGTAGCTACTAAGCAAGGAAAACATCCTGAAGGAAGAGAATTCAATACAGAAGGGAAAGGAGGTGTTGGCCATGAGTTGGCAGAAAGGGTGAAGGATTCCAAGTAGCAGGTTAGTGACTGTAAAAGCTAATGCATTAGCCTGGCTGAAACAAAGGGAGTTCCACGACCTGTGTCCGAGCTGGGCCATCAGCAATGGGACCCCTGACGCTTTAATAACAGAAAGGGTTAGTTGAAAGCCTTTCTTCAGGAAGATGCTCTGCCCTGTGGGCTATACTAAGGAAAAGGCCCTTTCAGCAGGCCAGGAATAGAAACCCCAAGCTCGTGTCAGTACAAATAAAGGCCATAAAGGAGAAACCCAGGCCGGTATCTAGCAGGTCTTGGTAATGGATAGATATCAAATCATACATAGGACACAGTGATGAAAGAGGGACAAAAAAGCAGGTAAGAGCCAGCCACCAGCCTGGCTTCACACAGTGAGAGCATATTCATCAGGAAGTTGTTTTAAAAAAAAATACTTTCCAAAAACATCACAAGCAACAGAATAGCGATTGTGTTGGTTACTTGCTTGAACACTACTATATTTATTTCCTGTGTTCTCTATTGGAAGTCCCTTTACAATCTGCTGTTGGAAGCAGTTAGAGAAATATCTCTTTTTAAATTAAATTTGAACGTAGAAAACAAATTAATTTGGTGACAGCCCAGTTCATGTTTCATAAGTATGCCTTCACAATATTTCTTGGCGAGATAGGTTTAAACCATTTCATTTGTTTTGAAAGTAATATTCTTAGTTGATTGTAATGTCATTAGCCACTATGGCAACAGCTATACCCAAATCATTTTCTTAAACAACATGTACAGAAAGATGCAGAAATGATGGGTTTGTCTCAGTATAATCTGATTTTGAAAACATTCTTAAAAACAGTCCCGTTTCATTGTACTCTGAGAAGATGATTAAGCTGAGAATTAGTATAGCTGAGTTCTCGTCTGGGTCCAGGATGGTATCTAGGGCCTTCATATATAAATCCCAGGCTGGCATACATTAAAATTCAAAAGCATCAGGCAGGATGGAATGTGGAGGTTTTTAATTCTCAAGTTTATCAGCCCAGTTTAAGGAGGACTAACAGAGATTTGTGGCAAATGTGCCTGGAACTTGCTGGAGGATCAATCCTCTAGCAACAGAAGCGTGACAGAAAGAAGACTTAGGCCACTCCCATCCCCAGCACCTAGACTGTCAGCACAGCCTTCTACCCTTTGAAACCATTCTTTCCTGCCTCAGACAGTCTTCCCATTTCCCCCAAGGCATCCCTAGTTCAAACTCCAAAATGAAACCTGGGAGCAGTGGCATGTGCCTGTGATCCCAGTGCTGGAGAGGTATAAGCAGAAGGATCATGAGTTCAAGGACAGCCTTGACTACATGCTGAGTTAGGGTTTGAGGCCAGCCTGGGCTACAGGAAGCCATTCTTCACACACACACACACACACACACACACACACACACACACACACACACACACACACACACACCACCTCCAAAACCCTGGTAAGAAATACAGCTTAGTTGCTAAACTGTTTACATGCATTAAGGCCAAATTGAATAGACTGGGCTCAGTGGCACATTCCTGTGGTTCCAACATTCAGATGTTCAGATTGTCCAAAATGGCTCTTGGGCTCATCGTCCTCCACGACAAACTGGCTGAACAACTTATTTGCCAACTGATATGTAATAAGTCCCTTAACCTTTGAACCTCAGTTTTTCATGCGTAAAATTAAGATAAGGATGCTTATATTAAGAGGGCCATATGAGTGCTATATGAACTAGATAATGCCAGGATATTAAATAGCTCAGTGCATGACATTGGAGACATTACATTTCGTGTGTGTTTCCACTAATACGAGTAAGTGAATGATTCATACAGACATATATCGTACAGAAATATATCTATGCATTAGTAAGTAACCTGAAACACCAAACATCAATTGAAAAGCTTTTCATACCGCTAGCTCTGGGTTCAGTGTGAATTCCTACACCAATGGTCTTAAGAGGGTGCTGCGCCCTGCCCTAAATTACTCCATGTCATGCAAAACAGATTTTTATTCATGCTACACCTCGCCCTGAGAGATTCCATTTTGAGTGCAGATACAGAAGCAAGTGAGTTCTGCATCTTGGTGAACCCATGAGCACCATCTTTCCAGTCCAGCATGAACACGAGGCACCTGCTGATGAATGACTGATTCCTAAACCCAGCACAGTTGCCACCCTCCAAATTTATCAATGAAACTGGAACTGCAGGGTCATAGGTCCATAGTAAGAGCATGTCGGGGACCGGGAAGGTAGCTCATTGGTGTGTGAATGTGAGGAACTGAGTTTGGATCTCTAGAACCCACATAAAGCCAGACAGGGGAGTGTCTGTGCATTATCCCGGTGTTTCTAGGGTAAGATGGGAGGCAAGGTGTGAATCCCCGGAAGCTTACAGGCCTGCTAGCCTGGGATATAGAGCAGCAAATGAGAGACTGTCTCAAGCAGTTGGAGGTGAGGACCCATACCAGAAGGGAAGCTCCCTGACCTTGATGAATTTGCTATGGCAGGCACACACCTGTATTCACACACATGAGTATGACTATTTACGGATACACACATATCTTACATACATACACACCAAAAGAGAATGAAAACAGGTTCAAGAACTTACTGGTACAACAGGCTAAGGTGAGAATATAGCCTCCTTACCTGGACCCATAAAGAGGACATCTAACAAACCTTTAGTCCCAGCCCTCAGGAGGCAGAGGCAAGTTCAAGGCTAGAGTTGCTGAATAGCCAGGGCTAAATAGAGAATCCCTGTTTCAAAAGAAAAAAATAAAAAAAGGTAAGCAAGCAATCAAAATAAGAACTCATTCAGTGTTTCATGAATGCCCCACTCACCTGTCACCTGACCACCTGGTGTGTGACTCCCTACTGTCCCAGGGACTTAGCTGGCCAAGTCTTGCACAGACTGCTAGGATTCCTGTCTGTTCATTTGGCTGCCTAGATCTGACCTTCTCTTCACCTCTTTGGCCTCCATGGTCCTGCCTTGCATCTCTGCAGCTTGTTTTGACCCCCACAGCCCTGGCATATCTAACAGGTTGGTTATCTGCTAACCCCACTCCTACCCCTGACCCTCCACGGAGTTCCGTTTATGTCCCCTTCCCCCAGATGTTCAGTCTGGACTCTTTGAGACTCCTGGTACTCTGGTGTGGCTACTTTAATCCTCTGTAAACATTCTGTAACACACACACACACACACACACACACACACACACACACACAGAGTCAAAATAAATACAACAGAAAAAAGCTAGTTTAAAAATATCAGCACAGAGCAGGGGGGTGTTGGTGGTGCACGCCTTTAATTGCAACACTCGGGAGGCAGAGGCAGAGGCAGATGAACCTCTATGAGTTCGAGGCCAGCCTGGTCTACAGAGCTAGTTCCAGGACCGGCTCCAAAGCAACACAGAGAAACCCTGTCTCAAAAAACCAAGGGGAAAAAAGTCAGCACACAATCCTACAAGATTACCTTTTGTTTAGGACATCTTTGTTCTTCCCTAGTGCTGGGCATTGAACCAAGGGTCTCACACATGCTAGGCAAGTGCTGTATCACTGATCTGTATCCCTGGACTCCTCCAGCCCCTATGGTGGTTTGAAAGAAAATAGCCCCCAAAGGGAGTGGCACTATTAGGAAATGTGGCCTTGTTAGAGTAGGTGTGGCCTTGTTGGAGGAAGTGTGTCACTGTGGAGGTGGGCTCTGAGGTTTCCTATATGCTCAAGCCATGCTCAGTGAGCCAGACCACTTCCTGTTGCCTGTGAGTCAAGATGTAAGAACTACCAGTTACCTCTCCAGCACCATGTCTGCCTGTGTGCTGCCTTGTTTCCTGCCATAACAATACTGGACTAGAACTCTGAACTGTAAGAGAGTCGCCCCAATTAAATGTTCTCTTTTATAAGAGTTGCCGTGGTTGTGGTGACTTCACAGCAATAGAAACCCTAATTAAAACAAGCCATTCTTGCTGTGTTCTCCATGTCAGTCATCCTGGGCCTTGGCACCTGCTGCTCCCTCTGCTTAGCATACTATCCCAGAGCATGTGTGACTGATTTCTCATTGAAGTTAGGATGCAAATGTCATGTCCTTAGGCATTCCCTGACATAGCATAGTCATCTGTTTTTTGTTTGTTTTTATTTTCTTAATCTTATTTACAAAAAAAAAATTCCTAAGGCTAAGGAGATAGTTCAGTGAATATATTGCTTATTATACCAGCATGAGGGTCAGAATTAAGATCCCCAGGTGACATAGCCACTTTGCTGGGGCACCTGTTGTGTCTTGCCAACTTGTCTGGTCCGTACCTGAGAAGGGGAGTGTGGATTGAGGAAAAGAATTGGCAAGAAACAAGAGATAGAATCCGGAGGGCATTCGGCGAATACTGGACCACCCTTGTTTATTGTTCAAAGTTTCTTTATACCCCCATCAAAAGTGGGGGTGAAGGCAAAAATACTTACAAACAGAATGATTGTCTCTTCAATACCTGAAACATCAAATAATTATGTCCTGAGTTAACTAGTCTGTTGTTTGGGCAGGTCGTGCAGTGATCACACCTTAGTCAAGCACTCTGGCCTTGTAAGAGCAAGGGCAGGCAAAAGCTCTCTGATCTTAAGTCAAAATGGAATGGAGTTGTCTGTGGGTTCCCACACCCAGAACACACATGAAAGCTGGGCGGCAGCAGGGCTCACTTCTAGCCTGTAGGAGGTGAGTACAAGGGATCCTTGAGGCAAACTGACTAGCTAGACCCGGGCACTTCGCAGGCTCCAGGTTCAGCCAGAGACCCTGCCTCAGGAAATAAAACGGAGACTGGCCAAAAGAGACACTGAACATCAACTTCCGGCCTCCACACATGCACATGCGTGCGTGCACACAAGCATAGACAAACGTACACACACACACACACACACACACACACACACACACACACACACCATAAATTCCAAAAAAAGAAAAAAAAATTAACTTGCCTAAACCTATAGAAGGTCGAACATCCAGAATGAACTTTAGTATGAAATAGTGATTACACTGTTTCCATGCAGAGCCCTTGACTGTGAAAAGCTCTGGTGTGAGATGTTGGTTATAGGGGAAACTGTCTGGGAATGGAGGTGGGGACAGATATCTCTACCTCCTCAGTTTTGCAGCAAAATAAAACTACTGAAAATGTAAGCCTTGAAAAATCATCTCGCCCATTCACCTCTTCCTTGTTGGTGGCCAGCTGTCTTCCCAACACATTTCTCTCTCTTCCTTTGAAAGCAAAGGCCCTGGGGCCCGTTCTCATCCATAGCAGCTTCTAGCCTAGTGCCTCTCTTCTTTCCAAAATGCAGTAACTGCCGAGAGGAGGCATAAGTGACAATTGCTGTTTGCTTAAATACAGTTCCCTGAGTGCTGAACTGGCATGGGAAGCAAGGCTAGAATTAGACATTTGGGGAAATTTGGGCTTTTTCTGAAAGCCACTTCAGTTTTGGCATATTGGTGGCGATGTTGGCGCTATTTTCCCCTGAGCCTGTGGCGGCTACAGCTTTAAGCCCTGCAGAAGCCCTACTCACTGGTTTGACAGGCCCCTACCCTGTGTCAGCAAGTCCTGGCTTCACTCCCTGCCCAGAAAATGTTCCCATTAGAAGAGTTGTTGGACTCAATTCCAGTCAGCCAGTTCTGGGTTCCCTCACCCCCAGAGCTGCTCCTGGAGAGGAACTGTTAGGGTTGCAAGGAAAGACGAGCCAGCCACTGTGGAGTTCACCACTTCAGATAGTCACCTCGTAGAATACAGCTCAATGAAGCCATTACACACACACACACACACACACACACACACACACACACACACACACACTGTATGTTGTATGCATACATAGTGAGAGCTGGGTGTGATAGTATATTCCCGCAATCTCAACACTTGGGAGGCTGAGGTAGGAGGATCCTACCTCAAAGCCAACCTGAGCTGCATGCAATATTTAGTCTCAAAAATAGTTCCAGCACCCATCTGGCAGCTCACAGACGTGTGATCCAGATGAGCCGACGCCCTCTTCTGGCTACTCAGGCATACAATGTGCATACATGCACACAGCTAAAACAGGAATGAACACGAGACAAAAATGGATATTTAAAAAATAATAAACAGAAGAGAATTGAGGTGGAGTCTGGAGGCTCTGTGTCTTGGCTTAGGACCCATATGAAATACGGAGGGCATTCCTGTGTGGTAGACTGACATCTCAGAGACCCGGCCCAACCACTTGCCTAGGTACTCAAGAGGAGACACCTTCCAGCAAAGGCAACCAGACAGGAAGGAAGTGGGAGAATCTGGCAGGAAATGGGAACCCTTCCCACATTGTGCCACATTCAGACAGCCTGAGGGAGGATTCCACACAGGAGAAAATCAAAGACATTTCACAATGAATGAGGTTTCCCACTGTGTTCTATTCATTCTGCAGAAAATGGAAGTGCCTTTACCAACGCTAATGAACCAAGATTAACTAGTTTAGGAGTTGGCTTTCAAAATACCTGCTGTTCTTACCCTCTCTCCTGGCAGTAGTCTACTTCCCAGCCCTCCTCCCCCATGCTCAGAGCTATCGGTTTTGCCTCAGTAATGACTGAGTCTGGGGTTGGCTATGGATAAGCTTATGTTGCTTCCGGAAATGATCTCCCCATTGTTAGTGCAACCAAATTAGCATCGGTCCCTTGTGTAACAATTGACACACTCTTCAACAGCAACTGCATGTTCCCTCAAAATACAGGATTTAAAATGAAGTTTTGGTAGTATTTAAGAATTTTAGTTCCAGTTTGTCTGGTTTGGGAATGATGTTTTTGTTTGTGGTGTTTGCTCGCCTGCTTGCTGGTTGGTCGGTTGGTTTATGAGACAAGATCTCACTATGTAGCTCTAGTTGGTGCCTGGTTTCAGTTTGTTTGTTGAGGTAAGTTATTGGGTAGCTCAGGCCAGCTTTGAGTTCCCTATTTAGTTGAGGATGACCTTGAACTCCTAATCTCCCTGCCTTCATTTCCTGGGTGCTGGGATTTCAGAGTTTAGAGGGAGATAAAGATCATTCAGTTCTGATGTGTGTGATCCCGTTGCCTTTCTAAGAGAAGAAACCACGGGGATTTGCCTCAGTTCACTGAGACATTCTGGCTGGTTAGCAAAAAATAACTCAGAGGAAAGGTGCATGTGTAGTTGGAAGGTTTTATGAGATGGTCTCTGTTTTGAGAAAGGGGATGGGGGGAGTCTCACAGTGTTTCTCAGGTAACCCTCAAAGGCGTGGGTTCAGCTGATTCAAAGTCAGCCTGCCCAGTAATGGGTGTGTCAGCACCTGGAACCAACCAGGAGCAGGCCTATGCTCTTGTCAGGTTTGCTATTTGTTATTACTGTTATGTTTGTGTAGAGGGCAGGGTGTCTGTGTAGAGGCCAGAGAACAATTTGTGGAAGTCATTCTCTGGTGCATGGGGGACCTTGACAGATTTCATAGTGGGTAAGGGACAAACACGCCAGGCAAACGGAGCATAAGAAACACGTTTTATTAGAAAGAGAGGGGGGTAGGGGAAGAGACACAGAGACAGAGAGAGGACAGAAGAGAAAAACAGGGAGAGTCATGTCTGCCCCAGGGGGACAGCAGGAAAGAAAGTGTAAGTGGGTGGACTTTTCCTTTTAAAGGGCCCTTTGCATCTGCGTGCAGAATACGAAATCATGGAACCCTGGACTGACCAGAGTACTGCCTGAGTGCATCTAAGGTGACAGGGAGCAGACCAGCATAATGCCTGAGTCCTTACAGACGGTGTGGAAATAAGGTTACTAGGCTTCCAGTGAACACCTTTACCCCCTAAGCCATCTCCTCACCCTAACTTGAAATCTTTATTTCATTCACTCACTCACTCACTCATTTATTGAGATGGGTTCACAACTATGCAGCCTTGGCTAACCTGGAGCTCCCTATGTAGACCAGGCTGCCTTCAAATTCGCAGAAATCCTAGTGCCTCTGCCTTCTGGGTGCTGGGATTAAAGATGTGAGCCACAAAAGAACCAATCAAACAACAATGAGGATTCACAGTGGTGGCCCACACCTTTAATCCTAGCTCTCAGGAACCATAGGCAGGCAGATCTGTTAGTTAGACATCAGCCTGGTCTACCAACCAGTGAGTTTCAGGACAGCCAGGGCTACACCAAGAAACAGTGTCTCAAGAAAAAGACAAAAACAAAAAGACCAAGCCAGCAAAACATGTGAACCACTGTGCCCATCTAACTTGCAGGTTAGATTGTAAAGGTGTTTTTTTGAGATGTATTTGGGTTAGGATAAGCCTGAATCAGGCCTGGGTCAGGGAGCAGAGCCTGTGCCCCAGCAACAGAGGAGACAAGGACCTTGTTTTGCTCCCCCAGCTTTGCAGGATTCTTCCATGCAGCCTCTTGGGTGACTTAAGGCATCTTTTCTGGCCGAAGGAGCCATACCATACCCTCTGCTTCATGTCTGCTAGGACTTTGTGCCTTCCAAGTAGGATTTTTCCTTCCCAGGTCGAAGCAATCACAAACAGGAATCTCTGTAGACGAGAAGCTCGTTGTACCCTTTCACAGGCTTCTCTTGTGATGGATGTAACTGCAGGAACAATCCCAGCAGATGTCAGCTTAAATCTCAGAAAAGGGGAAAAAAATAGGCTTGCCAAGTCCTCCGAGGATGCCCAGGCATCCCAGCCTCCAGGTACACAGTGTGTTTAACTTGAACAGCCGTAGAGGGATTAGCGAGCACTCGATAGCTGTTCCAGTGGTCTGTTTCGATTGCAGTGGATACTTGGAGAAAGACAAATTGTGTGTGACTTCTGTTGAGTCAGTGTTTAGTCAAGACTTTGAATTTACAGTTCTCTGTGCTTTCACCCTAGAAGCCAACTCGGGAGTGAGATTTATATTCTGTATAGATTAGAAAATACCGAGACATCCTGACTTACAATACCCCGAAGGGAACTCCGACTTTAATGGTGCCAGTAAAAGCGACTTTTCCCAGACTGTGAAAATAAGAAGTGTACAGTAATATTGCTGCGTCATTTGAATGGGGCCTCTTGGGGTTCCAAAGAGGAATGTTCCATGCTGTCCTCGACTTTAGTGACTTGCTAAAGTGTCTCCATGTGAGAGAGGCCGCCATTTCCAGCCGCTCATCCAGTGGACATCTCAGCTCATCTTTGCCTTGTTATGTGTTGAAAGTACTCTTGGGATATGATTCAAAATACCTGAGCTTTGCTGAGAATTTCAGAAGAGTTAGGCAGGCACTAAGTCTGGGTTAATTAATCAGTCCTAGTTGAACAAATGTCATTTCTTCCTTTACTTTTTTCCCCTCCTCTTTCCAGTGCTGGACTGAAGTTGAGAGGGTATCCAGGCTAGCCTTGAATTCATTCTGTAGTCTGATCTCAAACTTGTGATCCACCTGCCTCAACCTCCTGAGAAAGTAGGATAACATGTTTACACCTCCAAGCCGGGCTTAAAGAAATGTCCTGAGAGCTGGACATCTCTTGATGCTGGCTCTCCCTTCAGTCAGACACAAGCCTTTCTTGTGGCTGCACCATTCTAAACAAATTAATGCTGTGAATACTTGGCCAGGGTGACGGAGAATGGCAGATATCCTAGAGCACAGGTCAGAAAACTATTACCTGTTTTTTGTTTGTTTGTTGTTTGTTTTTTAATTTTGCAGTACTAGACATAAAGCCCAGGACCTCCCGCATCCTCATTTCAGCTTTGTCCCCAATGTTATTTTGCTTAATTGTTTAGTTCTTTAATTAGCTTGCTTGTTTGTTTGTTTGTTTCTTGTTGTTGTTTTTACTATGTATTCATGATTAGCCTTGAACTGAAAGTAATATTGGTGCCTCAACCATCTAAATTCTGAGATTTCAGGCCTGTTTCCAAGGATGTACTTTTTAAAACTTGCTTTATTATTAGTAGTAGAAGTTAGTGTGTGTAAAGGGGAGTGAAGACCTGGGTGACACATATGTGGAGTTTACAGAACAGAGTTTTTGAGTCAGTTTTTTTCGTTGGTTCTAGGAATCAACTCGGGTCACTAGACTTGGAGAGCAAGTGCCTTTTATACAGTGAACCATCTTCCCAGCTCCTAAATGATTTGTTTTTCTAAAGTTTATTTGACATGTGACTACACCTATCACTCATTCTTTTAGAAGTGTCTCTGAAGAGGCACACTACAAGGGTAGGCCTGAATAGTTGAGGCAATGACTAAGCAGCTTTCAAGTCCTAAAGAATTTACTTTCAGCCCTTTGTGGGAACAGCCATCCTTCCCATCTCCAGAAGAAAGTGAGGAAACACAGACACACACACACACACTGCACCTTCCCTGGAGGGCCACTAGGAGGCGTGAAGAGAACAATGGTCACAACAGGAAGTTAAGAGATGGCTCCAGAGCTTTCCTGGCCAATAGTTGAAACACCCGCAGTAATATACATCACATCACCCTGACATCCTAAAATTTACAGGCTGATGGGCAGAACTAGAAAACAAAAAACAAACAAACAAAAAAAAACATCCTGAGTGAGGTAACCCCAAGCCAGAAAGACAAATATAGTATGTACTCACTCATACATGGATACCAGACATAAAGCAAAAGATACAGTCCACAACCCCAGAGAAGCTAGAACCTGTCTTCCAGAAACAGATGGAAGCAGATACAGAAATCCACAATGAACCAATGGGCCAAGCTCCTGGAGTACAATCGAACTGGGGGAGGAGCAATAATATGAACATAGGACTAAAGAGCATGATGGGGAAACCACAGAATCAGCTGACCCCAGCTAGTGAGAGATCACTGACTCAGCTCTAACAAATGGGGAACCTGTATAATAAGTCCCAACTAGACTCTTTTAATATAGGTGACAATGGTGTGACTGGGACAGTATATGAGGCCACTGGCAGTGGGTCCAAGATCTAATACTAATGCACAAACTGACTTAGTGGAGCCCATTCTATATGGAGAGATACCTTGCTCAGCCTAGACACAGGAGTGTGGGTGTGGAGAGGGGCCTTGGTCCTGCCTCAATTAGATGACGGGACAGACGTAGTAGACTTCCTAGAGGAGGCCTTACCCTCTCTGTGGAACAGATGGGAGGGGGCTAGTGAAGGGTTTGGGAGGAAAGGTGGGGGGGGGGAACTGGGATTGGAATGTAAAAAATTAATAAAAAAAAAAGTGAACAACAAAAAGATTCATCGCCCCGAGGAATTGTGTGACCAGGCTTATTGGGTGGGGGTGAGGGGGCGGCTCAGAAACACTCTTTGAGCAACCGCAGAGGACAAAGACCAAGGTGGAGCTGCAGGGCAGAAAACAAAGGACTTCAGAGAGCATCCCTTTGGAAAGAGATGCCCAAGTGACAGGAAGCCCAGAGTCAAGGGTCCGAGCCTCTGAGGACGGTCAAGAAAGTCATGACGGGCCTGCCAGCATCTGCATTTGAAGTCCCCGGACTCTGGAAAGGGCCTTGAAGGACTCCAGATCCCAGGGAGACCTAACAACGATGCCATTCTTCCACATCAGAACCGAGAGCGAAAGAACTCGGGTTTGCAATATGAACACAGGCAAACTGTGGTTATCTCAACCCATGGAAGGTTGCTTAGCCTGCTACTTGTCATCTGTGGTGCACGTGACGGGTTGGCTGAGCAGCTGCCACAGTCACTATAGAGACTCAAGTTCCTGCATTCTCTTAAACAACTCTACTTTTACATGTTGCTTTGTATGTGCGAGCCTGAGACCAGCCTAAGCCCTTATACAGGCTAGGTTAATGTTCTCCCCCCATGGAGCTGCATCCCAGCAACCCCATGTTCACTTTTAAAGCTCCTGCAAAAACTGAGTGTGTACTTGTAACCCTAAAGGGAGAGGGATCGGGGGGGCCCGCCCCTGACCTTCAGGGAGGCAGCAGTAGGAGGAAGTCACAAACACAACAGTAATTTGACTCCTTATGACCCCGATGTTTTCAAAAGCTAGAAGATGGACATGCTTTCTTGTAATGCAGGGGTTTTCTGGTTTGGGATTCTAACCCAGCCCAGTCACCAAGGTGTCCCAGAGTGACACTCTTTTCTTCCTCAACAATGGCTTTGTAGAATGGAGGTTGTTTACCGGCATGTAAACTCAAGTAAATGTTGGAGCTTCTTTTTAGAAATAGCCCTTATGTCAGGGGAGGGGAACTGGCTGCAGGAACTCAGTCTATAGACAGTAAATCCAGTTACACCATTTCCTGATATCAGCCAGTTCCCCCAAAGCAGGCTTGAGCAGTTCTATTTTGTTTGTGTTATATTTGAGAACATCTCACTCCGTAGCCCAAATGTAAAGACTAGGCTATGCTGTGGTGCAATTCGCTCCGTATTAAGTGATTTTGTTGTCATGTGTCTGAGACAAGGTCTCCCGTAGCCCAAGCTGGCCTTCATTTTGATAAGCAGTTGAAAATGACCCTAGAACCTACTACTGATCCTCCTGCTTCAACCTTCCCAGTGCTAGAATTACAGGTATGTCTAGCCAGACTCTTTATGTGGTACTGGAGAACTGAACCCAGGGCTATGTGCATGCTAGCCAAACACTCTACAAACCAAACCACATCCCCAGCCCATCCTTTCTTTGGGTGCTTTTGTGTGTGTGTGTGTGTGGGTGTGTGTGTGTGTGTGTGTGTGTATGTGTGTTCGTGTGCTTGTGCATGTGTGCTCATAACCACACAAGTGGCATGGGTGCATGCAGAGACACAAGGGAACAACTTTCAGGAGTTGGCTCTCTCCTTCTATCCTGTGGGTCTGGGGATTGAACTTGGGTCATCAGGCTTGGCAACAGGTGCCTTGACCTTCTAAGCCATATTGCTGTCCCTGTTTTCTTCTTTGAGGCAGGTCCCATGTACCCCAGATAAGCCTGGAGCTCATTATGCAGGTGAATTTTTGGTCTTCTTGCCTCTACTTCCCAAATGCTGGGATTATAGGGTTATCACCATACCCAGCCAGCATCTCATATGAAATACTCCATTTACAAAGGAGCATTGAGGCCTGGTAGATGGCTATAACCTCACCCTTGAGGATAGATCCTGGGAGCTCACTGACCAGCCAGGAAGCCAAAAGTGCAAGATTCTGGGTTATTGAGCGATCCTGTTTCAAGGCAATAAAGCCAAAAGCAACACAAGACACATGGCATGGCATCCTACTCTGGCTTCTACATAAGCATTGTACATGCATGTGCATGTATCACTCATGCATTTATCTCACTGGCACCCGTGTGCGCGTCACACACACACACACACACACACACACACACACACACACCCAGATTGGGAGAGAGACAAAAAAAGAACTTAATTCCCAACAGTGGGTTATAAAGCAAATTAGCTTGGCACTACGTGATAACTTGCAGCCAATGAAACAGTGAATTATGCAGTCATTTCTCACATGGAAAGACACAAACATGTCCACCTATGTTTCTGGCATACAGCAAACTCAGGAAGCCAGGAGGTCCTGAGACTCACTATGTTGCCCAGCCATCCTCTTGCTTCAGTGTTCCAAAATTTAGGATTACAGATGTGAGCTATCACACCCAGCAAGAAGTCTTAAATATAGAGAAAACAAACAAACAAAAAAGGAAAATGGTTATTAAAATATGCAGAGAAACTGGGAAGACTAAATAGAAAGGGAACACACACACATGCAAAACTCAACTAGCTTACCCTGGGCCAGGAAATAACAAAGGAATGAAATACAGTTGAGAAGATGATACCTAGTGTCTAGATCCTGGGGGAGATGTGGGGTGTTTGTTTTGTTTTGCTTTGAGACAGGGTCTCACTACACAGCTCACTACATAGGAATTTGCTGTGTAGGCTAGGATGGCTCAAACTCCCAGAGATCTGTCTGCCTCTATCTCCCAGTTGCTGAGATTAAAGGCAGGGTCTGTGCCCTGCTTTATTTTTGAGACGGTCTCACTGCTTAGCTCAAGCAGTCCATGAACCCAGGTCCTCCTGCCCCAACCTAGGATTATAAACATGCCCCACTAGGCTTTGCCACGGCTACATTTCAGTTGTTTTGGTTTGTTTCAGGTGTTTTTCTTTTTTAATTAAAATATGATTACATCATTTCCCACGCTCCTCCTTACAATTCCTCCCTGACTGCCAACCTCGCTTCCTCTCAAATTCATGGCCTTGCTTTTATCCCACCCTGAGCATTCCTAGGTTCACTGTATTTCTTTGTCTAGGGGTGAGACCCCAGGGTATTCTGCCTTCCACTTAGGATATCTGTTGGTGTTATTCTTGTTCAGGAAGCCATATTATTGTGGTATCATGGGTGAAGTGTTGCCATTGTTTGTTTGTTTGTTTGTTTGTTTGAGACAGGGCTTCTCTGTGTAGCCCTGGCTGTCCTGAAACTTGCTGTGTAGACCAGGCTGGCCTCAAACTCACAGAGATCCACTGCTTCTTCCTCCCAAGTGCAAGTGCTGGAATTATAGGCATGGACCACCACCACCCATCATTTCTAGGAGACACAACTTCACAGCCCACTTTTTGGTCCTCTGGCTTTTGCAATCTTTCTGACCCCTTTTCTGCAATTATTTTAGATATTGATTTTAATGCTGTTCTCCAATAAAAAGGGCCAGGGCTCCTTAAGAAAATAACTAATTCTGGGACTGGAGTAGGAAATACACAGAATGAAGCTGGGGTGATTTACAATGTTAGAAGTCAAAGAGGTGCTTAAGGACTGAGGCTGATGCTTACTTAATTGGAGGAGTTCTTGCCTGGCATACACGCCAAGCCCCGTCCTCAATATACAGCTCTAGATAATAGTGGTAAATGTCTGTAATCCTAGCACTGGTAGGTAGAGGCAGGAAGATCAAGATTGAAAGTCATCCTTTTGTGCCCAAATGCTGAACCCCCAAATCACCAAGAGACCCATTCTGATGCAAAAAAAAGCAAAGAGTCTTTTATTAATGAGAAGGACCTCGAGGGGCTGTGAGGCAGGGAATTTATTGCAGAGAGTTAAGAGGAGTGTCCAGGGGTATGCAGCAGTCTCAGGATTGGTGCCCTCCTGGGCTTAGGTGATCTGTCCTATGTTGATTGGTTAACTGGTTGTTATGGCCTATACGCCCACCCAGGGCGGTTGCTATGCTCTGCAGGTCAGTGTTTGGCCACCACTTTTTACCTTAAAGCACATCCAGAGCCTGCCTGCTAACTTCGGACTTGCCACGTGGCCACGTGGAGGTTATCTGACGTCCTAGTGACTGGGCTGGAGGGACAAGGTGAGGCAAGCTGATCTGCACCCTGTCATGTCTGCTAAAGCAGGGGGCTGGGTGAGAGTCTGGACCCTTCAATCCTTGACCACATGGCAAATGTGTGTTATCATCCAGGCACATCTTGGCCCCACCCTTGGGAATCTGGCACATTGTGTCACCCCTCTGCTCCTGGCAAGCAGACCCTGGCTCTGCACAGGTGTAAAGGTCCCTTTAAGAGATAAACTCTGCCCCACTACAGTTCTTTTCCTGCCATTTCTCTGGAGAGGCTGGGTCTCTTTGTCTCTCTCTCTCTGTCTGTCTCCCCCCTCTTCCCCCTCCCCCTTCCTTTTTCCCTTACTACTTTTCCTTTCCCAGTAAAGTTTTCCAAGTAACCTCTGTCTGCCTGGTGCGTTCCTACCGCCATGGGATCTGCCATGGTTCCCCTGGTACTGCGTATCGCCACATATCCTAACAGCAAATCTATATATACTTAAAGAAATGATTAAATAAATCTAGAGAAAAGACAAACCTTTGCTGTAGAATAATTATGATAATTTATGTAGCTGGGTGTGATTGTTTATACCCACAATCCCAGCACTCTGGAAGCTGAGGCAAGTTCAAAGGCCGACTGGGCTACTTGACAAGTTTGAAGCCAATCTGGCTGACATAGATAACAATTTATGTATAGATACTCTGACCTCAATAAGGTGGGTAATAACTACCTAGTCCTAAAGTCGAGGCAGCTCAAAATGACTTCCTCCCAAAGAAGCCAGTGTAGAGGTGTGTGGGAGATGGATTGAAACAGTTTCACTGTGTAGTCCAGGCTGGTCTCAAACTCCTGGCGCTGATATTATCTGTGTATGCTGCTCCATCGGGTAAAACAGTTATTCCTAGTACCTTGTTCCTATCTTGGCCTTCAGCAAACAACGGGAGCTTGTAAGTTCCCTCCCTGCCTGCCCCAGTGTGAGCTGGAAACAGGATCCATACACCTGGGTGGCACTTGGGGTCTTCCAGGCTAGGGCTGCCTGATAGGGGCTGGCAGCTGGCCCAGTGTGGTTGAGCAACTCTCTCTGCCTATAAATCAGGGGCGTTCAATGAATCAATACAGAGCCTGAGAACTTGGGTAGCAGTAGCCCGAGCGTTGCCCCAGAGACTGTGTCCAGGAACTCCCACTGCTGAGGGCCTGAGGCTACACTGCTCCTGTGTTTTCCTAGATTAATGACTTTGTTCAATTCTAGGAGTCTCCCCAAAACCTTCTCCTAAACTCACATTATTTTTTTGCAGCCAAAAGAATATTAACATACACTTCAGTGCGCATTCATTAACCACCCTGTTCTGTGTATATTGTGCTACATTTTGGAGATTTGGGAGTACACCAATAATTTATAGGGTGTCTGCTTTCGGTTTGTTGGGCTTATTTTGGTGGTGGGATGATAGAGACAGGGATTCAGGATATTGTGGATGCTGGGCAAGGACAACTAGGCTAACAACCCCAGCCCCTTTTGCTTTCATATGAAACAGAGCTCACTAAATAAATCAGTCAGGTTGTCCTTGAGTTTATTTATGAATTTATTTACTTGTGTTTGTTTCTTTATTTTGAGGCAGAATCTCAAATAGCCAAGGCTGACCTCAAACTCTTTATGTAGCAGAGGCTGGTCTTGACGTCCTGGCCCTCTTATATCTGTCTTTCAAGGGCTGAGGTATCAGGTATGTGCTACAGAGCCAAAGATGAATTTTTAAGTCAAACCATATTCTAAAGAGGCTTGTAGTTCAGCCAAAATTCTTGCACTTGCCTCCAAGTTCTGAATGTGGGTTGATTTTAGCACCATTGTAAGGTTGGAGAGCTAGGTGTGTGTGTGTGTGTGTGTGCGCGTGCGTACACCCACCCCATCCTCTTTTACCTCCTAAGCATTCATTGTGTCTTGGAGAATGATATCCCAAAGTGTGACACGACACCCAGAGTGCTTTGACTTTACGTTTCTCTAACTTCCGGGTCTCTGGCTACAAACTGTCCTTTGCCACACAGAAAGAACTGCCCTGTGCCGAAGGCCACTACCCCACGACAGCCTGTCACCTCCTTCAGGACTTCCCCAGCACGCAAGGGGCTCCATTTGCAGACAGCCAAGCCACTTCTGAGAGATGGAAAGCTGAGGGAAGTGCACTGAGGCCTGCTGCCTTTGGGGGAAGGTGTCAGGATCCCCGCACACCATCTCCACTTGCTCTGCTGCAGGAGACTATGACACCTACAGCCTAGGCCACCATGCCCAATACCAGATAGTGCAGTTTGAAGCTTCCCGTCGTATCAGAGTCATGGCACCAAAGAGAAATAAATAAAAATCTTACGTCAGATAAATTTTCCAAAAAGAATGAAATGATAACATTTGCAGTACCACAGGGAAACCAGTGAAGAGAAACTGACGAGGTGAGCTGTGCTTCTCTGGGAATTTGGGTAGCACAGCTCCGACCCTAGGACTTTTTGCGGACGCAACACATATCCTACCTCTGAGCTACTCCCTCAGCCCTCTCACCCACATTTCTCCCCAGCATATATTAAATACTATCATTTTAATGTAATCAATATATGAAATTACAATTATTTAAGATGAAACATAATCAATATAAAACTTATTACATTTTTTTATACATTTTCCATGTCTGGTCCCTCACAACCATGTGTAAGCCCAGCTTCAGGGGATCTGATGTCATTTTCCTGGCCTCCACGGGCACCTTCATCGAGGTAGCATGCACACACACAAAATATGTACACACAGACACTTAGTAAAAATGATGATGATGATTGGAGGGCCGTTAGGCTGCCTCCGCTTGCTGTCTGATCTGAGAACCCGTGTTCAATCCCTGGACCCCACATGGTGGAATAAGAGAATAACTCCTGAACGCTGTCCTCTAATATCTATTCATGCCATGATGCATGCACCCCCAAAACACACAGATAGATAACGTGAGTTCCAGACCAGCCAGCTACATAGTGAGACCCTGTCTCAAAAAAAGCAACAAACAAAAAAACACAACTATTTAATAAATCAGTAATTTGAAACAGCCTCCTGTAGCCCAGGCTGACATCAAACTCCTGATCCTTCTACAGGTATTTCAGGGACACACCTGTGTACATACACACTCACACACAAATACAAAATAAGTGAGTAAACAGTCTTTTATAAAAAAAATGAATTCAGGGGCTGGGAGTTGGCTCAATAGTAAAGTGCTGACTGGACAAGCGTAAGGACCTAAGCTTGGACCCCCAGCATCCATGAAGAAGCCAGGCTTAGAGGTAGAAGCCTATAGTCGTAGCACTGGGAAGCAGAGACCAGAGCCCCCCCCCACAGTCATTGGCCAGCCCATCTAGCAATGGACGAGGTGACCGGTTCAGGTAGGGACCTTATCTGGGAAGCTTGGCTGCTGGCATCTTTACCTACCGAGCTGAGCTTCTGTCTCAGGAGCCACACAGTGAAGGCAAGAATTGGCCCCAGGAAGTCGTCCTTGGACCCCTGCCATGTTTCAAATGAGAATGGCCTCCATACGCTCATATGCGTTAATGTCTAGTCCCTAATTGATGAAAAACGTTTTGGGAAAGATCAAGGGGTATGGCCTTTTTTGGAGAAAGTGTGTCATAGGGATGGAGAGGCTTTCAGGTTTCAAAAGCATGTGCCAAGTCCAGTCTGTTTGTGTGTGTATGTCTGACTCTGCTTGCAGCCTGAAGACCAGGATGTCAAGCTCACAGTTACTGCTCCAGCACCATGCCTACCTATCTGTTCCTCACCATGATGATCATGGACTAACCCTCTAAAAGTGTAAGCAGGCCCCCATTTAAATGTTTTCCTTTGTAAGAGTTGTCTTGATGCTGGGCATAGTGCTTTACACCTTTAATCCCAGCACTTGGGAAGTAGAGGCAGGTGGATCTCTTGAGTTGGAGGCCAGCCTGGTCTACAAAGTGAGTTCCTGGATAGCCAGGGCTATGCAGAGAAACTCTGTTTTAAAAAAACCAAAAATGAATAAGATATGATAAAGAGTCCACATGCACATACACACATGTGGACAGACACATGGACATTTTGGTGCATTAGACAAAACCTATGTGAACTCTCACCCTGTGTGCCTGCTGTCTGGCTTGGGGTATCAAGCCCCCTTTTGCTACCGTAAATTACTTTGTTGAGTTACTTTCACCTTGTTCCTATGCTTCTTTGCTAGATGACTGGAATAGTCTCTGCCACTAGTTTGGGGCTTGTCCTAGATTTGAGATCCACCTGGGAAAGCATTCAGGTATCTTCCTTTGGGAAGGCACATCCCATAGCCCAGGGTCTCAGATAAATGTTAACCACTTGCATGGGTAAAGAACCTAGCCTGGAAAGTTTCTGAGCAATGCAGGGAAGGGCCCAGGCAAGCGGGTAATGCCCTGTGTGGAACAAGATAACAAGAGTCACAAAGTACGCGGAAGTATTTCCTTGGTGGTCTGAACGTCCGGAAGTTTGTATGAGAGCAAATGAGATGCGCTCTGAGCCAGAGGACATCCTGTTTTGTGAGTATGTGGTGGTGCAAGGGGGCACGACAGGGGAGGGGGTGTTGACAGCAAATAACAGCGCCTACAGAGGAAAAGCAACATTGTAAAAGTCCTTGGAAAAGAGCTGGGACTGGCCTGGTGGTGGGGGTTGTCCACACCAGTAACTGCACTTGAGAGGCTGACGCAGGGGGGACCACAATGGTTTTAAGGTCAGCCTGTTGTACACATGAAGTTTTAGGACAGGCTAGACATCAGCGTGATAACCTGTCTCAAAAAGAAAGGCAGAAAGAGATGGGACTGAAATCCATTGTAGAGAGGTCCTGGATTAGATCCCTAGCAGAAGTAAAAAAATAAATCAAGCCCTTCATAAACCAGACTCTGAATGCCACGAGCAAACATTCTGACCTTTTCCAGAACTCAGCTCAAGGGCTGACGTGGTGGGCACGGTTGTTTACGAATGGATTGAGGGGCCAAGTTCTTTCCTCAAAACAATGTGCCTCACCCACCCTTTCATTGTGTTCTCTTCTCCCCCTCTCTCTCTTTTTCCCCAATACTGGGGATTAAACCCAGGGCCTCACATTTTAGGCAATGGCTCTACTCAGCTCGTTAGTCTTTTTGGAAGGAGTGGGGTGGGGGATAAAGTTGAAATAGGGCCTCATATAGCCCGGACTGGCCTCGCTATGTGCCCACGGATACTGGTGAACTCCTGATCTAACTCCCAGTACTGGGATTTCAATTCTCCAGCATTCCTGACTGTTCTCCTGCCTCGGCCTCTTGATCAGACTTTTTCTTTTCTTCCTTCCTTCCTTTTTCCTTCCTTCCTTCCTTCCTCCTTTGAGACAGTGCCCCTCTATTATGTAGCCCTGGGTACCCTGGAACTCACTCTGTAGACCATGTTGGCCTCAAACTCAGAGATCCACCTGCCTCTCTCTCCAAGTGCTGGGGCTAAAGACATGTGCCAGCTCCGCCCAGCTGCAATCAGATGTTCTACAGCCTCCTTCTGGCTGGGAGTCTGTTCTTTATTGATAAGGAATGACTTCTGCTCTGCTGTAAGCATCTCTGCCTCATCGGATCATTGCTGGTCTTCCTCCTTCGTCCACTGGAAAGCTGATAATGCCAGGGAATGGGTCTGATCAGTCCATTGGTCATCATAGGCTTTGACAAAATACCAGGGGCCGAGAAAGGGGAAAGGGTGCTAACTTTTAAATAAAATAATAAAATAAAAATGTGCAGTCAAAATGGGCTCTGGTTGACTAGGCCACACTTAGAAAAAAAAATATTGCCTATTACTAATAGTTTTTGAGATAGGGTCTTTAGCCCTGGGTGCTTTAAACTTACTCTGTAGCTGCAGATGATACTTGCTGTGTGTTGGGAAATTTAAGTACTTGTTCCTTACAGTTCTCTTCCTCCCCACCCAGCTGTAGAACTCCTGTGCTCTCAAGGTTGATCAAACAAGGTTGTTCTCATAACTTTCCGGTGTGCAGTGCCCGTGCCTTGACCCCAGGTGTGGGTGGTGCATGATTTCCTCCTATGCTTAACCCATGCCCTGGCTTGGGTATATAAGCCCATTACTCTTTGTAATAAAAGGCAGCAGCTCTCTCTTCTCGTGGTGGTTTCAATCCTGACACCCTCCTCCAAGCTCAGAACTCTGGCCTCGAGGGTGCGGTAGCTGTGAAATCATGAGATTCCAGCACCAGGGGAGGGGGAAAAGAAAGGTTCCAGCACCAGGCAACAAGCCAGGCATCCAGCAAACACCTTTAACTCCTGGCTCCTAGGGACCTGTCTCCTCACAGGATGTGTGCCCTTGCACCTTTGTATATAGTTGCACAGAAACACACGAATAAGATATTTTCTAAAGTAAAAATATGGGACTGGTGAGATGACTCACTGGGGAAAAGGGCTTGCCACCAAGGCTGATGACCTGAGTTCAATTCCCAGAACCCACATTGGTAAAAGAAGAGAACCAATGCCTGAAAGTTTTTGTCTGACTTCTACGTGTACACCATAGCATTCTCTCCCCACCCCTAGTTTCCCACTCGACTCTCTCTCTCTCTCTCTCTCTCTCTCTCTCACACACACACACACACACACACACACACACACACTAAATAAACAAATTTGATTTCTTTTTAAGATTTATTTATTGTATGTATGAGTGTTCTATCTGCATGCATGCCTGCACACCAGAAGAGGGCATCAGATCCCACTAGAGATGGTTATGAGCCACTGTGTGGATGCCAGGAATTGAACTCAGGACCTCTGGAAGAGCAGCTAATGCTCTTAATGGCTGAGCCATCTCTCCAACCCCTAAACTTAATTTCTTTAAAAGGTAAAAACAAAAGACAAGCTATGGTACCTTATAAATATAATCCCAGCATCTGGAAGGTTGAAGCAAGAGGTTTGCCAACAGTTGGAGACCAGCCTGGGCTACAGAGTCAGAAATACTATTTCAAACAAAGCAAAGCAGAAGCTCAGCATTTAAACCAGACACTGGGGCAACATATCTGTCATCCCAGAACTTGAGACACTGAGGCAAGAAGATGAAGAGTTTGAGACCAGTGTGGGCTACGTAGTAAGACATAAGCCCCCCTCCACTCCATCGCAGACTAAATGACCAAAAAGAAACTCGGTATTGACCTGTTTAAAATTCACGCTGTCACCAAAGCCTTTCAGCAATTAAGGCTCTTCAGATTTCCAGTGTTTTCTTGTCTGGCTCCATCTCACCTTTTTCTATTAATGTCAATTAATATAGGACACCCTATTAATGTCAATTTCTTAAGTGTGCTCCTACTTAGATGCCAGAATTTGTATTCTATGTAAGGTGCCTTAATGCAGGCAAGCAGAAGTGCAGTGGGAAGCCCAGCGGAGAGCACCTATAGCTTGCACTCTTAGGTAGAGGTGCCTTTAACCTCCAACTAGAAATTGTCAGGTGCAGTCAAAGGGAAGAAGACTGGCAGGTACCATTGGGGGGAACTAAAGAAGCCCTGGTGTAGCTCTCATGTGTTGGCATCATAGTGAAGTTTAGCTGAGCATGGCATGATGAGGGAGGTGAAGGAGGCTAGGGGCAAGCAGTCCTTCTGGCCCAGAGGAACTATAGAGACAGTAGAGCCAATTAGAGGGGTTGGGGATTTAGCTCAGGGATGGAGCAGTTGCCTAGCAAGCACAAGGACTTTGGCTCAGTCCTCAGCTATGGAAACAAAGCAAAACAAGGTAGCTAGAGCAAATTAGATGAGTGGCCTTAAAGTATTACAGGGCATAGAGATCCCTTAGGTGTGCATAAAGAACCCAAGGAAATGCAGGGCTTGGGAGAGAGATTGGGTGAGAGCTGGAGCAATGCCAAGATGAAGAGTCAAGTGGGAGGTTCCTAGACAGAATGAGAGAGTTAATTAGTAAAGTCTTGGTGTGTGTGTGTGTGTGTGTGTGTGTGTATGCATGCATTCCCTTAGCAAAAAGTGTGTGTGAGTGTGTGTGTGTGTGTGTATGCATTCCCTTAGTAAAAAGTGTGTGTGTGTGTGTGTGTGTGTGTGTGTGTATGCATGCATTCCCTTAGCAAAAAGTGTGTGTGAGTGTGTGTGTGTGTGTGTGTATGCATTCCCTTAGTAAAAAGTCTCGTGTGTGTGTGTGTGTGTGTGTGTGTGTGTGTGTGTGTGTGTGTGTATGTGTATGCATGCATCAACGAATAGGCCTGTCGCTCACATGTAAATTACCTCGTTAGATTAAATGGGTATTGAAATATCTCAAATTTGAGGTTCAGTTCTTGTGTGGTAAGAGATTTAGTAGAAGAATTACTTCTCTTAAAGATTTTTTTTATGTGAGACCGGCTTTCACTTATGTAGTCCTGACTGTCCTGGAACTCCCTCTCTAAGCCAGGCTGGCCTTGAACACAGAGTTCCATCTGCCTCTGCCTCCTGAGTACTTGGATTAAAGGCACGTACCACCACCACCTGGCTATGATTTACTTATTTTTATTTGTGTGAAGAGAGAAAGAGAGACAGAGAGAGAATGAGAGACAGAGAGAGAACACACACACAGAGATAGAGAGACACAGACACACACACAGAGAAAGAGAGAGAGAGAGAGGGAGAGAGAGAGAGAGAGACAGAGAGAGAAAGAGAGAACCCTACTCCCAGAGCCCTGAAGGAATCCGATCCTTCATAAATGGAGTTACAGGTGTCTGTGAGCCCCTCTGTTAGAATTCTGAGCCAGCAGAAAGAGACCAGAAGCAGAAAGAGACCAAAGTTGATGATGAACAGACAATAGATGGGATTGTGTTTGTTACCACACTCAGCGAAAAGCCTCCTCTCTCCCTTGGGAAAATGAGGGTCCGTCAAGGGGCAACACTGGCTGCGACCCTTTATAGGGTGAGGCGATAGGTTTGGAAAAGAAATGATTGTGGCCAAAGGGAACTGTGTGTCTCCCCTGCAGTGTCTCCTTCCTGAGATTGTTTACCCAAGGCGAGATAGACTGTCTTGGGAGACTGGCTGCCCATACCGACACCCCTTTCTGGTCTGGAATGACCAATAACTGGATAACAAATACTGACGGATCAAGGACTCATAGGAGTCCTGTTTCACCACTCAGGCACTCTATCACATGCGTGCTAGGAACCTAACTCTGGGACTCTGCAAGGACAACAAAAACTCTTAACCACTAAGCCATTTCTCCAGCCCCAGAAATATTAATGGCCTGGAAAGCTAGCAGGGCGTGGCCTCTGAGGAGAATCCTGGCCCATGTGGTAGGGAGGAGTGTTTATTCTTATAGGTTTCAGAACACGGAGGAGGTTTCATGCTGTGTGGTTGGTGAGTAGTCCAAAGTGGGTGGGGAGAAATGCATGCCCTTGAGGACATAGGAGTTGGGGAAACCCACTTGATTATCCATCACAAGTCACGTGCGGCTAGTAGCCCCCTATAGCTTGTAGGTTGGTAGCTCGGAGCTTGTGTGCGCAGAATCAGATATGAAGGTGTGGATAGACACAATTGCTGCCGTGGGGTGTGAATGGCACAGCCATCTGTAACAAGTAGTTTCCCTCCAGTGTGTAGTCCCTGGCACATCATTTCCAGCGATTGTGTGGCCTATTTATTGCTAAGTTGTTTGGACTGGAAGAACAGACAGCTCACGGGGGTTCCAGCTACCTCAGGAGAATGGTGCCTGGGAGTTAAAGGCCAGGCTGCAGGCTGGGCAATCGTGGCAAGATTCAAGGAAGCACGGGGAAAGATTGCAGATCGCTTGCACATGTGAATGTGGAGGCCAAAGTGCCTTAGACTGAGTGAGATTCGGGTTGAAAGTCCAGTCAGGCCTTCTGACCTGAGTGCACCACACTGAAGAAACTCCAGCTGCGCGTTCTGGGTACCGAGTTTCCTGATGGGGAGGGTTAGGGCCAGTACTGGGGGTGGGATTTGCTGGCAGGTGAAACCGGGCCTCCTTATGCCATGCATGAGTTCTCCACCAAACCACCAAACTGTATTCCAACTATTACTGGCCCCTCATCTCTGGCAGTTGAATAATTATTATGAGCGTGCTATGCCAGGAATATGGATGACTTGTCCTTCCACACTGTTTGAACTTATTGAATAACAATAAATCTGCAAGGTATAGCAGGTTTTTGTTGTTGGTTTGTTTTAGTTTTGGTTTATTAGAGACATGGTTTCTCTGTGTAATTCTGGCTGACCTGGAACTCGTTCAGGCTGGCCTAGAACTCATACAGGTCCACCGCCAGTGCTGGGATTATAAAGATGTGTGCCATCACCACCTGGCTAAGGTGTGTGTGTGTGTGTGTTTTTTTTTTTAATAATTAATTAATTTTTATCTTACGTGCATTGCTGGTTTTTTGTTTGTTGTTTTGTTTGTTTGTTTGTTTTGCCTGTGTGCATGTCTGTGTGAGGATGCTGGATCCCCCAGAACTAGAGTAATAACAGACAGTTGTGAGCTGCCATGTGGGTGCTGGGAATTGAACCCAGTTCCCCTGGAAGGGCAGCCAGTGCTCTTAACCACTGAGCTGTCACTCCAGGCCCAGGTGTGGTGGTTTTAATGAACAGTTTGCCAGATCATCTCACCTACCTTGGTGATCTGACTGAGGCAGCCTTGGGTTCTATTATTCAAATCTTAGTTGCTAATACTAACTCATGTCACAGAGCACAAGTATCACTTTATGTGTACATTTGAGGTTTACACAATGGATACAAGTTAACGAAGCTACACCAGAGTTTGAGAGGTTTTCCAAGCGGGCTGATAAATGTGTGGAGTCAGGAGCCCAGGCCCGGCCACAGGTAATGCAATGAGCTACTGAGAAGTAAGCTTCTGTAGTTGAGTAAGATGCTTGGAATAGGAATGGCAGATCCAGGTCCAACGGTGGATGACAGTCTGATAGGCTGCATTAGAAGCAGGGAACTAAAGTGAACGAAATGTTTAGGTACAAGTAAGGTGTTCTCTGACTATTGGTCCTGTATGCACGCGCGCGCACACACACACCAGGTATCAGATGACAGGTTGGTGGAACCATGCCACTGCAGTGCTAAGTGTCTAACACTTTGTGGGGGCTGGGTAAAGGAGTTAGTTATATGCCTTCTTTAGTCTAGTGTGTACGATCTTAATGCATAGGCCCCTTAATGCAGGTCTCATTCATCCTGATAGAATAGGGCACATCTTGACCACAACAATCATTATAAATCAAATTACTGTTTAGGTACAGAAAATCAAAACAGGTCCTTGTACGCACTGAGCAAGCGAACAAGCACTCCACCATTGAACTACAATGCCAGGCCCTTGAATTTATTTCTTAAAAGGAGTGTGTGTGTGTGTGTGTGTGTGTGTACACTCGCGTGCATGCTGCATACGTGTGAGCACCTATGTCATGGCATGCATGTGGTGGTCAGAAGACAACTGTGTGAAGTTGAAGTTGGTTCTCTCCTTGTACCTTTATGTGAGTTTTTGAGAGTGAATTCATGTTGCAAGGCTTGCACAGGCACAGCCATATCTGCTGAGTTACCTTGCTGCCCCCCCTCTTTTTATTTTTTATTTTTTTATTTTTTTGCAGCGCTGTAAATCAAGCCCATCCTTTTGGCATGGCAGTGAAAGAAACATTAAATATCTGCCAAACACTATAAAACTTTTGTGTGTGACCAGGAATAGAAATCTTTTGTCCCTAGCTTCCTCTTCCCTGAGCTGGAAAAAACCTTTGTGCAAATGCTTCAATTCCCCCAATCCTGTAAAACGCTGGGTTCCATGTTGTGGCGATTTTCTTGTCCTGCCACCCTTCTCAGCCCCAAATAAATAATTATTTAGTTGTTGTCTGATGTTTAGGGCTTCCCATTGGCTATCTCTGTCTTAATTACAAACCCATTTCTATCTGTCTAAGTATTTCCACATGGTCTTATCTTACTAGAGAACGGTCTGGACCTGTTACTCCTTTGAGGTCTACATGGCAACTCCTTTTGGTGGGCTCCCTCTGCCTACCTTTCCCAGAGTTCTCCTCATCCTAGTCCCACCTATCTTCCTGCCTCTTTGGTCAGACAGTGTTTTATTAATCAACCAGTAAGAGAAACATATACAGAAATACATCCCCATCAGTTCCACAAAGGCCCTGCTGCATTATCTGAACTTAAGTGACTCAAGTGGCCAACTCCAACATCTCCACTTTCCTTCATCTCCTCTGTGTGTTCTTTCAGATCTATCTAATCACAGAACACTGTGAGGCTGGGCCACAGCCAATAAGGAAAAGATGTGATTAGAATGCTTGCTACCTGCACCACACACTCACCACACCCACCACACACACACACACACAACACACACACACACACACACACACTGGCTCTTCCTCTTCTAGAAGTGCATCCTGGCCGGAAGTAATGTTGTGCCCAGTGAAGACGATTTTTAAAAAGAGCAGTGGTCTCTTTCTTTGTGACCCCAAACTTATTTTCAACAGTAGGCAAGCACTCTGCTGATGGGGGATGTATTTCTATATATATGTTTCTCTTATTGGTTGTTGAATGAAACATTGTTTGGCCAACAGCCAGGCAGGAAGGATAGGCAGGACTAGGAGAGAAAGGGAGGCAGCGAGGAGATGCCATTTAGCCAAGGAAGGAGTAACCAGTCCAGGCCCTTCTCTGATAAGATAAGACCACGAGGAAATACTTAGATTGATAGAAATGGGTTAATATCTAAGAGAGCTAGCCAGTGAGAAACCCTAGACCTTGGCCAACAGTTTTATAAATAATATAGCATTCATGTGTTTATTTGGCACTGAAGCTGCTGTGGGTAAGAAACTCTGGCAACACTCTGCCACTCTGCTACACCCTACCGCCACTTAAAAACGTTTTGAGGGGCAGCAATTAAGAGCATTGGCTGCTCTTCTAGAGGGTTCAATTCCCAGCACCCACACGTGTTGTAGGGTTTGTACACTGTGTAAAGATGCATTGCTGTGATTGGTGTAATAAAGAGCTGAATGGCCAATAACTAGTGGGCAGAGGATAAGTGGGATTTGTGGGGAGAGTGAGAGAAGATGAGGAAGAATCTAGGTGCAAAGATACCAGGGAGACCCTGAAAAGGTTGGACATACAGCACAGAGCAGAGGTAACTGAGCCACACACGGCAGAACATAGATTAATAAAAATAGGTTAAGTTATAAGAGCTAGTGGGACAAGCTTAAGCTAATTAGTAAGAAGTCTCCCTGTCCATATATAGGGGATGGCGATCCAAAGAGTCTGTCAGGAAAGCTTTCTACACTCGTGGCAGCTCACAACTGTCTGTAACTCCATTTCCAGGAGATCCAACACCCTCACACAGACATACATGCAGGCAAAACACCAATGCACGCATAAACAAAAATCTTTAGAAAGTGTTTTGGAGACGGGCTCTCCCACTGTAGTCAGGGCTGCCCTTGAACTTGCTGTTCTCTTGAGCACTAGAAAGAATCACAGGTGTGCTTCACCGCTCTCAACTGGGACTGCCCCTTCCTCCCTCCCCCCCCTCCTGAAGATAGCTCAACTAGGCTTCAAATTGGTGATCATATAAGGACTCTACCTCTCAGATGTCTACTATCACACCCAGGTCCCAGGCTCCCCTTTTAAAACCGGTATTTGAGTTTGTCCTCTCGGAAAGATGCGAAGAAATTAAAGGGCTTGCGCTACACTGATGGCAGCCGAGGCTAAAAGAACAGTCTCTGAGCCACTCCCGAGTCCCCTCTAGAAAGCCTGGTGAGGGTGGGGCTGGGGAGAGAACGGCCTTGGAGTTCTAATAGAAAACCATTAACTGCAGCTAATAGCAAGAATAGAGGTGCCACCAAGAATGCAGGCTCTTAAAATTGTAAGTGGAGGGAGGGAAGGAGGGAGGGAGGGAGGGAGGGAGGGAGGGAGGGAGGGAGGGAGGGAGAGAGAGAGAGAGAGAGAGAGAGAGAGAGAGAGAGAGAGAGAGAGAGAGAGAGAAACAGAGAGAGAGAGAGAGAGAGCCCACCCCCAGTGACACACTACCTCCAATAAGGCTAGAGCTCCTGCTCCTTCTAATCCTTTCAAAGAGTGCCCCTCCCTGATGACTAAGCATTGAGCTATGGGAGCCTATGGGGGCCATTCTTATTCAAACCACCACAGTAGTTATCTTCTTTCTCAGTGAAACCAAACAGCCCTGGGTTGGGAGGTGCAGCTCAAATGGTTGAGTGCTGGCTGAGTATCCGAAAAGCCATCCGTGCAACCCCCTACACAAAATCCTGCTGGTGCACATGTGTGAACTTAGCACATAGCAGACAGAATTAAGAGGAGCAAAAGTTCATGATACTCCTCAGCAAGGCAGCTTCAGCTACAGGAGACCTGTCTCACAAAAACAAAACAAACAAACAAAAACCAACTAGTAAAGCAACCGGGCTGGGCTGCCTAACACTGAGGAAGCAGAGGCAAGTGGCTCTTTGTGAGTTCAAGGCTAACCTGCTCTGTGACCAGCCAGGGCCACCATATGAGACCAGACCCACTCTCAAAAATTGAGACAAAACTAAGCATGCCCTTCACTCCTAGTTTTATTCCTTAGGCTGTTGCAAATCTTATCAAACAGCCAAGTGGATGGGGATCTGTGACAGACCTTGTGGTGGATTCTTGAAAGAAAATGGACCCCAAAGGGAGTGACACTATTAGGAGGTGTGACCTTGTTGGAATGGGTAAGTGTGTCACTGTGGAGGCTGGCTTTGAGTTTTCATATATACATATATGCTCAACCTATGCCCAGTGAGTCAGACCACTTCCTGTTGTCTGTGAGTCAAGATATAAGGACTCTCAGCTCCTTCTCCAGCACCATGTCAGCCTGCATGGCACCTTTTCCCCTTCATGATACTGTAGACAAAACCTTTGAACTGTAAGCCACCCCAGTTAAATGTTTCCCTTTATTTATTTATTTATTTTTGATTATTTTTTTTGTTTTTGGGGTTTTGTTTTTGTTTTTGTTTTGAGACAGGGTTTCCCTGTGTAAGAACCCTGGCTGTGCTGGAACTCACTCTATAGACCAGGCTGGCCTTTCACTCACAGAGATCCACCTGCCTCTTCCTCCTGAATGTTGGGACTAAAGGCGTGCACCACTACCAGCCAGCATGTGTGGTCACGGTGTCACTTCACAGCACTAGAAACTCTAACAAGATAGACCCTGATGGCATCTCCACATGTGGGAAATATCAGGGTGCCCTCTTGGGGTTCTTAGTCATATGTAAGAAAAGAATTTAATGGATTCAATCAGAAGCTCAAGGACAATTTTATTAGAGCTTAAAAGAAAAACCGTCCAGGGCAGACCCACTGTAGCCAGGCAGCCTCCCCTAGGGGAGTGAAGGAGAAAAGTCCCTTCAGCACAGTGGCCTTTGTGCCTCCCAGATGGGGCTGGGATTCTCAGGAAACAAACAAGCAAAAAGCAGTAAAACCCAGACATTTCATTATTGGAAAATCAGAGGAAAGACATACAGGAAGACAGGCAGACTGTACAAGGGGACAAGCTCAAGCTAAGAAAGAAAGAAAAGAAGGAAGGGAGGGAGGGAGGAAGAAAAAAATTCTGTGGGAGGAAGATCTCCAGTTCTGGAGGTGGCTGTAGCTTAGGATACGTATAGAGGGGAAAGGGGAAGGAGCCTAAAAGTGTCATCTTTTTTTTTTGTTTATTTATTTATTTATTATTGGCCCAGACTGATCAAGGAGTGAGTTAAAAATGCCATGTAACCTTCCAGCATCCCTGTGTCTCCAAGACTGGGATCAATAATGACGTAACAGAGCAAGTATCTAGGAAAAGCAGTTATTTCTAGAAGTGAAAACCAATGTGCTTCTAATTATCATCAAAACGAAGGGGACTTGCTTGTCGCCCTGGCTGTCGCCTATGGCACGGAGACAGGAGGGTTCAGACTTTTAAGGCTATCTTTAGCTACATATGGAAACTAGCCTAGGCTACATGAGACCACCCTGTCTCAAACAAACCAAAACAAACAAAAATACTAAAGAGCTGAGGATACAGAAGGGTAGAATGCTTGCCTAGCACACACACATTAAAAAAAAAAAAAATGGATTTGGCTGCAACATGGTATAGCCCAGGTGTGAAGGTCACATATAGTAACTTCAAGACTTGTCTCAAACAAGAAAAAAAAAAAATAGCTAAAGTAAAAAAGAGGGGCTTAACACATTTCCTCCACTCCCTGAGGATCTGTGCATGATTAGTGGTTGCTGGAGGAAGAAGAGATATTTTCTTCAATGATGTGTATGGCCATCTGGCAAATGCCCCCTAGTAATCCTAATTAAACTTAAGGGTTTAAAACAAGAACATGGATATGGGGAGGGGGAGGTGGTCATTGGGATCTATAGGAAGGGAGAGTAATGGGGTGACTGATCAAATACTTTATACATGTATGAAAATGTCATCATGTCACCATTATTAGATGCTCATAAAAACTTTTAAACAGGCTGGGTGGTGGTAGCACATGGTTTTAATCCCAGCACTCAGGAGGCAGAGGCAGGCGGATCTCTATGGTCAGCCTGGTCTACATGGTGAGTTCCAGGACAGGCTCCAAAGCTACAGAGAAACCCTGTCTCAAAAAAACCAAAGACAAAACTGGTAACAGGCCTTAGAGATGGCTCAGGGAGTAAACCCACTTGCCACCCAAGCCTGCTGATCTGAGTCTCATCCTGGACCTTCTGGTGGAGGCAGAAGAATTAAGAATGCATTCAGACAGAAGCCCAAGAGCAACTAGAGAGAAAGAGAACCCAAAATACCAAGAAAAAAAAAATACTGAGGTTCTGGCCAGCATCTGAAAAAGACAAACAGAGCAAGCTGTTGCTGGTGGTATTTTTTGTTTTGTTTTGTTTGTTTGTTTGTTTTGTTTTTTCTCTTGGGGGGGGGCACCCAGCTTCCAAATAAATCCCCAGAGACTTAATAATTGCCTGGCCTTAGCTTGACTTGTTTCTAGCCAGCTTTTCTAACTTAAATTATCCTATTTTTCTTTAACTAAAAATTTGCCTCTGGGCTTTATTTTATATATCTTTATTCCATATTCTATATATCTTTCTTTCCTTCTTACTCTGTGGCTCCTGGCATCTTCCTCTCTTCTTTTCTCCAGAGCTAGATTTCTCCTATTTATTCTGTCTGCCCGGCAGTGTAAGACCCGCAAGAGTGTGGTCCCTCACACTCCCACTCAGGAAAGGTACCACCCCCCCCCAAATCACTCACGAGAAGCGGTCTTGATGCAAACGCACGAGGTCCTTTATATTCCAGTATACTGGGGACCATCAGCCATACACCATGCTGGGTAGAGGGCTGAACGACCTCCAGCACAGAATTGAGACAGCTTTTATAGGGTTACTACAAAGCCCGCGCATCGTGAACCAATCACCTTGTAGCATCCAGTGCGGACTAATTAATTTAAAGTATCCAAGCCTGCTCTTAAACCAGGAAGTCTGCTTTCGCACAGGCTTCTGGGTGTTCATTCACTCACAGGCTGCCATAAACATTAAAGTAGGTGACGGTCAGCTTGGGATTTAAGACTCCCAGCTTCCTAGGGAATTAGGCTAAATTTTTCCATCCTAACAGCAGCCCCACCTGTTTCCTCTCTCCACACTTGCTATTGGCTGTTCAGATCTTTATTAGTCCAATCAGGTGTTTTAGTCAGGCAAAGTTCACACAGCTTCACAGGGTTAAACAGATGCAACACATCTTTGCATCATTAAACAAACATTCCACAGCATAAACAAATGTGACACATCTGTAACTAATACCCCACAACAGCAAGCACAGGCAGTGTACACAGCTAGTGGGTCTCAAACCCAGACAAGCCTCACTCAGTACCTGTGGTTCTTCCCAGCACTTCTTACCCTGGTCCTTACCCTAAACCCTTTCCTCCCAGGCACTCCCCCACTCTGACCTCTATATAATCCAGCCATTTTGGCTTTGCAGGTCCCTTGGCCTCTCTTGGTCAGGGGTTCCTCTCTTGCTCCACCCTACACACACACACACACACACACACACACACACACACACACACACACACACACACACACACACACACACAGACACACACACACACACACACCCCCACACACACACCCCCCCCCACACACACACACACCCCACACAGACACACACACACACACAGACACACACACACACACAGACACACACACACACACACACACACACACACCCCACACAGACACACACACACACACAGACACACACACACACACACACCCCCACACACACACACAGACACACACACACACACACACACACACACACACACACACACACACACACACACACACACACCCCTACCTTGCCCAGGGTCCGGTTTAGTCTGCTGGCCATGTTCAGCCTGGACTCGTAATTCTGCCTGCTTTCTCCCTTATGTCTACAATAAAAACCTCTGTACTTTAGGGGTAGCCACGTCCTCCTCCTTTAATTTTATTTTCCCCTCATTCCTGTCTCACATAAATGAACAAATGATTTTAAGTTAAAAACAAATTATCTTTAAAACTTAAAAAAAAAAGAAAGAAAAAGAAAGAAAGAAAGAAAGAAAGAAAGAAAGAAAGAGAAGAAAGGCAGTAGCTGGGTGTTTGTGGCACATGCCTTTAATTCCAGCACTCGGAAGGCAGGGGCAGGTGGATCTGGGTGAGTTTGAGGCCAGCCTGGTCTATAGAGTGAGTTCCAGGACAGGCTCCAAAGCAATACAGAGAAACCCTCTCTCAAAAAATGCCAAAAAAAAAAAAAAAAAAAAGACAGTGGCGGTCTGGAGAGATTGCAGAGGGCCTGGGTTCAATTCCTAGTACACACAGAGAACCATCAGTACCAGGGGATCTGACACCCTCTCTGATCTCTGAGGGAAACAAAGCATGGACCAATAAATAATAAATAAATTTGTTTTTGTTTGTGTTAGAAATATGTTCAGGGTCTCAGAGAGATACTACTCTAACTGAAGTGTCTGGACAAGGCAAACTTCACTGTCATCCAGAGTGTGTGCTTCAAAGAGCAGACACACAGGAAGTGCACTTGGATCTTATTCTAAGTGGGGGCTCTGTCTTTTCCCTGTTGGCTGGGGTCTGACCTTAAGAGTCTTGGGCAATTGGCTAGTCTGAAAAGAAGGAGTGCACAGGAGGGGAGGAGGGAGTGGAAAGTGGTCATTGTTGCTGGCTGGTACCTAGAATGCAGCAAGGACCTTTGTGTGAACACAGGTTTGTTGGTGGGATTAAAATATTTGCATACAAGGTGGTAGTGAGGATAAAAAAGCTCGTCCTAACCACAAGCTTTGTAGTATCTGATAGAACCAATGTGTCTGTTTGTTATGGTTGTTTGGGGGGGAGGGGTGTTGTGGTGGTTTTTTGTTGTTGTTTATAATTTCAGACAGAATATCAAGTAGCCCAGGCTGACCTAGAACTTCAGATCATCCTGACCACACCTCCAAACTCCTGGGTTTGTTTCCTGTGTGTGTGTGTGTGTGTGTGTGTGTGTGTGTGTGTGCGTGTGTGTGTGTGTGTGTGTGTGTGTGTGTGTGTGCGTGCGTGCGTGCGTGCGTGCGCCTGCAAGAGCTGCCAGTGCTCTTAACCTCTGAGCCATCTCTCCTGCCCGTTTCCCTTGTTTTTGCATCTGTAGTGATTCAGGGGAGAAGCTGGGAGGTCTGGAGAGCTGGCATAGGTTTCTTGATTCAGGTGAGCAGTAGCCAGAGGGGGGTGGTGTGGAGAGTTGGGGCCTGGAAAGTCAACAACCTGAGGCACCAAAGCTGCCAGTCCCTTTGTCTCTCAAACCCAGTGATTTTCAGAGAGAAGGGAGTTATCTGTTCATAGGTGAGGCCTCGGATGATGATACAGACAGCACCTGATCCAAAGAAATGGTTGGTTGCCAGGGGTCATTTTTTAGGGGTTAAACAAGGTTTTTCTGGGTTAATGAAGCTGAGGTTTCATTTTGGAGTTTTTAATACAAGAATCTAGAAATGGACCCAAGAGAGATGGTTCAGGGGTTAAGATTACTGGTTGCTCTTCCAGAGGTCCTGAGTTCAATTCCCAGTAACCACACGGTGGCTCACAGCCATCTGTAATGAGGTCTGGTGCCCTATTCTGGCACGCAGGCATACGTGCAGGCAGAATGCTATTTACCTGATAAATAAATCTTTTTTTTTTTTTTTTTAAGAGAAGGATATGGATTCAAAAGGAAATATTGAAGACAATATTATTAGAGTCTAAAAAAAACAGCAAAGCGGGTAAGCTGTAAATCTCGGAAGCTGCTATCACATAAATATTTGCAGCTGTTACCAATTTTCTCAGTGTTGCTCAGAGACATGCTAGCAAGGTCACTGCGCACCCGGGCAGGAAGTCCACTTAGTCTTTACTCTAAAGCAGATGGCAACTGTGTCTTTTCCCCCCCAGTGACTGTGTCTGACGTCACAGTCTCTCAAGACTGGCTAGCTTTAAAGGAGTCAGTACAAAGAACGCGGAGGGGAATGAATGGGAGGGGACCAACCCAGTCCCCTTAGACCATAACGTTACAGAATGCAGCTGGGGCCTTTTCCAAAACAAAAGGTATGGGAAGTTAACAGATTTCATTAACAAGTTTTATAGGGTTTAAAGAATATTGGCTTTTAGCGGCCTAGAAATCTTTAATAAGAAAAAAGAAATTGGGGTGGGTATGTAAGGATTCAGGCATTACGCCGGCCGGCCCCTGTCACCTGGCAGAATGCACTCAGGCAGTACCCTGGTCAGCCCAGGGTTCCATGAGTACTAGTCTGCTCAAAGGAGCCAAGGATCCCTTTAAAAGTCAGATCGCGCCCACTTATGCTCTCTCTCCCTTTCCCTCTCCCTCTCTCCCTCTCCCCTCTCTTCCCGGCTCTCTTCCTGCTGTTCTGTTCCCCTGGGGCAGACAGGACTTTTCCTGTCTTCCTCTTTTCTTCAGTCCTCTGTCTGTCTCTATGTCTCTTTACCTCTTTTCTCCTTCCCCATTCCCTCCCTTTTCTAATAAAACTCACTTAAGCTCTGTCTGCCTGGCGTGGCTTGTCCTCTGCCTCAGTCACCTTCACCTGCCATGGATTCCACCAAGGTTCCCCACCCAAGATTCCACAGGAGCTTTATCATAACATAACGGGCACGGAGGGGGAGGGCTGAAGAATTGGCTCAGCAGTTAAGAGCAATCGCCCCTTCAGAGGATCCAGGGTTCAATTCCCAGCATCCACATAGTGGCTCACAACTAACTCTCGTCCTAGGAGGTCTAATGTCATCTGACATCCACAGGCATCAGGCATGCACATGCACCCATAGGAAAAGAAAGAAAGAAAAAAATATTTTTCACACTGCAGGAGGGAAAATGGAGAGGAGGAAAAGAGAGAAAGCCAGACCATTTCCATTGGAGGCCAACAAGCAGGAGTGTGGCGAGGAAGACCAGAGAGAAAGCCAAAAAGGCCAGAGCTCAAGGAAAACAAACCTGCTCAGGATTTTCCCAGTATCTGAAGGAAGAGAAATGGATGAGAGAAAGAAAAAAGGGTGGATTTAGATTTTCTGAGTAATTGGGAACCTGTGGCAGAGATTCCCCAAGTGCCTGTGCAGCTGCTTCTGAGAACCCAGTGTACTGTCTCATTGAGGAGATAATTATTCCTCCCAGCTCCTTTTAGACAGCTTAGATTGCCAGGTCTCTACCCGGGAGAGAGCTGGAACTCAGGAAAAAGCCTGGACAGCTTTAACTTTTCATATTCCTATGCTACTTTAAATCCCAAACCTGGCACGAAGGAGGTGGCCTGAGCCCACCTTTGCAGGTAGGTGGAGGTCTGAGGTAAGCTGGTCATTTCAGTTGGCCCACCCAGGAGGATCTCCAGTGCCTATAGATCCCAGGTATCTGACTGGAGTGTTCGCCTTGGCTTCACATATAGCTCCCAGGCAGCTGTAAAAGAGCAGAAGAAAGATGGCAGGACCCCTAAACACTTCTGACATTTTTAGCTGCTGGCCAGAACCAAAGGTTCTGCAGCTTCTGACTTTAAATATTGCCTGGCTGGTTTCTAGGTCCTGTTCCTACCTGTAAGGAGAAAAAACGTCATCTAGTATGTTAAATACATGCCCCCCTGCTATCCCACTGGGTTCCAGCCCCAGACATATCCTTCCTTCTTCCTTCCTTCCTTCCTTCCTTCCTTCCTTCCTTCCTTCCTTCCTTCCTTCCTCACCTCTCTCTCCCTCCCCCAATCTCTCCCTCTCTCCCTTCCTTTCTCTGTGTAGCTCTGGGTGTTCTGGAACACACTCTGTAAACCAGGCTGGCCTTAAACTCAGGAATCCTGCCTCTGCCTCTGCCTCCCTAGTGCTGGGATTAAAAACATGGGCCACCAGCCCAGCTTTCTTAGTTTCTTTTAAAAATATTTATTTAGGGTTTTTTTCTGTGTGTATATATGTGTGCCACATACATGCCTGGTCCACTTAGGGGCCTGAAGAGAGGACGATGTGTCCCCTGGAGCTGGAATTCAAGTGGTGGAGCTCCCACCACTTGAATGCTGGGAACTGAACCCAGCTGCAGAGCCGTCCTAACCTCTGAGCCACATCCCCAGCTGCTGCCTGTTTAGAGTCTTACTGTAGCTCTTACGCAGGCTCACTAGTCCTGAAAATCATAGTGTCTGTCAGACTGGCCCTGAACTCAAGGGCCTGGGATTATAGGTGAGAGCCACCAGGCCAGCTAGATCCAAACATTTCTCTCTCCTGTTTTCCACCACATTTATTTGTTGTGGATGGAGCATGCTCTTCACAGAGGTCATAAGATCACAGGGCACTTGGTGGGAGCTGTTTCCCTCCTTTTAGTGGGAAAAACAGAACTAAAAGTGATGTATGTTATGGTAGATGGCACTATGATATAGATGGCATGTTACATGGCACTGTGATGTATATGGTATGTTAGATGGCATTTTATATTATAGGAACCAGCAAAACACAGGAAACAGTTGGGTGGTGGTGTTGAATGCCTTTAACCCCAACACTCGGGAGGCAGAGGCAGGCAGGTCCCTGTGAGTTTGAGGCCAACCTGGTCTACAGAGCTAGTTCCAGGACAGGCTCCAAAGCTACAGAGAAACCCTGTCTTGAAAACAAACAAACAAACAAAAAAGATTTATTAAAGACAGGCATGGGCTCATGGTAGCAGCCCCAGTACTAGTGAGTCCGTACAGAACAATGATATAAACCTGAGGCCATTGCAATAATGAGTCCCAAGCCAGCCTGGGCCACAGATGGAGATACTATCTCAGGCTATCTACTTACCAACCTATCTATCTAAGGTTTTCAAATTGGACTCCTGAGCCAGGCTTGGTAGCTCATGCCATTAATCTCAGCACTCGGGAGGCAGAGGCAGGTGAATCTTTTGAGTTGGAGGCTAGCCTGCTCTACAGAGTGAGTTCTACTAGGACAGCCAAGGTTGTGCAGAAAAATCCTATCTTAAAAACCAAAAAGAAAAAGAAGAAAAAAAGATTCCTGTGGCCCAGCCTGATGATCTGAGATCAGGCCCTGTCACCCACGCGATAAGAAAACACTCCTGTAAATTGTTCTCTGAGCTTCACATATGCATGTGGCCTGCACACACAAGTAAATCTAAGTCATGTTCTTCTGTCTAGTAGACCAGAAGAAACTATTTGCCTAGACCTGCTCCTACTCCAGCAGGTCCAGGGAGTTCCAGGAGACCAGGTCTCTGGTTCTGGCAGGACAAGAGAGCTCTGAACATTCAGGTCTCCAGCTCTGGCTCCAATGGGACCAAAAATACATGGCTCCACCAGGCACTTGGCTCTAGATCAAAGGAAACCAACAAACACCACAAGCAACCAAGCTTTGAGCTTCAGTGGTCCCTGAGATCCATGCAGGATCAGAACTTCCTCTCCAATGGGCTTTGGGTCCTGAGAGACTAGGGCTTTGCCTCCAGCAGTCTCAAAGGTCAGGGTGGCCTGGGGTTTTGACCTTTGCAGGATGGAAGACAAAGTGGAAACAATATGGTGATGCATGCCTGTAGTCCAAGCACTTGGGAAGAAGAGGGAGCCCAGCCTAGACTACAGAGTGAGTTCTAGGACAGCCAGGACTACATTGACAGTGAGACCCCATATGGAAAACAAAAGACCATTCTAAAAGAACAACAGGAATGAAGGAGCATGAATGAACTATTCAGGAAGTCTGGGATATATTTAGGAGGCCAAACTTGAGAATTCATGATGGAGAAGAAGGAGTAGAGCTAAAATCTGATGGAATAGACAGACTATTTAATAAAGTTATAGCAGCAAACTTCGCAAACTTAGAGAAAGAAGTAGGCATCCAAACACAGGCATATAGAACTCCAAATAGACATGACAAGAGAATCTCTCCCAACACACCATAGTCAAGACTTCCAAACTAAAAATGAGGAAAATATGTAGAATAGATACACTGTAGATCAAACAGACTTAATGAATACATACAGAATATTCTACTTGACAGATACAGAAACATTTCCTCAGTGATATGTGGAACTTTCTGTAAAAGTGTGCATATCATAGGGCATAAATCAAGTCTCAACTGATATTTTAAAAAGATGAGATAATTCACCAGGCAGTGGTGGCACATACTTTTAATCCCAGCACTTGGGAAGCAGAGGTAGGCTGATCTGAGTTCAAGGCTAGCCTAGTCTACAGAGTAAGTTCCAGGATGACAGGGGTATACAGAGAAACCCTGCCTCGAAAAACAGAGAGAGAGAGAGACAGAGAGAGAGAGAGAATTCTGAATTCCTTGTGTCCTACCAGCCCACAATAGGCTGAAAGTAGGAATCACAACAAGAGAAAAGAAACTATAAAAATGACAGGTGACAAAACAACACTTTTTTTTTTTTTTTTTTTTTTTTTTTTTGCTTTGCTTTTTTGAGACAGGGTTTCTCTATAGCTTTCTTTGGAGCCTGTCCTGGAACTCGCTCTGTAAACCAGGCTGGCCTCAAACTCACAGTGATCTGCCTGCCTCTGCCTCCCAGAGTGCTGAGACTAAAGGTAAGTGCCACCAACGCCTGACATAACAACACATGTTTTTAAAGCAAGCAGTGGGTTATCCAAGTAACCAGTGAGGACAATTTAAAATTCTTTGAGACAAATGAAAATGAGAATACAATCTTCCAGAGCACCTGGGACACAGCTAAAGTGGCCCTAAAAGGAGAATTCTTGAGAAGTAAGCACAGTAAAAACTGAGCGCTTTCAAATAAACAACTTAACGGTGTACCTCAGTGCTCCTTGCAAACTTCTGGGCAGTGGCGGTGCACCAGTTTAATCCCAGCCCTCAGGAGGCAGAGGCAGGGGGATCTCTGTGAGTTTGAGGTCAGCCTGGTCTACAGAGCGAGTTCTAGGACAGCCAGACCTACACAGAGAAACCCTGTGGGAAACAAAACAAACAAAAATAAACAAAGGCTCCTGAAAACAGCAAACAGACAATCCCCAAACCCAGTAGAGGACAAGAAATAAAGATTAGGGAAGAAATGAATGAAATAGATTCTAAAAGGACAGCACACAAAATCAACCAGAGTCCTTTGAAAAAGTGAATAAGATTGACAAGCCTTTAGCCAACCTGACAAAGAAAGAGAAGATACTAATAAATTTAGAGATCCAAAAGGAATTATTGCAACAGACTCAACTGAAATCCAGAACATTATTAGCAATGTTCTGCTAATGCTTCAAGACTTATACACCAAAAAGCTGTTAAATCCTAGAAGAAACAGACCAATTTCTAAATGTATAAGACCTACCAAGATTAAAGCTAGAAGGCATAAATAACTTTAACAGATCTATTACAAGCAATGGGATTGAAGTTGAAATCAAAAGTCTCCCCCCAGGTACTGATGGAGTCCCTGCTGAATTCTATCAAACTTCCAAGGAAGATTTAATATCAGTTTTTCTTAACTTGCTTCATAAAACAGAAAGGAAGGAACATGACCCAATTCATTCAATGAAGCAAGTGTTATCCTGTTGCCAAAACCAGGTAAGGACATGGCATAAAGATAAAACTTGAGGTTAATTTCTCTGATGAACAGACACAAAAACCTATCAACAAAATACTTCCAAACCATGTTCATAGACACATTAATAAAATCATGTATCATGAGCAAGTGGGCTTCATCCTGGAGATGCAAGGTTGGTTCAACAGACAAAAGTCAATAAATGTGAAATATAAACAAATTAAAGGGTAGAAACCCATACAGTCATCTAGAATGGTGCCTAAAAGGTAATTGGCAGTTTGATATGCTTTCGTGATAAAAGTACTAGAAATGTTAGGAATAATCAAAAGTCTATATACAACAAACCTATATAGCCAACATCACACCAAATGGAGAGAAACACACAGAGCATTTTCTGTAAAATGACACTAAGACACTCACTCTCTCCTCTCTTATTTAATATCATGCTTAAAGTCATGACTCTAACAATTTGACAAGAGAAAGACATAAAGGTATAAAAATAGAAAAGGAAAGGGGCTGGAGAGATGGCTCAGTGGTTAAGAGCCCCAGCTGCTCTTCCAGTGGATCCAGGTTCAATTTCCAGCACCCACATGGAAGCTCACAACTGTTTCTAACTCCAGCTCCAGGGGACCTGACAACCATGGCAAAATACCAAGGCACATAAAATAGTAATTCAAGAAAATAGAAAAGGAGGAAGTAAAACTCTTTTGGCTTGCTGGTGACATGATTCTGTACTTAAAAGACTCCATAGATTTTAGTCAAGCACTCTTAGATTTCATAAACATAGTGAAATTGCAGGATGCGAAAATCAACATAAAATACTAGCCTTCATATACATTAATAAGTATATACTCATAACAGGCTCCCACACCTTAGTAGACTTTAGCATAACTGATGCCATGTTGGAAGTCCCATTCAGGCCATTAAAACTCATCTTGTAGCCGGGCTGTGGAGGCACACACCCAGAACTTCATAGGCAGAGGCAGGTGGAGCTCTGTGAGTTTGAGGCCAGCCTAGTCTGCTGAGTGAGTTCCAGGACAGCCTCCAAAGATACCCAAAGATAGCCTGTCTTGAAACACCAAACTGGAAAAACAAAAAACAAACTTCATCATGGAGAGAGCACCACCTGCCAAAATGAAAACAAAGGTGTGATCCATTAACGTCTTAGTTCCAGGAAAGTCTCTGAATGTGCAAGCTGATTTTTGTTTGTTTGTTTGTTTGTTGTTTTTGTTTTTGCTTCTGTAGTTCTACTTCTGGCTAACTGACTTTGCTAATTGAAGTGTGTCAACACACAATGTGGTTTTGCACTTAACTCTGGCCAGCTAATAAAATCTTTCTATTGGCTTAAACCATATCTGAGCAGTCTTCCACTCTCAGAGAAAGAAATCAGGAAAAAATACCCTATTAATAGCTTTTTAAAAAAGTACCTAGGAATATACATATGGACTGCTAAACAAAAACATCAAGGTAAGCTGGGCATGGTTGTGCACATGTTTAATCTCAACACTCAGGAGGCAGAGGCAGGTGGATCTCTGTGAATTCGAGGCCAGCCTGGTCTACAAAGCAAGTTCCAAGATAGAGAGACTCTGTCTAAAAAAAAAAAGACCCCCCCCAACAAAAAAAGAAAAAACTCCAAGAAGCCAAACATCCAGACATTGAAAGGGAAGTCAAACACCAGACAAACCTTCCATGCTCCTGGAGCAGCAGAATTAATATTATAAAAATGGCTCTTCTACAAAAATTAGACCACAGACATAATGCAATATCGATCAATGTTGATGACATATTTGCAGAGATCTAGAGAGAACAATCCTGTAATTCATATGGAACCACAAAATACTACAAACAGCCAAAGCAATATTAAGGAGTAAGAGCATAGTAGGAGGGACCACAACACCCCACTTCAAATTATACTACAAAGCTATAAAGACGGGCTAGTCCTGGTATAAAAAAAAGAATAAATAAATAAGCAAGCAGGTAGACTAGAAGGGCAGAATAGAAGATCTAGAAATAAACCTGTAAAATTAAGGCCACTTAATTTTTGACAAAGGAGGTGCAAACATGCAGTGGGGGAAGATAGCGAGCATATTCAATAAATGGTGCTGGCAAAACTGGATATCCACCGGCACAAGAATGAAATTAGATTCATATTTTTCACCTTGCACCAAAGAAAATCAATTCAATCTGAAATGAATCAAAGACCCTTCATTTAAAACCTGAAATACTGAAACTTCTAGATGAAAGCTCAGGGGAATACTCTTCAGACACCAGGGCAGGCAAGAACGTTCTGAACAGAACATCAATAGCATAGGAACTAGCCCCAACAATCAACAGATGGGACTATGTGACATTAAAAGGTTTCTACACCGCAGAAACTATCAGCAAAGCAAACAGAGCCCATAGAAGAGGAGACAATCTTTACCAGCTCTACATTAGACAGGGGCTAATGAAACAAACACTTTTTCGAAAGAAACATGAATTGCCATATAATTTTATTTAAAAAAAAAAAAAGGCTCAACTTCCCTAGTATCAGGGAAATGCAAATAAAAACTACTTTATGATACCATCTCCCCCAGTCAGAATGGCTCTCATCAAGAAGTCTGGCGATGGAGGAGCTGGGAAAGAGGACCCTTATGCTGGTGGGAGTGCAGATTAATGCAGCCATTATGGAAGTCAATTGGAAGATTCCTCAAAAGAATTAAAAACAGAAAAACCATATGACCCAGTTAGTGTGTATATGTGTGTATATATGTATGTATGTACATATATATGTGTATGGTTTTATGAGACAGAATGTAACTATGTAGCCTCAGCTAAACTAGAACTTGCTCCGTAGACCAGTCTACTTCAAACTCAAAGAGATCTGCCTGTCTGCCTCTCCTGAGTTCTGGGATTAAAGCCAGGGACCACCAGGTCTCTTTAAAATTGGGCTTCTAACTAGACATGATAACACAGAGCTGTAACCTCAACACTTAGGAGATTGAAGCAAGAGGATCACCATGAGTTCTAGGGCCTTGAAGCTACATAGTGAGTTTCAAGTCAGCCTACGCTATGGAGTGAGACCCTACCTCATCGACAAGAAGAAATTCTAAATCAACCAGCCTGTAGATAATGAGCCCTAGTCCAGCCTGGGCTACCTATCCTTAGAACTGTCCCAGAAATCAAAACAAAGGGTCGATGAGATGATTTCTCTGCCAAAAATGCTTGCTATGTAAACCTAGTGACCCTAGTTCAACCCCTGAGCACCACACTAGGAAGAGAAAACTGCCTCCTAAAAGTTATCCTCTGACTACATGTGTGCTGTGGTACAAACGCTCTGACACATCTCACACAACATACACACACACATACATATACATATACACAGACATACATAATATACATACATACATACATACAGATGCACACAGACACATACCACATACTACACATATATACACACACAAACATGCATATGCACATACAGACACACACATATATACACTCACATGCATATACATAATCCATACACACACACACACACATACCAGGCATATACATACCACAAACATATACACATATATACACACAAACATACATGTAGGAGAAACTGCAGCCAGCCTACCCAAGCCACAGTTGCCCTGCCCCCGGTGCCCAGGCCAGCCCACATGCCTATGCATGGCAGGTACTTCCTCCCTGAGCCAAGCTGGCCTCAACACCCAGAAACTGCTGACAGAGAGACACCTGACCCAGAGACACCAATGAGGAAAGGACAGCACAGTAGAGTTAGCCCCTGAGCCAATGGGACCTTGGGAGGGCGTATAAAGTCAGGTCTGACTTCCCTAATAAAAGAGTCTGCCATGTGCTCTGCTGCTCGCTGACTCCTGGTGCCTGAGTTGTTGGTGCTGTGTCTTCTCACCCCCTCCCCCAGGGGTATTTGAGTAGGGTCAACTGCACACACACACACACACACACACACACACACACACACACACACACACGACACAAACATACACATACACACAGACACGTATACATAATCACACATACATACACATATACACACATACACACACATATACACATACATCACATAAGCACTCTTCACCCATCACACAATCACACACACATATACATGCACACATACCATACACATACACAGCACACAAACACACATCACAGAACCATGTACACATAGTCACAAACACACACATACCATACACACACATACACAACACACAGCACTCTCATATCACATGACCACGTATATACAGACACGTACAAACACAATGGTTATAGTACAAATTCTTATAGTTTTTGTTAAAATGCAATTTAAAAATTAAAACTAAAATAGAAAAATGAAATAGGAGCAGGCTCCTTGTGTCAGCCTTGCTTCTCTTCCCTAATTAGTCCTTCCATCTGCTTCTGTGCAGTGTTTCTAAAATGCTTGTCACATTCTTGCTTGAAATCCTTTAGTGGCTCCCTGATGTCTCGTGCAGTAGATGTCCTGTCGGGCTGTGCTGGCATTCACAGACATTAGTGTCCTGGCTCCTTCACTGTGTTAGTGAGGAGTCTTATTTATGTAAACTGACTTCGCCTCTTTAAAAAAGGATATCTTACTGGGCGAGAAGAGTCTCCAAGATGAGGGGTGGAGTGAGGGACCCTGGGAGACTGTAGAAGCTTCCTGCCTGCCATCTCTGCTTCAGTGCCTTCCTCCTGTCTGCAGACTTGTTGGCTCCTGGGGAGACGAGGTTGTATAAGGAAATGAAGCTGCAGGCGCCCAAGGGATTTGATAATCTCTGGACCAACAAACTTGTTCTGAGAAAATTCTGCTAATTTTTTTTTTTTTTCCAGACAGGGTGTTTCTCAGAGCAACAGCCCTGGCTGCCCTGGAGCTTTCTTTGCTGGCCTGGAACTCTCAGAGATCTGTGTGCCTCTGCCTCCTCCTTTAGTCTTCTGCCGAGATTAAAGTCATGCACCACCATCCCCAGCAAATTCTGCTAATTTTGTGTTCATGTCTTCGCTATTGCAATTTCCCCTTAATTAGCAAAAGAGGTCTTTTAATGAGTGTGTGGTGCACACCTTTACTCCCAGCACTTGGGAGGCAGAGGCAGGCGGATCTCTGTGAATGTGAGGCCACTCTGGTCAGCATAGTGATTTCTAGGCTACATAGTGAGACCATCACAAATATCAAAAAATAAAATGATTTCGATGAAAATACAACTTTGTGACTTTTTAAGAATTTCTGGGGGACTGGAGAGATGGCTCAGTGATTAAGAGCACTTGCTGCTCTTCCAGCAGCCATGTTGGGTTGCTTATAACCTCCAGCTACACTCCAGTTCCAGGGGACCAGATCCTCTCTTTGTAGCCTTTTGCAGGTACCTACCTTTAGTGAGATATCTACCCCACCCATACCTGTTGCACTGACCACACCCATTTGGGCATGCTCACAGGTGTGGACATGACAGAGTAGACTGGCCTGTGGTCCAGGACCCCAGCTCCATCTCTTGGTTTTGGTCAGGCCATGGAGAGCAGCTGGGTGTAGGTCCTTGGAGGGGGAACTTTTGGGTCATTGTTTTCTCATGTAAGTGACTTCTCCCAGAATAAAATGTATAACCCATATTTATCCTTGTCCTGTGTATCTTAATCTGTGCATCATTACCTACCTCTGTAGGTACCTACGCATGAGTGTACATAAATACTATTTAAAAACAAAAATAAGAATTAAGAATTTCTGGAGCCAGGCATAGTAGTGTATGCCTTTAATGCCAGGACTCCGGAGGCAAAGGCAAGGAGATCTCTGTGACTTGGAGGTCAGCCTGGTCTACAGAGAGAGTTTCGAGGCAGCTAGAGCTATATGAAACCCTGTCTCAATAAAACAAAACCAAATGTAAACATCTGTGGCTGGAGAGGCGAGCAGCTGGCTGATGCTTACCAAGCATGTAGAAGCCTCAGCATCTCGTCAGCTATGCTGGTACACATGTAATCCCAGTACTGGGAGGTAAACAAAGGAGGAGCAGAAGTTTAAGGTCATCCTTACTTATACAAGTTAGGCCAGTCTGGGCTACAGTAGATCCTGCAGGACTGAAGTGCTGGCTAGTCCGAGGGCTAAGGCAAGGTAGTTCCAAGGCCAGGAACTACCTGGGCTACAGAATAAGTTCAAGGCCAGCCTGGGCAACTCAGGGTGACTCTGTCTTGGAACAAAAAAGAATAAATAAATAAACAACAACAACAAAAATGAGCCAGGGATATAACTCACAATGGTAATGGGTTCTTGAGTACCAGGTTCAATTCCCAGTACTGACAACAACAAAAGGCCAAATTTCAAGCCAGGCATGGTGGGTTACATTTGCAATACATCACACTTAAGAGGTTGAATCAGGGGGATTGTGCCCTGTAAAAACAGGGCAGGATGCGGAAGGTTTTCTATGTGTGCCACAAAAGAAAGGGCACAAAATAGACAAAGGAACAATTTACAAAAATACATTGCATGTAAGTGTCAGGCAGCCTGCTAGTCCTGGTAACTCAGGTCCACAATCCCAGCTACTTGGGAGTCTGAGCTCTAAGGATCACAGGTGGGCCAGCCCCGTGGGCTACAGAATTAGTTCAAAGCCAGCCTGGGCATCTTAGTGAAACACTAACTCCACAAGCAAAAAGAGGGGCCCTGGAGAGATGGCTCAGTAGTTGAGAGTACTTACCAGGGTTCTGCCCCAACACCCAACATAGTGGCCTATAGTTGGCTGCTTTCACTCTTTGGCTCTTTTTATACTTTTGGGGGCCTGCCACCCAGCTCCCAAATAAATACATACAGAGACTTATTATTACTTATGAATGCCCAACCTTAGCTTGGCTTGGTTTTTTGCTAGCTTTTCTTAAATTATCTTGTCTACCTTTTGCTTCTGGGCTTTTACCTTCCTCTATTTCTGTTTATCTTTTCCTTCCTTTTTATTTCGTGTCTGGCTGTGTGACTGGGTGATTGGCCCCTTCTTTTCTGGCTCCTTCATCCTTCTCTTTCCAGATTTCTCCTATTTGTTCTCTCGGCCTGCCAGCCCTGCCTATCCTATTGGTCATTCAGCTCTTTACTAGACCAATCAGGTGTTACAGACAGACAAAATAACACAGGTCCACAGAATTAAACAAATGCAATGTGAAAGTATGCATCATGGGGCCGGAGAGATGGCTCAGTAGTTAAGAACACTAGCTGGTCTTCCAGAGATTGTGAGTTCAATTTCTAGTACCCAGTGGAGACTCACAACCATCTGCAATGAGATCTCCTGTCCTCTTCTGGCATGTAGGCATACATACAGGCAGAACATTGTATACATAAAGAAATAAATCTTAAAAAAAAAAAAGAGGGCATCACATCTTTGCATCATTAAACAGATAATATTCCACCTCATAAACAAATATAACTCATCTTAAACTAATATTCTGGGACAGTGGCTCGCAATTAACTGTGACTTCAGTTGCAGGAGATCGATGCCCCTTTTCAGTGCTCTGCAGGCACCAGGCGTGCATGTGGTGTGTATACATATATGCAGGTAAAGCACTCATGTACATAATAATAACTTCCGTTGTTGTTTTTTGAGACAGTTTCACTATGTAGCACTGGCTGTCCAAAAACTTGCTTTGTAGATTAGGCTATCTACAAAGCGTTGAGCTCAGAGCCTGCCTTTGCCTCCTGAGTGCTGGGATTAAAGGTATGTGCCACCACTGCCCTGCAAAACACGTTTAAAAAGATAAAAGCAGGGCTGGAGATATAGTTAAGTGGTAGAACATTTGCCCAACATGTAAGTAGTCCTTGGTTCTGTTCCAAGTACCATAAAAAGAAGGGAGGGGAGGAAGAACAGAAGAAAAGAAAGCACCCAGAGACACAGCCCCACCGAGAGGGAGCCTGAGTTCTTTTACAGCAGTTTAGGAGAAGTTACGAGGTTTTAGCTCCTGCGTGGGGGAATATATCCCATTATCTGTTGAGTATCAAATCTTACAGGGTGAACTGTGGCTTTGAAACTCACCAGTTTGTGTAAGGCTCTGTGGATCACTGGGAGTGAAGATGTGTATAAGGCATCATGGATCATCAAGGCTCTGTGTGTGTGTGTGTGTGTGTGTGTGTGTGGTGTATAAGACAGGTTCTCCTGTAGTAGCCCACAGTGTCCTTGTGGTGTGGAAACACGAAGATCATGAGTTTATCCTAGGCTACATAGCAAGTTCAAGGCCAGCTTTCCTTATAAGAGAGCTTGTCTAAAGAGAGAGAGAGAAACACCCAACTTGCTATGTAGCCAAGAATTGCTTTGAACTCCTGGTCCTCCTGCCTCCAGACCTCCCAAGTGCTGGAATGAGGCATGCACACCACCACATCTGGTTTACAGCCTGATTGTTAAAATATGAGAATTGTGTTCTTATTTTGGCCTCTTGTTTCTGCAGACTGCTATGAGTTCCAGACCAGCCTGAGCTGCATACTAAGCAACAGTGGGTCGCAGCACGGCAGAGCCCTGCTTCCCTTACTTCAGCCCTTGCATTTAATTGCCAGCCACAAATAAAGAGTTTTTCTAGTGCTTGCCTAGCATTTCTTGTCTAGTTAATGTTATGTACTGATCAGTCAGTTTGTTTCTCAGCTGATTCTTCAGAGGCTGGAGAGGAATGCTAACTATTGAGATTAAAAAAAATGATGGAACCTGAATGTGGTGGCAAATGTCTTTGATCCTATCACTCAGGAGGCAGAGAGGCAGGTAAGAAAGAGGCCAGCCTGGTCTAAAAAGTAAATAAGATGTTAAAACAAAACAAAAATGCACCACACACACACACACACACACACACACTGCCACTGACAACAAAATATAACCTCCACTTTCCAGCAAAAGCAAGACAAACTCCTAATTCTTACACTCTGGTAGTCTTCCTGGCTTGAAGAACCACGTTTCTCAAGTGGCGTGCACATCAGTAGGTAACTACATCTATTAGGAACCCCCCACATCCTCAACTGCTCCCCCCACCCCCCACCCCCGTGAGAATTGTGTGGGCACCAGACCTGATGGTGCAGATATGTAATTCAAGTTATTCACAAGGGTGAGGCAGGAGGATTAGGAGATCAAGATCTCACTGGGTCACACCTTCATGTTAACCCCAGGGAAGTTTGTGAGACTCTGTCTCAAAATAAAATATAAAAGAAGCCTGCAGATACAGCTCAGTGTCAGAGAGAGAGAGGGAGCCGGGGGGGGGGGGAGGGAGGGAGGGAGGGAGGAGGAGGGAGGGAGGGGAGGGAGGGAGGGAGGGAGGGAGGAAGGGAGAGGAGGGAGGGGGAGGGAGGAGGGGAGAGGGAGGGAGGGAGGAAGGGGGAGGGAGGGGGAGAGGGAGGGAGGAAGGGGGGAGGGAGGGAGGAAGGGGGAGGGAGGGGGAGGGAGGAGAGGGAGGGAGAGGGAGGGAGGGAGAGAGAGAGAGGAGGGAGGGAGGGAGGGAGGGAGGGAGGGAGGGAGGGAGGGGGAGGGGGAGGGAGGGAGGAAGGGGGAGGGAGGGGAGAGAGAGAGGGAGGGAGGGGGAGGGAGGGAGGGAGAGAGAGAGAGAGAGAGAGAGAGAGAGAGAGAGAGAGAGAGAGAGAGAGAGAGAGAGAGAGAGAGAGAGAGCTTGCATTTGTTTACCATACTTGAAAATCTGGATTTAGTCAGTAGTGCTTGTTTAAATAAAAACAGAACAGGGGCTGACTGAGAGCACACTAATTTTCTGGGGGACTTGAGTTTGGTTCCCAGCACCCATTTAAGACCCCTCACAACTACTGCAATTTTAGCTCTAGGGAATCCAGTGTCCTCTTCTGTCTCTGAGGGGGACACATACACACACACACACACACACACACACACACCTACCCCTCTCTCTCCCTCTTACACACACACACACAAATAAGATAAATGAAACAATCACAAATAATCTCGTTATATATTTTTATGGAATACTCTTTTTGTACACTGTGAAGATGTGTCTTTTCCAAGGAGACTTTTGATTGGTTTAATAAGAGCTAAATGGCCAACAGCTAGGCAGGAGGTATAGGCAGGACTCCCAGGTACAGAGAGAACTCTGGGAAGAAGAGGCAGAGAAGCCAGCCAGACATGGAAGGAGTCAGACACACAGGATGGGGCAGAGGTAAAAGGCATGTGGTAGAATGTGGATTAATAAAAATATGGGTTAATTTAAGTTACAAGAGCTAATTGAAACAAGCCTAAACTAAAGGCCAAGTTTCATAATTAATAAGTCTCGGTATCATTATTTGAGAGCAGGCTGGCAGGATAGAGAAAGACTCGTTACAATTTCTGTATCATCAGGATCTGGCAAACCCATCTTTCAGGATCCATACAGCTGTGATTTTTTTTTTTTAAAAGATTCATTTTATTTTAGGTTATGTATATGTTAGGGAGGTGGTTTATGTGTGTGAGTGTAGGTTCCCTTGGAGGTCAGAAGACTCAAATTCCCCTACAGTTGGAGTTAAAGAGAGCTGTAAGTCACCCTGTGGGTTCTAGGAACCCAGGTCTGAGCCATCTCTCCAACCCTGACAGCTGGGATTTCTAAAGTACCACTTACTCTGATGGTGACTAAGAAGGGTCTGAAGGTAATAATACTGCCCTTCTCATAAATGGGTTCCCCCAAAAGAGAAAATGGAAGTTAGGTAATGACTTTTAATTTACCCTGTTTTTTTGTAATCAATCTTTCTTTGTTTCTTTAAAACAACAACAGTAAGAAAAACACAACAAAACAAACAAAACAAAAAACCCAGAATTTTACTATGCAGCTCTAGTCAGAACTAGAACTAGCCTGGAACTCAATCTGCAGACCAGGCTAATCTTGAACTTGCAGAGATCCAATTGCCTCTGCCTTAGTGGGCTGGGATTAAAGGCACGAATTATCATGACTGATTTGGAATATATATATATATATATATATATATATATATATATATATATATATATTTTTAAATTAAATCCAATTGTATTTTGGGTGCTAAGGGTTGAACCTGCAGCCTTGCACATGCTAGGTGACTGCCCTAACTCTGAGGTATACTGCAGCCTCTTCAGGAGTACTTCGGCATTTTATTTTGCCTGCAGGAGATGGCACATGGGGCCTTGTGTGCATGCCAGATGGTCTCAATTGCTCAGACACAACCCTACCTGCCTTCTGTTGAATTTAAAGTAAGTCTTGGGAGGCTGGGGATGTAACTCAGTTGTAGAGGGCTGAGTTTGACTGGAAGACTGCATAAAGGCAGGTAAGGAAGAGCAAATCTGTAATCTCACTACCCTAGATGTTGAATCACAAGGTCATTCTCAGCTACAAATCACGTTCAAGGCCAGCCTGGGTTTCCTGAGTCCTTGTCTCAGAAACAAAACTAAAACAAAAACCGTTTACCACTCTCAACACCTGGGACCTGGGGAAATGGACTCAATAAATGAGGCAGACTAAAGTCTCATGCAATACCCAACTTTATTCAGAGCATCAGACAATTCATACTCTGGGTTAAGGAGAATCACAGGAATAAAAAGTGTACAATCACAGGGACAAGCCGAATGTGGCAAGAACACGTTTTTCCATAGAGACACATAAACAAATAACAATAGCCAGCTGTAATGAATTATCTGAAGTAAACTCATTGCTCTCCACTACACCTGGGAGGGGCGGGAAAGCACATTCCAAGAACAATTCCATGTTTTCAAGAAACCGAAGTCACAAGGGTCCTCCTTGTCTTGGTTTCTTGGAGTTTTCTGGCAAACGCTCAGAAATCTCCTCACACATTTTCCATCCTTGGACAGAGTTCCAACTCCAAAACCAGCAAATTTGGGGTGGGGGTGGGGGTGGGGTAAGGTAACTCTTGAGCCAGTGCCTCAGTTTCTTTTCTTGTTGCTGTGATAAAATACTGTGACAACAGCAACCCAAGAGAGAAAGGTTTATTTCAGCGACCTGACCCATCGCCACAGAGAATTCAAGACAGTAAGAAGCTGGTTATTTATGTGGCATCCACAATCAGGAAGTGCGTAGTGATGAATGTTCCTCACCACCTAGCCTTTCCTCTTGTATTTACTCCAGGACCCAACCCCAAGGAATGGTGTTGCTTTTTTTTAGTGTTTCGTCCTACATCTGTGAACCTTCTCAACAACAATTCTCACGGGCAAGTTCTGGACCCAATTAATCCTCAACAGTGTGCCAGGTTTGTCTCCTACGTGACTCCAGATGCTGTCAAGCTGACAACACTAAATATAGCATGTATGAAGGCATGAAGTTCTGGGTTTGATCCCCTGCACTGCATAAATATGTCTGCCTTTCCAGCACTGTAAAGGTAGGAGGCCCAGGAATTCCAGGCCAACTTTGGCCACATAGCAAGGCTTGACCACACAGACTAACTTCAGCTACTTGCCATAAACAAAAACAGGGTCATTGAGATGGCTCAGCAGGTAAAAGTGCTTGCTGCTCAAGCGTGCTAACCTGAGTTCAATCCCTAGGACCTATGTAGGGCATAAAATCGTCCTCTGACCTTCACAAGCACGCTTCTGTGCTCATGCCCAAAATAATAGAATAGTGATAATAATAACTGGGCAGTGGTGGCACACACCTTTAATCCCAGCACTCGGGAGGCAGAGGCAGGTGGATCTCTGTGAGTTCAAGGCCAACCTGATCTACAGAGTGAGCTTCAGAACAGCCAGATCTGTTACACAGAGAAACCCTGTCTTGAAAAACAATGATAATAATAATTCTATTTGCACACTTCTCACTTCAATACAAAACTATTCAGGTTGGTTCTTCATTTCCTCCTCCTCCTCCTCCTCCTCCTCCTCCTCCTCCTCCTCCTTCTTTCTTCTTCTTTTGGTTTTTAAAGGCAGGGTTTCTCTGTGTACCTTTGGAGCCTGTGCTGGAACCAGCTGTTGTAGACCAGGCTGATCTCAAACTCACTGAGATCCTCCTGCCTCTGCCTCCCGAGTGCTGGGATTACAGGTGTGTTCCACCATCACCCGGCTCTGCATTTCTTTTATGTTCTTTAGTATTAGGTGTAATCCTTTGTCAGAAATGGTAGTGTACTCCTATAATCCTAACACTAGGAAGCAGAAGCAGGAGGATTGCTGTGAATTACAGGTCAGCATTGGCTTCATAGTGAAACCCTGTCTCAAAAAAAAACAAATTCAAAAATCAGATGATCAAATGAAGAATCACCATCATCTAGATCTAGGAAAAACATACAGTCAAAAACAAAAACAGAATAAAGAAAATTCTAGAGTCTTCTGCCCACATACAGTGCTGAAGGTCACCTTCAGCCAAGGGCCTCTCTGCCTAGCCCTGCACACACAGCACACCTGTTTAACTGCTCTGGCTTGCTACAGCCCTTATCATCCTAGATTATAAGCAGCCCTGCCTCTTCCTCAGATAGCAAGCTTCCCCACTCCTGGAACAGTGTTCCATTTATCACTGCAAGCCAGACTGTGACACTAAACATAAGACTCTCCATAAATGTTGAACTGAATTGAACTTACGCACTTGTATTTCCTGCAATTATTTCCTCAGTTCTTATAAAAGTTAATTTGGAAAATGTCAGCCTGTCTCAGCTGCCCTCTGAGGAGAGAAGGAAAAGGGCATTTGTGCACGAAGGGACTGAGAAAAAGGCACATTCTTAGAGGACCAGGGACAGTGATGGCTGTGGAAATATACGAGAGAGGTCACAGAGAGAGGGGAAAAGCAATAACAAACAGCTGGATTAAATGATGGTTGGCCGGCCAGGGGGGGTTGGCAGAAGCCTGTAACCCCTGCATTGAGACGTGGAGGCAGGGTCAAACTTGGATATGTAAGATCCTAACTAAGAATAGATTAAAAGAACATTAATAGATTAAAAGATGGTTGGTGAGATGGCTGTCTGCAAAAGTATTTGCTACCAAGTTTGACCGCCTGCACTCTATCCCTGGAACTTGCATTGTAGAAGAAACTCCCTCAAATTGTCTGATCTTCATACGGGATCAGGGTGCAGACACCCACGCATATACACAATGAGTAAATAGTGTTTTGTTTTGTTTTAAACTGGGGGGAAAAATGGGTCATTGCCACTTGAAAGACTGTATTTCCTCAAATCTAAAGAAATTTGGATTAAAAAAAAAGTCCTATTTTTATTTACATATTTTTCTTTATTTAAAAAATTATTTTTCATTTTACAAACTAACCCCAGTTCCTCCTCCCTCCCCTTCTTCTGCCCCCTCCTTCACTATCCATTCCTCATGGGGGTAAGGCATTACTTGGGAAGTCAACAAAGCCTGTCATACCAAGTTGAGGCACGACCAAGCCTCCCCCCCACCCCATCAAGGCTGAGCAAGGTATCCCGGCACAGGGAATGGGCTCCATAAAACCAGTTCATGCCTGGGATAGGTCCTGGTGCCACTACCAGCCTCTCCCACCCCCCGACAGATCGAGTCCCGTAACTGTCACCCACATTCAGAGTTTCGGTCCCATGCAGGTTCCTCAGCTGTCAGGCCATAGTCCTCGAGTTTCCACTAGCTAGGGTTAGCTGTTTCCGTGGTGTGGGTTTCCCCATCATGCTCTTGACCCCTCTTGCTCATGTGATTCCTTCTCCGTTTTTTTCAACTCAACTCCAGGAGCTCAGCCCAGTGCTTGGCTGTGGGTCACTGCATCTGCATCCATCAGTTACTGGATGAAGGTTCTGTCCCTCCAGGTGCAGGCAGAGCCAGTGAGCTGAGTGAGGGGGGATGGTTGTGGGAGGAGGGTGATGCTGCCTGGTCACTGGGGGTGCCGTGGGTGAGTGAGGGAGGGGCTGGAGCTGGTGCCCAGATATCAGGGCTCTCCAAGAGGGGTCTCAGGCACTCCTGGATTTCCTTCTTCTTTCCTTCTTCTTCTTCTTCTTCTTCTTCTTCTTCTTCTTCTTCTTCTTCTTCTTCTTCTTCTTCTTCTTCTTCTTCTTCTTCTTCTTCTTCTTCTTCTTTTGATCTGGCTGTATTTTGTCTGGTGGAGTAGGGAGAATCAAGACAAGAAGGCTGGTGAATGGTCGGTCGGCAGTTATCCCGTGATTTCTAAAGAAAGAACGTGCTATTCTATGGGAGATGGACAAGCACAGTAGAACATCTTTGGGGGGGGGTAACACGGAGTAAGACTGAGACAGGGTCTCAGGTAGCCCAGGCTAGCCTGATGGTTGGTTGTTTGATTGTCCACTTGACATAATCTAGAATCACGAGGTAAAAAGACTCTCAATGAGGGATGGTCTGATCGGGTTGGCCTGTGGACGTGTCTGTGGAGGATTGGGTTGATTAAGTTAATTGAGATGAGAGGACTCACCTGCCTGAGATGGGAAGACTCACTGTGGGTGGCACCATTCCCTAGGTAAGTGATTCTGAGCTGTGTAAAAGTCCCAACAACCCAGCTGAGCATTGGCAAGCAAGCATTCACCCTATCTGCCCTTGGTGAGGGGTACAATGTGACCAGCTGATTCAGTTCCTGCCACTTTGATTGCTGTGAGACCAAAACAATAATAGCCAAGGGTGGCCTTGAAACCATCTTTTCTTTTCTTTCTATTTGTTGTTATTATTATTGGTCTCACCGTATTGCCCGGAGTAGCCTGGAACTCACAGAGTTGACCTACCTCTGCATCCCAATTCTGCAATTCTGCTGGAATTACAGGTGTGCCCCGCCATTGCCCAGCTCAGAGTATCTCTGAGACAGGGAGATGGAGTTTCCTAGGCAAGGAGAACACAGCCAGGGTCATGACTTCAGCTTCGCTTTGTTCTCTTCTCTCCCAGTCTCACTCTCAACCATTTTTCAATCCTTGCCTCCACACAAACCCAGGGTTCTGCTCAGAAGAGGAATTGGCCAGGGCCCCCAGCCTTCCCCTCCATTCTGGCCGGTGTTTACCAGGCCCTCAGTCTTGAAGTCATTTGTGGCGCTGTCTGCCTTACTGAAGAAAAATGGATTTTTGCCTGGATTCCTGATTCCTGTTTAAATATTTAGTTTACTCAGCACAGGTCCAAGTGCCTTTCCATTTCCCTGGGTGCCTGGGAGCCCTGCTGACACTGGAATCATAAATAATACACATCTGATCCCAGCAACATGCTGCTGGCTGGTGTGAGAGGGTTCCTCCATCCCTCAAGTCTCTGGGCCTGCCCTGCCCTGCAGATGCTTCTGGAAGCTGTGGTATAATGGAAAATCTCCTCTGTAGGGTTGGGATCTCAAGGTTGGTGCTGAACCAGCCCAGTTTGGAGGGTCTTATGTGGGAGTGTGAGGCAAGTTAGGGATATGAATACTGATAGGTGCAAATACCATAGATATGGACTGTTCAAACCTGGAGGGAGATGTGAGGGCCACTTAGAGAAGTCCCAACTTAGACTGTGTGCGTGTGAATGCCAGGGCATAGGCAGAGAACAGCAGATTGTCTGATTGTCTGGGGGGGGGGAAGGGGTACACAAATTTCAGAGCAAAAGAAACCATAAAATGCTGGAACCTTCTCCCCCTGTCTTCAGAACTCTGGTTTCTAATATGGGCTCCACACTTCATTGTGAAGACACAGATGAGGTTGCTGTTTGTCTCCTCCTACAGAAAGTGGGATTTGGTTGGACAGATTCTAGGTATCCTTAGCCAAAATCTCAGAAAGGTCAAGCTGCCTCCAGGTGACCTCTCTTTGGAGCCTGAGCTGTGATCTGGGCAATTAAACATGAGCGCTGTGTCAGTTGCCTTTAATGACATGCTCTTGGGCTGGCTGTGTAATAACAGTGTCTTGAAGGCAGCTCTGTAATGCACTCTGTCCCACCCCTACCCCCACCCCCCAAAAAAACCTCTGCAGAGATAAAAGGAGACAAAAACAATGATTTATTTATCCAGAAGTTCAAAGTTTAGCTCTGAGCTCTCCAACATTTTTAGTTCTTTTTGAAATCAAGAGAACAAATAAACTGCCTCTTTCTCTATAGAAAGGGCAGCCACTATAAACCTACAGATAAAGATAAAAGGGACTGAGGGAAGGAACAAATTCTAGTCTCTGTCCCTTGATGTGACTGAAGGTGGGAGGATTAGTGAGTCTTCCTGTCCTTGGAGTCATGGCTAAAACCCTACCAATTTATTTCCAGCTTCCCAGTACTAGAGTTAAAAACACCAAGATGGGCCTGGGAGTTGGACAAGGTGGCAGATGTCTATAAAAACCAACACAAGGCAGGCTCGGGTATGCTCGAGACTAGGTTAGACAATTTAGTAAGGGCTGTTTGTTTGTTTGTTTTTGAGACTTTGGCTGACCTAGAACTTGAAGTGTAGATCAGGTTGGTCTCAGCCTCGTAGAGGATCCCCTAAGTCACTCCGGGACCGGGGTTGTTCCACACCATGCCTGGTTCATGATGCTCCATTTTAAATTAAAACTGAAAAAGGGAAGAAAGAAGAGGGCTAAGGATGTAACTCAGTGTTTGAAAGCTAGTCTAGGATACATGAGGTTGGGTTTGATCAGTGCTCTCTTCCAAAGTGTATGTGTGTATACACACATATATGCTTATATTTAAGGAGACAGACGGACACACACCACGTTTAAACGTTCTAACTGCTGTGCCTTAGAACGCACAGCACACGCCTTTAATCCCAGCAGGTAAATGCAGATGAATGACTCAGAGTTTTAGGCCAGCCGCCTGCAGAGTGAATGCCAGGGCTACATAGTGAGAGACCCTGTCTCATAAGCAACAATAACAAGGACAAAAATCCTTCTGACCACACTTATTGTACTTAGAATAAAATACAAGTCCTTTTCTGAAGCCACCAGGCTGTGTGTGACCCAGACCCCTCTCTCACCTTACCTCCTACCCACCCGGCCTTCATGTCATCATCAGGTCCAGCAACTTCTGGGTGTGGGGAATTTTCAAGTGTGTTTCTCTCTGCATGGATGCTGTGCCCCAGAGGCCGCAGGGCTTTGGCCTCTCAATGAGGTCTCTGTTTATTTCTTATGGTGCCCCACAGGCCTTTCCTGACCACATCACCATTTAGCTGTTGTTCTCTGATTCTGATCATAATCCCTGTAGCATTTATCATTCGTCACTATCACATATAGCCCCTGATTTGTATGTTTATTGTCTATATTCCCCACTAAAACATAAACCCAGGAGACAGGCGCTTGGTTCAGCTTGGTCTCCGGTTTATTTGCAATGCCTTTCTCTGTGTTCACTGTATATTTGTTGGTATTCGGTGAATGCGAAGGGGGCTTTTTTTATTTTCATTTTTCTGGGCGTAGTGGTGCACACCAGTAATTCAAGCTCTTAGGAGGAGACTGCAGCCTAGTTTATACAGCAAGTTATGGGGCTGTTTAGGATCACACACACACACACACAAAATAAAAAATAAAAAACAAAAACAAAACACCCAGAAGTCTACAGATTGGGAAAAGATCTTCATGAACCCCACATCTGACAGAGGGCTGATTTCCAAAGTATACAAAGAACTCAAGAAGCTAGTTACTAAAACACCAAATAATCCAATTAAAAGTGGGGTACAGAACTAAATAAAGAATTCTCAATAGAGGAATCTAAAATGGCTGAAAGACATGTAAGAAAGCGTTCAACATCCTTAGCCATCAGGGAGACAAAACGCAAATCAAGGCAACTCTGAGATACCATCTTACTCCTGTCAGAATGGCTAAAAATCAGAAACACCAATGTCAGTTTATGCAGGAGAGGATGTGGAGAAAGGGGAACACTCCTTCACTGCTGGTGGGAGTGCAAACTCATACAGCCACTTTGGAAATCAGTATGGTGGTTCCTCAGGAAAATGGGAATCAATCTACCTCAAGATCCAGTAATTCCACTCTTAGGCAGATAGCCAAGGGTGTCATACAACAAGAACATCTGTTCACCTATGTTCATAACAGCATTATTTGTAATAGCCAAAACCTGGAAGCAACCTAAACATCCCTCAACTGAAGAATGGATGGAGAAAATGTGGTACATTTACACAATGGAGTATTACTCAGGGGAAAAAAAAAACAATAGAATCTTAAAATTTGCAGGCAAATGGATGGAACTAGAAGAAACCATCCTGAGTGAGGTAACCCAGTCACAAAGAGACAAACATGGTATGTACTCACTCATATATGGATTTTAGACATAGAGCAAAGGATTACCAGCTTATAATCCACACCACCAGAAAAGCTAGGAAACAAGGAGGACCTTGAGAGAGACATACGTGGTCCCCTGGAGAAGGGGAAAGGGACAAGATCTCCCAAGCAAATTGGGAGCATGGAGGGAGGGGAGAGGGAGTTAGGGGGAAGAGGAGGGGAGAAGTGGGTATGAGGGAGCAGGAAGATTGAATCAGGGAAAGAATAGAGGAGAGCAAGAAAAGACAATAGAAGGAGCCATTATAGGTTTTAAGAGAAATCTGGCACTAGGGAAATATCTGGAGAACTATAGGGATGACCCCAACCCAACTAACAATCTAAGTAATAGTGGAGAGGCTACCTTAAATGCCTTTCCCTGATAATGAGATTGATGACTAACTGATATGCTATCCTAGAGCCTTTATCCAGTAGCTGATGGAAGCAGAAGCAGAAATCTACAGCTAAACACTGAGCCAAACTCTTGAAATCCAGTTGCAGAGAGGGAGGAGTGATGAGCAAAGGGGTCAAGACTAGGCTGGAGAAACCCACAGAAACTGCTGACCTGAACAAGGGGGAGCTCATGGACTCCAGTCTGATAGCTGGGAAACCAGCATAGGACCAAACCAGACTCCCTAAATGTAATGTTAGTTGGGAGGACCTGGCAGTCTATGGGGCCTCAGTAGTGAATCAGTATTTATCCCTAGTATATGAATGGACTTTGGGAGCCCATCCCACATAGAGGGATACTCCCTCAGCCTAGAAACATGGGGGAGGGCCTGGGCCCTGCTCCAAATGATATGACAGACATTGAAGACTCCCCATGGAAGGGCTCACCCTCCCTGGGGAGCAGAAAGGGGATGGGATGGGGTTGGTGTGTGGGGGGGAATAGGGGAGAACAGGAGGGTGCAGGAACTGGGATTGATATGTAAAACAAGCTTGTTTCTAATTTAAATACAAATATATATATATATATATATATATATATATATATATATATATGAATTAAGCACACAGAGGCTTGGGGAATTGACTTAGTTGGTAAAGTGCTTGCCACACAAGCATAAGGACCTGTGCTGGAATCCCTGAACCCACATAAAAGCTGGGTGCACTGGTCCTGCTTAGGTAACCTCAATTCAGGGCAAGGGGATGGGAAGGGCAGCCAGGATCAGGCAGATCCCCAGAGCTTGCTGAGTCAGTGCGCTCCAGGTCCACTGAGTGATCCTATCTCAAAGGTGGAATGTGACCGAGGAAGACCTTGACCACTGCCTTCCACATGTACTCATGCAACCAAATGTGCTCACGTGCGCGAACACACACACACACACACACACACACACACACACACACACACACGCTCCTCCCACAAACAAACAAAGGACATTTTTGTAAACAGGAGGGAAACTGATGGTTTTGCTAGTGCCCATCCTGCACCATGGAAACATGGGCTAGTGTCTGAGGTGCTGCCGAGCTCCGTTACAAAGAAGCCGGATTGAGGCATTAACTGGGGCATTGCTATATTGGTACTGCACTGGTGTTCACTGGGGGTACTCCTGCGAAAGTATTTGACTGCTCCCTTTGGTTCTTAATAGAGGTGTGTAGAACCCAGATTTCCTTCCTCTCCCTCCTTCCCTCCCTCATTCCTTCCTTCTTTCCTTTCTTCTCCCGCGTTTGAGAAAGGATAAATAAAAAGGAAGGCGATAGTAGCTACCTTTTGGCAGGCCCTGCCACGCTATGCCACTAACCATGAGCCACAGTTAGTGGGAGAGGTTCATTGAGTGAGGAAAGGGGCAAAAAGCCCTGTGGGAGTGGGGACTTGAGAGAGGCAGACAGACAAGAGGAAGAAGAAAAGCAGGAGAGAAAAGGAGAGGCAGGAGAGGTTAAGAAGGGACACAGCAAGCGGCAAGAGAGAGGTAAAGAGGCGAAGAGAGTGTGCTGTGCCTGGTGCTCACTTTTAAAGGGTGCACATGTCACATAGCTGCCGTGAAGGCACCTGGCGACAGGTGATGACTTAACTGCTTTGGTGGCACAGGCAGGCTGCTGCGGTGGCAGAAACTAGCATAAATGTTAGCATTCAGGCATTCACACTGGCCTGCTCTCTGGGACCTAGCAGGTCATGTATGTCATCAGCAACAGCCAAGATGTGCCATTGTAGCTGCTGCAGCCTCTGAGTGGAGCGTTCTCCCTACAGGCACGCATGCGCCATATCCCCTCCTCATCTCGCTCTCTCCCTCCGAGGCGCTGTACCTCCCACTAGGAAACCTCCCACGTGAACTCTGTTGCATGGTGTTACTTTGTGATGCCCCTTGACTTCAAGTCGATAAGGTCGCCTTCAGCTACCAAACTATTACAGCTTGGTTTTTCAAGACAGGGTTTCTCCGTGTAGCCCTGTTTTTCTTGGAACTGGCTTTGTTGACCAGGCTGGACTCAAACTCACGGTGATCCATTTGCCTCTGCTTCCCGAGTGCGTGTGCTGTCATGATCACTAAGCTTCCTGTGCCAGGTAGGAGAGACACTAAGACAGACAAATTGAGCTATTTCTGTGAAATTGCATCGGGCTGCTTTGTGCTTTTTCTCTTATTCTCTTATTTGGCTTAATTTTGTTGTTGTTTGTGTTTTACGAGTGTGTTCCATGTAGCCTAGGCTTGCCTCCAACTCTCAGTGTGGCCAAAGCTAACCTTGAACTCCTGATTCCTATGCCTCTTACTCCGATATGCTACAGTTAGTGGGATGGGCTATCATGTCCACCGCCTGGCTTTTCCTTTTCCTTTTTGTGGTGCTGAAGAAATAACCCAGGGCCTCAAACTTGGCAGGCAAATGCCGTACCTTCAGTTTCCGACATTGGATTTTTGTGCCCTTTTGCCTCAGTAGGTCCAATCCACTCTCTCCTGTGACAGGACTGTCTCTTCAGTGTTGTCTTGACATTTGTCTTTGGATTTTAGGCCTACTCTAATCCAAGATGATGTCATTTTGATATCCTCCACTTAATTACACCTATAAACAGTCTTTCCCCAAATAAGGCCATATTCATAGTTTCCAAGTAGGCATTCTTTTGTGTTCTCCCTCCTTTGATGAGATGAGAGTCCCTCAACCCACTGTACCATCTGAGGAGGGGTGAGGTAGAGGGGTCGGGGTGATGGAGGGAGGAGGGGAATCAGGTCGGGTTTGTTCCTTTCCCCTGTGGTAATAGGGGTTAGGAGACGTGAGTATCGAGGCAGGACTCTATCAGACCATGCTCCATATTTGCTTCCAGTTGTAGTCAGAAGGGCAGCCCTGGGCACACTTGTGTGACTGCTCCTGCTCTACTCATTTGCACGTTTGGACCTTCACTTCCGTGGGCAGAACCCAACCTGTTAAACCTGTTTCTGTTCTCAGGAGCTGCTTTTCCCCCCTGGGCCAGGGTTTGGCTTACTTCTGAGACCAGACAGGCTGAGTTGTGGGCTACTGGTGTCAGGGAAGACAAGGATTCCAGCTCTGTTCTTTCTCCTACACTCTAGGCCTCCTCACTGAATCCTTCAGAGACGAACTACCTACCCAGACACTTCCAAAGGCACCTGGAACCAACCTGTCCATCACCAAACTTAGTCTTGCTGCCTCAGCTCCCGTAGCCTGCCTATACTGCAGGACCTCCACCTGCCTATACTGTCTCCAACCAGTTGCATGCAAGCCTTTTGCCTTTCCTGTCATTTACATGTCTTCCTGAAGCCTCCAGACCTTACTGTTCAATCTCAGTTTCCACTGTAACTTCCAGATCTTCTATCTTCACCAGGGAAGGAACCTTCCTGGGGCTAGGATGGAGTGGCTCTGCTCAGGCCCCTCTGAGGTCACTAAGGGACTATACAGGATCTGAGCCAGGCCTGTCAGTATGTGCTTTTCACCCCAGCTCTCGGGAGGCAGGGGCCTCGCTGGTTTACATTGCCAGTTCCTGGCCAGCCAGACTACACAGTATGACTGCATCTTACAGGAAAATAGTAAAGGAAAAAGAAGCCCGCCTGAAGCTCATCTGGACTTGCATGTTTTTAGGCAGGGAATGGATGGGAGGGAAGCCGTGACTGGAGAAGCTGTAAAACTCTGTGTGCTGGTTCCCTTTCCCTGAGGGACATTCTTGTTTTGCTTGTTGATGTCACATGCCTTTCTTCTAGGATTCATTTGTCCATTTTTACAGCCCAAGACCTCTTTAAAATATCTGAAACAGACTGGTTTTTTCCAAAGGAATCTGCTAAGAAACAAAATGAGTTAATGAAAGGGAGGGGGTGATAAATCATAAGAAATACAAACAAGACACAGTTTCTTTCCAAAGCTGGGCTCTAGCTTCAGATTAATTACACCCTAGGCCCCCAGGCTCCTTTCCTAGGTTCAATATCACAAGGCTCCCAGACTGCAGCCAGAATACTTTTTTTTTTTCCTTTCACAAAAATTCTGTGCCTGAAGAGGAGAGAAAAAAAAAAAAAAAAAAAAAAAAAAAAAAAAAAAAAACTAAAGAAAAAAACAAACCAAAGCAAAAAGAACTCCATCCCTAAGTTGAGACAAAACCCAATTCTCTCTCTCTCTCTCTCTCTCTCTCTATATATATATATATATATATATATATATATATATATATACACATATATATATATGTAATGTTATATATATATATATATAATCTTTTTTTTCTTTTTCTCTCTTTTTTTAAAGTTTTATTTATTTGTTTATTTATTTGAGACAGGGTTTCTCTATGTAACAGCCCTGGCTATCTTGGAACTCACTCTCTAGACCAGGCCGGCCTTGAAATCACAGAGAGCCACTTGCCTCTGCCTTCCAAGAGCTGGGGCCAAAGGTATGAGTCACTATACCCAACCCTTTTTTATTCTTATGTTTATTTGTGTGTGTGTGTGTGTGTGTGTGTGTGTGTGTGTGTGTGTGTGTGTGTAAGGACAGAGAACAATTTTACAAGAGTAGGTTTTCTCCTGGGACTGGACTCAGTTCTTCAGGCTTGGTGGCAAGTGCCCTTATCCACTGAGCCTTCTTGGCAGTGACAGTGCCTCTTTCTTGTTTGTCTTTCTTTCAGATAGGGTCTCATGTAGCCCAGGCTGGGCTTGAACTCCTGCTCCTCCTACCTCTACCTCCAGGGAGCTAGGATCAAAGGTATATGCTACCACACCTGGCTCATTTGAAGCTAAAAGGGTGGGATCCTGGGTACCAACATGGGACACTGGGCCTCAGGCAATCCTTTCCATGTGCTTTTTAAAACCACAACTGCCATGTTAGGAAGCTTCACCCATGGGAAGACCGGATTTGCTTGGGAGCTTCTGACAAGTTTTTGTAGACGTATCTCTCTCTCTCTCTCTCTAATTAATTAATTTAAAAAAATATTTTAATTAATTAATTTTTGAATTTTATTTTATGTGCATTGGCATTTGCCATAGGTGTCAGGTCCCCTGGAACTGGAATTACAAGACAGTTGTGAACTGCCATGTGGGAGCTGAGAATTAAACCCGGGTCCTCTGGAAGAGCAGTCAGTGTTCTCAACCACCGAGCCATCTGTCCAGCCCCTAATTTATTTATTTTTATATGCATTAGTGTTTTGCCATATGTGTCATGTCCCCTGGAACTGGAGTTACAGATATATGTGAGCTGTCATGTGGACTCTGGGAATTGAACTCAGGTCCTCTGGAAGAGCAGCCAGTGCTCTTAATCACTGAGCCATCTCTCCAGCCTGAAACAGCCCTCCTTTAGGGCCACTTGAGAATGGTCAAAGAGAAATGGGACCTAACAAACATGAAGTTTTTCACATGCAGCATCACACCTGGTCTGTTCAATGCTGGCTGGGGCTTGAACCCAGTACCTTACAAATGTCATGAATCTATTCTACCAACTGAGCTACAAACCTCAGCCACCATTTATTCTTTTTTACCTTAAGATTTATTTTCAGCCTGTCAGGGAGACACAGGCCTTTAGTCCCAGCACTGGGGAGGCAGAGGCAGGCAATCTCTGTGAGTTCAAACTAGCCTGGTCTACAGAGTGAGTTCCAGGACAGTCAGGGCTGCACAGAGAAACCCTGTCTCAGGAAAAAAAAAAAAAAAAGATTCATTTTTTTTTTTTATATGTATCATGTATGTTTGTGTGTAGGCATATGTGTATCAGTGTAGGCACATGCTGAGGCCACAAGATGTTGAATCCTTTGGAAATGGAGTTACGAACGATTGCATGCCATCTGATATGGGTCCTGGGATCTTAACTTGGGTCGTCTGGAAGAGCTGTTTATGCCCTAACCGCCCAGTCATCCTTCTCCCCCATTCTTTAAGATGCTGAGCATTTTTCCACATAGAGGATACTGTCTTGGAGCTAGACATTGAAGGAGCTTAACACAGAATGTAGGGGAGTCGAGATTCTGGTCTGGTCGCCATCACTTCCTGCTCTGGCCCAGGACTCTACTTCTTTATGGGGTCTCCAGACTAAAGCTGATTGATCCTAAGGAGAAAAGCTGAGTGAGGACAGGCGTGAGAAATGTTCTTAGCACCTTTCACACACTTATTGTGGTAAGACTAGGGACCTCAAAAGCACAAGGAAATGAGACAAGCAGACAAGGAAGTAACAAGAATACAGAAATATTTTGAGGAAGAAAGTGTTTGTGCTTATTGTTTTTGAGACAGGGGTCTCCTGTAGTCCAGGATGGCTTCCAATTGCATAGCTGAGAAAAACCTGGAGTTCTCTGTCCTATCTCCACTCCACCTGAGTGCTGAGATTAACAGCATGTGCTGCCACCACCACCTGGCTGAGAAAAACAATTCTTAAACGTTGTCTGCAGAGCTGGGTGGTGGTGGCACAGGCCTTTAATCCCAGCACTCGTGACAGAGGCAGGTGGATCTCTGTGAGCTCAAGGCCAGCCTGATCTATAGATCGAGTTCCAGGAGAGGCTCCAAAGCTACAGAGAAACCCTGTCTCAGATCACAACAACAAAATTGGTTTTCTCTTTCTACCATGTGGGTTCTACATATCAAACTCAAGTCACCAACTTGCCTGCAAACATCTTTACCCGCTGAGCCCCTCCTCCTGTAACCCCTCTTGGCCCCCTCTTGTTCATTTATTACTTAAAAATTATGAGCAAACCTTTTAAAACTCATGATCCATTTCCTTGAAGTTTTCAGGCTGTATTCTTACTAAAAGCCAGACTTTGTGGCTCATACTGTTATGGGCCAAAGGGAAATACTGAATTATATTTAGTACTGATGCCAGGAGACTGTTCCAGGTGAATTATTTACCCTATTTTTGTGTCAGCTCAGAAACAGACAGTGGTGGAGATAAGTCATCATATGTTTTTGGTGGGCTCTCCAGTGAAAGGGATTGGGATAAATAACAGCTACGCTGTCATTGTACCAGAGCAATTTTGTTTTCTTCTCTGGGCCAGAAGAGCCAAGGGCTCACAGTTTGGAGCATTCGACGAAGTCCCCTGGAATCTGAGGCTTTCCATTTGTCTGATTTGCAAAGCACCTTCAGATGTCATCACAGCCAAACCCTTAGCGCACACCTGTGCAGTGGAAGCAACCTCTCCGCTTCATACATGAAAATACAGGCCACGGAATAATCAGTGTGATAACGGCAAAAGCATTCGTTTATTTGCCTGAGCTATTCGTAAGATTAGTTTCCCTCAGTATTTTGTGATAATGGAACATCAACCAAAATGCAGTCTTCTCTTCTGGGGGATACCTCCCTCCCCAGGCACAGACCTCACTCAGTGCCACCAGGAGCTAGTGGACAATTATTGTAATGTTTATTTTGCTACGATGTCTGGGTGTAGTTTGGGATGGCTTGGCTTTCCTAAAGGATGCAGTGTGTTTGTTTGGGATGAGGCAGTCAGTCAAGAAGGTCTTGCTTGTGTCCCACGATGGCCATAAAGCAGAGTGATGGGGGGTGGGTGGGAGGGTGGGGTGTGGGGTGTGTGGTGTGTATAGATAATCAGCATGGCAAAATTAACCATTTAAAGGCCTTCCAGTGTGTGTGTGTGGGTGGGTTATCCCATGCCTGTCTTACAATTCTAGCACCTGAGAGGCAGGGACAAGTGTCGACAGGAGCCAGCCTGAGCAGAGACCCTGCTTAAAATAAATAAGGCTGGTGGGATAGTTCAGTGTGTACCGGTGCTTACAGCCATTGAAATGACTACCTGAGTTCAATATAACCCGGTCCCATATGATAGACCTATACCTATGTGTCACGCCATTCATGCCCTCATGTATATAATAAATAAATAAATGTACTAAAAATCTACAAACAAACCAAGAAACTCTTGAAAGAGCTGGAACTGGAGTTCAGTAAGTAGGATGCACAAAGCTCTGGCTTCAATCCCAAATACTGCAAAATAAAAAAAAATAAAAAAAAAAAAAGGAGGGGGGGCTGACTTTTTGACATAAAACCAGTTAGCTGACCAGCTACACCCTACCGTTTGACAGGAACTCCTCCTTTTGGTACCGGCAATGGCAGGTTGTGGAAACCCTGTCCCCCTATCTGGCAAAGGAAGCCTTCCTGTGCCAAAGGTTAAACCACGTGCCTTTTACAGAGCCTGTTTAGAGGCCAGGCCTGAGGATGTGGGGGACCGGGTTCTGGGGTCTCCAGCTCTGTTTTGGCACAGCCTTGCTAGACCTGCCCATGTGGTTGGGGTAGGCAGCCAGCTTCTTTTAGCTCTTTTGATGGCTGTGTCTCAGACTGGACAAGCTGCAAGAGCGCAGTCTTCTCGGGCCCCCGGGGCCTGCAGTCTCTAAAGCCACCAAACACCCTGGCACCACGAGGGAGGGATGCAAACATCTGTCGCTTGCATTGACCAGACCGGAGAGTTGCACCCAGAAGGGCGCTTATGTGCTTGAGGTCAAACGTGGAGAGGGTGTCCCCGGGGACAGGAGCAGGAAGGCAGAACCTGTCCCAAGGCGGACAGGTGACCAGGGCAGGGGAGACGCTCGGAGTGGCTGCGCCTGTGTCCCCACCCATGCTCTCCCACCAGCCCCTGGCCCTGGCGTGCCACGGGGACACTAGCTAGCGCGGGTGGCCCCGGGGTCCTCGGTCCCCGCAGCCCGTCGCCCCGTCCCCCGCCGCGCTCCGGCTTCCCGGGCCGGCTCGGCGTCGCTCGGCCGGCGCTGGGGGCGGGCACAGCCCCCTCCCTCGGTGTCCCCTCCCCTCCCCGGCCCTCCCCATCCCTCCCCCTCCCCCGTGGCGAGGCGGCGGCGGTCGAGGCGGCGGCGGCGGCGGCGGGCGGGGCTCGCATCGGGCTCCGCGGGCGGGCGGGCGGACATGGCGGCCAACATGTACCGGGTCGGAGGTAGGAAGGCTCGCCCTTCCCGGCCCGTCGGGGCGCGGGCTGCGGGAGCGGGGTCCGGGCGGCGCACGCACGCTCACCGCCCGGCAGCTCCGGGAAGCCCGGGCCCCAGGGCGCCGCGGGCGGGCGAGCGGGACGAGGGGGCTCCCCACCCCCACTCCCCTCCCCCACCGCTCCCGCCCGGCGTCCGGGGGCCAGGCCTGTCGTGGGCACACGCATCGGACACCCCTCCAACCCCGGTTTGCGAACGCCCCGAGGGGACAGGGCCCCTGCGAGCCCCCTAGCCGAGTGGCTTCCTCCTTCGCGTGGCTTTTGGGCACCGGGGGTGTGGGGGGTGCTTGGGACGACCTGCCCCCTCCCTCCCCGCCCCTGCTTCTGTGTTAGTGTGGGGCTGGGGGGCGATGGTGGCCCAGATAGGGGCACAGCTGGACAGGCCTGTTAGCAAAGCCGGGGCTCGGCACCTTCGCTGCTGCTTCACCTCCCCCACCCCAATCCCTTCGGTTTCGCGTTCAGCTCCCTCCCACCCCCCAACTCCAAGAGTGGGGCTGGGTGTGGGGGGGCCAGGGAACCGCAGCCCCAGGTGGGGAGCTGAGCTCAGCCTAGACGTTGTCTCTGCTGTCTGTCTCCCCAGCCCTTCTGCAGAAGAGAGAAATAAGGTCAAACAAACTTTCCCTGCTCATGACGCCCTCCCTCCCTCCTTCCTGGTAAAATAATAATTCAGATAAGTGGCGTGTTTGTGAGTGAGGCTTGTTCTTCCTTCTCCGCTCATTAGCCAGGCTCCTGATGGATGGTGGTGGGGAATGGCCTGGCTTAAATGAGGCCACTTAGCAGCAGAGGGCTCGGAGAGAGCCGGCAAAGGTAGACAGTGACTGTGCAGTCTAGTTAGCGTCTCAGGTAAACACACAGTGGGAAGTTTCCAGCCACTCTGTGGAGGAAAATCCACGTTTGGAAAGAATCCTGTAGGTTTAGTTGAAAACTTGCCATGATTTCTTTGTAAGAAAGGGCCTAAATGGAGTTGGATCAAATACGGAAAAAGGGTGGTGGTGGGGAAACAGATCCCAACACCTTCCCTAGAATGCTCTGCCTCTCAGCAAGTAGCCCTGCCCTATTCCTCACCTTCCCAGGTAGAGTATGGAAAACTTTGTTACCAAGCTTTCCCGTACTGGCTCTGCCCGCTGGACTTTTATTAAGTTGATGTTTGAAATGAAGTTGGGCTGGGCCGGTAAGCCCTTCTCTTTGCTCTGAAATTTGTCTTAGGTCAACAGTTGTGTGTAAGAAACATTCTCCAGGGCTGATTGGATTGGAGGGGAAGGATGTGGATGCTGCCCAGGGAGGATGCTGTAGTAATGGAGATGTCTGGCTATCACTGTTGTGGTGGTTTTTGTTTTGTTTTGTTTGAGACAGGGTGTTTACATAGCCCCAGCTGCCCTGAAACTCACTCTGTAGACCAGGCTGGCCTCACAGGGTGTGATGCGTGCAACCAGACCCAACACTTGGGAGTATGAGGCAGGGGGATATTGGGTTGTAAATCAGTTTGGTCTGCTTAGAAGTGGGAATTCTAGGAAAGCAGCAGACATGGTATAGCTATTTGTGTTTGTGTATTACAGATGAGTGGATTACCTATTTACTAAAGTGGATTGCCCAATGTAGACAGTTGTAGCCCAATTAACTGTTGCATACTTTTAATCCCAGCACTTTAATCCTAGGCAGAGGCAAGCAAGGCCCTGTGACCCTGAGGCCAGTCTGGCTAATATGGAAGTTCTAAGACTTCCAGGGCTATGCTGTGTGACCCTGTGTGTGTGTGTGTGTGTGTGTGTGATTAATGTGAACTATTTGTTGAAGAGATCTTTAACCTTTTATTGCAGATTATGTTTACTTTGAGAATTCCTCCAGCAACCCATACCTAATCAGAAGAATAGAAGAACTCAACAAGGTGAGCGTTGTGTCAAGGTGCTTCTTATGAATGGTTATGGCTGAAGGACCGAAGGGGTGACTTTTACTTTCAGTTTCAGACTAAGAATTCATCTTTTCACCCCTGAGACCAGGCCTTCTCTGTGTAGCTATGGCTGTCCTAGAACCCACTTTGTAGACCAAGCTGGCTTTGAACTCACAGAGATCAGCCTGCCCCTTTCTCCTGAGAACTGGGGTTAAAGGCATGCGCCACCACTCCTGTGAAAGTCAAACTTTCACAGATTACAGAGTTCTGCAGGCTTTTGAGTGTTTATTTTTTATACAGATTTTGGTCCAATGTTATTGAGTGAAAGATTGCAGATCTCTTCAAATTGTTTTGAGTGTTGAAGATAAGGTCCATTGCAGATCTGTTTCTTTACATATTTAGATCTGTAGTATGTATTTTGCTTGTTTGTTTGAGACAGGCTTTCACTGACTTCAGAATCACAGTCTTCCTGCCTCAGCTTCCCAAGTGCTGCTATGTTTTGCAATTGTTAGTGAATTAATATTTACCTCCCCTAGCTTTAGGAGGAAGAATCCTTCTAAACTAGGCATGGTGGTTTATGCCTATAGGTGGGCACATAGGAGCTACAGAGTGAGGCCCCGTCTCACCGCCACCAACCCTAAGATTGTAAAATGAGTTATTGTGATCCTAGTACTTGGGAGACTGACACAGGAATGTCATATCTAGTTTAAGTGGTTTTTTTTTTTTTTTTTTTTTTTATTCCTGAGACTGTCTCGGAAAACCAAATGAAAGGCAGGGAACATGGTTCAGTTGGCAAAGCCCTTGCCTTGCAATCCTTAGGACCTGAGTTCAATCCCCAAAACCTGTGTTCAAAAATAGAAAGAAAAACCGGTTTAGTGGCTCATGCTTACAATCCTTGCCCTGAGGCTCACAGACCAACCAGGTGAACCTATTGAGTTCCAGGCCAGCGAGAGATGGGTCTCAAAAACAAAAGAGATAAAGGAAAACAAATTTTAAAACACATTGGGGAAAATTTAAAATGGCAATGGTAAAGAAATAAGTGGGTGTGGGGGGGGGGGTTGGTGGGGGGAGGCAGAAGCAGGCAGATCTCTGTGAGGCCAACCTGGTCTACAGAGTGAGTTCTAGAACAGCCAAGAAAGAGAGAAACCCTGTCTCCCTGGGGTGGGGGAGGGGGAAGAAAGAAAGAAACACAATTGAATCAAAGTTCGTGGTGAATACTGGTGTTGTGAGCATAAACATGAAACAGTTCAGAAAGTGGTTAGTTCAACAGTTGTTTAGATAATGCCTTTAACAACGTGCCAACCATTTATCCCAAGATCCTTAAAATATGTAACTGATGGAAACAAAAGACTATAGTATGCATATGATATGCATATAATACAGCTGGAGGGAGGGCAGACACGAGGGAGGGAACAGGTATTGAAAACAAACACAATGTAGCATGTGTAAATTTACATGTATGTGTGTGTTTTCCTTCAAAAGGTTGTTGTCTTTTCATCAGAGTATGGAAGGGAAAAGTCAGAAAAGAGAAGTTTCTGCTGTTTTGGCTTTTGTTTCTGGTCTTGAGAAGGGGTTTCCTGAAGCCCAGGCTGGCTGTGAACCCTTGGTGCTCTCTCCTGAGGGCTGGGATTAGAGTCATGCCCCACATACTGTCCAAAGGGCACAAAGAAAACAGTATCAAACTCTGTTTATTGAGAGGTTTTAGTTTTGAATGTAAAAGGTTCCGGAATTTTAAGGAGACAGTGCAAGGTCCTGGGTTCTGCCTAGTTCTTCCCTAACTCGAAAGGGGCAACTAATGAGAAAATGCTATCTGTGCATCACATTTTATGTTTAGCACTTCTGTAGTTCTTCTTTTATTTGTGAGACTTCGGCTAAATATCTCCCATCTCTTAAGTGTGTGTTTTATGTCATCTCTGCTTTTTCAGGGTATAGAAGTGCCAAGTACAGCCCAGTTGGTAGAGTGCTCAGGCACACACAAAGCTCCTGGGTTCAGTGCCCAGCCTGGGAAACGCTGGGTGTGGTGGCACACTCCCTTAGTTCCAGTACTGAGGAGACAGAGGCTGGGGGATGGGAAGTCTTTATCAGCCAATGGAGAGCGAGAGCTCAAGGCCAGCCCAAAGCACTGGAGACCTTGTCTCAAAAAACAAAAATGCCTCCTGCTTGCCTTTTTTCCATGTCATTTATCACCTTCAAATATTTAATTCAAGGCTGTGTGGCTCAGTGGTACAGCACTTGCTTTCTTTCTGAGGCTGACTGTCCCTACCAATGCAAGACAGAAGGAAAAACTTCTTTTAAAGGAAAGAGAAGGCCAGTGATGTGGTTCAGTGGGTAAAATTGCTTGCCACAAAGTCCAACCCTCACCCCACGTGCGCGCTGGAATTAATAGGTGTACAGAATCATACACAGACACACACACACACACACACACACAGACACACAGACACAGACACACACACACACACACACACACACACACACAGACACACACAGACACACAGACACACACACACACACACACACACTCTCTTTCGTGCACACATACAGTAAAAACAAACATTGAGACTGCATACTTTATTTTTTTGGGACCTAGTTTCTCTGTTATGATGAAGCTTGAGGGGGACCTTAAGTGGGGAACCTTGGCAGATTCCATGGCAGTCAAGGGTGACCCAGACAATGGACAAGCACACCAGGCAGACAGCTTAAGTGAGAAGTTTTATTAGAAAGGGGAGGGAGGGGAAGGGAAGAGATAAAGAGGCACAGACAGAGAGAGGACAGAAGAGGAGAGGGAAACAAGAAAAGTCCTATCTGCCCCAGGGGAACAGCAGGAAAGAGAAAGAGCAGGAAAGGAGAGGGAAGAGAGCATAAGTAGGCGGGGTCTGTCTTTTAAAGAGTCTTTTGCATCTGCCTGCAGACTATGCAAACACATAACCCTGGGCTGATAGGGCACTGCCTGAGTGCATTCTGCCAGGTGACAGGGGCAGGCCAGCATAATGCTTGGGTTCTTACATTGTCTTTGTAGTCCTGGCTGGCCTGGAACTTCCTGTGTCATGCTAGTCCCCAAAAGCACAGAAATCTGCCTGCCTCAATTGCTAGTATTAAAAAATGTGTGCCACCACGCCAAGCATTGAGACAAGTCTTGCTATGTGCCTCAAGTTGGTTTTGAACTTTCTTGGTGGTTCATGCTGATCTCAAAGTTTCTATTTTTCAAGCAGGGTCACACATAGCTTTGGCTGGCCCTGAACACACTATGAGACAGAGGTGGGCCTTGAACTCCTGATCTCCTGTTTCTGCCTCCTAAATGCTGGAGTCACAGATGCAACACAACTCACTTGCTGCGATGTTGGGCTATAACAGTAGCTTTCCCTAGCCACTGCCACACTACTCCCAAACACGGAACCCAGGCCCCTGCACATACCAGACAATTACGCTACAGCTGAGCCATGTTGTTTTTTGAGACAGATTTCTCCCAGTGTAGATCTGTTGGTCTGGAACTTGCAATGTAGACAGAGCTGGATCAAACCTGGACAGTCCTCCTTCTGCCTGTTGAGTGCCAGAGCTTATAGCATTGGGTGATATCTGAGTTACGCCACATGCATATACAAGTTCTTGCAAATAATTTCCAAAGATCCCCTAAATCGATTTCATGGAGCTTTAGTCAGGATTGCTCCTGCAGTTTGGCAGTAGGTATGGAAATTAGGAAACTTTCCCACTGATTTCCCCAACTCTCCATTTGAACTATTGGGAATTGAACCCAGGCTTTGAACATGCTGGGCCAATGCTATATCATTGAGCTGTGTTTATAACCCTTGTTTTTTTTTTCTGTTGTTGTTTTTTGTTTTTGCTTTGTGACAAAGTCTCAAAAAACAAAACAAAAAAGACAAAGCCCAGGCTTGTCTTCAATCTTGATGTTCTGTGGCAGCCCACCAAGCTCAATGTTAGCTCTATGATACACCCCCCCTACCCCCAATCTCTGTGCTCACTTCTTTACACACCAGAATCTGTTGCAGGCTAGCCGTTGCTCAATGGACCATTATTTAGAATAGCAGGGCCTCAGAGAAATGGTTCTCGAGGGTGTGTGTGTGTGTGTGTGTTGTGGAAGGGAAGAACCATGCTGTTCTATAGTCCTGGGGGAAGGGCAATGCCACTGTAGTCCGTAAGGAAAGAACAATACTGCGCTATTGTGAGTGATCCAATAGTCAAGATGTGTGTGGCCCAGAAGATTTTTGTTGCTGAGGATAGAACCCCAGGCTGTGAACATCCTAAGAATGTACCCTGCACTGAGCCACATCCCTTAGTTCTGAAGAGATTGTTATTATTTATAACTTATTTATTTTTAGTTTATGTGCATTGATGTTGTGCCTGCATGTGTGTATGTGTGAGGGTGTCAGGTCCCCTGGAACTGGAGTTACAGACAGTTGTGAGCTGCCATGTGGTTGCTGGGTATTGAGCTTGGGTCCTCTGGAAGAGCAGTCAATGCGTTTAAGCTCTGGGCCATCTCCAGATGTAGACCAGACTGAGCTTGAACTCACAGATTCTCCTGCCTCTGCCTCCTGAGTGCTGGGATTAAAGGTGTTGGTGACCACAGCCAGCCTCACCCAGCTGTTTTTACTTCCGAGTATGATTCTGTACACCTATTAATTCCAGCACTAAGTAGGCCGAAGGCAGGAAGATTGTCAGTTCTTAGAGTGTGTTACATAGCGAGATCTTGGCTTTAAGGGGGGGTGGGATGTTGGCACACCCTTTTAATCGAGGCACTTGGGAGACAGAGGCAGGTGATCTCTGAGTGGAAGTCCAGCCTGGTCTACAGAGTGAGTTCCAGGACAGCCAGGAGCTACACAGAGAAATCCTGTCTCCAAAAGCAAAAAAAAAAAAAAAAGGGAAAGAAATATTCTGAACTATGTCTTTATCCCTCAAGCAGGTTTAACAGGGAACTTAGTCATCTTTGCAGAGCATTGCTGTTGGGAGAGCTCACTAATAAGACAGAATTGAAAAAACGCTTAGAGTGAAACCCTAGATTTTATTTACATAGAAATAGCGGCCTGTTCATTTAGCAGATTGCTGGATCATTGCTACTGGAGGATGAGTTTGATCACAACATTACGAAATATATTGGCATTTGGGTAGGAATTTAATATGATTTCATTTTGAAGGGGCAATATCTCCGCAGTGTCATTTCTCACTAAAATATTGCTGCTGAACTTGGTAAAACTGACAAATTTAGTATGGTATATGTTCTTTATATTTGAATATATCTTTAAGCCCAGACACATTCTGAAAGCATGTGCCACGCACGTCAGGAATTGGACATTACAGTAACATTTTATTGTAATCTGTGTGTTTTTATGAAGAGCTTGCTAGTGAATGATCGACCTGCTTGAAAGCCTGTAGAATTTATAGATATTAGACTAGGAGCCTGAGCCTCAGCTGCAGTAAATTACAACCGAATTGAATGCTGATTGTATTCTAGACTCTAATCAGAAGTCTCATGTTGGAAACTTACAGTTTTTGGGTATTTTCACATGTGAAGGAAAAAGGAGACTATTGGCTTTGTGGAGGGTGTTTTCCAGTTCTGTCCTGCGTGCTGGCTACTGCCCCTTGCAGAGAGTCATCGTAGAACTGGGGCCATCGGGGGATGGGTTTGAGCCTTGTACAGCCATGCCTTTTCCAGATGACTACATTCAGTGCTGCAAACAATTATTTGTGGCTTTTAAAACTGGAGGGATTAATCTGGCTGGTATGGTTGTGAATGCCGGAGGAAGACGGAGGCAAGAGGATTGTGAGTTCAAGGCCAGCCTGGGTTACATGAAACCCTGCCTCATCATACACAAACACACAAAATTGGGGGAACTCTTTCTCCCTTTCCTTCTCTCCAGGTTTCGATGTTGTTGTTTGCTTTTTGAGACAGTGTCTTGTTACCTAGCCCTGGCTGGTGTGGAGCTCTCTACAGTAGACCAGACTGGCCACTAAATTTATGCAATCCTTCTGAGTTAGTTCCAAGTCCTGGGGTTGTCAGCACATTTTATCATCGAGACTTCAGGCCCCATGTGACTTTTATTTTTCTTATTTCTTAGACTGCAAGTGGCAACGTGGAAGCTAAAGTCGTATGCTTCTATAGACGACGTGATATCTCCAACACGCTTATAATGCTTGCAGATAAGCATGCTAGTAAGTGAAATGGATTCCTTTTGGATTACAAAAAATGTTTTGTGCTTTTCATGGTGTGAGGAAAATGTTCTCTGTTAATACAAAGCTTTTTTTTTTTAATTTAACTTTTATTTTGTATGTTTGGGTATTGTTTACATGTATATCTGTGCACCACATGCATGCCTGGTGCCTTCAGAGGCAGAAGAGGTTGTAGGATCCCCTGGAACTGGAATTACAGATGGTTATGAGCTGCCAGGTGGGTGCTGGGACTTGAACACAGGTCCTCTGGAAGAGCAGCCAATGTTCCTGACTAGCCAACTCTCTAGCCCTTCTCTTTTTTTAAAGAAATAATTTACTATATGTATTGTGTGTGTGTGTGTGTGTGTGTGTGTGTGTGTGTGTGTGTGTGTGTGTGTGTGTGTGTGTGACTGTGCCATGCCTAAGTGGAGGACACCTTTGCAAGGGTCAGCTTCATGCTTGCACCTCCTTGTAGTTCTTTGGATCATCAGGCTTGGTGGCAAAGCCCCCCCGCCCCCCAGCCATCTTGAGGAACTCCCTGTCTGTGTCTTTTCATTTTTCTTGCAGTTTAAATAGGAGTAGGTTTTGGGTAACACTTATTTCCTCTCTTCTCTGTGTGTACACATGGAGATATAATTTGTATGTACTAGTATGGTTTGTGTGTGTGTGTGTGTTAGGGAGTGAACACAAGCCCTCCTGCATGCTAGAGAAGTGCTCTCTACCTCTGAGACACATCCCAGTCCCATGTCACACTTCTTCAGATTATATCACACACATTTTTATTAAGTAATTAACATATTGAAATAAAAATTTCTGAAAATAAGCTTTAGCCAACCATCAGGGTAGTAGTATTTTTTGTTAATACTTATTATAGTTTCTTTGTGGGTACAGATTTTAGAAAATTTATATTTCATTACGGTGTGTTAATGAAGGATACTTTTTCTAAAACAGCTGGGCAGTGTGATTATTGTTTTTGAGTACCAACTTTGTGTATACTCATCCTTCTTGCCTTAGCCTCCCAAATGCTCCAAATATATTGCGTTAGCATATCCAGGTAATATTTGCAATTTTCCTTAAGTGTTTATTGTTTATTGTTAGGTATATAAGAAATTAAAATTTTGCTAGAAAAAGTACCAAGGCTTATTTAAATATGAATTACTATAGATAGATAGTATACTTAGTTTTGTTTTGTCTTGTTTTGTTTTTGTAGCTTAAAATGTTCTAGTGGGCATGTGAGTGTGTGTGTGTGTGTGTGTGTGTTTGTGAACATATGGGGATGCTGTTTAGTTACATTGTTATGGCTGTGATAAAACACCACCACCAAGGCACCTTATGAGAGCAGGTGTTTAATTGGGCTTACGGTTCCTGAAGGTTGGAGTCCGTGATGGCAAGAGGTAGCGCAAAGTCGGCAGCAGACATGGCAGGGTATCCACTGAGAGTTCATGTCTTGATGCACAGACATGAAGCAGGGACACACTGGGAATGCCCTGACGACTCTTTTAAAACCTCAATGCCATCCCCGGATGACACACTTCTGCCTACAAGGCCACATCTCCGCATCCTTTCCAAATAGTTTCACCAACCTGCAACCCATGTTAAGCATATGAACCTATCGGGCCATTCTCGTTCAAGCCACAACAGGTGTCTTCCCATGTTTTTTTCTTTTTTGGGATTAGTTTTTGTGTGTCCCAGGCTGGTTTTGAACTTACTACATAAGCAAGTCTGACCTTGTGATCCTGCTCTTTCTGCCTCCCAAGTCTGTTTTCTATCTCTTTGAGACAGGCTTTCACACTGTATGTGCTGCAGGCTCATAGCCCAGGCTGGTCTCAAACCCTTGGCTAACTTGTCTCATCTCCTCCAGTCCTAAGATTCCAGGTGTGAGCCACTAAGTCTGGCTTGAGTTCTCTATAGATTCAAGATATCTCATTCCTCACCAGATGTTTACTTGGCAAAGATTTTCTTCCATTATGCAGGCTGTCTGTTCATCCTGCTGGTTTCCTTCACTGTGAAAAAGCTTTTTAATTTCATGTAATTTAATGTAGTTCCATTAGTCAATTCTTTAACATTTTTTTTTCCCCTTGAGACGGAGTTCACTATGTAGTCCTAGCTGGCTTGGAACTCTCAGTGTAAACCAGGCTAGACTAAAATTCTCAGAGATCTGTTTGTCTCTGCTTCCAGAGGGCTGGGATGAAAGGTGTGTACCTGCCTTTTTTTTTTTCTCTCTCTCTCTTTTAGCCTTATTTATTTTGCTTTATGTGCATGAGTGCTTTAATGAGTGTATGTATGTGAACCACAGGTGTGTTCCTGGGACCTGTGGGGTTCAGAAAAGAGTGTCAGATCCACCCACTGGAAGCGGAGTTATGGACAGTTGTGAGCCACCATGTGGGTGCTTGGAATTGAACCTGGGACCTCTATCAGAACAACAGGTGTACTCAGCCTCTGAGCTGACTCTCTAGTCCCTGCCTCATCAGTCCTCTCCATATGATTTCTTGAGGCACGGAAGGACTTTTCAGCAACTCTATCTAGAAGAACATTCTCTATTTTTTCATTTCAGGTTGCACATTCAGGTCATTGGTCCAGTTTGAATTGATTATTTTGAACAGGGTGAGAGCAGGGCTCTAGTTGTATCTAGTCTTCCCAGGATACTTTGCAGAAAAGGCTGCCCTCTGACCCCCGCCAAACTTAGGGGGCTGTAGCTGTGTGGGTTTGTTTCTGGTTCTCTCTCTTCTAATAACATTACTATTTTAATAAAATTACTTCTAATAAAATTACTATTTTATGTGTGTAAGGTTTTACCTCCGTGTGTGTCTGTGTTAACCACTTGCATGCCTGGTGCCTACAGAGGCCAGGAGAAGGCATTGGATCCCTTTGACTGGAATTACAGTTGTGAGCCAGTAGGTGGGTGCTGAGAATTGAACCCAGGTCCTGTAGAAGAGCAGCCAGTGAGTGCTCTTAGCCACTGGGCTGTCTTTTCAGCTCTGGGTTCTTTATTTTGTTGCACTGGTCTGTGTGTCTGCTTTGTGCCAGCACATGCTGGTTTGTTACTGCGGCTCTGGTATTATTTGAGGTCAGATATTTTAGACCCCCAAGCATTGCTCTCTCTTCTTAGGATTGCTGTGGTTATTCCAGGTTTTTGTGTTTTCATATGAACTTTAGGGTTGTTTATTTCTGTGAGGGGTGTTATTGGGAAGCTTTGTTTGTTTTGTGGATAGGTTTCCTCTTTGTAGTTCTGGAACTACTCTATGTAAGGATTCAGGCATTATGCTGGCCCGCCCCTGTCACCTGGCAGAATGCACTCAGACAGTACCCTGGTCAGCCCAGGTGCAAAGGACCCTTTAAAAGACAGACCCTAGACCACTTACGCTCTCTTTTCTGCTTCTCTCTTTTCCTCTCTCTTTCCCGCTTTCTTTTCCACTGTTCCCCTGGGGCGGACAGAACTTTTCCTGTCCCCCTCTTCTCCTCTGTCCTCTCTCTGTCTCTATGTCTCTTTACCTCTTTTCTCATTCCTTAATAAAATTTCTCATGCATTGTCTGCCTGGCATATTTGTCCCCTGCTTTGGTCACGCTCGCCTGCCATGGAATCCGACAAGATTGCCCTCCAACTTTATCATAACACTCTGTAGTCCAGGCTGGCCTCAAACTTACAGAGAGAAACCTACCAGCCTCTGCTTCCTGAGTGAGCCACCATCACCCAGCTATCCCCCTTCCCCCACCAAGACAGTGATTCTCTGTGTAACAGCTCTGGCTGTCCTGGAGCTCTTTAGACCAGGCTAGACTCGAACTCACAGAATCTGCCTGCCTCTGCTTCCTGAATGTTGGGACTAAAGGTGTGTACCAACACTGCCTGGCTGAGGCTGTTCTTTTAAGTGCAGACCTCACCATTTGCAAATATGGATAATCTGACCTTTCCCCAACCTGTGCCCTCTTTAGTCCTTGCTCTGCTAGAGAACACAGCACTGTACTGGAAAAGTGTGGAGAGAGAGGATACTCCTGACTTCAGAGCAAGTCTTTTCGCCTCTTCTCTGTTTGCTGTAGAGTTTGTTGGCTGTGAGTCTGTCCTGTCTTACCTCTGTCTTGCTGTGGCGGTATCTTTCTGTCCCAAATACCTCCAGGCTCTTTAGTGTGCAATGATGTGGGACTCTGTAGTAGGCTTTCCTGAGTGTGTGTATGGATAGTTGTTTCATTTTTGTCCTTGATTTGATTTATGTGCTGTGCCTGTTTTACTTATTGATTTCTGGTTGGTGAAGGGGAATTCTTGAAATGAAACTGACAGATTCTTGGTGTGTGATCTCTTTAATATTTTGCAGAATTTGGTTCGAAGGGATTTTAATGCATTAAATTACACCGGTGGGGATTAAACACAGGGCCTCTCTTGTTCTGATTTCCCGGTGGTTAGGTATTTTATTGAGAACATCTACATTCAGCCAGAGAACTGGACAATAGCTTTTTCTCATTGTCTTTGTTCTTGTACCTTACTTGGTTTTGGTATGAGTAACCTTGCTTTGTGAAATGAGATTTGTGTTTCTTTCCTCTCTACTTTCAGGAATAGTTTGCGGACAGGTGTCCTTTCTCTTTCTCCTGTCCTTTCTCCTAACTCTTTGTAGTTAGAATGGGTCTGACCCTTGAAGACACGTGTGTTTGAATGCTTAGCCCATAGGGAGTGGCACTATTAGGAGGTGTGGCCTTGTTGGAGTAGGTATGGCCTTATTGGAGGAAGTGTGTCAACTTGGGGATGGGCTTTACAATTTCATATATGTTCAGGTCATGACCAGTGTGACAGTTCACTTCCTGCTGCCTGTGGATCAAGATGTAGAACCCTCAGCTTTCTCCAGCACTATGTCTGCCCACATGCCGCTGTCTCTCACCATGAGGATAATGGACTAAACCTCTGAATTCTAAGACAGACCCAATTAAATGTTTCCTTTTATAAGAGTTTCCATGGTCATGGTGCCTCTTCACAGCAATAGAAACCCTAACTAAGACACTCTTTGTTACTTTTGGGAGGTGGCGGTGGTACAGGATTGTTGCAGAGTTTTTCTTGTCCTGTCAGGTCCCACCGCTGCCTTCTAACCCAAATAAATGCACAGAGACGCTATATCAATTATAAAACTGTTGGTGGTGGCTAGGGCTTTGTAGTGCTGACCCTATAATCGGTTTCACTAATCACGCAAGGGCCTAGAGAGTTAAATAAGAGACAAGACAGCCAGTCACTCGTGCAAGAGGAATGCCGTTTTTTGAAGGGAAGGAGCTGGCTTATATACTGACTCCCAGCACAGTGGAAAACAACCCAGGGTCAAGAGTGTAAGTTTTCAGGCTTAGTTTCTCCCCAGCAGATGTGTGTTAGTAAAACAGGAAGAGTACCAATAACAACTCTGAGGCAAGGTGTTCCCAGCCAACAGCTTCAGGCTTGCTCAGGATGCCTTGGGGGTCCATGCAGGACCCTACAGGGCTTCTTATTGGCTAGCTCTGTCTTAATTATTAGCCCATTACTACTAATTTATTTCTACATGGCCTTATTTTACCAGAGAATGCCTGGTGCATCCTGTCTTCCTGGGCACTACATGGCAACCCTCTCTGCCTACCTTTATCAGAATTCTCCTCATCTCCTAGTCCCGCCTATCATCCTGCTTCTATTGGCCAAAGTGTGTTTTATTCATCAACTAATAAGAGAAACACAAATACAGAAGGACATCCCCCATCCCAGGGTACCACCTCTTATCTCACCCTTAACTCGCTATATTGCGGACGATGGCCACAAATCAGATCCTCCTACTTTACCTGGTTTATGGTGAGGATGCAGCCCAGGCTCTGAGCATCCTAGGCAAATGCTCTACCATCTCCGGCCACCTTTCGATGAAGATTGGGTCTAGTACCTCCTTCATTCTAGGCAAGCATTTTTACCATCTAGCTATATCCCCAATCCAAGTTATTTTTTCATCTTCCCTCCCACCCCCCGCATCCCCCTCAAATCCCCCCCTCCATCCTTCCCTTTTCCATCCCAGTGCTATACAACTTCTCTCAAAAGGTCTGCTAGAGTTCAGAGTGACTGTTCCTGCGCCTTGCTTTGTTCAGAGAATGTTGCTACTCCAGTCTTCATTGTTTTTTATGGTTGTGGCAGTCTGCAATATGTTCTTCAGTCCTAGCCGTCCTGTAGAAGGAGTTTCTGCCAGAGGACCCTTCTGCTATCTTCAGGCTGGAGAGACCTGTGGGTTTCTCTTGCTGCTAGGACTGCAAGTCAGGGCCTCAAGGTCCAGGCTTAGCTTGTGGTTGTGGCTTCTGGTTCCCTTCCTTCTGAGCGACTGGAGTTGGAGTCGAGTATTTTTCCCACTTTGTCACCTATTTCTTTATTGATTTTTTTTTTTTGAGACAGGGTTTCATGATATAGAATTTGCAGAGATCGTCCTGCCTCTCTGTCTCCCAAATGCTGGGCTTACAGGCTTGTGCCACCATGCCTGGATCCATGTCTACTTTTTAGACTTGTATTTCCCAGGCTAGAGAGAGAGAGAAATGACTCAAAAGTTAAGAGCACTCGCTGCTCTTCTTGCAAAGGACCCAGGTTTGATTCCCAGGACCCACATGGTAGCTCACAACCATCTGTTAACTCCAGACCAGGGGATCTGATGCCTTCTTCTGGCTCTATAGGCACCAGGTACACATAGACAAATATTCAGGCAAAACACTCATACACATAGAATAAATACACGAATAAAAATGTAGAAAAGACTCATCTTCATGCACTTGTTTTCTCTTTACTGCTTCTTGTGTGAACACCACTATTATTATTTATTTATTGTGTGTGTGTGTGTTTTTTTGTGTTTTTTTTTGTTTTTGTTTTTTTTTTTTTTGTTTTGTTTTTTTTGAGACAGGTTTTCTTTGTGGCTTTGGAGGCTGTCCTGGAACTAGCTCTTGTAGACCAGGCTAGTCTCGAACTCACAGAGTTCGCCTCTGTCTCCCAGTGCTGGGATTAAAGGCGTGTGCCATCAATGCCCGGCACACCACTTTTAATTTTTTGCATTGTGTTTCACTTTGCTGAATTAAGTCCTTTTCTAAATATTTTTCCATAAAATGTGTTGATGATTAATGATGTAAACCATTGTACTACTTAAAATGTGCCTGTCATCATATATGTTGTTACTTTGAGTATAGGATTTCAGGTTCAAAATATCTTTCTCTTAGAACTTTGAAGAAATTTGCTTGTTCTGGGGCATCTATTGTTTAGTGTCAGACAGATCTAACAGTACTCCCCCACCCCCCACCCCCACCTCCCTGCTGCCACCCCCATTTGGAGTCAGAGTCTCTCTATGGTAGCCCTGGCTGTCCTGGAACTCTATGTAGACCAGGCTAGGTTAGCCTCACAGACAGCTGCCTGCCTCTGCCTCCTGAGTGCCAGGACTATAGGCGTGGGTCACTACACCCTGCCCCGTAGATTATTATTCTGCTGTTTTGTTTTGTTTTTTTCCTCTTCCAGTGGTTTGTCCCTTAGCATAGACATTCTGAAAATTTACCAGAATGTGTGGGAGTTATGTCAGTAAACTGCTGTGTATCTTTGTTCATATTTCCATTCACCTCTGAGAATTTCTTCTAAGGTGCCTATTTAGAGAAATCTATTCTGTGATGCGTAGTCCACTTGTTAATCTTTTTGTTACTGTTTGTTTGGGAACAGGGTCTCACTGCATAGCTCAGGCTGACTGCCAACTCACATAGCCCACACTGGCCTCTAACTCAGCTACTGAGAACAGGGGAGAGTGTTACCATACCTGGCTGCTGATGCAAGCCTGTCCTGCTGAGCCTCATGCTCTCCCTTCAAATCAGTTGTAAGGCCCTATCAGTTGTCATGGTGCCTGCCTGGAGTCTAGGCGCTTGGGAGGCAGAGGCAGAAGGATTAGGAGTTCAGGCTGGCCTGAGGTACATAAGACACCATCAAAAAATAAAAATCCGATGCCACCCTATCTCATGTGAATCGGTGCTACCCCTGTCCTCGGCTCTCAGTTCTCTGCAGACTGCTTCTGCTGCTTGATTGGAGTTGGCATAAAATCTATTTTCTATCAGCACATTAAAGTAATAAACTTGCATCTCTAAGGTTATTTTCCTCTTGCTGTTTTATAATGTTTTTATTTTTGTGAATGACATTTTATAATTAGCAGTTACTGCAAGTTTGTGTCTCATTAGACAGATTATTATCAACTGTAAATATTACAAAGTTTTATTAGTTGACAAGTTAATTATGTTTTATGGTATACATTTTCTTATTGATCTATTCTTTCTAATGTTAATGGTTTCTATTTCTCTAAACAGCAAGTACCATGTTCCTACTTTAAAATTTATGTCACGTTGCTTATTGATCACCAAATGAGGCATTCTAGTAATTGGGTAATTCCTAAGCTTTTTTTCCCAAGGCTTTGTGCTGGCTTTGCTTTCATAATTATGTGACATGATTTATGAGTTGGAAAACTACAGACTCACATGTTATATTTTCATGAGCAGTTGAACGAAAGCCATTTTTATAATTAGTGTAGCTAGTCTCAAATTTTCCACAGACGATATTTTCTGTTTTGTTCTTTTTCATGAGACGAGGTCTCAGTGTGTAGTTTGGAACTCACTGTGTAGACCAGGCTGGCCTCACACCTGTCACAGTCCTCTTGCCCCCATCTCCCCAGTACTGGGATTGCAGGTGTGCCTGGTTTCTTTGTCAAAAGACAGTCTTATGAGGCCGGCGATGCAGGTGAGTTGAAAGTGCTTATCTAGGCTGCACGAAGCAACAAAAAAGAAAGCAACAACAACAAAGAAAATGTTTTAATTGAAGTCTATAGTTCTGTTTTAACCACTGTTCAATTGCTGTGAACAGACTCTTATAAAGGAAAATCTTTAATTGGGGCTGGCTTACAGTTCAGAGGCTTAGTCCATTGTTATTACGGCAGAAGGCATGGCGGCAGGCTCAGTGCTGGAGAGTCACCATTCAGGTGACTCAGCTGTGCCGGTGGGAAGTGGCCTTCTGAAGTCTGGTGGGCAGTTTTGGATGTCAGACCAGGAAGCTGACAATGCCTGTGTCCTTTTTGGCTTGTCCCAATTTGGGTTGCCAGAGGTCATTTCTACAGTTCTAGGTATTTAAAAAAATTACGCTTAAGAGGCAGGGTTTCTGGTCTGGAGAGATAGCTCACTAATCAAGAATACTTGCTGTTCTAGCAGAGGAACCAGGTTTGGTACCCAGCACCCACCCACACGGTGGCTCACAATCATTTTTAACTCCAGTTCCAGGGGATGAGATACTCTCTTTTTGGTCTCCGAGCATACCAGGCATGCATGTGACACACACACACACACACACACACACACACACACACACAATGCTAGAGTTTTTGCTAGAGTTTTTCTTTTCCTATTGGGTCCCACCACTTCAGCCCCAAATAAGCACACAGAGACATATTAATTCTATAACTGTTGGCCGATGGCTTAGGCTTCTTATTGGCTAGCTCTATCTTAATTATTAACCCATAACTACTAATCTATGTATTTCCACATGGTCTTGGCTTACCAGAGAATGCCCACCTGTTACTCCTTCCTTGGCTATATGGTGGCTCTTCGTGGTCTCTTTCTGCCTACCTTTCCCAGAATTCTTCTCATCTCCTAGTCCTGCCTATTTCCCTGCCTCTATTTGCCAGTGTTTTACTCATCAACCGATAAGAAAAACACATATACTGAAGGACATCCCCCATCATACATGCATACATGCAAGCAAACACTCATGCACACTGAAGGGAATACAAACTCTTGTATGTTGCCCAAGCTGACCTTGAACCCCTGGGTTCAAGCATTCCTCTCTTGCAGCTGAGTATAGCTGTGTCCCATGGCTGTGAACAGTGCTAGTGCTGTGTTCCTGCAAGTCATTTGGACCTTGGTTTTGGGATGCAGTCATCTTGATTGTCTCATTGCTGCTTTGTAAGCAGGTACAGAGCTGTGTTCGCTTAGGGCTTAATTCCCCTTTTCTGCCCAGCGTACTGTGCATGGTGTCTATTTCCAGTGTTCAGTTGGTGAACAAATGTTTGTCACAGCCCCGTGTGAGTTCAGGCATAGTTCCCTCAGTCTCTCCATCGGTTGCTGACCTGGCTTCTGGTATTTTCTGAACACATGTGCTCCTTCAGGCCTCCAGGGTCCCTCTTCTCTGAGCTCTGTTTCTGAGTTGTTTTCCTGTTTTGGGGCACTCTGCCTGTCAGGTCCTGCCCTTCTTCCCCTGTTGGTTTTAAACATTTTAGTTTATATTTGTTTTGCTTTCATATATGATTGTGTGACGTGTGTATACAATGCCTGTGGAGACCAGAGGAGGGTGTAGGAGTTACAGATGGTGTGAGTTGTATGTGGGTGCTGGGAATGGACCATTCCATTCCTGTGGAAGAGCAGCTAGTGCTCTTAACCTCTGAGCCATCTCTCCAACCCCCCACCCCCTCTGTGACATTGAGCAAGGTGAGTGTCAGGTCTACCTCCACGTGTCCCAGGGCTCTTCCCCCATCCTTGGTCTGTGAATGTCCGGTGGCCCAGTGTCGGAAGAAGTAATAATGCTTTATGTTCATTCATTAATTATTTTGTTTCTGATAGTCAGATAGATCTGGCCTCTGTTACTTCCATTTGTCTGGGGGCAGAAGCAGTTGCTTTTTAAAGATTTAAATTGCTGTATGAAATGCAGTGGTGGATTTTCACAGGTGTATGTGTTATATTACAGCCATCCATAGCAAACTGGAGACTTCCTTTCCTTTCCTTTGGCCTCAAACTCATGTCGATCCTCCTGCCTCTGTCTCCCAGAATCCTGGGATTATAGGTGTGCTCCACCATGCTCTGTGGGCTCTTGAACCTTCATCCTTGAGGTAACACAGAATAGGCCAGACCTTGTGCCTGCAGCCGGGTCATGTGAAGCCTAAGGTAACTACTGGCTGCCCTCAGTTTTCTTGGGATTGGAGATTGTGTAAATGAGGTGACTGAGATGTGGCAGTGAACACAGGACTTTGTTAGCTCAGATAGGAGCCAGGCCATCCTACACGGAGCTTGTGTTCTCCAGTCAGGGAGGCAGGGGTCGGCTTCCTACCCCCGTTTTCCTTCCAGGGAAACCTCTGTGCTCTTCAAGCTATGCTGCTGTCTTCCACCTTGCTTCAGGAGCGCCTCTGTGTGTGTGTTCCGTCTGGCACTTGCTGCCCCAGAAAGTGTGTTCCAAGCTCTTTCCTGGAACCTAGAGTGATAGCCACGGGCAGGCAAACTTTTCCTGTCCTTTTTTTCTTTTTTTCTTTTGAGGTCAGGTAAAAGGGAGGATATGGCTTCCATGGAAGCACATGGCCTGGTTGATGCTTAGATTTATAAACACTCAAGTTTAGTTTTTATCTGAGTGGGGGCTGGCAATTCTGAGGAGCTTTTTTTTTTTTTTTTTTTTTTTTTTTAATTTAAATTATGTTTTTGGAGAATTTCACACACGGATATACTATTTACATCATTTTCACCCCTCCATTTCACTTTCCTAACTCCCTCTTAAATTCATGACCTTTTTAAAACAATTATTATTGTTACGTACGCACGCACACCGTGCTGAGTCCAGTTTGTGTCAACCATATGTACATGTGTTTAGGGCCGACTTCTTAGGATTGGGAAAACTATTGGGGTTTCCCTTGGAAAACACTGACTCTCCCTAAGCAGCCATTGGTTTCTAGTAGCTCCTTATCTAGGGATGGGGCTTTCTTAAACTTTACCCCATTTGCTGGGCATACTGGTGCACACCTTTAATTCTAGCAGTTGAGAAGCAGGGGCAGGTGGATCTCTGTGAGTTTGAGGACAGCCTGGTCTACATAGTGACAGAACAGCCAGAACTACATAGAAAGAGAGAGACCCTATCTCAAAAAGGCAAAAATAAAACAAAAAACAGCAGCAACAAAAATTTCCCCATCCATACTGTGATGTAGGCCGTCATTGTCTTGTGCAGGCAGCCATGTTGTTAAGAGGTCATGGGGACAGCATCTTGCCACTGGGGGACACTGTCTTGCTGCAGTTGTCCAGGTCCTCCAATACTTAACGGTGTTCTTTCTTTTTCTGCATAGTCCCCCGGGCTGTAGGTGCAGGGATTGTGTTGTAGATGTCCCACTTGGTGCTGGGACAACCTAGTTACACATTCCCTGTCTTGTGGCTCTCTCTGTAATAGCCTCTGCCTGCTGCAAATAGAAACTTCGATGAGGGGTGAGAGCTGCATGTGTGGGTGTAAGGATAGTATTGAGAATCTAGTCGGGAGCTGTATTATTGTAGGAAGATTGAAGTCGGAGTTTCTTTCCCACCAGGTCCAGCAGCCCTTTAGTCCCAGACAAATACACAGAGGCGTATGATAATTATAAACTGTTTGACAGATGGCTCAGGCTTCTTATTGGCTAGCTATCTCTTAATTATTAACCCATTTCTTTTAAACTGTGTGTTGCCACGAGGAGGCTGTGGCTTAACCTGTAATGCTCCTGCATGTTACTCCTTCGGGGCTACATGGCATCTCCCTGGCAACTCCCTGCATTTCTTTTCCCAGCCTACTCCTAGTCTGGTTGCCTCCCGTATACCTCCTGCCTGTCTACATCCTGCCTGTCCATTGGCCGAAACAGCTTTATTCATCAACCAGTAAGAGAAACATATATTCACAGCATACAGAATCACAGCATATAGAAGGGCATCCCCCATCAGAAGATGGCTGTTGTAGGTTTTCTTCTAAGGGTCTGTGCCCTCTCCAGCCATGAGTTCTTGGCTAGGTTTACAGTACCAGACATAAGTTTTCTCATTCTGAATGGCCTTAAGTCCAGTTAGACAGCTGCTGGCTACTATTGGAGATAACTTGTGAGGCCAGTCATTACTGTGGCTTGAAAGCTTCATAGCTGAGTATGGCTATTGGCTGCTTTTTCTCCCTTGGCAGTTTGCATAGCATCTTCCAATGCTATAGGAGCTAGCTCCCAGGGAGGAGGCTTCAAGGTCATAGCAGCTAGATTCCTCCAAGTCCTGTGACCAGAATGTGTGGTGTCTTCAGCCATAGGGTCTTCAAGATCTGGGAGGCAACCAAGGACAATAGTCTACATTGTTTTGGGGGGGGGTCTCTTGGATCACCCTGACTGGCAAAGTGAGATGTCCCTTTTCTGTCACTGGGATTTCTGTTTGTCTATGGCTCCTGGGGGAGTATTATTACCCTGTAATAATAAAACTCTGTGTGTGTGTGTGTGTGTGTGTGTGTGTGTGTGTGTGTGTGTGTGATGTGGTGTGTATATGTACACACGATGTAAATATCAGTAAGCTTATGAAAAAAATAGTTTTCTTTCAAACATTTCAGTGTTATTTATTATTCCTCCTCCCCTCTTTTTGTACTACCCTTCTTTCTTCCTTAGTTAAGTATCTCCCTTCCCTTTTTTTAAAAACGTTTATTTATTTGTATGTGAGACAATTAGGACAACTTTATGGAGTTGGATCCACATGTGGGTACTAGAAATTGTAGCTCTGGCTGTCCTGCAATTCACTTTGGTCAGCCTTGAACTCACAGAACTCTTTCCTGCCTCTGCCTCTAGAGTGGTGGGATTACAGGCATGTGGAACCACACTGTGGTGGTTTGAATAGGTATGCTCCCCTTAGACCCATGTGTTTGGGTGCTTTGCCCATAAGGAGTGGCACTAATTGGAGGGTATGGCCTTACTGGAGTATGTATGGCATTGTTATAGGAAGTGTGTCACTGTGGGGGCATGCTTGGAGGTATCATATATGCTTAAGCTACACCCGGTGTGTAGACAGTTCTCTGCCTGCGAATCCGCTCCTTCTCCAGTACCATGTCTACCTGCGTGCTACGATGCTTCCTGCCATCCTCCCTACCATGCTGATAGTGTACTAAACCTCTGAAACCATAAGCCAGCCCCAACTCAATAGTTTTCTTTATAGGAATTGCCATGGTCAAGGTGTCTCTTTACAGCAACAGAAATCTAACTGAGACACAATCTAGACCTTTTTCTTGGTTTTGTTCTGAGAAGAAATGTTCAGTTGTGCTCAGGGAAGACAGTGTTGGTAGTAAATCCAGGAGGAGGATGCTCTGGGAGTATGGTACTGGGAGGAGGATGCTCTGGGAGGGCGGTGCTCTGGGATGAAGATGCTCTGGGAGGGCGGTGCTCTGGGAAGACGGTGCAAGGAGGATGCTCTGGGAGGAAGATGCTCTGGGAGGAGGGTTCTCTGGGAAGACGGTGCAAGAAAGATGCTCTGGGAGGAAGATGCTCTGGGAGGAGGGTGCTCTGGGAAGACGGTGCAAGCAAGATGCTCTGGGAGGGTGGGGCTGGGAAGATGGTGCTGGGAGGAAGATGCTCTGGGAGGATGGGGCTGGGAGGATGGTGCAGGGAGGATGCCCTGGGATGAGGATGCTCTGGGAGGACAGTGCTGGGAGGAGGCTGCTCTGGAAGGAGGATACTCTGGGATGAGCTTTAGGAGGATGGTGCACTGGGACGAGGATTCTCTGGGAGGGTGGTACAGGGAGGAGGATGCTCTGCAAGGAAGATGAGATGGTGGTGATTAACTTCTGTCATCTTGACACAAACCTGGAGTTATCTGAGATAAAGGAACCATAACTGGGAAAAGACCTTGATTAAATTTCCTGGTCTTCCTTTTTCTTAATTAATGATTGATAGGAGAGAGTCCAGCCCTCTGTGGTAGTCCTGGTAGTCCTGGCTGGTATAAGAAATCAGGCTGAGCAAGCCATGGAGAGCAGGCCACTAAGCAGCTCCCTCCATGGCCTCTGCTTCAGTTCCTGCCTCCAGGTTCCTGCCCTTTCTGAGTTCCTGTCCTGACTTCCCTTAGTCTGATCCGAGTTGCTTTCCATCATGGTGTTCTATCACAGCAATTGAACTCCCAACTAAGACACTTCTAGTTCTTTTATTTTGTTGCTTACATTTCACAGTTTATAGCAAGTGGAAAGTTGCATGGCGGCATGCTAAGGCTACAGCATTCCAGATGGACTTTGATTTATTATAAGATTGGGTAGCCTTTGCCAGATGCAGAGTTCTTTGAATAAATGTAAAGCAGAAATAGCTTAAATTTTTTGATGGGATCCTAACTGCCTGGAGAACAACTGATGAGTCATTGTAGCTCACTGTGTGAAATGAACATTTCGGAGACAGACTTCTTAGAGCTAGAAAAGTGAAACATTCGTGCTCCAGCCAAGGGTCCCCCCCCCCACATTTACTTCCTGTGCATTGCTTGGTCATTTCCCACTCCCCTTGGTGGGGTCTGTGAGGTCAGAAAAAAAAGTTCAAAATGGCATTAAATTGGCGTCCAACGGCCTACCAGTTCTCCCATGCACGTGCCATGTCTTTTGGAACAGCAATTTGTCAAACTCCAGTTAGGAAAAGAACATAATTCTGTATGTGACATTTGCTATGCTAATATACAGTGCAGCCGTAACTTTATTGACCTCCCCCCTCCCTCCTGTGAGGCGTTGTTAGGTGGATGCGCCTTTTGGTGAGTGCTTCTCTGTGTGTGTGATCAGAGACAACATTCAAGCCACCTTGGTTTGCCTTGTTCTTTGTTTGAGCATGGTGAGACCTTTTATTATAACAGTACCGTGTGTGTGTGTGTGTGTGTGTGTGTGTGTGTGTGTGTGTGTGTGTGTGTGTATGGGGTATATTCCCATGTTCACCTCTGCACACACACGGGGGTCAGAGGACAATTTTGAGGTGTCACTTTTTTCCTTCCATCATGTGGGGCCCAGGGATTGGAACTCAGGGCATCTAGCTTTGTGGCACATACCTGCTGAGCCCACTTGCCTGCTCCTCCTAGGTGAGGTTTTTAAAACTGATCAGTTCTCTAGGCTTGTTTTCAATTCAGAGCTTTAGAATCTGGAAGTAGGGAAGATGACAGGGCCCTCTTGCAATTAAAAAAAGAATTGTGGGGAATTGTGTTTGAGAAAATGGCTTGTATGGTCCTGGGCCCTGAAATAAGAATTGTAGCAATTAGATATGCTGCTGTCTGTCTGCATGGCACCTCTGGTCTTGCCAGATGTTCCAAGTTCACTCTGGAGTTGTGCTTCCTGCATGAAGAGCAGCCAGCCCTCTTCCTGTTTCCTGCAGCCTCACTCTTAGTCACTGCACTCCTGCTATCCCCCACAGACACACAGTCTGCTCCAGGTGAGACTGCACGTGACCAGTGAGTCCCCAGAGGAGCTGTATTTTTTTCTTTTTGTCAAAGTCGTGTAATTCAAATTAATCAAATTACGTCTGAAATTAATATTGGTGTCCCTTTCTCTTTAAAGATATTAAATGTAACATCAAAAAAAGGTCATGTAGCCAGGTGTGGTAGTACACACCATAACCTCAATAGTCAGGAGAAGATGGTGAGTGTGCGGGCTGGTTTTTGTCGACTTGACACAAGCTAGAGGCATTTGGTAAGAGGGAATCTCAGTTGAGAAAGAACCTCCATAAGATTGGCCTGTGGGCAAGTCTGTCAGGCATTTTCTTAATAATTAATGATGTGGGAGGGTATAGCCCACGTAGGGAGTGCCACCCTGGGCAGGTGGTCCTGAGTTGTATAACTCAGAAGGTTGGCTGAGCAAGCCATAAGGAGCTCCCCTCAGATAGAGAAGCAGAACAGCCAGCCACTAGAGTTCTTACCTCTTCAGAATCCTCAGATGGAAAAGGGGTTAGCTCCTGTCTCTGCCAGCCTTAAATCCCTCTCTCTGCCCAACTAGCTCACTTCTGCTTTCCTCCTCCCAAAGGTATGAGATCCTGAGTGCTGGGATAAAGGGTGTGTGCTGCCACTGCCTGGCTTCTCTGGCTAACTAGTGGCTAGCTCCACCCCCTGATCTCCAGGCAAGCTTTATTGGTTAGAGCACAAACAAAATATCGCCACATTTCTGCCCTGACTTGCCTAATGATGCATTGCTGCCTGAAGTGGGGTGAAGTAGGCCCTTTCTTTTCCTAAGTTGCTTTTGGTTGGAGTGCTGTCACAGCAGTTTGAGGTCAGCTTCTGTTACCTGGCTAGGATGCCTCTCCAATCGAAATGACATACCACGTAGAACCTTGTTGCTTCATTTTTGCCCATGGCCTCCGGCCCTGCTTCTTAGCAGCCAACACTGGGAGTCATTTCTCAGTCCCTGTCCTGCTTGCCGAGTAGCTCTCGCCTCACCCCTAATAAATGCTGGCTGCATAGACGAAAAGACTGGAGAATGGTTACAGTTCTAGGTGGGTGTCATTTGCTTTCCTCTTGGGTGGCATAGTGCTACCATCTTAACACAAGGCTCACCAGGAACAAGTAGCGTCGATTCTATCCCAGCTTCTTATGTCATCACTTCTAAAAATACGGCATGAGTGGACGGTGCTGGAGAGTGTTACCTTCCCGAAAGCAAGGGTTTCCAGTAGTTCCTGTGCCTGCTACAGAGAGAAAATATGGGAAAGATGGCCATTTTCTTCTTTTTCTTTCTGGGGCAACCCCCTTCTCCCCATGTGGTGTTGCTCTTCATAGTTTTCAAATCATTGTTCTTGCTTTGGAAACAGAGTCTAGACGCTATGAAGCCCAGGTTGACCTTGAACTCCAGCCCCCAGCCTCAGTCTCTGGTATTACAAGTATATTTTTCCCTTCCAAAAATGATTTGGCTTATAGCATTTATACAAGTAAAAAAAAAAGGGTTGAAGTATTAGAAATCTGATTCCTGTATGCACAGAGGGCATGAGACCCTTCAATAGTGGGTCCACGCCATTGACTTTGTTTTTCCAGACAGTTCTTTTATATCCCATGCTGGCTTTGGACTATAGCCTGTGATGATCTTCCTTATCCTTCTGCCTCCATCTCCTGAGTGCCAGAGTTCAGGGTACACCTCCACTCAGTGCCTGTGCGGTCCTGGTCCTCAGCCGCAGGGCCTCCTGTATGCTCAGCACTCCTGGCTTCATGGCTGGGCTTTAAAAGATGCCTTAGTGTTTTGTTTGTTTGTTTGGTTTTCAGTTTCTTATTTCCTGCTTCAGATTTAATGTCAATTCTAATCTTTCAGTTGTGTTGTTCAGTTGAAAGTTCTGCAGCCTAATCCCCATCCTCATCACCCCTCTAGTTTCTGCCTTTCTCTATCTCTTGTTTGCTTTTTTAGTTTTTCGAGACAGGGTTTCTCTGTGTCTTTGGCTGTCCTGGAACTTGCTCTGTAGACCAGGCTGGCCTCAAACTCACAGAGATCTGCCTGCCTCAGCCTCCCAAGTGCTGGGATCAAGGGTGTGCGCCACCACACCCAGCTTTATGCATATTTTATTTTAATTAAGAAAGGATTTTGAGGTCAGCCCATACTCTGTAGCTCTGGCTAGCTTAGAGCTAGCTCCCAATCTTCCTGCCTCAGCCCCCTGAGTATTGGGCTTTTAGGCATACGCTACTGACACTCACATCTTAGCTGCCATTTTAACAGTCCTTTACTTTTAATGTTACTTACTATTTTGAAGAAATTTACTTGTGTGAATCTGTGTGAGACACACACATGTGTCTTCAGGTATGACTGCATAAAGGCCAGAAGAGGGTATTAGGTATCCTTTTCCATTATCCTCTGTCTGTTCCTTTAAGGCAGGGTCTATCCTGAGCCTAGAGTTGGGTTTTCTCCGATAGACTGGAAGGCAGCAAGCCAGCCCCGGCGTCCCTATCTTTGTTCTCAGAGCTGGGACTACAGGTGTTGGTAAGGGCACTGGCTTGTTATGCGGGTGGTGGGATCCTAACTGTGGCCCTTGACTGCACAGTAAGTGCTTGCAGCCACTGACCAGCTCTCCAGCCACTGCTGGCTCACTTGCTTGCTTTCTTGTTCATTCATTTTAAGGCAGGTCTCACTGTGTAGTACTTGTTCACCTTGAACTTAGTATCTCACCCACATGGGCTTTGAATTGGTGATCCTCCTGCCTCAGCCTCCAAAGCGCTGGCATCACAGCTGTGTACCACCATGTCCAGTTCTGCCATTTTAACAGTGGTGTTTATCCTCTTCCTTGACAGCCCAGAGAACTCAATTTAAGGGCTGGGATTTCAATGAGAAGTTTAATGTGAAATTCAGAAGTGATTAGTGTGAAGAAATTAACAGATGATGAAATACTAATTTGACATGCCCGTTCATTCTGTTTCAATATCCCAAGATGCAGCATGAGTTTTAATAATGGTTTCTTTGGATTTCGTTTGTGTAGAAGAAACAGAAGAAGAAATGGAGATGACGGTTGAGCCTGACTTGACTGAGAAGCAGAAGCATCAGTTGAAACATAGGGAACTCTTTCTGTCCCGCCAGTATGAGTCCCTTCCTGCAACACATATCAGGTGAGACCTTTAGAAGTTGCCCTAAAGTGCCCGGACACACCGTGACCAAAGTCCATTCTGAAACCTTCTTGGAAGCCCCTTGAAAACTCTCTTCAAGATCTTACCCAGCTTGGCATCCTGCAAATTTCATCCTAGGATCTGATCTTGAAATTTATCACATGCATTAGCATACAGGATCCCCGAGCAGGTTCCACAGTGATGAGAGATATCTTTTCGTTGCCTCATCACTAACACTGTATTTGAGTGTCTGTTAGCGTCACACACAGCAACATCTAGCAGGTACTCTTTGGGAAATGCTTCTTCAGATCCCTGCAAATGATACTGTGGTGAGAACACAAGGGTTAGAAACACATGAACACAGGGTTCCGTTTGCAAACTTGTGACACTAGGCCTCATAGGAAATAAGGCTTTTTTATTTTCTTGGGAGTGTCTTTGGGATGAGAACCTTGATCTTTATTTATTTTTTTTTTTTTTTTTATGAGTGGCATCAGCTCTGTGCATTTGATTAGTTTAAACAGATGTGTCTTTGTTAGAAATCGAAGCCTGGCACGTAGTAGGCAAGTGTTCTCTCTGCCACTGAGCTGGGCTCACGACTTTAGCTCTGCACTGGTGGGATCCAGTCCTTACTTTTATAATCTGGAGGACTGTGCTGGAGGTGGTGGTGCTAGGAATTAAAGATAGAGGCAGAGCTAGATGTGGTAGCAAATGACCCAGAAAAGTTGAGAACCTGTTGCAGCTTTCCTTAGGGGTTAATATATTCTGTGAGTCTTTACTCCTCCTCTAAGAAATATGATCAAGCCAGATAATGTGAAAGTCTTTTTACCTGTCAGGCTATTTCCAGAAAGAAAACTAGATATGTAAGGTAATAATTTTGTCCAAAGAATAAAACATGAAAACATATTGGGAGCTTATTTTATTTCAGTTTTTATTAGTGTATAATAATGATTTCCATTATGATATTGCCATACATTATTTTTTACCTGTGCATTTTTTTTTTTTTTTTTTTGAGACATGGTCCCCTATAAGTCAAGCTGGTCTTTAAATTATCAGGTAGCTGAGGCTAGCCCTCACCTCCCAATCCTCCTGACTCTACCCTCCAGGTACTGGGGATTATAGACCCTACCATGCCCAGCTGAAATTTTCTTAAAGATGTACATAATTAATAAATACTAGAATGCCATAGGCAGTAATTATTTAACTGGAAGGAGCTAGAATATAGAGATTCATTTTGAGCCCAAGAAGTTGTGGGGCCAGTCGTAGATTCTTGTTAGAACACGGATCTGACAAATGGTTTAAAAAATGTATCCAAAACACACAAGTGTATTTTTAATTTACCCTTCTGATAGCTTGGAATCTGTTTACAAGTAATGCTGGTTTTCTTTAACAGATTGCCTGGAATGGAAAAATGGTGTTTTTCATCTTCCATAAGGCCTGAGAGAGTGTATTGGAATATAATTATCAAGACACTATGCAAGGGCTTTACCTACTGACAACGCTTTGAATTATGTTGAAGAGACGTTTATGCCTTTTTCTCTCTGTGTTTCCTGGGTTGAGAGGGGAGCAGTGCAAAGCTGGCTTTCTCTTCTGTGTCTCCCCTTTGCACATGGCTGAAGGCAGTTCCGAGCAGTTCTTATCAAGGCTCAGAGTCTGCCTAAGCAGCCCACATGCTGATATAGAACAAGTGCTCGCGAGAGTGGTCTTGACATTTTGCTGGTGTTGAAGTCCTGCCCTATCTGCTTCTGCTTTAAAAGGAGAAAATTGCAGAAGCCCCATTGTTCTTTGGCAGCTATAGGGGTAATTTGGTGAATACTGACTTTTTGTTCTCAGGGACACAATCAAGTGCCCAGAATTACCTCCCCACTGAAGTGAACATCAGGAAAGCCTGACTGCAGTATTCTCAAGCCCTCTGGAGTAGGTGAACATTAATGCTCATTTGCTGTAAGCCTCCCTGTGAGGCTCAGGAGCAATGCATTGTTCCCTCTGACTCCACCCAGAATGAGAGACAGTGAAAACAGGGCTTGTTCTGAGCAGTCTGATCAGAGTGGGATGGGGTGTGGGCAGTGAGCACCCCACAGTGGGATTAGGCATAGGCAGTGAGCATCCCATAGTGGGATGGGGCGTGAGCAGTGAGCATCCCATAGTGGGATGGGGCATGGGCAGTGAGCATCCCACAGTGGGATTAGGCATAGGCAGTGAGCATCCCATAGTGGGATGGGGCGTGAGCAGTGAGCATCCCATAGTGGGATGGGGCGTGAGCAGTGAGCATCCCATAGTGGGATGGGGCGTGGACAGTGAGCATCCCACAGTGGGATTAGGCATAGGCAGTGAGCATCCCATAGTGGGATGGGGCGTGGGCAGTGAGCATCCCACAGTGGAATGGGGCATGGGCAGTGGGCATCCCATAGTGGGATGGGGCGTGGGCAGTGAGCATCTCACAGTGGAATGGGGCATGGGCAGTGGGCATCCCACAGTGGGATGGGGCATGAGCATCCCACAGTGGGATGGGGCGTGGGCAGTGAGCTTCCCACAGTGGGATGGGGCGTGAGCAGTGAGCATCCTACAGTGGGATGGGACGTGGGCAGTGAGCATCTCACAATGGGATGGGGTATGGGCTATGAGCATCCCACAGTAAGATAGGGCATAGACAGTGAGCATCCCATAGTGGGATGGGGCATAGGCAGTGAGCATCCCACAGTGAGATGGGGTATGGGCAGTGAGCATCTCACAGTGAGATGGGATGTGGGCAGTGAGCATCCCACAGTGGGATGGGGCATGGACAGTGAGCATCCCACAGTGGGATGGGATGTGGGCATCTCACAGTGAGATGGGGTATGGGCAATGAGCATCTCACAGTGAGATATGGTGTGGGCAATGAACATCTCACAGTGAGATATGGTGTGGGCAGTGAGCATCCCACAGTGGAATGGGGTATGGGAAGTGAGCATCCCACAGTGGGATGGGGTATGGGCAGTGAGCATCCCATAGTGGGATGGGGTGTGAGCATCCATTTGGTGTGTTTTCAGGGGTGCAGGAGCAGGACAGAGGCAGCACCCTTCACTCATAGGCTGTGGCTTGGGTCCTTTAATAATAGATTTTATGTTGCATGTATTATAAAGCACCAAGATTTATCATTATTCCAACAGTTTTTGTTTATTTTATGATATTGAGTCATTTTATGTGTATGTCTAAAGGTTTTTGTACATGCAGCAAATGCTAAGTGCTCTTTGAATGAATGCCTTGTGATTGATAGTGAGCAATCCTTCTTCATTCATCTGTAGCAGACAAGAGAATCTCTAAGTTTGAGGAGGGCAGCACAGTTGCAGTAAGAGGAGGCTGATGTGCACATTGGTTGCCACTTGCCTCATTTCTAAATGTAGCCCTCTCTCTGCTCCGTGCTACTGGGACTCCTGTGATGAATGTTACAAATGGCCTTGGCTTATATGTGATTCATGTTCTAACAGCTATTGAGCCTTTTATGGTAGGGCTGCTTTTCATGTATTTAATCCTCACAGCGACTCTATACATAGATCTGTTATTATCCCTGTTTACAGATGAGGGGGCCAAAGCACAGAACAATTAGGTACTTGCCTAGGTCTCCCACTTCTTGAATTGCACGTTTAGATATTGCCTGACTCCGAGCTGCAGACAGTCAGCTCTAATGACTCATGCACAGCAAGTGCTAGAGAAACAGCAGACACAATGAAAGCTCCAAAGCCACTTGTTGAGAAGGTAGGCTTTTTTATTTTATTTTATTTTAATGTCAACTTCACATAATTCTTATTTAGATTCCAGTCACATGGGTAAATCTAAATTTAAAGCTATTTAAGCATGTAAGTTGTGTTATTATTCCAAAAGATGGTACAATGCTAGCTGCATGCGGAAACCAGGAAATAACCCTCTTAACCTTATGGATGTGCCCTTTTTGTGTCTGGCCCAGGCTTCTCCACATCTCAGATGCACTGAGCCTGGCTTTTTAACAGCTCTCATCACAGCACTGGTACATGAAACAGTTCTGTCTCTTCCCAGCCTGTGGCATAGTTGTAACTAAAAAGCCAACTCTTTCCTTCCGCCTACCCTGAGGTTGGGACTACAGCCTTTGAAATTAGGCTTCAGCGTGTCTTAAAAATCTTGTCTTAGATACCTGCTGGTTGTTTGGTCCCAGTGTGGCCTCTAGTAACAGGTTTGGACCTGGATGTTTGCTCACCATGTGTCTTTTGTTGCAAAGCATAAACCGTGATGGGGATGCCTTGCTAGTAGACCTTGCTCTGGTCTAGGGACCCTGTCTTCCTCATTGTTTTAACTCTGGCTGTGCTGGCCATCATACTCACTGTTGTCGTTAGTGTTGTTCTTCCTTTTCCCCCACCCTCCCAGTACTGGGATTGGATCCAGGGTCATGAGTATCTTCAGGCCAACTGTGCTTTTTGTTCTTATTATTTAAAAAAATAGCTACTGAGTTTTGTTTGCTTCAAGATGGCTTTACTCTGTAGATCGGGCTCACCTGGAACTCCTCTGTCAGGCCTCCCGATCTCAGCTTTCCTAGTTCTGGGATTACTGCCATGACCACCACCTGCTTGCCCGGATATGGGTTTTGGCTATTATTAAAATTATTTTTATATTAATTGATTGATCGATGATTGATTGGTTGATTGATTGGTTGATTGATTGATTGACTGATTGTGTGTCTGGGCCCGTGATCATGTGCATACCATGGTGTGTGTGCATGGTCGTGACTTGTGGGAGTCAGCTACTCATTTCTCCATGTGGGTCCTGGGGATCAAACTCAGGTTGTCCTCCTTAGCTGGTAGCAAATGCCTTTCTTTACCTGCGGAGCCATATTGCTTCCTTTTTAAAAAATGATTTATTTTATGTGCATTGGTGTTTTGCTTGCCTATATGTCTGTGTGAAGGTCCCTCAGAACTGGAGTTATAGATAGTTGTAAGCTACCATGTGGGTGCTGGGAGCTGAACCCAGGTCCTCTGGAAGAGCAGTCAGTGCTCTTAACCAACCATAGAGCCATCTCTCCAGCCCCCCATAATGCTTTCTTAAAGGGGCCACAGAAACGTCTTCAAGCTTAAATTTGGTGACAGTAGTAGGACAAGTTTTGAAGACCCAGGTGTATAGTCTCCGAGCTTCGGGTATAGGAGGCTGGGGCTCTTTTGATCACTTCTCAGGTTAGTAAACCACAATCTAGGCATCACCGTCCCTACCACTGTCTCCATGCAGAAGAAGGCTACAGCCACCATCTGTACTAAACGTCTTTGTCTAAGGATGCCATGTGGCAACTCCAAATGAGGAGTTGTCTGTCTTAATTCAGTTTCGAGAGTCTCTTGAACAGCTGTTAAAATCTCGCACCTTATGTGAAATTTGCCTAAATAGTTCTGTTCAGACTACGTCTTAGACGCCAAGATCTTGGAGGTCAGCATCTTGGTATCTCTTTCTCCCCATTGTGGAGAACTGAATACAAGGGCCACTCAGAATTGGAAACTAACTAGAGCCTGCCTAATTTCTATCCTTTTTTTTTTTTTTAATTTTGTTTTTTCCAGACAGCGTTTCTTGTTTCTTTGTATAGCCCTGGCTGTCTTAGAACTCAGTCTACAGACCAGGCTAGCCTCGAACTTACAGAGATCTGCCTGCTTTGGCATCCCAAGTGCTGAGATTAAGGGTGTGTGCCACCACCACCCAGCCTTAATTTTTATTCTTAAAGGAAATAGAGTAATAATCCCTTTTTATTTATAGTTGGCCTTACATAGAATTTGAGATTGAGGATTGTTGCTGGTGGTTTCTTTGTCCCAGCCTGGTCCTGCAGCCACCTTTGTTAGCCCCAAATGAATGCACACAGATGCTGTATTAATTATTAAACTGTTGGCCGATGGCTGGGCTTCTTATTGGCTAGCTCTGTCGTAATTATTAACCCATTTCTATTACTCTATGTATTTCCACGTAGTCTTGGCTTACCAGAGAATGCCCGGACCTGTTACTCCTTTGTGGTCTACATGGTGGCCGTTTTTTGGTGGGCTCTCTCTGCCTACCTTTCCCAGAATTCTCCTCGCCTCCTAGTCCTGCCTATCATCCTGCCTCTATTCATCAGTGTTTTATTCATCTACCAATAAGAGGAACACATATACAGAAGGACATCCCCCATCAAAGAGTGACAATTAGAATTGAATTTTATTTGAATCTCATTAGAATTAAAAATTAAAGATTGGGTGTACGGCAGACAGGCTGCTCAGGACTTTGGGTGAGAAGTGATTTACTTGGAGTCAATATATCAAACTTCTGCATTGACCACAAAGCGGAAGACTGGGTGAGGGGTGTCTCCTTTTGTATACACTGTTGCCAAATAGAATCCCCTTGTGAGCATTTTGCAGCCATGATGGGAGAAAAGAAAATGGGTCAGGCAGACAGGAAGTCTCTATGGGAGGGATTACTGTAGTTCTTGAGCTAGTATCTTTGTGAGGGTGGGGACACTGGTGCTCAGGATGTGTTTAGCTTTTTCCTTTCAGATGGCCTTGCTGTAGCCCAGGCTGCCCTAGAACGCCTGTGTAGTCCAGACTGACCTCAAATATGTGCAGTTAAGCAGGGAGGCAGACTGAGGCAGATAGGGTCTCTAACTCAGCAGGAGGCCCAGCTGCTTGGGTGTAATGAGTTGCTCCACCATGGTTCATGCCTCCGGAGTGCTGGGATTTAGGACATCAAGCCTGGCTTTCATAAATAATTATTTACTATAATATCATAAATTATGTATCGTATGTAACATATATTTTGCGCATGTGGATGCCAGGGGTCAACCATGGACATTGTTGTCTTTTTTAAAATATTTATTTGTCTTTACTGTTGTGTGTGTGTGTGTGGGGGGGGTGTTGTATGTGTCATGTGTGGGGGTGATGGCAGAGGATTCAAGCCTCCTTCTCTGAGCTGGAGTTAAAGGCGGTTGTGAAGCACCGTGGCTGCTGGGACTAGAGCTCAGGTGCTCGTAGCAGTGAGCCATCTCTACAGTCCTTACATTGTTTTCTGAGACAGGGATTCTCGCTGGGACCTCAGGTTTACGACGAGGCTAGGCCGCCTGCCAGTGAGACCTAAAGATCTGCCTGCCTCCACTTGCCAACCATTGGGATTGGAAGTGTTTGCTACTATGCCCTCCCCACTACCTTTTCCTCTTTCTTTGTTTTTCAAGACAAAGTTCCTCTGTAGCCCCGGCTGTCCTGGAACTCACTCTGTAGACCAGGCTGGCCTCGAGCTCAAGAGATCTGCCTGTGTTTGCCTCTCAAGTGTAGGGTTAAAGGTGTGCAAGGCCACCCCATGTTCTCCTTTTGTTTGTTTGTTTGTTTGTTTGTTTTTAAGGGAAGTGTTCTTAATGAACAGGAAGTGCACATAAATTCACTTCTGCTTATGGAGGTATGATGTTGCCTCGAGAGAAAATACTCATGGGATTGTTTGAATTCTGAGCTAAACTGGCTGTTTTTTTGGAACACCATTTATGTGACATTATCATGGAAGATAAAAGCTAGCTCTTGTAGATGTGTTTGGCTGACTTGAAAATGAATTGTACCTGTTACATAGAATGTCTAGTTGTCAGTCATTTGCCAATGTGCATGTCAAACCATCACATACAATAATGTATACTTTTTGTATATCAGTTATATCTCAGTGAGGGGGAAATATTTGTCTCATAAATTAGAAATTGAATATATTTACAAAAATATATTCAATATTTCAACAGAACTGTTGTCTGTGGCTGAAATTTAGCCCTGGATGGCATAGTACTCACTTTTTTAGCCTAGGCTGGCCTCAGACTTGAGTAATTTTCCTGCCTCAGTTTTCTGAATGCTGTGATTACAGGTGTATGCCATCCTATCTTGTAAAGTAATACTTTAAATTAATTTGAAAAATATACTGCTATGTTTTTCTCAGTTTTAGCCTCTAACATGGTAAGTTTGTGACGGCTATAACTCAGGTGAACAGAAGGTCTTTGCAGTGTCAATAATTTTTAGAGCTATAAATTAAAATGTAAGGTCAAAACGTTTAAGTGCCATTAATCACCCTTGAAAAATGATGATGCAATAGATTCTGTGTTGCTTATATTAGATGTTAAGATAATTGTAAAAATTATAATAATTAAGATAAGGGCGTCTGTGCTAGTCAGCTTGTGTAAGGTTGACACAAACTAGATCACCTCGGAAGAGGAAAGTTCAATTTAGGAGTTGGCTCTGTCAGATTGGCCTGTGGGCATGTCATTGGGTCATTTTTTTGATCAATGATTGATGTGGGAGTGCCTGTCTTCTGTGGGTAGTACCTTTCCTGGGCAGGTGGTCCTGGGTGGTGTAAGAAAGTGTAGCTGAGTAAGCCAGTAGGCAGTACTCTCCTGGTCTCTGCTTCAATTCTTACCTCTCGTTTCCTGCCTTGAGCTCCTAGCTTCTCTCTGTGGTGGACTAAATTGTAAGATAAATAAACCCTTTCCTCCCCAACTTGCCTTTTGGTTGTAATGCTTATCACAGCAACAGAAAACAAATGAAGACAGGTTCTTAGAAAGCAGACTGAAAAATAGATCAGCAAAACAAAATAAAATAGCTAAGCCAGGGTGATGTCACCTATAATTCCAGCACTTGGGTAGCATTTTGGGGGTGGGACAAGAATTGCAAGTTTGAGCTGGGCCTGAGTTATGCAGTAAGACCTATTTTAAAAAACAAAAATAAAGGAGCTAGAAAAACTCGCATATACAACATAGTTTGGTTTCTGGTATAAGTGGCGAGCCAAAGGATGGGGTGGTATTGCCAAAGCCATTGGTAATGGGGAAAAGAACATTTCTCCTTTCCTGCTTTCCTTGATATTTTGGTGACAGGGTAAAGAAACTTGTTTTCTTTGTTTTGCTGTTTCCTTGTAGTGAGTACCTTTTTCATTGTACCTCTTTACCTGGTATCTCCATATTGGTGCTTAGATTTACACTGGCCTCTCAGGTGGGCACGTTGTCTCTTGGGATATATGCCATGTGTCCTAATCCTTCTCAAGTTGTGCCACTCCATGATGACTAAGCATTCAAATAGATGGGTCTATGGGTGTTACAACCTATGAGTAGGTTTTCCCCGAGCCACTGTCGGTCCCCGCCACACCAGCCCCCAATAACATGCTGAGACTCTGTATTTGATATAATGCTGGGCCAGTTACTATTATTGTTTATCGGCTAGTTCTGTCTTAATGATTAACCCATTTCTACTTATCTAAGTATTTCCACATGGTCATCTTATCTGAGAGCGGCGGGCCGGCATCTGCTCTTTCGGCTCTCCATGCTGACTCTTCCTCCCTACTTCCTCCTTCCTCCTTGCCTCCTAGCCCCGCCTATCTTGCTTTCTCATTTATTCATTAACAAGTATGAGAAACATATTTACAGAATAACATCTCCCATCATATGCGGGCCATTTTCTTTAAACCACCACATTCCACTCCCTGGCCCCCATAAGCTTGTAACGATATCATAAAGCAAAACTACATTCAGCCCAACTTCAAAGGTCCCCATAGTCTATCACAGTCTCAACACTGTTTAAAAGTCCGAAGTGCATAGTCTCTTCTGAGACTCATGGCGATCTCTTACCCGCCTCTAAAATAAAAAAGCAGATCATATACTTCCAACACAATGGCACAGGATATACATCACCATCCCAAAAGGGTAGGAAGAGAGCAGAGTGAGGAAGGACTGGACCAAAGCAAGTCTACAAACGGTCAGGGCAAACTTCAAGTTCTGTGTCTCCAAGTCTAAAGTCAAAGCACTCTTCAGATCTTCCGCTCCCGTTGACTGCAGCACACTTCTCTCTGGTGGGCTAGTTCCATACCCAGTCTGCCTCCAGCATCTTCCAGTGGCCAGTGACATCCAGGCTTCACTTTCACAGCTTCGTGAATGACCTGTCTGGGCCCTTCATGCACTGTCAGTCCTACCACATGCCTGCCTTCAGAGGTTTTCCTTAGCCACAGAGAGAGATTTCACCCCCTTCCTGTGTGCTTGATCTAAAGCCAGAGCCATGAGGCCAAAGCTGCCAAGTTCTGCCGCTTGATGGGGCTTGAGCTTGGTTCAATTACACTTGCATCTGCTTTCTGTTGTTGATGGTTTCCTTCACTGCTTAAGCTTTCCTTAATTCCCTTTCATAAATCGAAAGCTTTGCTGGGTGGGGTCCTGCCCTGAGGTCACTACTCCCTTTATTCCATTTAGCCTCAGGCTTTTCTATAAACTGTATTCCCTGAACACTGGACTTAGCTCCCTTGCATTTCCTGGTGCTCCTCTCAAACTATGTGTTTAGTATTTATAAATGCCTCCCTTGCTCCTTTCCTTCCATTGTAGAGCTGCAGAAGAGTAACCACTAGTGACCGCATGCTAAGGTCAATACTAGGCTGTCTTGAAATCTCTGTCAGTGCTGTTAAACCAAAATTCATTAGTTTAGCCTCGGGCAGATTTTTAGGACAAGGGCAAAAAGCAACCACTCTCTTTGCCAAAATATCACAAGAATGGTCTCTAGGGTACTTGCTAATATTCTTTCCCTCTGAAGCCTCTTGATCTGGCCCCCGCAGTTCAAGTCACCCTCTGCATCGCTGTCTTCCATGTTCCTGCTAGCATGGCTCACTAAGCCCTGTTTAAAGCAACCAGTCTCTTTTCTAGTTCTGGCCTGTCACAGCAGTACCCCAGTCCCTGGTACTGATTTCTGTCCTGGTCACTGCTCTGCTACTGGAAACACCACGCATGACCAAGGCAACTCTTACAAAAGAAAACATTTGCTTACAGTTTCAGAGATTTAGTCTATTGCTATGGAGGCAGGGAATGTGATGTTGGAGAAGGAACTAAGAGCTATTTCCTAATCCATAGGCAGGGAGAGGAGGAGAGGGGATGGTGGGGGTCTAGAGGAGGCATAGTCGAGAGAGGTGAGACCCTGGGCCTGGCTTGGCCTTTTGACACCTCAAAGCCCGTTCTCAGTGACACACTTCTTCCAACAAGGCCACACCTCCCAGTCCTTCTCAAACAGTGCTCTCCCTGATGACTGAGCATGCTAATAGATGAGCCATGGGGACATCCTCATTCAAACCACCACACGCTGTTTGGTTGTCTCCTGGGTCCAGGCGCTTCACTGCAGCCTAGAGAACCATAATGACCAGTATGAGGTGGTGGTGATCTGAAATCACTGTTCCTTCTCTGTAAAGGGATTGGGAAAGCTCTGTGAAGAAATCCTTCCTTTTGTTAAGTTTTGATTATGTTGGCATTTCAACAAAACTCAATTACTTTCGAGATTAGACAATTAAAGTGAACACTGGGTGTTTTATTCAAAACCAGATGAAGTTTATTTAAAAAATAGCATTTTGCTCTAAAGATAATCTTAGCATGACAAAGTTCCTTAGTGCTTAAGTCTGCTTGTAGAATGGGGGCTTTTGGGAAATACAGTGAGAGGGGAGGTCATGCCGTAGCTTATATAATGAAGTCCCTCCTCTAGAGTTTCCCTCCCCTGACCTTGTAGCCTCCTGCATCTAAGCAGGAGCGTTAGTACAGGTTTGGCCTCAGTCCCTAGAATGCTTTTTTAAAAATTTTAAATCTTTTTCATATAACATATTTTGATCATATTCTTTTCCAACTCCTCCCAAATCTACCCACCCAATTTCATGTGCTCTCTCTTCTTCTCTCTCAGAAATGAACAGGCAAAAACAATAACAAAAACAGAAATCAAAATAGATAAACTTAAAAAAAAAAAGTCAATGAAACAAAAAACCAAAATGCCAAAATAAAAACCCCAAAAACAAAACAGCCAAACCAAACAACAGTAATGGAAAACCTTGCCAGTCGGCGGTGGCGCATGTCTTTAATCCCAGAGCTTGGGAGGCAGAGGCAGGCAGATCTCTGTGAGTTCAAGACCAGCCTGGTCTACAAGAGCTGGTTCCAGGACAGGCTCCAAAGCCACATCATTCCAGTTGTGTCTGGTGTGAGCCTGTGCAGGTCTTGTGCACACATCACAGCCTCTGAGAGTTCGTATGTGTGCATCGGTCCTGTGGTGTCTGGAAGAGGCAGCCTTTGGTCATCCACCACCTATGACTCAGGCACAGCCAGTAAGGAAGGCTGATGAGTACGCCGCCTGAAGTACTGATGGGTTGGCCATCTGGATCTCGGTGCAGGCACAGTCTGTTCTGTCCTGATGTCCTGTATGTTGTGGGCTGTCTGGGTTTCCCTGCTATTCACATGATGTATCTGTCATCTGACCTGGAGGGGGGAGTCCTCCCTTGCTTTCTGTGGAACTTCCAGTTCCTCTTATGAAAGGGGAGGGGGACCAAGATGAGGGCTTTCCTTCTCCAATTCGTCTTTGACAGTTTCTTTTCATATTTTCACCAAGTCTGTATTCTTCACGTGCCACTGCCACGGTGAGCTTCCCCAAACACTGCGTGCTGTTTCCTCTTATTTACTAAATCCATTGACATTAAATCCAACAGTCCTTCTTTTCTTGGCCTTTTTAATTCCTGAATTTACTTGCCCAAGCCAGTATTGAGGTTTCTTCCTGGTGGTGTTTGTTCTTGTTGTTACAGGGTTTATGTCACCCAGGCTAGCCTTGAACTCTCTAGGTAGCCAAGGATGACTTTGAACTTCCAGTCCTCCTGCTTCTGCCTCCCAAGTGATGGGAGTCTCGGCAGGCACCACCACTGGTCGTTTCTGAAGTGCCAAAGACCAAACCCAGGGAGGGCTTCAAGCGAAGGAACCAGTTGGACTGCAACCTCAGCTTCTCAAATCACCTTCTTTTAGTTTTTGTTTGCTAACATGTGTTAAAGTGTCACCACAGAAATAAGTATGTGACTAGAAATGTATAGAACTATTAGACTGTTTCTCTTCTTTGTCCCATTCTTTTTTTGTAATCTTAAAAACCTACAGAATCACACTCGTTGTATAAGCACTCCAAAATGTTTGGTCTCAAGATCCAATTACTAAAACCATGACTTATTAATGCCCAACATGTAGAATGATGGCTCCCAATAAAGGATAGCCTCCCACAAAATATTAAATATGCCTAAATAGTTTTGTTTGTCACAACTGGCGAACTGCTGACATCCAGAGGTAAAGGTTACAGTTGCTGCTGCCCATAACACAGACAGGCTAATAAAGACTCCCCAATTCCCAAATGCCAGCCAAGGTGCCAAGTCCAAGAAACCTGATATAGAATTAACAGCTCTGTGTGTGGTGGGGGGGGGAGGGGGACGTGTGTATGTTGTGTCCTTGTGTGAGGAGCCCATGTGTGTTTGTGTATGCTCGTTTCTGCCTGTCTGTGTATCTGTGTGTCTCTGATGTATAGTGTCTACATGCGTCTGTGCACTTTACCTGCTTAGAATCCTTCTTTTATTTTTAACTTTTATTTTTGGTTTTTCGAGACAGGGTTTCTCTGGCTTTGTAGGCTGTCCTGGAAGTAGCTCTTGTAGACCAGGCTGGTCTCCAACTCACAGAGATCCACCTACCTCTGCCTCCCAAGTGCTGGGATCAAAGGGTGTGCACCACCACGCCCGGCTAACTTGATTTTTTTTTAAAACACACACACACACACACACACACACACACACACACACACACACACACACACACACACACACACCCTCCAAGGCAGTCATGGACTTCATTCCTATTCTGTACTCATTTTCAGTTTCTCTGCACTGCACATGGCCTCCTTATATCCTATTCTTACAGTTCTCTTCTGTTCTCTTTTCCTTTGTTTCTGAGGAGGGTTTCACACTGGGCCCAGGGTGTTACTTTTCTGCTGCTTTGATTATTCTGTTTTGGTTTGGTTTTTTCCCTTTGTTTCTGAGGAGGGTTTCACACAGTGGCCCAGTGTATTAGTTACTCATCTGTTGCTGTGATAAAACACCACAACCAAGGCAACTTGCAGAAGAAGGGGTTTATTTGGGCTATGGCTCCAGAGGATTCAGAGTCCACCACATCAGAGAGGCAAGGCAGCAAGCAGCAGGCATGGTAGCAGTGGCCAGAAGCTGAGAGTTCACATCTGCAATTGCAAACAGGAAGCAGGGAGAGGGAACTGGAAGTGGAAAAGAGTTATAATCTGAAACCCCACCCCCAGAGCTGATTTCCCAACAGCAAGACTGTCCACCCAATCCTGTGGGGGACATTTCCTTTTCAAACCAATGCACCCATTTCTGAAGTCGCAGTCAGGGCTACGTTAGGACCTCAAGGCCCACAAATGTGTTGATCTTTACTTTGCCGCTGTTCTGCAGAAGTTATTTGTGTTTAAAACTGAAGTAACCTTTGGAATAGTAAAGGTGAGTTGGTTACATCCTTATGTAAATAAATGTCTCATGCACTCGCTGCTTGTCTGTTAGTTTATGTGCTGGGTTGTGTGGGAATGACTGAAGAGCTCTCGTGTATGATTGCCTCAGTGCTTTTATAGGTCGAGAATCTCTCTTTTAGTCTGAGGGTTTCACTGAGTTCTTTTTTATTGAGTGATTAGGAAGTGCCAGTTGCAGTGATTTGCTGTTTAGTAACATAGCTGGAGCTGGCTGGCCTCCGTAAATGCCTGTACACGCAGCTTTATTGTGCAGGTTGCTCGAGGGCTGCAAGGCTGGTCCGCAGGGTCTCAGTGTGTCCCTCACTGCCATCTAGGCTTTCACCTACCCTTTAGAGTCTGGGTATCTCAAACTTGCGTATGTAATCACTGTGAATGTAATGCCTGTCGTGTGGTCTTTTTCTTCTAAACAGGGGGAAGTGCAGCGTTGCCCTGCTGAATGAGACAGAGTCGGTGCTGTCCTACCTTGACAAAGAGGTAATTCGCAGTCGTTTTCACTTTGTGTTTTCTCCCCATTACTTCATGTGAAACCCATACCTTTGAGTGTTATTGTGTCATTCCAGTAAGAGGACCCTGACTGGAGTGCATTTGGGCAATTGCATTGTCCCAGCTGAAGGCAGATTTAGCAAAAGTGGTAAGCTCTTTGTCACTTGCTAATGAGAGGCCTCCTGGAGTTACATGCAGCTCAGGGTGTAGATGAGGATGCTCATCTCTGACTCACATCCCTTCTCTGTGGTTTGTTTTTGAATAAATGCCTCACGCGCTGGTGGCTCTGCAGAATTCATAAGAACAGGCAGCCAGGGCACTGTGCTTATTAACTCTAGGACACTGGAGCCTTTTTGTTTGTTTATATTTAAAAATTAATTTATTACGTATGCATGTGTATGTACCTGTCCACGTGCACATGTATGTGACGGGGCGGACACAGATGCTACTGTATGTATATGGAGGTCAGAGGACAATTTGGTGCAGTCATTTCTCTCCTTCTACCTTTTTGTGTGGGTTCAAACTCATGTGGGTAGCCTTGGGCTGTAAGCTCCTTTACCCTCTGAGCCATCTGATGGCCCTACTGAGCTTTTGAAGGAACCAATGGAGTACGCTGGTAGTAATCTTGTGTTATTTATTGTGTGTCTATACAGGACTATGCATTACAGTTTAAAAAGGATAACAGAACTATGATAGTAATCACATGGGATTTGTATACTGATATTGACCAACCCCATAAGGGTGCTAGAGAGAAGACTCAGTGGTTGAGAGCACTTGATGCACTCACAAAGGACCTGGATTGAATTCCCAGCACCTACATGGTAGCTCACAGCCATCTGTAACTCCAGTTTCAGGGGACATAGTGCCTTTTGCAGGCCTCTGGGCTCCATGTGTGTATGTGACGCACAGGCATACATGATACATGCAGGCAAACACTAGTGTGCATAAAAGAAAAACAAACAAATCTTAAAAAATAAACAACATGCAAGCTCCACTCTTGTATTCTAGTCTATATGTTGGGTTTTTGTTTGTTTCTGAGGCAGTTCCTGGCTGGCCTGGAACTCAGAGATCCACCTGCCTCTGTCTCCCGGGTGCTGGGACCAAAGCTGTGCATGGGCCCCCACACTCCAGCTTTATTTTGTCTTTGAAACAGGGTTTTTCTGTGTAACTCGGGCTAGCCTGAAAAAGTCCTCCTGCCTTAGCCTCCCCGCTAGCCATCCCAGCAAGCCTTTCTGTTTAGGGTAGTTAATGGCTTTCTTTTGTATTAAAACAAATTATAAAATTTTACATTCTTAGGGTTATTTGTTTTGGTTTTATGTGATTTTGTGCTATGGAACATGATGGCAGCATTGCCATGTTCTCCTGGAAAATTTATTAATTTGTTCACTAAAATGAAATTTTACATACTTAGAAATTAAAGTTACAATTTTCATTTTTGTGATGTTGATTTGATTGCTTTATAAAAAGTAGAAGGACTTCAGCTTACTTGGGTGGTTTTTGTCCTCTCCCCCCCACAGGATGCCTTCTTCTACTCATTGGTGTATGACCCTTCAGTGAAAACTTTATTAGCAGACAAAGGCGAGATCAGAGTGGGCCCAAAGTACCAGGCTGACATTCCAGACATGCTACCAGAAGGTTTGTGCTTTGGCTGTAAGTCCAGGGAAGCTGGTGTCTTAAACTGTGAAGGTTCTTGTCCTCGGGGAAGAAGAATGTAAAGGCAGAGTCTAACAGCTTGAGCCTTCCAGTTTCAGAAGCATAATGAGCGGCCGAGAGTAATATACACGCTCATTTACTCCTTCGTGACTTCACACTTGTTTGCTTTCGTGTGTGTGTGTGTGTGTGTGTGTGTGTGTGTGTGTGTGTTTCACACATGTATGCATGTCTGAGTGTGAGGTGCGCTAGGCCGGGGGTCAACATTGGGTAGGGGTCTCTCTTTATCTTTTGGGTCAGGGTCTTTAACTGAGCTGGAGCGGCTGGCCAGCAAGCCCCAGGGATCCCCCCATGCCTCCTCCTCAGCGATGCACTGCATGTGTGCACTGCTGTGCCCAACTCCTGTTTATATGTGGGCGCTGGGGGTGAAAGTGAGACCCCTGTGTTTGTGTGGCTAGCATTTCCCTCACTGAGCCATCTCTTAGGCTCTATGTCTGTTTTTTAGCTTTGTACTGTTGGTGAGTGCCATGACAGGTGTGGTAGCACATGCCTTTAAATACTTGGGAGCCAGAGGCAGGGTGATCTGTGTTTGAGGTAGCCTGGTCTACAAGTGCGTTCCAGGCCAGCCTAGCTAACGCTGCACAGACACTGTCTTTGAAAAAACAAACAAACAAAAAACAAGCTAAAAATCCTCATGTTGTTGAATTCCATTTAATGTGCGATTCACATTCATTCATGTTTTCCCTCTCATTCTCTGTATTCACCCCACCCCTTCTTGGAGGATCAGGCTTTATTTTGTTTGTTTGCTTTTGTTGGTTGTGGGGTTTTTTTGTTTCCTAGCTTTCCTGAAACCATTGCCTGGCAAGAACCTTCTTTCTGATTAATATCTGTTAGGGAAAAGGATCTTAAGTATTAAGAACAGATGTCTAAAGGCATGAACATGAGTGTGGTATGGGTGTATGCTCGGAACCTCAGCCCTTGGGAGGCTAAAGCAAGAGGGTTGTGGGTTTCATCCTGAGTTGCATGGCAAGACTATGTCTTGAAAATTAAATCAACAGACACAAGTCTGAAACAAACCGAGTCACTGCCACCACACAGCAGTGTAGAGAGTGTAGCTGCGGTGTATTTGAGAACGAGTTTTTAGGACTCTGTGCAGTGCCAGAGCCGTCTGAGCCCAATGGCAGTCTCCAGTGGATGCATTTTTGACCAGTGGCCAGATCACAATTTGCATCAGAATGGGAAGTGGGTCTGGAGCAATATCCCGGGTAGGTGCAGCAGCAGTTTGCCAGAGTCTGGTAACAGGCTTGCCTTCTTTGTGCACACATCCTAATGGACTCTAGAAGACAGTTGTGGTATTTTAGGGCTCACTTAAGGCTCACCATCCTTTAGCAAACACTTCAGATCTGGGATGATGAGTATGCAGCTTGAAAATGAAGGTAAAGATTTGATTTTAATATTTGATTTTAAATATTTCATTAAATTCAAATAGACTACCTGGTATGACTTTTCCATGGAAAAAACATGTCATGTAGGAAGTTTAGAATTATTATTTAAATGTATTAGAACACTAGAATTTGAAGAAAGAAGTCTAGTCTATAGATGATATTTTAAATTGATAAATGGTTAAACTAAGATGGACCCTGGATGCCTAGATTTTGGTAAACATGGGTAATAAGTCCTGATTATAGCCTTGGGAACTAGTTAGACCCATCTGACGGGGTCTTTCTCTTTAAAGAAAGGTATGTGGGCTGGGCAGTGGTGGCGCACTCTGTTAATCCCAGCAGAGGCAGGAGGTTCTCTGTGAGTTATAGGCCAGCCAGGGCTCCACGGAGAAACCCTGTCTCAAAAAACCAACAAGAAAGAAAGAAAGAGTATGCGGTGAACTGTGAATTTCGGAGGGACTCCTCCTTTGAGGGCTAAATAATTAATTTGTGCGTATTATGTATTTTAGAAACAAGATCGCCTCACCTGTAGTCATGAAATTGGAAACTATCAGTAGATAGTGTAGAGCAGTCTCCTTCCAGCGGGCTTCCTCGGGGGCACCTCCATCCAGCGCAGGTCTCCAGGAGGCTGGTTTTGTGACCCCTCCCTCCCCATGCTCCACTGTGGAAGAGCCACATGGGCAGCTTGGCTCTGCAAAAGGGGAAACACTCCTGCACCTTGAATTCAGTTTTTAATTTCACCGAATCTCCAGCTCATTGGCCAGAATCTCCAGCTCATTGGCCTCCAAGGGTCGAGGTTTAAGGAGATAAAGATCAACAGACCTTTGTGCTCTGTGCAAATGTCAGTGGAGCCTCCGTTGTTGGAAGCGTTTCAGTTATGGCTCTTACTGTTTCCTCCTTTAAATGCACGAGGGACAAGTTCCCTGGGTTTTGAAAGTTCCGTCCATTTCCCCATCAACCTTGAGGCTGTCTTCTCTCTCCCTCTCTTTCCCTGATGAACTAACTACACCCCCAGCTCAGCCGTGTTGTTTGCATGGCTAATTTCATAGATGCAGATCTCTCAGCACTGTGTTAGGGAAAAAGCTGAAGCCTGGTACCAGCTTGGCGCCCTAGTCTCTAGGAAAGAGACTTCACAGTTTGTTTCGGTTTGTTTTTGAGCAGGATCTCACTATGTAGACCTAGCTGGCTTGGAGCTCATTCCGTAGAGTAGGCTGGCCTGGCACTCACAGAGATCCACTTGCCCCCGCCTGCGCAGTGCTGGGATTTACAGTGTGGGCCGCCATGCCCAGCCTCACACAGTTTTTTTTTGTTTTTTTTTGTTTTTTTGTTTTTTTGTTTTGTTTTGTTTTTTAACTCATTTAAGTGCTTTGCAGGAGAGACTGGAGCCGAATCAGTGATGGGCAGGGCCATGCCTTGACCATACACCTTGGCCAGTGGGCTTAGTTGTGCTTAACTGTGGCCCTCTGCTTACACCAGCATCTCTGGTTAGGACCATGAAGATGGACTTGGAGGGGCACTGAATAATAATAGTCTTGCTTTGAATTTGAGTATAAGCAAATATACATTGTAGACATATAAAACAGTAATTCTCAACGACAGGGCAAATTTGTCCCATAGGGAACATTAGGCAATGTATAAACGTCATTGGCATATTGGGGAAAAAAGTAGGTAGATGATATTCTATAGATACACCTTAGATAAAATCCCCTGATGCAGTCAAACATGGGAGAATGCACAGAATGTATTCAGCCCCAAGGGTCCAGTGTCTAGTGTGAGAAAATCTGCTATAATGGCTTCTTGGGACGTTGTAATTGTTCAGTGTCAGTTATTATTTATATGACAGTAGTACTTAAAATTTTAAATGTATTAATTTTTGTATTTATTTTTTGAGATAGGGTGTCATGTAGCTTAGGTTGGCCTCTTCCTACCTTCTTCATCTCCCGAGAGCCAGAAAAACCACCAAGCCTGGATTTATGTGGTACTGGGACTGCAGCCCAGGGCTTTGGACATGTTAGCAAGCTGTGCCCCTGGCCCCTGTTTTATTGACTCTTTTCTTTTTGTGGTATTGTGGATCAAACTGAGATCAACATTGTTTGCTCTACTATTGCTCTCTATTAGAATCCCATCCAGAGGTAATCCTATTTCTTGTTAGCTTAGTAGTATTTGACTTGTAGATTAATGAAATAATTTATCTACTCCTAAAATTAAGTTCTTATAATAAGTTCTTTATCCTATGCAAGAATTGTACAAAGATGGTATCAGAAAGGCTTAACACTTCACTGTTTATTTATTCAAATCATCTTTTCTTTGGAAGTTCTAATAATTATATAAATATACTACCAATGTTATTTGAATTTCTTATTTTTATTGTCACAGTGAATGTGAATTTTTTCTTATATTATAGTTTCTTTGGAATTTCACTGAGCTTTTTGTATTTATATTTATGATGCTATTCTAGTAACTTATTATTCCTTTGATTCACATCCCCGTATATCATCCAGAGGTTTTCAAGCAATATTCAACGAAAATGGTGATAAATGGCATCCTTGGGTGTTTCTGATTTAAATATAACATAAAAATTGCCAGGCAGTGGCAGCTGGTACAACTAAGATGAATTTTAGTTAGGAAGCGGGTATTTCCAGTTGTCAAGGAAAGGGCTTTTAGGATGTATGTTACAGCCTTGGTCCTTCCACCTGGGAGTACCACTGGGTGCCTGTGAGGCGTTTACCGAAGAAATGGTTGTCTCTTTAAGCACATTTCTGGATCTACGTTTCTCCAGCTTTGTGTAGGAAAGAAAAGGAAAGAAAAGAAGTGGGAAGCTATACAGTCTTGTGATTAGTCTTCTGTTGTTGGGATGGTGCCTCATTGTGTTGTCCTGACTGGCCTGGAACTTATGTTCCTTCTCCTGCATCTACCACTAAGTAGGATTATAGTCATGCATGAGCATACCTGGACTGGGGTCTCAGAAGATGTCAGCTGATGCTGATGGTGATGCATGCCGTAGTGTTGGTTCGCTGGTATCACTACCTCGGCATATCTCTGCCATCAAAGGATGCATCCAGACGTGACCACTGTTTACCTGACACTTGAGTGCTTCTGACATGTTAGTGACTGTGGCTGTCAGCCATACGCCATGGTGTGGATAACAGTGCCCCCTCTCCTTTCTTTTTGCTCAGGAGACTCAGATGAGAGGGAACAATCCAAATTGGAAGTTAAAGTTTGGGATCCCAATAGTCCACTTACGGACCGACAGATTGACCAGTTTTTAGTTGTAGCCCGGTGAGTATGCCATTATACAGTCAAGTCTTGTTATGAAACAACTTATACTTGTGTATAGTTCCTTTTTCAAAATTAAAAATGTCATTTTATATGTATGTATGTGTATTTATGTGAATGTATGTATATGTACTGTATGTGTACCTTTTGCTTTTGGAGACCAGATGAGGGTATTGGATCTCTTGGAGCTATAATTACAGACAGTTTGCTGAGAACCAAACCCAGGTCCTCTGTGAGAGTGGCAATCTCTACAGCCCCCATTTCCTTCCTTCCTTCCTTCCCTCCTTCCTTCCTTCCTTGCTTCCCCTCTTTCTCTCCCTCCCTCCCTCCCTCCCTTCCTTTCCTCCTTCCTTCCTTCCTTGCTTCCCCTCTTTCCCTCCCTCCCTTTCTCCCTCCCTCCTTCCTTCCTTCTTACTTCTTTAAGACAGTTTCTCTGTGTAGCCCTGCTGGTTTTGAACTTACAGAGATCCACCTGCCTCTGCTTTCTGAGGACTAGGATTAAAGATGTCTGGTATATATTTTCTTCATATTTCAACCCCCACCCCAATGGTTGAATTTTTCTAGACCTGTGAGAAAATCCACTATCTAGTTACATTGTCCACTAAGTAATGTGATTTACTGTTGTTAATTTGTTATAAGTGAAAACATTTCATTTAAATAAGAAGTGGTAGCAAGGCTGGGGTGGAGTACTTGCTTGCCTAGCCTGTAAACATCCCAGGTTTGATCCTCAGCACTGCTAAAAGCCTGAGCCAGCAGCAGTAACAGAAAGGATAGGCTTAATATAAGTGAATAGTGTAGGCTTAACGGAATACTATGTATATGTTTTTTAAAAATAGAAGCACAAGGAAGAAAGTGCATACCCAAATCCCAGATCTTCCATGAAAGAAATGCTCTTTATCTTGGGCATTGCTGAACCCTAAACTGGATTATTCAGGTGCCAATACAAATGTGTCCCTCAGTCCAGCAGGGGTGGCAGCACACACCTGTTATCCTGGTACTTAGGAGGTGAAGGCAGATAAATCAGGACTTGATCATAGCGAGTTTGAGGGTAGCCTGGACTACCTGAGACTGTCTCAAAAACAAAACTAAAAACAAATAAAAAACCCAAAAGCTCCAGAATGAAAGGGAGAAGGAGAGGGAAAAGAGGGTAGAGGCCGAGTGAGGCTGTGTAAAAGGGGGCAGCCGTTTGCACGGGGTTTGCCTCTAAGGCTTCATTGCCTCCCCCCACTCCCCCCACCCCCGGCTCTTAAGCAATGAGTAGGGGCTGTATTTTATTTTTATTTCTTCACTTATAAAAGTAAATGGGGCTTGTGAGGGAAACTGCCACACAAGAGAAAGTGAATGAGATGAACATACCGTTGTTAACGGTAGATAAATTAGGAAAAGCCCTCAATGGACACCAGCAATCAACTGATGAATGAATGAGGTTACACTGGTACAGTGGGATAGTACTTTATATCCATTAAAACGAGAGAATCCTTCATTCGTATTGAATGAAGGTCCACAAAGTATGATTGTTTATGTGTTTATACTACGTTAATTTTATTTGAAAAGACCATGTAGTATGTAAACTGTTTTATTTCTTTAATGGATATATTGTACATTAAGGCTCTAAGAGACTGCAACCAGTTTATAATGCTTACTTTTTTTACATGAACCAGACATGGCAAAATATTAGAATCAGTTCAACCCAAATAATGGGTGGAAGGGTCTTTGTGATAGTCTCTTATTATCTGTTGAAATAGTCCTAGACTGTCTTTAGACAGTCTTACTTATAAGAACCACAGCAATACTTATAAGGAAAACATTTAATTGGGGTGGCTTCCAGACAGTTTCAGAGGCTCAGTCCATTATCGATGTAGTAGGGAGCATGGTGGCACGCAGCAGAGGAGGCAGATGTGGTGCTGAAGAAGTAGCTGAGAGTCCTGCCCCTTACAGGCAGTAGGAAGTTGACTGAAACACTGGGTGGTATCCTGAGCTTAAGAGACCTCAAGGCCCGCCCCACAATGACACACTTATTCCAGAAAGGCCATACCCACTCCAACGAAGCCACACCTCCTTATAGTGCCACTCCCTATGAGATTATGGGGGCCAGTTACATTCAACTACCACAGGGCCCCTATGCTGACAGCGAGTGACTGGATAGAGGTATTAGGTGCATATTGCCCGGGCCGCAGACGGCACGTGGAGCAGGAAGCTGAGTAGGAAGAAGCAATGAGCCATGGGTGTGGTGCTGGCCATGTGCTCAGGGAAGCTCCTGAGTGGTGTGTTGTTGGGGAGATGGCAGCTTTCCAATTTTATTTATATTGGGTTTTTTTTTTTCTTTCTCAGACTACTGTTTGCTACCCACATTTATGAAACCTGAAGGAGGGTTTTTTTTTTGTTGTTGTTGTTTTTGGGTTTTTTTTGTTTTGTTTTGTTTTTATAAAAACTACTTTAAAGGGCTGGAGAGATGGCTCAGAGGTTAATAATACTGACTGCTCTTCCAGAGGTCCTGAGTCCAATTCCCAGCATCCATATGGTGGCTCTCAACCATCTGTAATGAGATCTGGTGCCCTCTTCTGGTGTGTAAGCATACATTCAGGCAGAACATAGCATACATAATGAATCTTTAAAAATTAAAAAAAAAAAAAAAAAAAACTACTTTAAAATGTTTAATTAAACAAACAAAAAAACCCAAATACCAAATCTAAATACAATTTAAAACCATTTTTTTTTAGTTTTTGTTTTTTTGTTGTTGTTGTTTCTAAATAGGGCCCCATTATAGCAAAACTGGTCTCAAGTTTGTACCACTCCCCCTGTCTCAGCTTCCTGGATGCTGTGAGTACAGGTTGGTGCAGTCGGCATTGTAGTGTTGTCTTGTCCTCCTGGTGGGACTGTCAGCTGGTACAGCTGCTTTGAAAACCTGTTTGCTCTTGCCTCCCACTCATCCTGTAAGGGTTGCTGCTATCATCACACTCAGGAGAAAAGCATCCTGGGTACTGGAAATTGTGCATACAAATGGCTTTAATAGCAGCATCTACAACCTGTGATACTGCCTAGTTGAAGAGATGGGGGAGGAAACAGAAGAGAATGCCATTCCAGAGACAATGCATTAATACCTCCAGCTAACAACTTAGATGGCTTTCAAGTGATTAAACAAGAAAGAGAGAAAACAACAACAAAAAACTGCATCCAGGTGTGTGGCCTATCATAGATTTATAATTCAGTGCTTTGGAGGCCAAGACCAAGGATTTTGAGTTTGATAGCAGTCTGGGCTACATAGTTCCTGAGCCAGCCATATCTCAAAACAGCAACAACATGTCTACTACTATATGCGGTTTCATGGCAACAAGACTAATCTGTGGTCTTTGCCTCCTGGTGGTATCAATCAGGAATGATGGTGCGCACCTTTAATCCCAGCACTTGGGAATCCAAGATGGTGTCACAGGCTAGCCTCAGCTCCCTAGAGAGACGCTGTCATGGTGTCTTGTGATTTTTGTTTTTGTAGTTGTTAGCTTTTGTTTGTTTTGTGGGAAACAGGGTTTCACTATATAGCCCTGACTGGCCTGGAACTCACAGAGATCCTTCTGCCTCCACCTCCTGGATGGAAGATGTGGATAGCCACAGTCAGCTGTGACTTTGTTTTGTTTGTTTCTTAAAAGCTAGGATGGTGGTTCCTTTTGGGGACAGAGTGTGGGAAGAGTAGGCCACCTTCTTTTTCCTCACTTGGGTGTTGCTTGGACCCTGGACATACTCACTTTGTGAGAACTAAAGTAGGGTTTGCTTTTTTCTTTCTTTTTTTTTATTAATTAATAATATAATTTAAAAATGTTACTTGTCGATCCCAGTTTCCCCTTCCTCCCTCCCTCCCTCCCTCTTACTCTCTTTCCCCTGTGACATTCACCCTGACCACCCTCCCCTCCCGTCCCCCCATCCCCATTCCACTTGTAGGGCTATGCTATCCAGGTTGGGTCATATAAATCTGTCAAGTCATTTAAAGTAGGGACTAGGACTTCTCTCCTGTCTCTAGGTTAAGGGAGTATCCTTCCATGGGGGATGTGTCCACAAGTTCCTTTTGTGCAACAGGAATAGATCCTGTTTCTACTGTCTGAGGTCCCCCAGACTGCTCAGTCCTTCTAGCTGAGACCCATATTCAGGGGGTCTGAGTTAGTCCCATGCTGGATTCCCAGCTATCAGTCTTGGGGCCCGTTAGCTCCTCCTTGTTAGGTCAGCTGTCTTTGTGTGTTTCTGTGGCACACGCCAGTAGGATTTGCTGAAGGAGGCAGAGGCAGGAGGGTTTGCTTTTTCATACATGGAGGAAGTCTTCTCCAGCTATCCTGTCCAGCAAAGCAGGCAGTCCATGGTTAAGGTTAAGGTTCCTTGTATACAGAAAGGATCTAGATTGTTACAAATGGAATCAGTTCTGTGGAAGTTGGATTTTTTTTTTTTTTTAAAGTGGTATAGTAAAAAAAAAAAAAAAAAAAATGTATTATTTTGAGTCTCCACAGGAAGGGGTTTCTGTTATAACATTTTGTGTGAAAAATGTTACTGGATTTCACAATTGGTATTTAGAACTTGTTCTGCAGTGGTAGCCAAACTCTCAGCGAATTTCCTTCTCCTATATTTAAGCACATATGAATACCAAATGGTGTGTCCCCTGGCATTTTAAACTGTCTTCCCTTCCCTTCTCTGTGACCACACAGGTTTTTTTTTTCTTTCTTTTTCTTTTTTTCTTGCTTGAATGATAATTACCTACATATGCTGAAGTGCTTGCACCTGAGCTTCTCAGAGTCCTGGTTTGTGTTTTGTTTCTGATTTGGCATCTGCATATATGTGATGAGTTGTCATGGGAATGGGTCTCAAGACTGAACATGAAATCCTTTTGTGTGTTGTATGTATCTTACAGAGCCTTAAAGTAATTTCATGCAATATCCTTTTAAATGATTTGATGTTTTCGGTCTGTTGTATTTAATGCAGTTTGGTGTTTTGCCTATGGGTATGTCTGTGTGAGAGCATCAGAGCCCCCTGGAACTGGAGTTACACAGTGAGCTGCCATGTAGTTGCTGGGAACTGAACCCAGGTCCTCTGGAAGAACAGCCAGTGCTCTTAACCTCTGAGCCATCTCTCTAGCCCCTCAAGCAAAATCTTAAATGATTTTTGCATATGAAAAAATAGCATGGAATTTTTCATTGTGTCGTGGTTTCAAAATTTTGAAAATTTCTCAGGATTACTCAGATTGTATTAAATCTTAAAAGAGAAAATACGTTTCAATTGGTACTTAATTCCCAAACATCCAAAAACCCTTTTCCTTTCTTTACAGTTTTTAATTATTACCCCAAATGTGTTCCTCTTGCATGCTCTCTGCTTTAGTTCCCGCTTCCAGTTAACATGTAAAAGCAGGGGTGGGGAGGGAGGGAGTAAGAGCCCGTGCTGCTAATGCAGGAGGGCGCAAACCCAATCCCTAGGACCCATAGAGACAGATGGGCATGTGCTTGTGAGCCCAGTGCTGGGAGGCATATGGGGAGGTCCTGGAGTTCGCTAGCTTACCATACTAGATTAGGGTCTAATGTGAACAACTGTCTCAAATAAGGGGACAGCTCCTACCACTAACATGGAGCTGACCTTTCTCTCTCTCTCTCTCTCTCTCTCACACACACACACACACACACACACACACACACACACACACACACACACACACACACACCCTACGTACGCACAAATTATAAAATGAAAAAAAAAAAGTAACAGGCAGATGTGCTTGTTAGTTTTTTTTTTGGCAACTTTCCACAAGTTGGGGTTGTCTGGGAACGGGAAACTTGAGAAAACACCCTTCTTGGATTGTCCTGTAAGTAAGCCTAAGGGGTGTTTTCTTGATTAATGGTTGATATGGGAAGGCCCAGCCCACTGTGGGTGGTACCATCCCTAGGCAATTGGTCCTGGGCCATAGGAAAAGACAAGCTGAGCGAGAGCCAAGGAGAGCAAACCAGTAAGCAGCACTCCTCCATGGCCTCTGTTTCAGTTCCTGTCTCCCGTTTCCTGCCTTGACTGTCCTCAGTGATGGACTGTGGTTGGGATATGTGAGCCAGACAAAACTTCCCCAGCCCTAGAAAGCAAACTAGGACAGAAGGAATGGAGAGGTGGCTCAGTGGTTAAGAGTGCTTGCTGTTCCTGCAGAGGACCTCAGTTCCCAGTACCCTCAAGGCAGCTCAGTTCCAAGGCATCCAACCTCCCCCTCTAGTGGGTATGCACATGGTGCTCTATCTAACATGCATGTAGGCAAAATATCATACCATAAAACAAGTAAGCTAACCATTTATTAAAGGAATAACTTACCGTTCTCATCTGTGTTTGGCTTCCTCAGTGCTGTTGGGACATTTGCCCGTGCCCTGGATTGCAGCAGCTCCGTGAGGCAGCCCAGCTTACATATGAGCGCAGCTGCAGCCTCCCGAGACATCACCTTGGTAAGATGCCTTTTGCCACTTCAAAGTTATTCTTTGGCTTAATTATAAAACCATTAGAATACTTCTGGAGGCTCTTTCTGATGGTTGGCCCTTGACTACTAAGTTGATTGGGCTAGCTGGTTGGTCAACTCCTGAGTCACCTCTTGTTTGTGAGCTGGAACAGGAAGAAGTGTTAATAGGTGTAGAATTGGGGAGAAGTTGTACGGGAGATGTAGCACACCGTTCTGACATGCTGTTTTTTCTCACTTTGTACCTTTCTCTGTTCATTAACCCTGCTGTACATCACTTACGGCATTTTATACTTTTTCATACATAAGGGATCCTGTTGCTATCACTATTGAGACTATTGCTTTGTAACTATGTGTTAATTTGGGGTTGCTGAATTTCTAATAATTTTTAGTGCACAAATAATAGGATAGGTTTTATTATAACATTTTCATACATGTTGTATTTTGCTCATATCCATGCATTTCACACATACACACACACACACACACACACACACACACACACACACACAGAGTCATCTCAAAAAAAACTTTTTTTTTTTTTTTTTTTTTTTTGAGACAGGGACTCATGTAGCTGAGGCTAGCCTTGAACTCACTATGTAGATAGAGCCTGGCCTTGAACTCACTATGTAGCCAAGGCTGGTCATAAAACTCTGTTCCTCCTGCTTCCTCTGCTGGGATTACCGATTTGTTGTGGTCTTTATTGTTATCTTAATTTAATTTTTATTGTGTGTGTAAGTGTGTGGTGCAAGTTATGCTCATGTCATGGGGTTTGGATGGAAAGGTCAGAGGACGTTGACTAGGTGTGACCAAACCTCACACAGCATTACTCGCCCTGTTAGACGTGGAGATGCTATGTAGCTTAGGCTGGCTACATTTTGGCCCCTCTGCTACTACTTGGATACTGGCATATGCCATCATGCCAGGCCAGAATGGTGTTTGAAGAAAGCTTTGTTGTTTTTTCCATTATTGCCTTAGTCTTTCTTCCAAAATAAGTTTATGTTTTGGTTGCTTGCAACTTGGATCTTTTACCATGGAGCCAAGAATGCAGATATTATAAATATATTTATCCCCCTCTGATGGGGGATGCCCTTCTGTATATATTTCTTTTACTGGTTGATGAATAAAACACTGTTTGACCAATGAAGCAGGAAGATACATGGGACTAGGAGACAAGGAGAATTCTGGGAAAGGTAGATGGAGAGAGCCTGCCAGAAACAGACGACATGTAGCTGACAAAGGAGTAGAAGGTCCAGACATTCTCCAGCAAGCAAGACCATGTAGAAACACATAGATTAGTAATTATGGGTTAATAATTAAAGACAGAGCTAGCCAAGAAGAAGCCTAGTCATCGGCCAACAGTTTAATAATATTAAGTTTGTGTGTTCATTTGGGACTGAAGCAGTGGCGGGACCTAGGCAGGACAAGAAAAACCACTAGCAATATAACTCCCAAATTATTTTTTTAAAAAGAAGGTTCTTAAACAATCTTTTATGTGTATGGGTGTTTTGCCTGCATGTCCTTCTGTGGGCCATGTTTGTGCAGTGACCATTGAGGCCAGAACAGGATGTCAGATCCTCTAGAACTGGGTCACAGAAAGGCGTGTGCTGGGAATCAAACCCAGTTCCTCTTGAGATCTTGCTTTGTTGCTCAGGTTTAAGAGGACCTGGAACTCCGGGCTCCAAAGAACCTATTGCCTCAGCCTCTGCGCCTGGTTCTTATTACTCATGTTCTATTATACTTATAAACACTTTTCTTTTTGCTATTTCTCGTAATTTTGTATTCTAAATTCCACAACCTCTTTTGTGAATTCCTGAAAAATGATTCTTCGCTACAGCTGGTATTGATTGGAGTGCCTATTCACAGAGAACTGCTCCTTTAGAGTGGTGATGGGGTTGAACTGAGCGTCACACGTGCCGGGCATACTCACACGTGCCGGGCATGCCTTCTATCACTGAGTGACACCCAGCCAACAAATGTTTTCTCTTACCATTTTAAGAACCTGGGAGGCCTGCCCCCTCAATGTTGCATGCTCTTGCTTTGTATAGATGGGGTGTTATCTGTGACCAGTTCTTTGTTGTTTAACGCCATTCTTAGGAAGTCGTGTTTATAAAACTAAGCATGCACTCCTATTACACTTCAGCAGGTTCTCTCTGCCCTGCTGAGGATCCAGGGTGGGAAAGCCAATCCCTGACCAGCACTGAGCTGTGTGGAAGCTGGTGGTTAGGGCTGATTTGCCTGATAGTGGTCTGCAGAGTGAACACTTGTGTCACATGTGTGAGCTTGGGAAGCCACAGCGACTGTCCCATTGCTGATGATCGTGTGTGCCTCAAGGAGATTTGCTCAGGAAGAGGGCAGAGTTCAGTATGTGACTTGTCAGTGAAGGCTCTTCATTATGTATTGTGTGTTATATAATATCACAGCGGTATGTGTTTTCTCCTTAAATATATGTTGTGTTATATAATATCACAGCAGTATATGTGTTTTCTCTTTTTGCGCTGAAGTCTTGCTATGTTGCCTGGGGTAACTTGAAACTCTTGGGCTCAAGACAACCATCCTGCCTTAGCCTTTGGAGTCATCAAGATGTCAGGTGATGCCACCATGCCTGGTTGAGGACTATTTGCAAAAGATGCAGCACTTTAAAGAGACTGGTTGTATATATCTGTGTATTTACTAGAAGACCTACTTTTACTTATTATTGCCATGACACTTGTGAATTGGGGGTGTGTCTGTGCTGTGACACTTGTGTGATATGTGGGTATGTCTAAGCTGTGACACTTGTGAATTGTGGGCGTGTCTGTGCTGTAACACTTGTGAATTGTGGATGTGTCTGTGCCGTGACACTTGTGTCATGTGTGGGTGTGTCTGTGCCGTGACACTTGTGTGACATAAGTCAGATGACTTCTGATTCTCCTGCCTCCACCCTTATGTACTAGAATTACAGCTGTGTGCCATTATATAACAGGTTCAATACTGGCCTATCACGTGCCTTTTAAGAAGGTGCCCTCCGACTCTCCAGTGTTTCCGTCCCTGTGTGTTACTTTCGTTAGTTGTTTGGAAATCATCTTTATATCACAAACATTATTTTGAAAATCACAGTAATAAATAATTTAAGATAAATCATTCATTACTTAGAGTCTCCAGTGTGTCCCTGGGTGGCCTGAACTCAGTCTGGACTAGACTGGCCTCTGCCTCCGACATGCTGGGAGTAAAGGCGTGCCCCATCACACACACCCGCTCATTTCTCAAATAACTTTTCTTTTTGTAACACAAGTGGACTTGGAGGCTCAGGCATTGTGGGCTATCATGTTGAATCATGTCCATTGTCATCTGTACCAAGGCCTCTCCTGATCTACTAGCTTCCCTTCCCACCACCTTCTGCCTCCTCTTCTTTAGAACCACTGGGCTGGTACCTTTCTTGGTTAGGTGTTTTGGAAGGTGTAGGGTGTGTGTGTGAGAGAGAGGCAGGCAGACAGACAGACAGAATGACTGGAGAGACGGAGACTAAAAGCTAATGCTTGGCTTTCTGCTTAAACTGCTGTAGCTTCAGGTTCACCTGGACCCTTTAGGGAATGTATGTACAAACTGAGTGGGTCTGGGAAAAGCATCAATTACAGTGTGACACCAGCTGGTACTCTCTCCCTCTACACCCCTCTCTGGAGGGATGGTGAGTATTTTAGTCATGCCATGCCTTACTGTGGTTATGGGAACATCATGCTGGTCTCACACAAAGAAAGATGGCTGTGGAGTCACAAGGCAATGGGCCCATGGCACCAGTGTCGTGTGAGGCATGTATGCAGTCTGTCGTGGACTGAAACATCGCCAGGCTGTTGGGACTGGAATTGGTAGAATGCCAGCCTACTTCTCCCTCAGTTTGTGGTGTTGGCCACATGGCCACCCCTCAGCCTGCAGAGCACGTCAGTGTTGTTAGTGACCTGTTGCCTCACTCTCCGAGAAGTGAGAAGTTTCTCTCCTGCCTGGACTCTGAAAACAAAGTAACTTGGGTAGGAATTTTTGTGTTGTAGCATTGAAAACCTGGTATTCTTCAGGTGATGAGCCCAGGGCACAGAACGATAAACAGACAAGGATCGTCTCTTTGGATTAGTGACAGGCAGGTCTGGACCGAGGAAGGCTGGCTGTGTTGGTTCAATGAAAGGTGGACTCACTGGGGTACTCACTGGGATACTGGGGTAGCTCCAAATGCCTGTAACACAGCTGATCTTCTAAAAGTGTGCCACTTCCAGCTCCCATCCTGTGAGCCCGTGGTGTCATTTGATTGCATTTATGACAAAATACAAATTCCCAGTGTACTTTCCTCTCTCCAGACTCTTGGTGTCCTCTGGACTCCTGTTAGCCAGTCTCCTGGTTTTGAGTTCTTTGTTGTTTGTTTTTGACAGGCAGTTCTGGCAGGCCTGGAACTCACAGAAGTCCCCTGCCTCACTTTCTAAGTGCTGGGATTAAAGTGTGCACCACCACACCCGGCTTGCCCTGGGCCTTTGTATGTGATCTTATCTCTCTCTCTCTCCTCCCTCCTTCTTCATTCTTACACACCTGCTTTTAAAACTATCCATCAGCAGGGGACTGTATATGCTGCTCTTCATTGACGACTCTAGCACCAAGCAGAGTGCCTGTTATACACGTGAGTTCACTTAAAGTCTGGGACTGAATTTGGTAGTTTCCATTTTTTGATAAGACGGGCCTAATCCTTTGTTTCACCAAGTTGGTAGGTCTGTCTGTCTGTCTGTCTGTCTGTCTATCAATAGGTTTATATTTTAGTTTTTCAAGACAGGGTTTCTTTGTGTAACCCTGGCTATCCTGGAACTCACTTTGTAGTCCAGGCTGGCCTCGAATTCACAGACTTGAACTCCCCAAGTGCTGGAATTAAAGGTGTCAGCACCATCACTGTTGACAGAGAGTTGTGTGTGTGTGTGTGTGTGTGTGTGTGTGTGTGTGTGTGTGTGTGTGTGTGTGTGTGTACGGGAAGACACCAAAGGAGAACATCACATACCCTGTTTAGATGCTGTTCACCTTATCCCTTTGAGACACTCTCCTGAATCTGGGCTGGCAGCCAGCAAGTCCCATCAATCTTCCTGTCCATTCACCACAGTGCAGGGATCATAGGTGTGTGCAAGGCCATACCCAACTTCTTAAAAATTCAGGTGCTTACACAGTGTTGGCACTACCCACTGAGCCACCTCCCTGACTCTGCTTTTTTTAATGCATGCATACTTGTGCATATGCATGTCAGATGACAGCTTGAGGAGTTAGCTCAGGCTGTCAGGCTTGGTGGCAAGTGCCTTTACACACTGAACCCTGTTGCCCTCCCCCCCATACTGCTTCCTCCCTTCCCTTCTCTTCCCTTCCTTCCCTTCCTATCCTTTCCCTCCCCTCCCCTCCCTTTCATCCCCCTCCCCTCTCTTTCCCTTTCTTTGTTTTATTTATTAATCTTTAGAAAGGTTGTAAGTATCCCAGTCCAGCCTTGAACTTCTGTGTCTTGACTTCTGGAATTCCAGGCTGTATAGCCTGGATGCTGGGATTAGGATGTGCATCATCATAACCGCTGTTATTTGGCACTGGTGATTGGTCCCAGGGCTTTGTGTGTATTAGATAAAACATTCTACCAACTGTGCCTCGTCAGCCAGTACTTTGCTTTTCTTCTTGAGTTAAACACTAATATAGGAAACTTCAGAAGATCGCTGTATTTGAATGTGGGGGAATATAGTTGAGAATTTTAAATACTCAAGACTTTTTGGAAAGAGGTTTGGACTTACTGATGTAAGCTGAAAACAGCTTTTATATATAAATTAATTATTATTTATTACAATAAATTACAATATTATTATTTATTGTAATAAATAATAATTAATTTATTATTATATAATAAAATTAATTATTAATTTTTAAAATTTTATTTTATTTTTTTGTTAAGACAGAGTTTCTCTGTAAAACAGTCCTGACTGTCCTGGAACTCACTCTGAAGACCAGGCTGGCCTCAAACTCACAGAAATCCGCTTGCCTCTACCTCCCCAGTACTGGGATTAAAGGCACGCTGTGTCATTGTATTTTGGAATCTAGTACAAAGGCTTTCTGTGTTCCCGACAGGTCATTTCCACAGCCATTACCTTGTACCTCAACTACTTTATCATCTTTCTCTGTATGGTCAAGAGACAAACTTAGAACAACTGCATGTAAGAGTCTAACTGGCTTTAATCTGTATTTCTAGCATCGAACAACACTATTCCTGCGGCCTCATAGAAACTGGGCCCTAATGTTTGTGGGTGTGAGACTCCCATTGAGTCTAATCAGTTGGCTTTAGCAGAAGGGACTCCCTTCTGATGTGGTCTAGTCTGGTGGGGCCTACTGCAGGCACTCAGGCCGAACACAATAGGCACCTGTCAGTTTTAACTAACCACTAGTTACTTAAATGGCCACCTGTCAGTTTTTAACTATGCATGCGTTATCTCCAGACAACTTGAGAGTAAGTTTCAGAGTGGCTTTTTCTTTATTACCAAGTATTGTTCCTAAGTAATAATTTTCTCCTGCACTAACATAGTATAATGTGGCACTGTTGCAACAGTTTAATGAAGGGACTTTATTCTGGTTGACCAGTTGTCCCAGTAATGACCATGAGAGAAGAAGAAATAACTCTTTTCTGGTCATAAATCTTGCTGAAAGTTAGAAATTTGGTGTGTGTGTGTGTGTGTGTGTGTGTGTGTGTGTGTGTGTGTGTGTGTGTTGAGAGAGTTGTGTGTTTTCCTTGATAGCTTTGCCATATACCTTTTTATTTCTTTTTATTTATAAAATGAGATTTTTATTGTTGGATTTCTGTTTAATTTTCCTCTTTATCTTCTACTTTTAGATTTACTTGGTACTTCTTTTCCTGACTGATTGATTCTTTTTTTTTTTTTGTGAAAGAATCTTGCTGTATATAGTTTATGCTGGCCTTAAACTTGCAGTCCTTCTGCTTCAGCCACCCAAGTGCTATGTGTCCCACCAGGCCTGATATTTTCTTAAAGACCATTTTTAGCCAATTCTTTTTTTGTCTTTCCTTTATACATTTTAGATTGTAGATGTGCCTACAGCTTGGTTTTAACTAGAATATTTTGACTTACAACATTTTCCTTATTATATGCTTCTACTTATTTCCTAAGTTTTATTTGAAGTGTTATGAAATAAAGTTTATAATGTAAATTAATTATTTGTGGAATTATAGCGGAAGCGTGTATATTTCCCATTATTCTGTTATGTTTCAAAGAATGGCAAGGCAACATCTTTTCCCTACCTGATAAGATCCCCAATGGCAAACCATAGTTTGAATTCACCAAAGTTCTCCCTGGGGGACCAGCAGGTTGTTAGGGTTACTTGCAGAGTGTGGGTGACCCCGTAACAACTACACTGGAAGGTCTGCTTCTAGCATGCACAATGACTTCCCCAGGGCTGTTTCCACCACCAGCACCCAGTCTATATATCCTGTCTCTCCTTAAGGCCAGGTACACTTAGGGTAAAATTGCAAACAACTGGCCACGGATATCAGCCACGGATACTTGGGTTCAGCTTCCCTCCCCACCCTTCCTTCAGTGCTCAGAAGGAGCCTCAGTAGTCAGTAGTCTAGCTGTGATGAGTGTTTGGAAGCAGGCACAGCTCATCTCGTGATGGCAGTGGCAGTTTGGCTCAGAGCACAGTACAATAGAGGGGTATGGGGTATTGTTTGAGGCAGTTGGCCTCATACAGCCCAGGCTAGCCCGAAGCTCAATATCTGTGGAGTCTAGCCTTGATCTCTTGATCTTGCCTCCATCTCCCAAGTGCTTAGATTACCTGTGTACATCACACGCCAAGCTATAATTTCTTCTAAAGCCTGAAGTCAGGATACATGGTACGAGAAAAGAATATTTTCAATTAAAAAAATAAATCCTTTCACTACTAAAGAAAAAAGCATGACCTTCTGTGTATTTTATTCCCACCAAAGCAAAAATAAAAGTGGATGGTACATTTTCTATGTATAAAAACTTTGATTGCAGTTACAGATTTATTCATCAGAGTTTTATATTCACCTTTTGCTTGGAAAGAAAGCTGGAGTTCAGTAAGTTTTTAATTGACTTAGTATCTTGAATGCTGTAGCTTGTGCTGGAGTGAAAAATGTAAGGTTTTTATGAAATTGTTCCTGAGCAAATCAGTAGCTAGTTCTGAACATGTGAGTGTAAGGTAGTGTTGTGTTAACAGTGGCGTGTATGAAGCATGTGCTCTCTGGAAATCTTTAGTGATGACCTTCAGGCCATACATGACTGTAGTACAAGAAGGGACGTAGGCAGGAGAACTGGGAGTCTCCCTGCAGTCTAAACAGAAGTCACAGCTGACTCATGGGGTGCACTGAAGTGTTGTCTCAGAGCAGGCAGGGCCCATACACCCTGCGGTGTCCACTCAGTCTTAAGCTGAAACAGTTCAGTGTAGACCAAGTGTGAAGGTGCCTGCCTGCAGAACCTGGAGCTCCTCCACGAATGTGTTCTCTCTCCTCATCACTCACACAGTGCCCCAGAGGCTTATCCAGTCCATGTCTCTTCTCGAACACTCAGCAGCAGATTGTCTAGGATTCTGGTGAACTTGACTCAGCCAAGCTGCATGCTAGCCCAGTTCCGCTCAAATCTCCTAGGCTCTGAGCACAAGTCAGCAGCACAAGAGACCAAGGCCAAATGCACTTTTCTTTTTCTTTTTCTTTTTTCTTTCTTCTTCTTTTTTTTTTTTTTTTTTTTTTTTTGACACAGGTTTCTCTATGTAGTCCTGGAATTCACTCTATAGACCAGGCTGGTGTCAAACTCAGAAACCCACCTGCCTCTGCCTTCGAGTGTTGGGATTAAAGGCTCACACCACTGCCGTCCAGCTGTGTCATATATTTTAGCATTCTACTGGCCAAGCAAGTCATGTGCCAAAAGCCCAGTATTCGTGTGGGGGCAGCATGGCCTTCTGTGGAGGTCCATCCAGGGCAGGAGGGGAAATGTTTGCTGGACAACCATCCAGTTTACCACGGCACTGGTTCTGTTTAATGAACAAAAGACGAAAACCCCTCCGCCAAGATTTCCTTGTCAGTCTTTCTCCTAAAATACTTCTATTTGTCATTTCCATCTGTTATGAATGAGATGAAATGTGACAACACCTTTGCTTTTTGGCAAAGGGAACAGCTTGTGCTCAGTTATGATTTTCAAAATTTAGATTTGAATGGATCTTGCAACGTGTGTTTGTATCTATTGAAAAGATGTGGTCTTTGCAAAGTATTTATCTGAGAGGAGACTTGGGTTGTTTTATCCTTAGCTTTCAAATCTGATTTTAATTTTAAGTTGAGATATATATGCAATACATCTCATGCATGGGGTGACCCTTCATGGTTGCAAATATCAGTGTCAAACCACCACTAGCTGTAGATAACGTGTAGTGTCCCCAGAATTCCCTTCTGTTCTCCTAGTCCATATTCTGGAACACAGAAGGTGCACACCACTGAATTTCTACGGTCTCCTGAGTTTTTGTTATCTTCTCTATTGAACATTGAACATTGTTTTCTTTTGTTGTAGAAACTATGTTCTTTTTCTTTAAGCTTTTAAAGAGTACAGTTGGACCACACAAAAGTTCATTCAAAAGCAACGTGTATATGTTAATGGGTTAATAGGGCCTTATGAGGGATAGGACCCTCTGGTTTCCATCATGAAATCGCCCCTACAAGTTCAGCTGTACAGTATGCAGTGTCTGCTCATACTAACTACACTCTCCTCTCGGCCAAGCTGTGGTTCACTTATTTGAGATGACTGTCATGGTGGTGTTAGTGCTAGCTGGAACTGATTGGTGGCCTGGAAGCTGCCCTGCAGTTTGGGCCCCCTGAGTATCTGAGACAAACACATTTAATTCTGTGACATTGGTTTCAGAGCATGTTAGTTATAAAATTTCTCTTTTTGAAAAATTTTAGCATCACAGTTAACTTTTTAGTGGGGGTGTTGAGGACCAAACCTCAAGCAAGTCTGGCAATGAGCTATACTCGAGCCCTTGTATAATTATTGACTTTGTTGTTCTTGGTTTTTTTGAGACAGGCTTAATATATTCACAGGCAACACTGATTTCCTTATCCTTGTGCCTCCACATCCCAAGTGGTGGGTTTGGTGTTTAAATACTACCTAGTCTTTTAGGTCTTCCTGTCTTCCCTCCCCTCCCTCCCTTCCTCCCTCCTCCCCTCCCTTCCTTCCTTTGTTTCACCTGTTGTCAATTTAGGGCATAAAGTAACAGTTTATGGCCCCATCCTTAGTTGAAAGGATCCCTAAATACTGTTGATCTTCCTTTCTGTTTTTATTACGAGATAGAAAGAGGGCTCAGGCATGGAGATAAAAGAAGCAGCTAAGTCACTGGGTCTGTTTGGTGAGGGTAGCTAGAGAATCAGATTCATTGCTTGTGAGACTTGGCAGGGTGTGAGCAGGAGGCAGGAGCAGGCCCAGCGTTCTGAAGCCAAGGTGCGACAGATAGAGTTTCTCTCAGAGAACGCTGTCCCACCACTGACGCCTGCAGCAAGTGACCACCTCAGATAGCATCCCAAGCTGTAACTGTCAAGGGATAATGACATTTCCTACTCTGCTTTTGTTTTACAGAATCCAAGGATTTGTTTTAAAGCTAATGCCAAACCTCCTTCAACCAGTAGCAACTGGTTTAGTAAAACAGATCTGTACTAGTTGCTGCCTTTGGCTTTGTCAGCAAATTCAATTTCTGTGTCCATCCTAGCCATGTTGGTTAATCTCACAGTGTAAATGTACCCTTGTGTTGTAGGATTTCACCGGCTGGCTGGCTGGCTTCAAATGTGTAATTCTCCTGCCTCACTCCTAAGTATGCTAAGATTACAGACATGTACTACCATGTCTAGCTGTAAATATATATTAATTAATTAGTTGTTGTTTGTTTGTTTGTTGTTTTAAGACAGGGTTTCTCTGTGTAGCTCTGGCTGTCCTAGAACTTGCTCTGTAGATCAGGCTGGCCTTGAACTCAGGGACCCACCTCCACTGCCTTCCAAGTGCTGGGATTAAACGTGTGCATCAACATTGCATGGCTAATTAATTTCTTTATTTATTTGGTTTATTGGAAGACAGGCTTTCACTGTGTAGCCCTGGCTGGCTGGAACTCAAAAGATACCTGCCTGTGGCTCCCAGGTGCTGGGACTAAAGCTGTGCTCCAGCACATCATGTCCGTTTATGGCATTTTAGATGATCGACATACGTGATGGTGTAAAAGATGCAGGGCTTGGCATTCATGAGCTCTGAAGCCTGTGTGTGTGTTGTGGGGACAGATACAGAAACCGGGTCACCTTGCTTGTGTGTGTGTGGGGGGGCATAAATGTTTGTGCACATGTGTAAAGTTCTTTCTCTTCGGTAGGTAAACTTCCAAAAGCTTTATATCCGCTGCTGGTCGGGGAGTGAGTCAGGAGCTGGGGATTAAGCCCGGTGCTTGGTGCATTCGGGGAAGCACACTACAAGGTCCCCCTGTTGATATGTCCTAATCTCTGTCCCCTTTTCAGATCACCTTTCCTTAGCCCCCACAGAAGTGTGCACTGGCCTGGCTGCTCTAAGCATGCCTGCTTGTCTGATCGTGGCCTTTCCAAAGTATCACCCAAGTGACATATGAACATGGATTTGTAATGTTGCTCGTTTTATGTTTAATATGAAATGTATTCTTTTTACTTGTTTAATTTATGTGTACATGTGTGTGCATGAGTATATATGTGCCATGGAGTGCTTGCACTTGGAGACAAGAGGACATCTTTTGGGAGTCTATTCTCTCCTATCATGTAGGTAGGGGAATTGAACTCAGGTTGTCAGGCTTGGCAGCAAGTGTGTTCACTTGCTGAGCCATCTCCTTGGCCCAAATACATAGTTTTGCTTAAACATGATGCTCTATTCTGTCTTTTTCTTACCATCGCTTGTTCTTATTAACAGTACATTATTCTCTAACTTGAACCAATGCTTTTAATACAACACTTTCTCTCTCACACATAGTGTGTTTTTCCTTGGTCAGTGAAGATTATACCAGTGTCCCACAATAACTGAAGTAGCTCTGGTTTCTCTAAGTAAATGAAATTTTGAACTGTAATTGATTGTGTTCTTAATTAAATATTTTGAGCATTTGGATCTTCATGGATGTTGCCATTCCAAATGGATGTATTTTTAAAACACCTTAGCATTCTCTTACCAGTTAGCATTCTCCTACAGTAAATTATTTGATGGGGTTTGGCTGTTTGATTTTTACTATTTAAAAGGAAATACTAAAGATACCATTAATTATGCATAGCCTGCATTCAGTGTTCCAGTTTTTGCCGGCCTGCAGCTATACGAGCCCACTTTACATTGCTTTCCTGTTTGTCTTCTCTCCAGTTCCATGCCATGGATACACTGTACAGGCATGGCTATGACCTGAGCAGCGCCATAAGTGTCTTGGTGCCACTTGGAGGGCCGGTCCTGTGCAGAGATGAGATGGAGGAGTGGTCAGCCTCTGAAGCCAGCTTATTTGAAGAAGCACTGGAAAAATATGGCAAAGACTTCAATGACATCCGTCAGGACTTTGTAAGTGGAAAACCATGTGTGAACTGTTGGGACAGGAATATTATTGTTTTATCTGTTTACCGATTCTTACACATTTAGCTTGCCTATGCCTTCAATTGGGCGCCAATAGAAGGCAGGGTTTATATGAGTTCACCAGATCCAAGATAAATGATAAATAGATGTTTATTAGGGAAGCACTTACACAGATAAGAGTAAATAAATGCTGTAGTCTTCCTGCTCCAGAAGATGCAGTCTCTGCCCTTCTGATGGTCTCTGCAACCCAAGGGAGCATGAGCCAGCCCCTCTACCTTCTAATGGATCACATCTGCCCCTGAAACCACGCCCAAAGGGTGTGACCACAATTATAAGTTCACTAGCAAGGCAAGATGCCACTAAAGTGCCAGGGATCAAAGCCAGGGCCATGAGAATGTGTTCTGCCATTGAACCACACCTTCAGCCCCGACAGTAACTTTATTTGTTTAAGATAGAATGAAGGGCTGGCTGCTTATAAAGGAAGTAATTGACTTTTGCTTTGCACTGAGGATATGACCTGGGATGAGGAGTCCTGAGCTGCTGGAATTCACTTGACTGCATGAATTTACCCTCTGCAGCACTGACTTCCAAGCAGAGATATGGACAGTTCTGAGCATGTGTGCTAAATATTACAGTCTGTGTACTCTCTGTCTGCTTCACACTTCCTCTAGTTGTGTTACCAGTTGTTGATGTGTTCTTGTAGGTGTGACCCTGACCAAGCAGAAGAGCCCGGTTTGCTTTCCAGTTCCCAACCATCTTTGACTCTTAATGATATGCAGTGTTCTACTTAGAATCTTACTGTGTCTTTATTCCATTTTAGATTCATTGAGAAATTGTGTATTCAAGTTGCACAGTGTGATGTACCCACAAGTAATGACCACACCTAACATGTCTACTGACAGTTGTGTGTGTGTGTGTGTGTGTGTGTGTGTGTGTGTGTGTGTGTGTGTGTGTGTGAGACCTACTTTTTAAAGTTTTAGGTGCTAGAGGGCAAACCCAAGCCCCTGGTGTGTCAGGAACATCCATCACTGAACTCTAACCCCCAGGCCCGTTCACACCATCTGTCAGAGTTTTGCTCAATTGCACAGGCGTCCCTTGAACTTTCCATCTCCTACCTCAGCATTTGGAGTAGCTGGCATTATTACCACACAACCACCCCAGGTGTCTTGCTTTATTTAGTTAAATGTATTCTCCTTGAAAAAGAAGTTTTGCTTGAGATCTTCATGAATTACCTTTTATAATAATCATCCTTCATTTTAATTGTAAAAATAGATTTGTTTGTTTGTGGTAAGACCTCACTAGGTAACCCTGGCTGGTATTGAACCTGGATAGGTCATCCTGTGCCTGCCTCCTGAGTGTCAGGATTACAGGTGTATACTACTGTACTTGCCTAAGGGTCCACTCCTTGACTATTTTACATAGATATGAGCTGGCATCCTGCCTTTCACTTGTTTGGATATTTCTTAAATTAGTTCTAAAGCAAATCATTAATCATCAATATGTTCTGATACGTTAAATTTCAGGCACAGCACTTATAAGTTGTTTTACCGATAAGATTTATCTTGACAAAGCCTCAGTTACACCTAGAGTGTTATATGCTGTAACACTAAATTCTAAAACCAAGTAGGTGACGCATCTCGGTAATCCTAAGAGTAAGGGGACTGAGGCTGGGAGATCTTAAATTCAAAGCCAGCCTAGGGATTGCACTTGGTTAAAGGCTTATAGCCAAGTGGTCATAGCAGTCCGGTGTTATTGATACCAAAGTTATGAGTATAATAGAGCTAAAAGTGCAAGCTAAAAAGCCTCCCAAAGGTCCTGTTGTAGGACCAATGAGGTGGTTCAGCCAGAAAAGGAACTTAATTGCCAGGCCTTACAACCCATGCCCTTGACCCACACAGCGGGAGGTGAAAACTGACACCACAAACTGTCCTTGTGTACATGTAGCCACACCCATAACACAAATAAATAAAAATAATGTGGTCTTGTTTATTTGTTATAAAGAACCAAATTTAGAGCCAAATATGGGGGCATATGCTTGTAAAACCAGTGCTTGGGAGGTGGAGGCAGGAGGATCTGTAGCTCAAGGCCATGCTTAGCTCCAAGCAGAGTTTGAGCCATTCGGGGTTATCTGAGCCCTCTCTCAATAGCAATGGCAGAACCACAGTTAAGAAATGCTAGAGTGAACTTTTTTTCCATTTCTCTTTGTGTTCTGGTGATAGTTTAGAACTCGGTGCTTCTACTTCTATGTGCCGTACGTTAGTTCTCTTGGCAAGAGTCTTGCTCTTAGAGTGCTTGCTTCCAGCAGTGCCAGCAGCATGTTGAGTGACAATGCAGGCTCCTCTCTCTCTTTGCCATTATAGGGTGTTCCTTCCTGTACAGCTCCCATCTCTGATGTTAATAGATTTGCACATATGCGGTGAAAGGAGCAATCACGTTTTCTAAAAGGTCTGCAGAACATACACTGGGATCCATCCCCCCACCCCCTCACCCCCACCCCTGTGGTTGTCATTTATGAATTGCTGGGCCTCGCAGAGGATCAAAACCATGGCAAGATTTTAAACCTGTTCCCTTGACCTGGAAGACCTTATCTGATTGAACTGCAAATGGTTAAAAAAAAACAAAACTCCGCAAAACACAGTTGGAAGGGCAGAGCCATGAGACCCCATGCTTCCTAAGCAGAGGTCTGGGACACTAGGGCTAAAGCTGTGGGCTCATGAGACTTTGCCAAACTGACCTCTGTGACTCAGCTTCCCTGCCAAATGGATGCCACATCCCTGATTCTCAGCCCAGGGCCCATACAGCTCCTGTTGCTCCTGGTCTGGCGAGACGTAGATAGCTCCATTGTCCCCACAAGCTCACACTTCAATATGTTGAATGCAAAGCACATGCTAAGAGCCATGTATCAGCCCTACGTCTTGTTTGTTTTCCACACAGGGTTTCTCTGTGTAACAGCTCTGGCTGTCCTAGAACTAGCTCTGTAGACCAGGCTAGGTTCGAACTCACAGAGCTGCACCTGCCTCTGCCTCCTGAGTGCTTGTATTAAAGGTGCACCAGCACTGTATGGCCCTACCTCTTTTTTTTACTTGATGAAATTCCCTACATATTCCCTACAATCCTGCATATTGTCCTCTTTCCAGCTAGCATCGTCAGTGTTAATTTGGGGGAGTAGAGGTATACTCCTCTCCCCCTCCCTCCGTCCGTCCCTCCCTCTCTCCCTCTGTCTCTCTGTCTCTCTGTCTCTCTGCTCTCTCTCTCTCTCTCTCTCTCTCTCTCTCTGTCTATCTGTTGGCTACTTAATTCCTTGTCAATGAGTCATTTATTGTCTAGCTTGATTTGTGGGGGTTTTTGTTTGTTTGTTTGGGTTTGTTGTTGTTCTTTAGATGAAGAGTTACCTTGTACAAATACAGACTGAGATCGATAGTGTTTATATGGTGAGATGAGCATGCCTGGTCTATTCACACCTTTGCGGGGTGGTGCTGACTGCATTCAGCTACCCCAGGTTTGGGGCTTACTTGCTGCTGAGTTTTCATCAGGCACTGGTGTACATGTTTGCCATCTTTGCAGCTCTGCATCTCACAGGACCTCAAAGATCTTAGGTCTCTGCTTCTGCTACACATTTTCCTCACCCACCAGGAAAGTCTCCCCTCGGCTAGCTCTTCTAGCTTGCAGAATTATTCCTACAAGCCCATCATATCCGCCCATGGGACCCTTCTGTGGTATCCAGGTGACATTGTCCTTTCCATGCTGCCGAGTTTCCATGGTTTCACTGGCTACTCCATGAACTTGCTTAGAAACTACGTCATGGCTGACCTGGGGCCCTGTTAAAGATGTCTTTCACTGTCTTTCAGACTTCATTAGATGAGTGCATTGGGTTTAAAACCAAAAATCCTGAACAGCTATTTGTGTTAGCTGCAGTTGAGAGCTTGCAGCTATGGTCTGTGAAACTGTATCTATAACTACTGTCTAAATTGCCACCCAAATCAGCTGAAAGCATTGTCTTGCTCTAAATTTCTTGGTGTCTCTTTAGAACAGACATGTAAGAAATTTGCTGGGGGAGGGTGTAGGATGGCATGGATGTTGCCAAGTAGGTAGGTCCCAAGCAGCCCCACAGCTGCAAGGCGTCCAGGGGTATGGTTTTAACTGGCTACTCCTTATGGTTCAGAGGGCTGTTACCTTTGCAAAATCGCCCACAGTTCAAGGTGGCCCAGTCGACTCTTCCTGTCACCGTGGAGGCCAGCCCTTCTCACTTGTCTTGGTAAATAAGCCTCTATAGAGGGCTGTAAGGAGTATGCTCTTTACTCTAGGCCTCATGAGTAGGATTTTTAAAAAATAATTATGGAAAACAGCAAAGGCAAGCTTACTTTTTTAACATAGGAAACAAGATTAGCTATGTACTTTCCTCTCCCAAATATGTAGCCTGTTGTTTTATTTATAATAAACAAAAGAGAGTTGTCAGGAAAGGGTTGAAAAATACTATGCCAGAGACCAAAAGACACCCAGTTAGAATGACCTCTTTGGAATTCAGAGTACCTCAGCCTCCAACTGTTGAAACAATATCTTTAAAACTATGCATCAGAGGTGATGATACAGCTCACAGCAGAGCAGTTGCCTAGTGTGATGCAAAAGGGCCCATTTTAATTAGTTAATTAATTGTGCTTTAATCCCTCCTGTCACTGTTTCACAGGGCTAAAATCTTTCCTGACTAAGCCAGGAAATAGTCCCAGTGATGGTTTATAATTTTAACCAAATTGATGAGAAATGGAATTTGTGCATTGGATTGGGTCTCTTATTAAATATTACAAATACCTTTTGCTAAGAATTAATTTGGGTTTTTTTTTCCTAGAGTGAGTTTATTAATACACAGATGTTTGCTACATCGTTTGGAAGAAATGGTTTTGAGGGAAAACACTTCATGCTGTAGATTGTTTTCACCATCCATCGCCTTCATGTTTTTCAGCTCCCGTGGAAGTCCTTGACTAGCATCATTGAGTATTATTACATGTGGAAAACTACTGACAGATACGTGCAGCAGGTAACTTTCACGAGCAGGCGATGTTGCATTACAGGGTGCTTTCTGTTGTGTCAGGCTTGGTCAGCACTGCACTAATCCCGAACCAGTTTGGCCTGTCCTAGGCTACTTTAAATTCAATGAGTTTATGTCATTGGGTATCATTTTAAATATTTTCATCTTAATAGTTCACCATTTTTGACATTTGTTTTCATGACAGTTTGAGAACAATGTCGGAGACATGGCTCCAGAGGCCTTGTTTCCCTTGTATGGCTGGGGCCTCTTCTCTTTGTCATGGGTGGGGTTTGTAGAAATCCAGCCCTGTCATGAACCCCTTAGATGATACATTCTTATGGACTGGAAATTGAGCCTGAGGCCAACAACCTTATAAATTCATACACTGCTATGATTTTCGGAAACCTCCTTCCATGACATTTTTGTAGATCTGTTCCATAAGCTCTAGTTTGAGGTCCCTGCAGGTGGAGTTTCTGCCCCTCCTGGTTCCCTCTTCAGGCGCTAGGAAACATACCTAGGGCCTTACACATGATATGGTAGAGCACTCTGCCACTAAGCTACATGCCCAGTCCTCCCCTGAGCTTTTGATCTTACTTGTAACATATTTGTTGTTATTTTGAGACAGGGTCTCACTGGGTATCTCAGTGTTGTTAAACTTGAGTTCCTCCTGCTTCAGCCTCAGAAGTACTAGGATTGGAGGTGTTTGCCACCAAACCTGGGTATGGTAGATTTTAGTCTTTATAATTTGATGCTTTCTCCTGCAAAGTCATCCAAAAGTAGAGAGCCATTTAATTTTTGAGCTCTTCCCAAATGTCCTAAATTCATGTATCTCTTAGTTACTTATTTTGAAAAATCTACCTTTGGGGAAAGACATATTTCTGAAATGACCTCAGCAAATTCCTGTTTTAGATTCTTGCAGTCACATGAACTTTGAGTCACATGCAGAACAAGGCAAAGATTAAAAACAGACAGCATTTGTCTAAATGTGCAGGCTGTACAGTGGCAAGTACTGGATGCTGTACAAAAGCGTTTTAAGGATCGCTCCCAAGTGCCAGGAGTTGCCGTGGTCATGAATAGTGAATAGAAATCTACAGCGTATTGAACAGTTTCCAGTGTCAACACCATATGTAGTTCAGAAAGTGCATATTTTAAACAACTGTGGTAGAAATGAAGGCTGTGCTGTCTGGAAACCTGTGCTGTTCAAGGTAGGAAGTGTCCCCAAAGAAGGCCCAGTCACAGCACTAATGACACTTAGTTAAATGTGCTCAGAAAAGATTATTTTCCAAAAGTGTTGACTCCGTTTGAAGTTTCAGGTTGTTCCTGAGCATTTTTGTTTGCATCTGGTTGGGCAACTGGAGGGTGGGTTCGTAGTCTCTCTGGGGACCATGCACTATTCCCCCTTCCTGTTTGCATGTCATTTCATGCTGGTCGGGCTCTAGATCTGATGATGTGTTCTCCTTCCCACTCTTTCCCCGCATTTGGCTTCAGTACAGCCTTCTGAGAGTTCAGCCAAGGTTTAAAGTTACCGCAGAGCCAGGTGTAGAGGTGCACACCTGTAATCTCTGCTCTTGGGAGTTTGAGGCAAGGCTGACCAACACAATAGTGAGTCCCAGGTCAGTCTCAGCCACACAGGCAAACCCTGTCTCAGAACTGACAGTTACCACATATGGCTCATCATTGAGGGTAAAGCTTTATTTAATTTTATTTAGAGTAACTATAGCCACTTCCTCTTGCATGGGTTTTAGAAATTATCTCTAAATACTTTTCTACAAGCAAAGTTTTTATTTGTCTGTTTAGTGTGGGGGGGGACAGTGTATGTGCACATACTCTTTTCAAAAAGACGAGAACTAAAAATAGAAAACTGAATTTGCAAAAGTAAGAATGGCTATTGTCAATGTCCTCTGAGGGCTGGAAGTGAAGCTCAGTGGCAGAGTATGTGCTTAGCGTGTGGGAGGCCCCGGGGTCAGTCTCTTACACACACACACATACACACACACACACACACACACACACACACACACACACACACACACTCACTCTCACACACATATACAGACACACACTCACAAACACATACACACTCACAGACACATTCACACACACACAGACACATACACACAAACAAATACACTCACAGACACACTCACACACAGACACACACTCATACAGACACATACACATAAACACAGACACACACACTCATATACAGACACACACATAGACACATACACACTCTCATACACACAGACACACACACACAGACTCGCGCACACACTCACATACAGACATCCCAGAAAAGTCCTTTCTAGTTTCCTCATAAGAAGATTGGGAAGTGGAGCTTTTCATTGCTTTACTTTGAAAATCTGCTTCAAAAATTTTATGTGTGCTTACAATTAGTTCTGTAGCTTAGAAGCTAATGGTGTTTCAAGTCACTGAAGCTTTAGAATTATGTATGTGAAAGGAGTCTTCAGATAATGAATTGTGCTATAGTGTTTATCTCCTTGTGTTTTTAAGGCTGTGCAATGTTAATAATTAGTGTGCATTTCATGTAAAATGTTTTGTCCATCTCTCGAATTAGAAACGCCTAAAAGCAGCAGAAGCTGAGAGCAAACTGAAACAAGTGTACATCCCAACTTAGTAAGTAGCCGAAGCCTTTTGGAATATTTAGCCTGCTCTTAATTCTGTCATTCCAAACATGTCATTTACTCATTGTGACAAACCTGAATTTCTTCATGTGTCTTACCTTTTTCCTTCTCAAAGCCCAAAGTTGTTTTCTGTTGTCCCATTGAAATGACTTTGGAAAGAAAGAGTGGGTGACAGAACCCGGTATGTCCCAGTGTAAGAGTTAGAAGAAACTTGCCACCTGTTGCTCTTGTATTGAGCTACGTGGCCAGTGTCAACACTCCCAGTAGGAGCAGCTAAGTCTGTTACAAGAAGCAAACTGTTCCATAGAGCTGGCACTCCTTGAGGCTTCTGCATTGTAGACTTTAGTGTGCATCATGCCTTTGAGGGATGTTGTCTGCATGATTTGTTGAGGACTTTTCATTGTTTTGTTGGGCCATACTTTGCAAATGATCAGTAGGTTTTGAGTGTTTCCTATGCCCCACCTTCTGTCTTTGTCTTCCAGGTTTACTAACAACTTTCCTGTAGGAGTGAATGTCAACCTCGTTTTCACTCGCTCTTATTTAAGTGTGTTTGCACTTGTCTGTTGTTGAGGTCTTGGATTTGGTTTCTCAAATTTACAACTTAATCTCTGCTGCTGCAAGGTTTTTCTAATCCTTTGAACTAAATATAGCATTTTATGTAGATTTTTTTCTGCTGGAGTTGGATATGTTGTATAATACACATTTTTACATATAGGAGGCTTCATGGACAATGAATGGTGATCTTTCATAGTAATCTTTTACCCAAGGTGTATATATACATATAACTGGTTTACTTGTTATTTTGTTGGTGGTGGTTTTTCTTTTGTTGTTGGGGGGTTGTTTTTGGTTTTTGGTTTTGGTTTTTTCAAGATCTGGTCCCACTTTGTAGTCCTGGCTGTCCTGGAATTCACTATGTAGACCAGGCTGGCCTTGAACTCAGGCCTGCCTCTGCTTCCTGAGTGCTGGGATTAAAGGCGTGGACTACTATGCTCAACTTTGGTTTCCTTTTTTAAAACTGAAATTTACTCATCCCATAGTTATCCGATTTCTTCTGCAGGGTCACTTTGAGATCCTTTAACATATATTTACTTTATAATTCTAAATGTGTCACTCCACAAAGTCACACAGTGACTCAATGTGTGAACCTTCTCGTGGAGCAGCCTTTCCAGGCCCGCAGTGTTGACACCTCAGAGAGTATCCAGCCTGCGGAGACCCAGTGGCCCTGTGACCGTTTCTACTCAGCTTTTGTTGGCTTTGGTACCTTTATCTGAGTCAGGGTCCCAGCACTAGTCTGGATAGAATGTCACCTGTCGCTGTAAATAAGTTTCACCTGAGTGTAGGCCTGTTTGGTCATCACCTATTGTCCAAGCCTGCTTTTGACTCTAAGCGCAGAATTTAGTGGGGGAGACTCTGTAATCCCCAAACCAGAATGTCTTAATTATGGAGCCCTTTGTGAGAAAAGTTTCTATTTCCTGATTTAAGTGATCCTCAGAGAACAAGCAATTTCTAATCATACCCATGGGGGGCGGGGAGATAATATGCATTGTTTGAAAATAAACTGTTACGGAGTTATATGTAACTCTGAATCCTTCAATGAATTTCCAAGTTAATCCTGAAGTAGAATGTTGTTGCTTTTTAATGGGTTAAGAATTCTCTTTTTCTGTCATGCTTTGAGCCTGGCTGTATCCCACAGTCTCCTACAGTCAAAGCTTTGTGTTAGTCCTGGGGGGTATAAAGTAAAGAATACAGGCTGACCTTGAGAGGCACAAAGTACAGACCTTGTGTGCTGAGAGCAGTGACCAAGAAGATAGCTTTGAGGGGTGGGGGATGCGGGACGCAGGGTGAGTAGTTTGTTATGTCCCCAGGAAAGAGTCCCTGGGGAAGTACACTCTGCTGTCAGCAGAATTACTGAACAGCCAACACAGGCTTTCCAGGCTAGTGCTGTCCTGAGCTGGGACAGGGCTGGGCGCAGTTAAGGAGCCCAGAGAAAGATGGTATGTGTGGCAGTGTGGAAAGAGCAGCCAGCCAGCCGCATAGGAGAGGGCAGGCAGTGTGAGTGCCCAGGACACGAAGAGTGGGGGAATTTTAAAGGAAGACATGTCATGGTCTTGAAAAGGATCCCAGGTTGCTTTTGGGGTGTGGACCCAGGAAGCAGTGGCGTACATATGAGGAGACCAGTTACAGGTTCTCAGGAGGAGAGATGACCCCAGCTCGGCCTAGAAAGGGCTCCGGAAATGATACTGTGTTAGGAGGTGGACAGGCTTTGGCATGTCAAGTTTGAGTCCACCATTAGGCAGATTATCCCTAAGCTCAGAAATGGTAGCACAGTATTAGTTTGAGTATTTTCTATCAAAAAAGGGACAGTGGACATGTGTGCAGGATATATTGAACATTCTGATCTTACTCAGGGGAAAGGGTTAGGCTAGAGGCACTGTGAAATTCACAGTATATGGTGGTTCCACTTCAAATCATAGCTTAGATCTCTGATGGGGGTAGCAATCAGGAAGGGACTTTGCAGGAAACTGAATAAATTCGGTCTCTGAGCAAATGGTGTCTCATAGCTGCAAAGTGATGGCCCAGGGAGTCATGGGAGCTGACAGGCAGGGTGTGTTTCAAGGGAGCGGTGATATGAGCATTGCTGGATGCTGGTGAAGTGTAACTCAGCGACCTGGAAGTCACCGTAATGTGACAGGGTGGTAGAAACTGCTCATGAGCAGAGACAAACTATTGGCAGAGGGAGAAGCTATCAAATGGAAAAGATTTTAAAATGAATGTACAAGCCAGAGAAGGGCCAGTGTTGGGATGGAGATATGTCTCAGTGGTGCAGAGGACCTGGGTTCGATTCCCAGCCCCCACATGGTGGCTCACAACCATTCATAACTCTCCTTATGTGTAAATAGTAACTTAAGGAGGGTCTAGGGAGGAGAATAGTGATATGTCCAAAACACTCCAGGGGGGCAGAATTGACTGGAGCCTAGAGCACAGATGGGGGCTGGTGTTAAAGGAAGGACAGTCTCATGGAATGTCTCTGTAATCTTAGGTGGCTGTCCTCAGTGGTCCTCAGGTCTGCAGTAGTCACTGTGGTTCCAAACAGTAGCTTGCTTATTCAGCCAGGCAGTGTCCTGTGCCCATTTGTACAGCCAGCTGCGTTTGTGTCCCTGTCCTCTTTCCAGCCCCTCAATTGAAGATAGCATCAGCTCTTTTTTCTCTTACACTTTTTTATGTATTTTATGTGTATAAGCATTTGCTCACTGTGTGTCATATGTGTGCCTGGGGTCCATAGAGGTCAGAAGAGGGCATCAGATCCCCTGGAACTGGAGGTATGGATGGTTGTGAGCCACTGTGTGGGTGCTGGGAATCAAACCCAGGTCCTCTGCAAGAGCAGCCAGTGCACCTAATTGCCAAGCCATCTCTCCAGGCCAACATTAGCTCTTCTTAGACTCGTATATTTAGCCCTGCATTTAAATGCCAAGTTTCCATATTTCTGGGAAACTTCTGGCTTGACTTCAAGTGGTGGGAGCATCGCTTCAACTGCTACACGGCAGATTTCTTCTCAATTGGAAATGTCACACCCCTTTGGGAACTTTAGTTTCTCTGAATCACTTCTTTTCTGTTTTGAGACAGGGTTTCTCTACATAGCCCTGGCCATCCTGGAACTCCCTCTGTAGACCAGGCCGACATCAAACGTACAGAGATCGGCCTGCCTCTGTCTGTCTCCAGAGTGCTGGGATTAAAGGCGTGGGCCATGCCTGGTCCCACTCCTTTTTGTTCTAAGGAGCACAAAACAATGATAGACCCTTCTGTTTCATTTGTTTGTTTTGAGACTGGGTAACAGAGATGAAGGGTCCCCAAGAAGCAAGCTCTTCTGTGGCAGATCATTGCTTACTGGTCATTGAGTCTATATTTGCTAATGGTGTGTGCTGAGCAAACAGCTGTGCAGTATCCTTGGGCAAAACTCTAAGCAAGACGTTAGCCTGCTGTCAGCTATGTTTACACAGTAAGCGCCATGATAAGTCTGGGCTGTGTGATTCAAAGAATGATGGCGACTGCCTCAATTTCTGACCGGTTTGCATTTAGTCTTCTCTGTGTCTCTTATACATTTGCAGTTAGCCGTCTGACCCATGTCTTTTTTTCCTCCAAAAAGTGTTCTTAAATAGAAGATGGGGAGGACCTCAAAGGTTTTCTCCTCTTAAATTCTAATCTGCCTCATAAAATTTAAGACATAATAGGAATTTTGTCTTGAGCCTAGGAGGACAGGTTCTCCTCCACTGTGGATATGGAGGGTGGCCCTGCCTAGCTCAGCTGTGACTTTGCCCCGCCCCACCTGCTCTGGAGCACTGCAGGAGCACAACCACCCCCAGGGAGTGGCACCCCAACCAGGAGCAGTGCCAGGCCTTTCCCAGGCACACGGGTCTGGCTGTCTTAGCTTCATTTATTCAATTCAGAAAATTATTTTCTCAGGAAAATTTATGATGAGGATAAAGTCTAGCGACTCCTATCTTTCAAATGCACAGTGTACTATGAGAAAATGGCCCTAATGTGTCCAGAGGTGTGGATCCATTTCCTGTAGAATACCCGGCGCCAAGGCTGTTTTATAGCTTTCTTTGGTATAAATGAGGGCCTTGGTTTTTATCGCATTTTACTTATTTCTTCTTATCATTCCACCAGATAAACCCTCAGTTATGTAAGTTCCTGGGATCGTGTGTATTTCAGAGTGTTTTGTGTATGTGTGTTTCCATAAGTTTTTTGGTTTTGTTGTTATTTTTTTAGGTTAGTGTACAGAGTCCTGGGTTCATCACAGCATCTTTGTCCGTGTCTGTCATTATACTTCTTTCTCATTCACTCTGTTCTACTGTCCCCCATACTTGGGTTCATCTTAGCATCCTGCTTTTGCCAGTCTGTTTCTTCTTCATGAAACATAATAAGCATTTATTTGTATTTGGGGAAAGTAAATTAGCAAGGAGTTGCCGCTTTTTGCCTTGTCCTACAAATCATTTTTATTGTTTTACTCTACATTTCATCGAAAGCAGCAAACCAAATCCCAACCAAATATCCACCAGCAATGGCAAGTCCGGCACTGTGAACGGAGCTGTGGGGACCACGTTCCAGCCCCAGAACACCCTCCTAGGGCGAGCCTGTGAGAGCTGCTATGGTGAGTTTGCTCAGAGGTGGAGCCTGGTGAAGTGTGGGGAGCTGTCCTGCACAGCGTGCGTGCTTGCGTGCGTGCGTGCGTGCGCTTGCGTGTAGGGGGTTGGTCAGAAGCTTCTAGAAGCATGTCACTGCTGTGCAGAGGCAGGCAATGTCTCAGAGTGAGTAGGAACCGTCCCAGTCTGCCACTGGGATGAAAGGGACATTCGCTGAGTACTCTTGTACCACTCTTGTAGGGTGGATGCAGGATTGCTCTGGTCTCTTCTGTGGGCTCTGTGTTTGCTGGCAGGTTATTTGTGTTAGTGTTGTGGCTTTAACTGTGTGCAGTTATATTAGGTTAATCCAAACCGTGGTACTGTAGTACATACCAAATCCCTTTTGGAGTTCCTCAGTGTTCTCTGTCTAAATTAAATATGCTTGATACTTCTGGAGGACAGGCAGGTGTGTGGAGAAACCACTGCTACAGGCCTCAGGCTCCCAGGGAACCAGTTGGGGAAATGCCACGTTGTGATATTTGCTTTCCGCTTCAGGCCTGGCTGTATTTATCTCTGCTTGCAAGGGCCTTATGTGTGCCCTTGTGTTATGTATGATCGTTGAGATGATCTGATTGGTAGTTGACACCATGCATGTCTACTTAAAATCTCAAGCAACAGTAGCTCTCCTGCCTGTTGTTGTTGCTTTGGGTTGGGTTTTTGAGGCAAGGCCTCCCTATGGAAGCCCAGCCTGGCCTCTAACTCACCATCCTCTTCGCTCAGCCTCCTGAGAGTTTGGAACACAGGTATGTGCCACCACAGCACAAGGATATTCTTCTTTATGTGCATGTTCCTAAGTGGGTACACATATGTATGCAGGTGGATGTATGTACGTGCATGTGCACATGTACATTTGTGTAGGCAAGGGGGATGCCTCGGGTGTCCTTATTTATAGTGAAACAATATAACTTGGGGGTGGAGAGATGGCTCAGTGGTTAAGAGCACACACTGTTCTTGCAGAGGACCTTTTTGGTTCCCAGCACCTGTGTAAGGTGTCGTATGACCACCTGTATGTAACCTTAGCCCCAAGGAATCCAACACTTTTGGCCTCCAAGGACACTTGCACTCATACACATATATGTAATTAAAATGTTTTGATAAAATCTGTCTTAAAAAGTCAACTTTATTGTTTAAGTTAAAAGAGCAAAGGGGGTTAGGCTTCTCTTTAAAAGCATACTTCCAAGAGTACTATACGACAGCTGGGTGGTGGCAGTGGCAATACATGCCTGTAATCCCAGCACTCATGAGGCAGAGGCAGGTGGATCTCTGAGTTCAAGGCCAGCCTGGTCTACAGAGAGAATTCCAGGACAGCCAGGGCAACACAGAGAAACCCTATGTCAAAACACAAACCAAAAGAGTGACACACAATGCATATGTAAATTATTCTGATTTATATATAAAGGTAATTAAATGTAATAGTCGCTATATTTTCTTGCTCTTTTGGGGTGGGTAGCAGTAGGGACCAGATCTAGGGCCTTTCTTTGCGTTCCACCTAGCTGTACTCCAGCTCTGCCTTTTCCCTTCACATGTTGTTTGTGAGGTGTTCCTTACTGGACACCCTCCTGTGCTCGCTGGTGGCTTTGCCTGGATGGAGGTAACTTACAGGCAAGGGGAGGACCATTGGCAGAGTTAGCGTCATAGTCTCTGCCTACGGTTTTAACTACCTTTCGACACCACTGTTCCCACCTCTCTTTGGCTCTGCCATGGGAAGCTATTGGTCTTGTGGGGCAGGGTTAAGCTGCAGAACCTGACACAGGCGGTGTGTCCAGCCAAGCAGTCAGGCAGCTGGGATCAGGTCTTACCAACCACGAGGCCTATCAGCTGCGAATGCTCCCTCACCTGATGGGGATTTATAGTCTTCAGGACAGTCTGTGTTTAGTGAGAAATTCTAAGGAACAATGGATTTCTGGCTTTATCTGGTTCCTGACTTACCAGTGAGTCGACCCCCTGCTGAGTACCTTAGCCATCCCTGCAAGAGCTCCCAAACCATAAGGTTCGTGTTTTAAACACTGCTGAGGAACTTAATAACCATAATATCCTTCGGAAGACTTATTTCTAGACATGTGCGTAATGAAATCACTTTTAATTAGCAAAACAGAATCTCAGCAGCCTAAGGCATAAATCAGGATGTGTCATCCAATAGCGTCTCTTAATAGATGTGACAAACACTGATTGATGTGTGGCAGAAACAAATGACTCAATGTGTCCAGAGTGCTGAGAAATGCATGTGTGTGCTACACTTCCACGCTTGCCCAACAGCCTTGGATAATACTGTAATACTGTAAACTGGCTGTGGCTTCAGGGTGCCTTCCAGGTTTCAGTGTATTGAGGCCATGGCTTTCATAGTATCTCTTTCGCTCTGTCTTTAGCCACACAGTCTCATCAGTGGTATTCCTGGGGCCCGCCTAATATGCAGTGTAGACTGTGTGCGACCTGTTGGCTGTATTGGAAAAAGTATGGAGGTCTGAAAATGCCCACACAGTCAGAAGAACAGAAGTCTCCCAGTCCTATTGCAGAGGTATGTGAGTGCACTCTTTTCAGGGACGAGAACGCCACATTTCTGGGTTACTGGCGTCTTCTCGGAAGCAGGAGTGCTATACAAAACAATTTACAAAGCTGAGTTTTAGACTTAAATACAGCACTGCATACTCAGGGTGGGTGTGACTATGGAGACTAGTCTGATTTTTTTTTTTCAGGTGTTCAAAATATTGGTCTCTTGAGATTATTCAAGCAAAAGAATAATGTGTGTGGGAGGTGCTTGCCCAAGTAGAGAGCTTACAAATAGTCTTGTTTTTGAAAACAATTTGTAACCTTTAGATACTGTTGGAAGCATCTTATTACATAAGATAGCAAACAGGAATTAAACATTCTCTTCCCTCGGCTATTGTGAAGGGACAAGAAGAGCCCCATCTTGGGTGAACAGTAATAGGAGGGATGACCTTGGTAATCCTCATGGACTGAGGATGTCAAGCGCCAGTGCTTACCAGAATGAGGCTAGTCCCTGTTGAGCTGATGTCTGCTCCGGACTCCACACAGTAAATACCCAGCAGCATCTTACTGATGGTGGGTGTGAGCTGTGATGTGTGCCACCCTGCCATGCTGCACTCCCCACATTCTTTCCAAATGCACATACTGCTTTTCCCCTGACTACAGTGCTTCCGAGGATGTTGAACATGGCGGGAGTGGCCCGTGTGCTCTGGCAAGTTCTCTGTAAATCTCGTTGTTTTCCACAATTGCAGGACCCACGTGTGAGAAGCCACCTGTCCCGGCAGGCCATGCAGGGCATGCCGGTCCGGAACACTGGGAGTCCCAAGTCCGCAGTGAAGACCCGCCAAGCTTTCTTCCTCCATACTACGTATTTCACGAAAATTGCTCGTCAGGTCTGCAAAAACACCCTGAGGCTGCGGCAGGCAGCAAGACGGCCGTTTGTTGCTATTAATTATGCTGCCATTAGGGCAGAATGTAAGACGCTTTTCAATTCTTAACCTTACACGTTCTGCTCCTCTCACCATCCTCTCTTTCCCCTCGCTCTCTTTTTGTTTGTTTGTTTGCAATAAACATAAGTTCTTGTGTACAGCCTTTGTTTTTTTTTTTTTAAACATTGTTCTTGTCTGCTGCCATTTATATCATGCCACGCTGAAAAACAACGTTGAAATCCCTGTGAATTTTCAGAGTAGAACTAATCAGAAGGTGGGGGAGGTGACCTTACCCAGTGGGCTTTTGTGACACGTTGTTCAGAGGGACCTTAACAGAAGCACTTACGCCTCTTATGATAAAACTCCCTACTGAAACAGCACAATCCTGTCGTAGGGATTCATTCGGTTTGAATAAAATGTACTAATTAATACTATCTGGCCTGTCTTGGCAAACCTCTTACCTTCCCAGAAACCTCTTATAGTCATCATACAGTTTATAGAAAACAGTGCTTCATAACCAACCCCATATTTGTTAGACCATATAATAAATGCTAAGTGAATGTAAGAACCCTCTTTGAGGAATCCCTGAACACACACATTTCGTTTTTACAAGTTAGCACCCATTGTGGTCCAACAGTCTTTGTCGATCCAGTCTGGTTTTCATTTCATAATCATACATTATCTTGTAGCATCTCTGACTCAGGCTCTGTTTTCAACACATTCAGTCTGACTTATGTTTCTTTTTTGTTGCTGTTGTTAAAACAAAGGTTATCTGCTTGACCTATGGGCTCTTCTCTTATTATCACAAATCAGAAAATGTACCCATGGTTTGTGTGAGCTGAGGACTCACGCTTGGCTGGTAGAGCCATACAATTTCTCCCTAACGGATTTAAAACAAAATAAAAATAAAGAATGGCTGTCAGCTTCACAGATAGAAAATCTTAAAGACATTCAAGTGCTTTTCTGTGAAATAAAAAAAACTAATTATGAAGAGGGTATGCTGGCACACGTGTACCTGTAACCCTGGGGAGGCAGGGGCAGGAGAATCAGAATCAGTAGTTGAAAGTCTTCTTGGCAACATAGAGAATTTGAGACCAGCCTAGATGACATGAGACCGTGTCTCAAAAACCCCAAAACATAAAAGCATATTATTGTGAGATGCCCACTTTGATATGAAGAGCATACCCATAAAAGGAATGATGACTGAAAAAGAATTTCTTAGTTCTAAAAATAATATCTGCAGAAAGTTGACAGGGTTTGTTTGTTTGTTTTTAAGCTTAAAGGTAAAAAGCCTGTAAGAAGAGTGAGGATTCAATCTCCCATGTGGAAGCAATCAGCCGTGTTATGTCAAGTATATTTGAAAATTTAGGCTTGCCCTTGGTTTCATCCTGGCATTTCTGAGTTCAGAGAATTGTTGCTTTTTTTTCATTTAAGGAACTGGAAAATAAATATACCCACCCAAACTGCTTAGCTGACTTAAAACATATATTATTTCTATATAATTTCTTAAAGGGAATAATTTAAACATTTAAGGCAGAAAATAAATGGAACTCTCTTGTCACAATTGGCTGGGGCCCAGTACCATCTTTGTTTCTAGTGAATGGAAGAGAAGCCATCACCAACAGTTGGCTGCCGTGGGGGCTGCATTTGCCTTTGTCTCTTCGTTGATTTTCAATTTATTTGCACATCAGCTTTGCTCTGATTATTCGTGAATGAACTGTGTTTTTGTGTCGCTTCATTCTAATCTTTTGTCAGTTGATGGTCCATGCTACTGAAAATAGGTTTAGGGTTAAATTGTCTATATTGTGTTTGTTCAAGTACATGGCAAATAATAATGAAAGAACAGTTGTCTGTTGTGATGAAATTCCAAAAAAAAGAAAAAGAAAGAAAGAAAAGAAAAGCTTTATTATTTTCTTCTACTTTGTGTCTATCTTCATCATAGGACTTAGAGAATCACACTTTTAAAACAATTTTACCTTACCACTTGAGTTTTCGTTTTCAGTGTTGCTCATCTTGTTCTTACCGAACGCTTCTCCTAGCATCTGACTGATTGTCACACCACCTTTTCATTCCTGTGTGTACCTCTTCAGTAGAAGTTTTTATCTTGTTATCTTGGCTCTGTAGTGTGATTAACTGTGAGTAATATAATGTTCATAGGCAGCTGAGTCTCTCTGATCCACTGGAAATGTATAGCGTGTGTGTGTGTGTGTGTGTGTGTGTGTGTGTGTGTGTGTGTGTGTGTGTGTGTGTTGTCCTCTGTAAGAGTAACTAGTGCTTGTAACTGCTGTACTATTTCTCTGGCCCTGAAACAAATTTTTTAATAAGTTATGCATTGGTTTAAAATCACATAATCTTTTTCCTTCTTGATGTATGCTCTTCAGAGACAACCAATGTCATCATGCATTTTTAATTTTAATATCCATTACCCAGTTGTCTTCTGAAAACCCAGTCTATAGTCTCAGCTACTATCTTGAGTGAATGAAAGCCCAACTCTCAAGAATCTCGGCAGAGATGTTACCCATCTTTCACACCCTTGGCCAGATGATGGATGAAGCATAGCTACTAGCTTCCATTTTGCATTGCTAGCAACACAGAAAATCATTGCATGGATTTGAGGGCAGAGTTCATTTCCTATCAACTGCTTTTGCTCCTTTCTGCTGCCTGCTAGAAGTCTTCCTTATTCGTGGAAATTTTTATCTTAGCGAGGTTACTTTAGATGCTTCCCTCCTGTTTTGTCATTGACTTAGTCTGTGTTGTATTTCCCAAACATCACATCATTGTGTGTGTGTGTGTGTGTGTGTGTGTGTGTGTGAGAGAGAGGGGGGGGAGAGGGAGACAGACAGACAGACATGTCTCTCTGTAGACCAGGCTGACCTTGAACTCACAAAGATCCTCCTGCTTCTGCCTCCTTAGGCTGGGATTAAAGTGCTGCCACACCCAGCTAAATGCTTCATGGAAAAAACTGTGTTACAGAACCTGAGTAACAGTGCTTCAGCAAGTTCTATTTTATTATTTTGTTGGACAGAGATCTCAAAAGGCCACATCAATGTTCTCTCTCTCTCTCTCTCTCTCTCTCTCTCTCTCTCTCTCTCTCTCTGTGTGTGTGTGTGTGTGTGTGTGTGTGTGTGTGTGTGTGTGTGTGTGTGTGTTTTTCTTCTGTTGAGGGTTAGGTGTGGGCTTATCTGGAGCTCATCTGTGGAGGTGAGAGGACAGCCTTCAGCTGTCAGCCCTTGCATATCTCGTTTGGCCTTTGAGCTCCTGGAGACTCCCTAGCCTTTATCTTCCATCTTCCCCTAGGGGCAGGCTTGGATTACAGAATCTAAATTTCTCGTTCTGGCCCAAGCACTTTTACCACTGGGTCATCATCTGTTTTGCAGCTTTTCTATTTTATAATCTTCCTCCATCCCCAGTATTTCTAAAACATTAGGGAAAGGGTCAGAAACTGACGTTGAAAGTATCTATATTCTTATATGTTTACCTAAAGGAATGCAGGCCCTCCCAAAGGAAGCTAAAGACAGGAGTCTAGTGCTGAGTCAGAGACACAGTGAGATTCTGCTGTCCTCTCTGGGAAGTCTCGATTCCCTTTATCTCCTGTGGGCGGCCCTCAGCTCCTTCTTTTACCCACACACTGTAGGTGCGTGCCCCCATCTCTGTTGTTAGAGATGATGAGTAACTTGGGGATCAAGGAATGGCACAAAGCTTGGTGTAGCCTGTCTGGTAGGTAGACCAGGAGTACAGCAATGTGGATCAGTTAATCAGGTTTGTGAACATTCCAGAATTTGTTTTTCCTACTGGATGGCTGCCATTTTTTCTTATGTTAGAGCAAGGCTAGGTGCCATCTTAGCCCTTTAATCTTACTTTCTTTACAATTGACTGATAACTCTCAACACCAGCTACTTATTTATTTTTTTTATTTTACTGACAGCTTCCTTTAAAGTAGACTTATTAGTGAGATAGGGATCCTGCTAGAGAGCTTTGAGGGGACTTGTGAGAAACTAGAGACAGTTTGCTGTAGATCCGAATGGACCCCGTTCGTGGCCATCTTTGATGCATTTGCCGGCTCTTGTCAAAGGGGTAGTAATATCCTGGTGTTTGTCAGTTGTAGTCATGTAGACAGTGTTCCTGGTGTTCTTGCAGACTAAAGAGTGAAGTTTATCTTGTCACTGGGACGATGAAGAATGCCTTTGTCCAAGATGCTGAGGAGTTTACCAAGATGATTCACTCAAGCTACTTGCATTAATGGAGAAGAAGATGAAAAAGAAAGCATTTCCTCTTGTCTCCTTTCCAGATATGACTAGAATTTTAGGCAGAGTAGTCATATGAAGAAGGAACGCTAGTGTTAATGTCTGGTGGTTTGACTAGTGTTTGATCCGTGCACGGTTTTGACCGCTTCTGATCTCTATTTAGATTGCATTTCGTAATATGCTTGTTAAAAAATGTGCTTAATTCTGCTCTTATCATCATCATAATCATCATTATTCGATAACAGGTGAAAAACTTCACAACTTAGTAACCCTCCCAAAGGAGATCAACTGAGTGAAGAGGGGAAAAAATGGGACCAATTATAGGCGTCAGTGGTTGCATAATAGGTAAACAGTGCTTAGGGCATTGACTCAAATCCTGGTGTTTCCAAGCTACCTGCAGCATGTGTTTTGTCTATTTTAATGTTATTTTAAAATGCTATTTCCACCATCTGTTTAATAGCTTTTTCAAAACATTTCCTTGATGAAAGAGGACTAGTGTTCGAGACAAAGTCAGTTTTTAAGTTATTTGAGGTTCCAGATTGAGTCGTGTGTTTTGACACAGAATGCAAAGAAGACCTGTGGATGTCAAAGGCAACTTCTGTGTGTGTGCCTAGGCGTGGTCTCAGCTTGCAGATGGAAAAGATCCCGATAGGAACAGGAAACCCAGAGGACATGTTTGTCACACGTTTGGAGATGGGTCAAAGCATAAACGAAACAGATTCATGTCAGCTAAAGCAACTGGTGTGCTTTGTGATAATGGCTGATTTTTAAGTTTCTGTACACATTTCCTTTGTCTCTTCAAACTATTTTGACCTCAGCTCTTCGGTGTGGTAGGTGTCTCGCTGACTATCCTAATGACAGTTCCTTTAAAGTATGGTGTTTGTGCTGCATGCTTTTAGTTCCTTTTCTGAAATACCTTACGATAGGGTACAAAGGGATGAAAACTTAGTGGCCAGTGTCTTCCCTCACAGAGGTACTGTTGCATGCATACGGAGCCTGTTAAAACCTCAGCCCAAATACCATTGTGTGAAATGAAGACGAGTCAGTGGTAGAACCAAATGGCTTTGCCAGGCTGCCATCTAATGGAATTGAGTTTTGTGAAGATAGGTCCAGGCTTCCCAGAAGGGCCCACTCCGGCTAAGCTGAGGGAGGCTGAATATGTTGCGTTGCCAGCTGTTGTTTGCTGTTTTGTTTTTGCTTTTCCCAAGCCACATTAATCTCACATTAGGATTGGTCCCACCTTGAGTGCACTGTGAATGTTTTCCTATCATAATTAGAAATGCCACAACTAAAAAGGAAGCCTGTTTCCATCACTTTGCAGGTGAACACACATGGCTTGTGTGAGAGCCTACACTCACAAGGCTTTGATGTGTCGGAGCAAGTCCCACACTCAGTCTAGGGGTCCAAAACTCAGAAGTGTTTTCTCCAGCCCAGAGGAAGTAGTGGGGATGTGAAGGGTGTTCTGCATTTTCCGCCTGCACCTTTTATTTCTGTGGTGTGTGGTAAAGATGGAAGAAGCCACCTCACGTGTTACCCCATGTCTCTTTCTCTCCTCAGATGCAGACAGACATGCCGAACTTTCTGGAAGCCCGCTGAAAAGCAAGAGCACTAGGAAACCTTTGTCGTGTATCATTGGGTATTTAGGTGGGTATCTTCTAACACCAGAAGACCTCAGGACACCCTTTACATATTGTAGACACCTCTCCATTCCAAACGCACACCTGAACTGCATTCAAGTCCTTCAAATGGGTGAAATTGGGCGCCTTTATATGTATAGTTTTGTTTTGGGCTAGAAACTTTTATTATGAATGAACAGAGTTAAGTATATATGTTTACTTCTTCTAAAAGTTTGATGAATTAAAATTTGTATCAACTGTTATAGATCCAGTCTAAGGAAAAAAAGTCAAGTCTCATACAGTGGTTCCTGCCTATCGTCCCAGCACTTGGGAGGCTGGGGCAGGAGGATTACTGTGAGCACAGTATTTAAACTACTCAATAATACAGGATGGATATCCTAAACATTTTAATTTTTATTTAGATCCTTATACTACCTCTAATTTACCTTTCTCTTTAAGTAGAGGATTGTTTTCAAAAACAGAATTAAATTGATTTTCAGCTTACCTTAGGAAAAAAATCAATTAGTCATAGTGACTCATACCTGCAATCCCAGCACTCAGTAGAAACTAGAAGACCCATGAGCCCAAGACCTCCAGGGCTCCCTAGCAAAGCCCTGTCTCGAGAACCAAAATCAGCCAAGAGTGGTGGCATATTCTGTATCTTAGCATTCTGGGAGTAGAGACAAGAGGATCAGGAGTTCCAGGTCCACCTTGGCTACATAATGAGTTCAGGGCCCATTTGGCTACACTAGATCCTGCCTCAAACAAAACAAAACCCAAAAGCAGACTTCCCCCTTCAAAAACAATAAACCAGGCAGGGGTGGCGCACACCTTTAATCCCAGCACTCGGGAGGCAGAGACAGGCAAGTCCTGCAAATTTGAGGCCTGCCTGGTCTACAGAGCTATGCCGAGAAAACCTGTCTCAAAAAAAATAAATAAATAAATAAAAATAATTACAAACAGAAAACTACAGTAACAAAACAACCCCCGCCTACATAAAGGTGAAGTGTATGGATCAGTGGTAGAAGGAATGTCTAGAACACCCAGCGACCTCGGTTTGCATTCCAGCACTTCAGAAACATGAATGTTACAGATTTGATGCACTGTCTGTGTTGAAAGGGAGCATTTTTTTGTTTTATAATATCTATCATGCCATGTGACTGGGAAATCTCTAAAGATTATGGTTCCATTTACACATTGAAATATAATAACCAAGAATAGTGCTAAGAATTAACTACTCATCAATAGCTTTTTCCCAGAGTTTTGAGATAAAAGTAATGAGTTCCCTTTCTAAAGTAAGAACACGTGTTTTGAGATTCCAATATTTTGTTTTCCTTTTTTCCAGTAAAGGCAAAAAACTCTGCACCAAACCTTATTTTGCTGTCAGGAAGACTTACGTGTTTGAAGTATTCAGACTTTAGGCATCTGATCTTTGGAAAATCAAAGGGTAGCCTTGAACTTGATACGCTGTCTGGCTGGGAAGCCCATAGCTTGGTCTTTTATGTCACTCTGCCACCTTAGCTCTTGCTTTGCATCTGAAAGGCTAAGGAGTCTCAGCCACATAGTGAGTTCCAGGCCAGCTACACAAGACCCTGCCTAAATTAAATAAAACAACCATGGAATACATGTCTAGTCTTAGCACTTGGGAAGATCAGGAGTTCAAGGTCAGCCTCAGTTACATGAGATCCTGCCTCCAAAAATAATTAAAGAAAAGCAAAGCTTGTTGTCATCTCCCACATACCACATGGCTATCAGCATGTCCTGGGTAATGCAGTGTTGAATGCTGCTGCTGTTGCAGTATCTTCTTGGACCAACTCCTGGGAGCCCTTTCTCGCCTGGCAAGGAAAGAGTTAAGCATTATAGAGTAGACCCCCTTCTGTTTGTTTTCTTGTGTCCCTACCAGGTAAGTCCCAAGTGTTCCATCCTTGCCAGCTGAGCCTAGCCCCTTCTCTGTGTGTGCTGTATTCCAGACACCGTAGTGTATGATTTGGGGGTTACCAAATAAATAAAACTTGGCTTCCAAAACTTTTAGTCAAGTTGGGGAATCACACAGTAAAAGCAATCAAACAAAGAATTATATGTGATAAACTGGAGGGTTGACTGCACTGGGCTCTTGGAGGAAGACTGTGTGTGTGTGGTGAGGGGTGGGGGAATTGAGCTAAGACCTCATCTCATGACAGGCGAGTGAGGTACCACTGCCCTGGGATTGGCTATCTCTAGCAAGTGCTAGGTCTGCCTTTGTAGGTTTAGAATGGATGAAAAAGAAAAAAAAGAATAGGAACAGTAAGTATTCTCACACCTCACAAGGTTGGGAGAACTAGAGAAACGAAGGCTGGAAGTACCTATGGTTAAGGGAACTCCAGAACTCCAGGGTAAAGTAAGGCTGGTGAACCATCATTGCCCTGTTGGGAGACAGCGTTAGTTTTAGATGGTACCACCAAGCCATACTTAAATTTTAACAGTCATAAGATGTTGGTAAGACCACGTCGTAAACTTGTTCTGACAGCCTGAGTGCCTTTTCCTAAATTTCCATAAACCTGGCTGTCTTGGCCCTCACATTGGACACGTGAGAAGACAGGCTGATCTGTCGATGTGCTAGTTGACAACCCTGAAGATATGCAGATGGCTGAAACTGGAGCAGAGGTGTTCATACTGATAACGGCCAGAGGTCTTTAAATCCGCTTCCTGTGATATCGCAGTTTCTGCGAGTCTGAAAAGAACAAGCGGTACTGGGGGTTTCATGGCATGCAGTAGAGACCCTTAACCAGGCGCTAGGCACACGGTAGCACACGGTACAGTTTTGTGACATGGCCTTGGTCAAAGTGTACCACCTATATTTTTGGCGATGGTGTTTGGCCTTCAGTGTTGAATTTCATCCATTATGGAAATATTCTGGCCCCAGAGTATTCAGTGCTAGCCCCAGACCTCCTGACTGCACAGCCAGAAGAGGAATCTGAGTTTTAGAGTGCTCAAACGCCAGATGTGCGGGGCTTCCTGAGGCTGCCCCTGCAAGTGATATTTCGATTCCTAATGTACCGAAGAGCCAGGTGCTTTATCCCCTTAGCAAATCTCGTGTTTGTAAGTGACCTTCTGGAGTGGCTTTTTCTGTTTGTCTTCACAACCCGAGTGAGGCTCAGAGCTCCAGCCAGCCAGCCGGGGAGGGGCAGTTTGATAAGCAGAGCCATGGTAACAACACTTGAAGATACCTCATTATGCAAGTGCACGGCAGGCTCATGAGGAACCGACCCTCAGCTCATTAAGAAAGAAGATGTGTGCCTGTTAGCTGGTGTTAGAGTCCACAGATTTCCAATACCATGTTCTGAGCTGATAAACCTTTCTCCCCCCCCATCCCCCTCCTCCCATTAGAGATCCATCCTGCAAAGAAACCTAATGTAATTCGATCTCCACCGAGCCTGCAAACTCCAACCACCAAGAGGATGCTCACTGCTCCAAACCACACCTCTCTGAGCATTCTGGGGAAAAGAAACTACAGCCATCATAATGGCCTGGATGGTATGTAAACCTGGGCAATCCTGTTCTGACCAGCCAGGACTACTCTGTCCTTGCCTGCTTGTGTCCTCAGCTAATGTGGTGGCTCACGCCTGTAACCCCAGCAGGAGACAGGAGGACCACGCGCTGAAGGTCAATTCTGGCTACCAAGTGAGTTTGAGGCTAGCCTGGGCTACATGAACGCATGATTCAAAGTAAATAAATAAATAACAAAAAGTAGATTCCACACCATGACTGGTGTGAATGTGTGAGCTGGAAGGCTACCGTGGGCCAGTGAGACACCTTCTAGTCCTGGGAGGTGCCTTTTGCATGCATCTGTGAGGAGCGGGATTTGGAGGGAACTCTGTATTTAGCCTTCGCTTTCTGCTGAGAAGTCTTCTTGCTGCTGTACAAGCTCACTGCTCAATTCAAGCCTCCTTGCCTGGAAAGGATCGTTTTGCTGGGTGTTGAGCTGTCAGCTCGCTCCCAGGCTCCTTCAGTATTCTGTGATCACTTTGGATTTGGCATTTGTCCCTGAGTTCTCTCACCTTATCAATTTTTTTTTTAATTGCCCGAGAGTGCTACAAATCATGAAAGGAATTGCCTGGATGATATACTAAATACAGAAATAATCTGTTTGAAATGGAAAACCTGAGAAATATCAACTCTTATTCAAAACACTTCTCTTAGGCTCAGTCATATAATGACTCTTCAGGTGGAATTGAATTATCTCACCATTTGGACCCTAAACGCCACAGTCATAAATCACCCAGGCGGTGCATATTGTTCATTTCAGCCGTCCTGGAGTTTGAAGCTGTCATTATTGTTTAAGCGTTGGCATTTATTTATGAGTAAATCTCTCTCCAGGCTTTCCATGCCTTACGGACTCTGCATTCTTCAGTGATAGTAAATTACTTACAACAAGGCCCCAGAGCAAGGATATGGGATAGGCCTTCTAATAATAATTTCCCATGGCTGGTTCTCTGTTACTGTGACATTTGATGGCCGTAATCATGCCAAAATGGGTAAAATACTGAAGGTGAAGAGTTCAGTCTGCATTTGTAAGGTATCAGTGTGTTGTAAGTATGGCTTTGTAGAGGCTGGCCACATAGCAGGTTTACACAACACTGTCATAGTAGAGTAGTAAGACCATTGGCTCCTTGTCCCCAGGTGCCTGCTATGGAGACAATAGAAGACCAAGGAAAGAGTATGTCAAAATGTAGAAACTGGATTTTGTTCCAGCCTTTTCTGAGGGACCTTGGGTTCAGCCTTAAGTAGAATATTTACTCTTTCATCGGATCACATCCTTTGCTTTTTGTGGGTATACAGTCCTACCGCAGGAACATAAAGTAGGTTGTGGTTCCTCCTCCTCCTACTGAGATGGGCTGGTCTCAGACTTATTATGTAATTGAAGACAATCTTGAACTTCTGCTTCTCTGCCTCTCTTCCTCCCCAGGTGTGTGTGCCATAATGCCCATTTTACATGGTGCTTGGGATCAAACTCAGGGCTCCATATCCACTAGGCACATGAATTAGTTACCTCCCACACTGCTGTGACCTAAAGACCTGACAAGAAGCAGCTGAAGGGGTTGGTGGGCTGGCTCAGTCAGCACAGTGCCTACGATACAGGTGTGGGGACCTGAGCTGGATCCCAGCACCCCACAGAAGCCAGGCATCGTGTCTTGTGTCCCAAGCTCTAGTACAGAGGTAGTGAGCAGGTGGGCGTGTGTAGACAGGTGGATCCCTATCACTCGGTGGCCAGTCAATTAAGCTGAATCAGTGAGCTTTAGGCTTAGTGAGAGACCATGTCTCAAAATAAAACAAGGTGAAGAGCAATAGGGAAGACTTCCACACACATATTCACATGTGTGGACATACCCACATGAACATACACCTACCACACACACACATATGTACACATACCCACATGAACATACACCTACCACACACACACACATATGTACACATACCCACATGAATGTACACCTACCACAAACACACATATGTACACATACCCACATGAACATACACCTACCACACACACACACACATGTACACATACCCACATGAACATGCACCTACCATACACACACACATATGTACACATACCCACATGAATGTACACCTACCACAAACACACATATGTACACATACCCACATGAACATGCACCTACCATACACACACACATATGTACACATACCCACATGAACATGCACCTACCATACACACACACATATGTACACATACCCACATGAACATGCACCTACCATACACACACACATATGTACACATACCCACATGAATGTACACCTACCACACACATACATATGTACATCTACCCACATGAATATACACCTACCACACATATACATATGTACACATACCCACATGAACGTACACCTACCACACACACACATATGTACACATACCCACATGAACATGCACCTACCACACACACACACACACATGAACACATACACCCCACACACACACATATGAACATATACACCACACACCACGCACATTTTTTAAAGAAGGAACTGAAGGAATGTTGGTTTTGTTTTGGCTCACAGCTCTGGGGAATATAATCTATTGTGATAAAGAGGTTGTGGTGGCAGGAGTGGGTAGCAGCTGGTCACCTTGCAGCCCCAGCCAGGAAACAGTGAACAGAAAATGGGGTGGGGTCCCCCAAATAGGTCCACCCCCAGAGACCTACTTCCTCCGTGTGCTAACGCTTCACAGCGTCCCAGATAGGGCCACCACATGGGAGCCACGTGTTCCCGGGAGCTGTGGGGGACATTTCAGTGATGTGCATCCCCAACATCTGTCTTTACAGTAACTAATGTTGGAATAACACCTTTAGGATCTCCCTTCACTCCCTCTCTGTGGCCCTTCTGGAGCCAGGTCCAGCCTCCGATGGTCACTGTCGAGTCACTGTCCCCTCTTTGGAACAGTTTGTCCCGTTTCTCTCTGGGTGGATGCTGTTGCAAAGCCACTGCCTCTGTATCTGCAGAGGACGCATGGGCACAGTACAGGAGTTCCCGATGCTGTACTGACTCAGTTATCGAAACTCTTGTTTCTTCAAAACTCTTGGATCCACCATCACTAACACAAGAAGGTCTCTGGGGGGCAGGGATCGCAAGGGAGTTTGTTTTGCATGCCGTTGTAGCTGTGTGCTTAGTCCAGTGCTGGGCACTTAGCATAAATTATACAAAGGACCGTGTTCAGGAAAACGGACCTAGGGGAGGGGATTGTAATTTCCCAGTTTACCAGATTTGACTAGATAGATGAACTCCAAGTTAGGCGCAGCAACTTTCAGTAGCTGCTTCAGCAAACCAAGTCTGGTGGTGTACCTGGCACCCTAGCACTCAGGAGGAGGGAGGTGGGAGCAGTCTTACCTTTAGACCTGCCCGGGTTACGTACCAGACTCTCTCTTAAAGCAGAAGGGGCTGGAGAGACAGTTCAGTAGTTAGCGCACACCCCTCTTGCAGAAGGCACAGTGCCCATGCCACGTGGCTCACAACAGCCTCTATCTCCAGCTTCCTCTTCTGCTGCCCTCATCACTGCAGCGGTGTGCATATACATAGCCCCTCACACATACAATTAAAATTCAAACTAAAACTTAAATACTTTCTTGTATTTTTGGTTGTAAGCCCAGCCATTCTTTAATGGCTGAGCCATCTTTCTAGCCCCCCCCCACACACACACTTTTTTTTTTCCTTAAAGCAGTGTGAGTATTACTTAGACATGCAGAAACTCTATAAGGGCTTTTGTTGTTGTTGTTTTGCTCTTTGCTTTTTTGAAACAGGGTTTCTCTGTGGCTCTGGCTGTCCTGAAACTCAGGGATCCATCTGCCTCTGCCTCCTGAGCGCTGGGATTACAGGTGTGTGCCCCACCACCCGCCCAGTTTCCTAAAAACTATTTTAACAGCTAATTTAACTTCTTATGAAGTCACTAGAACAACAGTTAGAGCGCAGAACAGATAGATCAGCTGTTTTAGTGGGATACAGGAAACAAACGTGTTATGTTCTCAGGTTGGGAGAGCACAAGACATATCCCAATTTAGAAATTTAAGATGATGCCTGGGGGTGGTGGCAAGGGTGCACACCTTTAATCCCATCACTCAGGAGGCAGAGACAGACGGTCTCTGAGTTTGAAGACAGCCTGGTCTACAGAGTGAGCTCCAGGACAGCTGGGGAAACACAGAGAAGCCCTGTCTTGAAGAAAAAAAAAAAAAAGTAAAAGTAAAAGGAGGAAGCAGGAGCAGCACTAGAGGCCCTAGTAGCCCTGCAAGAGCCTGGGGGCGGGGGCTCTGTCAGGGGATGTGGTAAGTCTAGGCCTGGGACTGCAGCTGATCCTAAAGCTACCTGGGTGTGGCTGATTTGAACAGGAAGGAGCTTCGTGGCTCTCTAGCACCCCCTTCTGGTAGCAAGAAGAATTATTTATTTATTTATTTATTTATTTATTTATTTATTTATTTATTTTTAGTGACCAGGTCTCAAGTGTCAGGAAGTGGTGAGATGATTGGGTGTGGAGCCAAGAAGCTAGACTGTTACAGAAACAAATTCCCAGTGGGCCCTTCCCTTGGAGCAATGACCCTGTTTCTTATCCTCTCAGAATAGGGGTCCTGACAAGCTCACTGCTGGGAAGAACGTATGTAGTCAGTGTAGTGAGTTTTTGTGGCATAGTTGGTACTGTTAGTACCCAAGTAGTTACAGACTCATGGGAAAACCTTGCCCTGTGTGATACAATAATAAGATCAATTAGCACAGCTACTTAATTACCATAGCCGACAGATGAGCACAGCATAGAGTGTTGATAGATGGAACTAATTTGGCTGGAAACAACTTGCTTCTGTGGGGTATTCCCACCTCCCAGCTCCCTGCCTGCCTCCTCGCCCATGCTTGCCTTTCGGTTCTTCCCTTTCGTTTTAGGCAGGAAGGAATTGTTTAGCGTACGAATCCATGGGTTCAGAGTCCGTGTCCCTCTGTTCTGTATTTGTAGGCTTGTGGGGAAGTCAGAACGCCGTGGCAACAGAACATGACAGCATTGTTCACTCAGTGTCAGGCAGCAAGCAAGGGTGCATTTTCAGCTCTTGATGGGGGGATTCCTTCAATTTGCAAGAAGATCCACCCCCACCTCCTGGCTAGGCATTTCTCAAAAATGACTTTTCCTTCTTTTGAGACAAGATTTCACATATCTCTCAAATTCCATGTGTAGCAAAGGGTCTCTGTGAGGTGTGGTCATCCTGCCTCCATCTCCTGAGTGCAGGCCTGTGCAGGCATGCCTAGTGTGTACAGCTCTGGGGATCTAACCCAAGGCTTTGTGAACGTTGGGGAAGCAGTCTGCCAGCCAAGCTACATCCCTCGACCACCCCACCCCTCCAAAACAACCCATTCTTACTGCTTTCCTAAAAGTCACTGTCTTTTACCTGGCGCTGGTGTAGACTAGGGGCAGGGAACAAGACCTTGACTGCTGGGCTAAGCCAGCCCTGACGCACTGGACCACACACAGCCTAACCCCACCAGTAAAGATGAACTCACTTACGAGAAGCCCCACTACAAGGAGCAGGAATGGCATAGTCAGTTTGAAAGTCAGGTGCCTTGTCGCTGTGGTCTGGTGCTATGCCCTGTGCCGTCACCTCGTTTTCTGACACGCATGGAGGTGTGTGTCATTTGATGTCATTTCATTGCCAGCAGACTGGGAATCTGCCACACGGGGCCTACTCAAGGAATGCCAAGTACTCAGGGGTAGGCCCTTTAAGGGAAGCTCTCTGTGTCTCTCTGGGAGCCAGAGAGAGGGCAGGAGGGGAGATGGGTGCATCTGTACCGTGGGCAGTGGAGACAGGCAGCCAAGTGTTTGCAGGAGCTGGAATTAATCTCAGACTTCTCTGATGGCTCCCATGAGGCCTTGGGTGACTCACTTACTTGGCTTCTCTGCACCTGTTTTCTTCTCTGAATCTGTAAAGTGATAACCACATTTGCCTTACAGAACTGTTTTCAGGATTAAATTCTCATACTTGATATTGTTTCACCATCCCAACACTTTATGATGTGTTTTTGTTTGTTTTGGTTTAGTTTTTTTGAGGCAGAGTTTCACTGAATAGTCCTGGATGTCCTGGAACTTGCTTTGTAGACCAGGCTTGACTCAAACTCACAGAGACCTGCCTGCCTCTGCCTGCCCAGTGCTGGGATTAAAGACATGTACCGGCACTGCCTCGATTATAAGTGTTAAACCTGCATTTCATAGTGGAAAGAAAATGAACTGCTCAAAGAGGTTAAGTGACTTTCCCAAAGTTGCATTGCTGGCAAGTAGCTGCAGTGGGATTTGAACTCCCAACGTGTGTTGTCTTCCAGGTGAATAAGAACCTTAGGGTATTTGAGTGAGGCATGTTCATGGGAGATGTTGATGTTGATGTTTTCTGGATGTAAGAAATGAGTATCTGTTTGCAAATACACCAGAAAACACAGTAGGTATTGTTATCTTTTGGGTTTATTTTGTTTGTCTTCTCCCCAGACTATGAAGTATGTGTCTAACAAAAACCTATCATCTCCATCCCCTGACTCTCTGAAGCTTTGCCATCCATATCTTTCCCCCTGTAGCATTCCTTTTCCTGTGTTCTCAGAAGGAAAGGGAAAAAAGGGAAGAGGGTGAAATGTGTTTAAATTAAATCATATACTTCTCCTGCTGCCTCTGTCTCTTGGTAGGTATTCAATAGTGTTCAGGCTCTATCTCCAGGGCTGGGGCTGTAGCTCAGTGGGTAGGAGCACTAGTCCTGCGTGCATAAGGGCCTGTGTTTGATCTCCAGAACCCATGTTTTATAAAAAGGGTAGGGAGAGCTGGATGTGCTAAGTGCATGCTCTTGATCCTGGCACTCGGGAGGCAGAGGCAGGCAGATCTCTGATTTACAGAGTGATTTCCAGGACAGCCAGGACTACACAGGGAAACGGTGTGCAAACAAAATTGGGTGGGTGGGGAGAGGGGGAAGAACAGGCTGGATAGATGGGTTAGTGGTTAAGAGCGCTGGCCAGTCTTCGTGCGAAAAAGGTTTGGTTAGCATAAACATCTATAAATCCAGTCCCAGGGGCTCTAATGACTTCTTCTGGCCTCCAAGGACACCAGGCACACTTGTGGTACACAGACATACATGTAGATAAAACATCCATAAACATAAAAAAATTTTACAGACACCTGCTCATAATCCCAGCTCGAGGGAGGACAATCCCTTGGGCTGCCCGACCTACTTGGTGAGCTCCAGGCCACCATCTCAAAAAAAAAAAAAAAAAAAAAAAAAAATATATGGTGTCTGAGGAGTGGTATCCAAGGTAGACTTCTGGTATACATGTGTGCACTCGCTCACATGAGAGAGAGAGAAAGAGAGATTAGCGTTTTAGTGGATGAGGTGGTACACACTTGAGATCCCAGAACAGCCTGGGCTACATGAGATCCTATCCCTATCACACGAGGAGGAGGAGGAGGGGCAGGAGGAGGAGGAGGAGGAGGAGGAGGAGGAAGACTTGGAAAATTGCTATTAAAGTTTTATTTGAAAAAGAAAGCTAAGCTATCGACCAGTGAATTATATATCATATATAAATTAAATGTCAGCTTCTTCCTTATAGCTATATCTCTTATTTTTTTATTCATGGACTATCTCATCCCTGTGATTAATGAATTTGGGTCATTTTCAGCACCATCCCTCTCTCCCCCTCCCGCTGAGTCCCCTCCCCCCCTAGGCCCCCCTCTTACTTCTTTGTCTTTTGTAATTTTGTAACCCAGTGAGTTTAAGTAGCAGTGCCTGCAAGAGCATGGATGGGGAATTATTTGCTGGAACATGGTTCCATCTTGTTCAGGTAACCCCAACTACTTTGAGTGTAGTGGCCATGCCCTAGCTACACACACATACACACACACACACACACACACACACACACACACACACACACACACACACACACACACACATTTTCCCCACTGCTGGGGATTGAATTTGGGGCACTACACATACTACACAAGCGCTGTGCCACTGAGCTACACACCCAGCTATCTCTATTTCTTACCCGAAAGTGTGACTCTCCTATCGTGACTTGGGGCCATTCATGATGCGTTTTCCTTACAGGCCTAGCTACTGAGGATGCACACGTACACAGCACTATGTTCCCCTGTATATTTACACAGAGGGGGTGTGGCGTCTTTACAAAGAAATTGCCTTTGATTAATTAATTCTAAGGAGCAGCAGGAGATGGGAATTAAGTTTCTAGAGAGGGCTTGCTTGCTTGCAGGCTTGTATAATTAGAAACCTACAGCAGAGGGATGGGACATGAAGATCTTCAGACAGAAGAATGTTTTTCACAGTGAAGACAAAATCTAAAAAATGAAAATCCCAGGGAAAAGAGAGCAGATGGGCTGAAGAAGCCTCTCAGCCTCCCCTGACCTCCTCAGAAGACACTGTCACCTCCCACTGTGTCTGCAGTTTGGGCCTTGGTTGGTCCACTGACCTTTGGTTACACTGCTGTGATTCCATGCTATGGTTCCATCGGTATCACATGGGGACCTGGAGGAAGAAATCCTGCTATGGACTGATGTTGACCCCATGGGCACAGCTGGAGATGCCCTTTATCTGTGTCTAGAATGGCATGGCTACTGACTTAGGGGTACTGAATAAGACTCAGTAGGTCCTAAAAAAATGTGGGATGGAGCCAGAGCAGCTGGGCAGGAAAAGTGATGAATTGTGTAATAGCCCTCTTTTTAATCCTCCCTCCTCTGACTTATTTCCCCTGAGGCATACTGCTATATTGTAGATTGTTCTTTATCTTCCAAATTGAGTGATGCTATTTCTTGAACTCTCCCATGGAGAGGGCATCGACTTCGGATGTCTCTCCAAGTACAATATTATGATCTGGGATGTGAAGAGTGTCCTTTCCATGACTTGTTTGTGGAATCGATGATTCAACAAGTCCAACTGTTGGCATCCCAGCTCTGGGAAAAGGGTGGTGGTGAGAGCCACAGTACCAGCGTTGGAGCTCTGGGACTGCATCTGCTGTCTTCACAGATCCAATAAAAATAGACTGCCAGGGACAGCGGACGGCACGCCCAGGCATGCCTGGGTCCTGGCTGCCTTCTGTCAGCAATTTTATGTCATTTCCAAAGACCACAGTTTTCCTTTTGAATGTTCTAAAACATTACTTATGGACGAAAGTCAAGTTTCTTTAGATTCACCTCTGGTCTTCTAGTCTAGGTATTTCAGAGACGTTATGTGGGACTGGGGATATAGCTGGGCTGGTAAAGTGCCTACACACCCACTTGTTAATCCCTGCCACTGCACATTTTGATTGTGGCAGCACACATCTGTGATCCCAGCAGCAGGGAGATAGACAATTTAGAGGCCAGAATGGACTACTAGGAGTTTTGGGGATATGGACTGGTGGGTGGTTAGACTATTTGCTTACCATGCACATGGCTTCAGGTCCCAGCCCTAGGAGGGCACAGACACAAAAAGTATAAGGGAGCACATGGGCCTAGGTTTTATTAAAGACAAGCAGTGTGGCAGATGAGTGCCTATCGGATTGAGAGGGAGAGAGGGCTACTGGATCATTGTCTATTGTCTAAGGACCTCGGGTGTTTCCTTGGCCTATGAAGCCACAGGGATGGGGTTGTATAGGAAGATAGACCCAAGCACATTAAGCATGATGAATAGCAGCCTGGGATTTTAGAATATCTGGAAGGGCTCCAAATTGGCCATCCCTGTACTTGAGTTTGCTGGTAGCATTTTTGGTTTGTTTGTTTTTTGTTTTGTTTTGTTTTGGTTTTTTTCTAGAGACCACTTGTCTATCTCTGGAGCAAATACTGGTGTGTTCCCAAGAGACTAGTTTGGAGACCTCAGTGTGGGGGTCCTGGGAGAGTGACAGATGTGCTGACTTCTGCATTTAAGTGTTGTTTACCTGCAGAGGTCATTACCAAGGCCTTTATCACCAATCTGTCCCTGGATTTCATCATCTTAGTAACCCATAGAGGTAGCCATCCTGAAGGAAACTTCATGATAGAGAACTAAGTCTCAAGTATGAGAGCCGCTTAGATGTTTGCACAAGCAAGAAGACAAAGGAAGGGAAGGAGCTTGGTTTCTTTGAAGGCTTACCTAGGTTAGTCTCACCATCAACGAAGAGGCACAGATGTCTGAGGAACCCTGGAGATATCAGTCCTGGACCATTTTTGCTTTTTAAAAAGATTTTTTTGTTGTTGTTATTTTTAAGACAGAGTCTTTTTATGTAGCCCTGGTCATCCTGGAATTGGATACATAGATCAGGTAGTCTCAAACTCAGACCACCCAAGTCTGCCTCCCAAGTGCTGGGATTAAAGGTTATACCACCATGCCTGGCTTATTTATTTATTTATTGGTTTTTTGAGACAGGGATTCTCTGTGGTTTTAGAGCCTGTCCTGGAACTCACTTTGTAGACCAGGCTGGCCTCGAACTCACAGAGATCTGCCTGCTATTGCCTCCCAAGTGCTGGGATTAACGGCATGCACCACCACCGCCCAGCTATTTATTTATTTTTTATGTGTATGACTGTTTTACTTGCATGTGCGTAGGGACTGCAAGTGTACCTGGTACCCAGGGAGGCCAGAAGAGGGTGACAAATTCCCTGAGGACTGGAGTTACAGATGGGTGAGCCACTGTGTAGATGTTGGGAACTTAACCTGGGACTGTCACAGAGCAGTATTTGTGAACTATTTTTCAACCTCTCAGTATTGAATTTAGATGCCTCGGTAAGTAAAGACCAACCTTAGAAACCAGTGTATAAGGGCTCCCAGGCTCAGAGATCTTCAGGGCTCAGAGAAACAAAGAAACAGGAAAATCTGCCTTAGTCTCTTTTTCTGTTGCTTCAGCAAAATACTTGACAAGCAAAACTGAAGGGAGAAAGGGTTTTTGTGGTACAGTCCCTCGTGGTGAGGAGGTCAAAACTGCAAGAGCTTGATGCAACGGGTGACATCAGACCTAGAGTCGGGAAGTAGCCGGTGTGAATGCACACACCTGCTCAGGCCCCTCCCTGACCACAGTGGGCTCACCTCAGTTAACACGGTCAAGATAGTCTCCCACGGGTGCCTGCCCGGGCCCTCCTCTAGTTCTGGAAACTGTCTCGCTTACCTTTCTAATCAGATTTGTCTGTCCTTCATTAGTGTGTCAATTTTTGTTTCATGGATTTTTAAATTCTCTTGCTGCATGTGTGTATGCATATATTATTTTTTTGTCTTTTTAACGTTTTATCACCATGAGGTGACCTTCTGTATCACTGTTAACACTTCATATCTAGCAGCCGACTTTTTCCAATGTCAGTATGGCCACATCACTTTTCTTTCTTTTGTCGTCTCTTCTTTTAAAAAATTGTTTTTAGGGCCGGAACGATGGCTAAGCAGGTAAAGGTACTGCCACCAAGCCTGTGACCTGAGTTTGACCCCTGGGACCCTCATGGTGAAAGGAGAGAACCGATTCCTGCAAGTGCCCTCTGACCTCCACACGTGCACTGTGGTACGCACATGTCTACACACACACATGCACACACGCTTGCACGCACGCACGCACACACAAATTAACAAAATGTAATGAAAATTTTATAAAAATATTTAAAAATAATAAAATGTAATGAAAATTGTCTTTAGGAGTTTGTTTTGTTTTTGCACTCTTGGAAATCTAACCCAGAAGCTCGTGCATGGCGCTTAGACAAACATCCCGTTCAGCAGCCCAGTTTTAGCTTGTTGTTCTTTTCAGTTCTCAGGGTTGAGCTCAAGTCCTCCTAGCCAGGCTCCCTTTCTCTTTCCTTTGGAGACAGCCTCACTCTGTGGTCCACGTTGGTCTCAGCCTCAGTCCCCCTGCACAGGCTTCGGAGTGCTGTGAGCACAGGCCTGTGCTCTTTAATGAGCTTCTTCTTGTTTTATTAAATCTGAAATGACATGAATCACGTAGCTTCTCCAAGGCCAGTATGCATTGTCCCATCACAGGCTTGAAAACCCCATAAAGGCATATTCTGCTGCCATTTTTAATTAATTAACTAGTTAATTAAATTTTAAGACAGGGTCTCTGTAGCCCAGGCTGTTCTGGAACTCACTCACTCTGTAGCCCAGGCTGTTCTGGAGTTCACAGAGATCCACCTGCCTCTGCTGGGAGTGTGCGCCATGCTTGGCCATATAGTCTTTTTATATTTATGCCTTTAGTTCCTTATATTTTAGACGGTCTCACTATGTAGCCGTGGCTGGCCTGGGCTTTCTATGTAGATCAGGCTGGCCTGAATTCACAGAGATCAATTGCATTTGCTTCTGCAGTCTTGGCATCAAAGGCGTGTGTCACTGTGCCTGGCCCCTCCCTTTGTATTTCTAAAATAGGAACAGCCATGGTAGCAAACATCTGTAATCCCAGCACTGGGAGTCTGAGACAGGAGGATCGTGATTTCGTTTATATAGTGAGTTACGTAGTAAGACCCTATCTCTTGGAAACAAAAATGAACCATACCACATTGTCACCCATTGCAGCTTTCTCTGTAGCCTATCTAGCATATTTACGGCAGACAGTTTGATCCCATGTCTGTTCCTTGCAGCAGCTAACTCGCACCTATCTTACATTTCCCTTTGATTACTGGTCCCATTTCCCCCACTTCTCTCTGATGCTTTGAATGACAAGCTGCAGAGACTCTTGCTTCCGTTTCCCCTGGCATGTTCTCAGTTTTGCTCTA